>CM062811.1:784079114-785279114 GCA_031772625.1 Pinus tabuliformis
GGCTCTCTTGGCTGCTTTTCAATGACTTTCATGTGGCTTATCCATGAATTGACTAAGTATGTTGATTAAATCTATAATATCTGGCATGGTTGTAGTTAAGTAATTCATACTTCCAACCAACTGTATATATAATGTGCCATTCATGTATTGTTGTTTCATCATCACTATTGAGTTTAACATTCTATTCCAATGGTGTAGACACAAGATTACATCCATTCATAATGAATTTTTTCATTAATTCATGTGTATATTTACTTTGTGTAACCAAGGTTCTACCATTATTCCTCAAACTTCAAGACCTCAACAATAATGCAACTCTCCAAGATCCTTCATTTCAAATTCCCGTGACAGACAACTATTGATCTTTTCAATTAACCTAGTAGCATTTCATGTTATGATAAGATCATCAACATATACAAAAATCAAAACCATATGTCCTTTTTCATTTCCCTTGATATACAAATTTAGATCTCCTTTACTTTTAGTAAAACCTTTGTTGAGAGAAGAATTTATCAATCTTCACATACCAAGACCTGGGTGCCTATTTGAGTCCATATAATTCTTACTTTAACATGCAAATAAAATGTTCTTCTCCATGCTTTACAAAATATTTTGGTTGAACATGATAGAATTCTTCCCTTAATTGTCCATTTAGAAATGTTGATTTGACATCTAATTGATTTAGCTTCAAATTATGCTTAGTAGCCAATGAAATCGTCCTTCTAATGGTGTTCATTTTAGCTACAAGTGCAAAAATTTCCTCATAACCTATCCCTTCTTTACTACCAGTATAGCTTTATATTTATCAATAGTTCTGTTGTAGCTGCTACAACCCCCTTCAAAAAATTTCCTACCTTCAAATTTTGGATCCTCCTTATGATAATGTCATCTTTCATTTCAATCATTAAGGTCATGCTTGGTCATGTTGTCTAGGTGTTCAAGTCTTCCTTTAGGAATCATAAGTGTCGAAAAACTTGCTTTCATATGCCCAACTCCTGATGTCTTCATAAGCACACTTTCAAGATAGGAAAATCACACTTCATAGTGACAATGTTGCACAACCCTTGCTCAAAGTCACTGCGCAATCCTTGCCCATGGTGACTATGCAATCCTTGCTCACAGTCACTACGTAATCCTTGCTCATAGTGACTGCGTAGTCCTTGCCAACAAGGATTGCACAGTTCCCACCGATAGTAATTGCACAATTCCCAATGAAAATGTAAGGGCATCCTCTGCAATAGCACACTCCTTGCTGATAGTGAGAGCACACTTCTTCAAGTCAGCATTGTCACGCCTTTTAGTGGCGGTCGATTCAGTCTTGATTCCTAGTTTCCTGACATGCATTAAGTGCACTCACAAACCTTAACCATAATTTCATGTCCTCTCTCCCTATATAAAGAGTCTATTCCACAACTCATTTTCACATTCATTATTTCCTTTGGAGCTCTGCGCATTATTAGAGTATAAGGAGAATTCTTGGTTGCAAATGCGCCATCTTTCGGGTGAGATTCTCAACTGTTGATTTTGCTTTCTTTTTCTCTTGCATGTGTCGTTTTTGCTTGCTCTATATTTTTCAAGTGTCATTTTTTCTTGTTTTCATTCTTACATGTGTTGCTTTCACTCTTGCATGTGTCACTTTCATTTTCTTTCACATATCCTAAGAGCACCTTGGCACACCTTCAAGAGGTAGCTGTAGTGCACTCTCTTGCACCAGTTGATGCTATTTATCATTAGAACATGTGTTGGACACATTCTCATGATATAGTGCACCTTTTGATTACAGTCGACACTTGTTTTGTAAATATATATACCCTAAGTGTCGCACTTAGAGATAAGTGTTTCTTTGTTTTCGTTTCACTGTATGCACATTGGTTTTGGGTATTACGTATCTTCTTGTTATGTGCTTGGTTGTATATGTGTGTGTGTGTGATCATGTTCAAGATCCATTATATTCTCTTACTCTCTTGTGTCATTAATCTCACACTTGGTCAATTTTGAATTTCTTTCCTATCCTCACATCTTGCACAACTCACGAGCACACCCAACTTCTAGCCAAGTGATGAGTGTAATGTGCACTCCTAAGAATCAGTGATGAGACCCTTTCCTCTTGGACTTGCACACTACGGCATCAAGAGGACATCCTCCTTTACTGTGCATTGAGCAACCTCAGAGCTTAGTCACTCAACCTTGTAGCTTACACTTTCCCACTACACAAGCTTTGACCAACCCTATCTTGAGTTGTACGCTGCACATTCTCAATGGATAGGAGGGCCATCTCTTGATCCTTGTAGTGGAAACTCATCGAATTCTTAGAGTCCCCTCCTCAATCACTGTGCATTGTGCAGTCACAATGCCCAAGCTTGTCACCCTTGTCTGTTGGACTTGTCCTCTACGTAGAGCCTTGCCTCCTTCCCTTTCCATTGCGTAATTCACACCTCTAGTTCCTAGACCTTCATCCCCTGTCTCTTGAACTCTGTGCGCTGTGCCCAAGCATGCCTCTCTCTTAGCCCTTCCGCATTGTCCCATCATAGTAAACATCTTACATGAGTAAACGAGGTAGACTAGGTGATTTTGGGACTGATATTATCTTGCCACGAGTAAACTTCATTTGTAGGTGCTATCATCCCAACATGGAAAGATGATGCTCAAGGAGGAAATCAAAGAGAAGTTGTGAGAAGACACTTGTGGAAGTGATACAGCCACGAGTAAACTTCATTTGCAGGTGCTATCATCCCAACATGGAAAGATGATGCTCCAGGAGGAAATCAAAGAGAAGTTGTGAGAAGACACTTGTGGAAGTGATACACAAATGTGCTATCATGTAGGAGTAAATGAATCTTAGACCACGACAGAGAGATGGAAACTCATGTTGATTTAGAAGGTTCCAATACTATAACCAGGCCCTTTAGAGCATGAAGATGATGTACACGTAATATCTATCGTGAAGGATTGAAGACATAGCAACAAAGAGAGGAACTTGGCATTGATACATTACAATGAAGTCTTCTATCACAATCACCAAATTAAGGCTTCTCAAAGTGTCATCACAAAAGTCTTATGTTGTCCATGTATTTTGCCACAATTTGTGGAATGTAAATTTGTATTTCTAAAAAATGAGAAAATGTAAAATGTGTGGAAGCCTAAGGGTCACACATGGAATGTGGAAAGTCACTGGGAAGTCCTGGAGTCAAGTAGGATCTCGAAGGTCACGTAGAAGCTGAAAAGTCATATGGGAGCTAGAGAGTCATGGGGGAGATCAAGAGTCACATGGGAGGTGAAGAGTCACATCATTTGTTGTAAATAAACCCTCATAGCTAAAGCAAATGAATTTTTCACCTTGGCTTCTTTGGCTTGACATAGGAGAGGAGATCATTCTTTGGAGGAGCAAGTAGCGGCTTAATGTTCCATTATTGGAGCTAGTGTTGCATCATTGTAATTGTGTATCTTGGAACTTTCACTTAATATTTGAAGCTCTTAGAACCGACACACTTTCATGCGTGTATCATAGATGTTACAAGACTATTCTTTTAATGTTTAGGGTATATGTTTGTGTTCATACATACTAAATAAAAATGAACTATTTCGTTTGGCTTTGGTATACATCTTGTTGAATGTTTGTTGTTACTTGCTTTCATGATCATTCTTACCTTGTGAACTATTTTGCAGGTTAGTTAAAGGTCCTTTCTATGCTCCTGTGTGTATTTATTATGATATTACTATTAATTTTCTTCTAAAGACTCACTTTCTCTCTCTCTCTCGTGAAAGTATCTTATATACATTGCAATTGTATGCTTCACAATGTCAACTTGATTGTTTCAAAGGTTGTGTGCATACTCTCTTATGTTGTTTATTGCAGCCAAGACAAATATTTAAGTTATGGCAGTCAGGCCTATTATCCATATGGGGCTCCTACTCCAAACGGTGTGAGGTCTAGTTGGGACTTCATATCAGGATACCCCCTATATGTTGGCGATTTACAACACCGTCAACAAGTTCTACCAACATTAAATTTAGTTTTGAATAACCATTTTGAGCCTACAAGAACTTTGTCCTTAGAAAATTTGTCAATTCCCATGTTTCATTTTCTATAATAGAATCACACTCTTCTTTTATGGAATACATCCACTCTTTATGATATTTGGGTTGCTCATAATCTGAAGGCTCAACTATATTCATAACTTGAGCCATTAATGCATAATATTTATACCTAATTGGTATATGAATTTTCCTTATTGATCTTTGTAATGGCTCATTTCTTTTTGGAGTTGTTCCACTTCCTCTTAGTGTGCTAGTAACTACAATTCTACCTTGTTCTTCAACATCAACCTATTGTTCTTCATCTTCTTCTGTTTTGTTGTATTCATATAATTTCTATACATTGTGCTCTTCCTCTTTTGGAATCCTATCTGTACATTCATGAAATATAACATCTCTACTTGCAAATACTTTGTGAGTCATTGAATCATACATTTTATAAGCTTTATAATAATAACAATAACCAATAAAGATTCATTTGATTGCCTTGGTATCAAGCTTTCTCCTATCTTCTTAGGAACATGAGAAAATGTTGTGCTTCCAAAGATTCTCAAATGACTCACTATTGGTTTATAGCCATGAATGCTCCATAAGGTGTTTCATGCTCTAGAATTTTTGTAGGACTTTTATTTTTTCAAATATATAGTAGTGTTAACTTCTCTAGCCCAAAAACCATTAAATAATTTTTTACCTTTTATCATGCTTCAAGCACATTCAACCAATTTTTTGTTTTTCCTTTCTGTTACACCATTCTATTGAGGAGTATGTGGCATTGTAAAATGTTGTTAAATTCCATGAATTTTGCTATAGTTGATTAGTACCCCTTATGTGTATTCTCCCCTTTGATCTGACCTGAGGAACTTGAGGTATTTGCATATTTTCTTTTCAACCATATTTTAAAATTCTTTAAACTATTCAAATACATCACATTTTCTTTTGATAAGGTAGACCCATGTATCTAGTTTTATCATCAATGAAAATAATGAATATGAAGCTCCACCCAATTATTTAGTTTTTATGGGACAACACACATTAGTATGTATTAGCTCAAGAATTTCTTTCTTTCTCTTCTCTGTTCTTGTAGGAAACTCTTCCCTATGTTGTTTTCCTAATGCACATCTTTACATTCAGCATCACTTCAACATATTCATTCTTAAGATTTGGAAGACCTTCCACCATTCCTTTCTTTTGAAGTAACACAAGATCATTGTGATTGATATGACCATATCTTTGATGCCATAGCTCCTCTGCTGTCATGGTTTTATATGCCATTGCTTGATGATATTTCCCGTTAACATCAATCTTGTATAGTTCTCTAACTTATACTCCTCTTGCTATGATGTTATAATTATCATGTATATCCTTCACAATACAATGCGGCTTAAAGAATTCAACTTTGATATTCTGATCTATAATGGCGGACACAAATATTGAATTTTTCTTGATTCCATTTGTCTAACATAGTCATTTGGTAAAGTTACACATACATCACCATAACCCATGATTTCATGAGATCTATCATCTCCTTAATAAATGTAAGTACCATTATTATTTTCATGATAGGTATTGAATCATTCCTTTTTTCATGTCATATGAATTGAACCAACAGAGTCAATAAACCATGCATTAACATTATCAATTTTTGCTGATAAAAGGGAGATCTGAAATGAATAATTTGAGATTTTTTAGACTATTAGTAACTATGTCTTCATTATCAACAAAATTTCCTGAATGACTTCTATGCTTGGACTCATCAAATTTCTTTTTATTGCAATATTTAGCAAAATGTCCAAGCTTAACTCAGTAGACACATCTATCCTTCCTCTTCATATAACTTTTTGTCCTTTGTGGTGCAATGCCTTTATGTGATTTTGACTATGACTTGCCTCCTTTGTTCTTGTCCCATGGATTTCCTTTGTATGACTACTTCCTTTTGCTACCAATGCTAAATTTAAAATTTGAGATCTTCCATTGAGATTCTTCCTTCTTTCTTCTTCTTGTAGGAGAATACCTGTCAATTCATCAAATGTAGGAGCGTTTTCCCTAGCTGCAAGTCTAGTGATGAACATATGATGTCATCCAACATCATATTCAATGTAATTGTTACTAGATCACTGCTGGAAATATTTTCACTAATAACACCAAGTTTATCATATATTTTTTTTTTTTAGAAATAAAGCCACTAATGTTTTCATTTACCTCCATATTAATTGAGAAAATCCTCTTCTTTAAAAATAACTCTTGATTGGCATTTGAAGTTTCATACAAACTTTTAAGCGTTTCCCACGTTTCTTGATATGTATTGCAATACCTAATGTGTAGAATAATGTTGTCTTTTACGGACATTCTCAATAGTACCTTGGCCTTGGTCTCTTTGTGCTCCTAATCCTAAACTGAAGCTGCTAGTGTGTCTAGTTTGGTTTCAGCCCCTCATGCTATTAACAAAACATTGTAGCCTTCTATTAGCATCTACATCTTAAACTTCCAATTTGTGTAATTATCTCCATCTAGTTTACCAGGCTCATTTAGAAATGAATCCACTAAGGGATTCACCATATTTGGATAATAAAATGTTACATTATTATGTATCCATGATCCTATGGAATAGATGATAAATACATCAACACTAAAATATAAATACAAAACATGAATACACCAACACCAATATAAAAAAACTCAGTTCAATCGAATGTTGATACCACCATATGAGCAGGACTATATTAATGAAAACATAAAAAAAAAGATCCTTCATATTAGCGAAAGTGTTGGGTACTTTGTTTAATTTACCAATGTCAAAAATCCTAAACATGTACAAGATTGAGATCTAGTAGACAAATTAGGGAAGGTACATTGGGTTGATTTAGGTTTTCTTTTGGTCTCATATATTCTTGATAGATTTGAAACTCTCTTTATTTTAACTAAGATGGTAGTAGTCAAATAAGTTATTCCAACCCACCTCAAATAGATCACTTCTCTGATGTGCTAAAATAAAAAAGATTGCTCCACTTCATGGGTCTTTTTACCTGCTCCATTTCTTCATAAACTCCATATCACAATTGCTCTAGGCAACTTCTCCAACAATCCGTAGGTCATTCTGAAGGTCTGTTGATGAAGATAAGCTATATCTTGGAAATTTCACCTCTAATCCAAATATCACATATCCTCATTACAAAAGAGGAAATATACACAAAACAAGCCCATTATAGTGCGCTTCGATTGGCACCATCTTGTAGATGGAACCACACATATTACTAAGACATAGATCAATACGAAGGCACCACCTCATAGATGGAACCACATAGAACAATGCCACATACTACTATATGTAGTTTACCACATTGCATCTTCATTGTCATCCCATTATGCATGGAACCACTACATTGATTTTTCATTATCTAATGACATACATATTTATACATGATCAATACTGGACACCATCTCATACTGACACTCTAGATTCAACCTAATATAGTCCATTCTACAATACATTACTATAATTCTCTATTTAACTACTTTAGTCGTATATTATGTTTTTTTATTTTTTTTATCAATCCAATTCAGATCACAAATGCCCCTACTGACTCCTACATGTCACATATCCATCCACAAATATCCAATATTTACCTATGATTGCTAATTGTCTATGCCAACAATACAACAAATATATAAGTATGTTATTGAAGGATGATTTAGTGATTATCATTGTTATTCATTCAATTGATTTCACATAACATTAATTTGTGATTGAAATAATTATTTCAATTTTCATTTTTTCAATGCATTTGATTATTAGAGGATTATTGAAATGATAAATATTTGTCTTTTGAGTGAACGAGTGTCATGTTAGACACTTTGTTATAAAAGTGTTTTGTTTGAAGATTTAATGATGAATCTATATTACAGACCAAGTTGATGTCATTATTTGTTGAAAGCATTTTTCAATTTCTTATTTTGAAAACCTTTTTTTGTTTTCCTTCACATAAGTTATTTGTAAATAACCTATTGGATGATGAACCACCCTAGTTGGTTTGAAATGTATAATTGTATATAACCTATGCAATGGATTTGGAAGAAACTTCTCACCATAACTCTGATCAAAGAAGTCTTAGAACTGATATAACAATTTTTTCTCCAATATCAATTTTATTAGTTAGTTTTTTTTTTCAACAAGAAAAAAAATACTTTCTTTCTTTAATAAAAGAAAATTACATATCTTTGGATTTCCATCCCATTCGTAAAAAATATACAATTTTTTTTCATCACTTCTATCTTTTTCATCGAAAGTTCTATTTTCACCTTTGATTTCATGCTTTTACCTGTCGCTATAAGACACTACAAGAATACTGAGAAAATAATTACATTCTTCTATGATTCTCATATAACTATGATATGTCTATGATAGAATATTAATTAGTCACTAGATAGATATAAAAAATAAAAAGAAGCAACACCATTCTTTCAAATCTAGATTGATGCCGAACGCTGAAAAGATCCATTTTCATAGATTGAGAAACTGATCAAGCCTATTTCTACTCTGCAACCTTCTTTGGATAAACTGTCAGCCACTTGATTTTATTCTTTGTATATGTGATCGAAGGAAATCCTATTAAATTTATTTATCAACATATTAGTCTTGTTCTTCTAACTCAAGAGCTTAGAGGACTCAAGGGAATTCTTCTGATTAACCCAGTCTATAATAACCTTAGAGTCTCCATAGAGTTCAATCTCTTCTATGGCTAACCATCTCACACAAAAGAGGACCCCCCATAGTGCGAGAAGTTATGCTCTAGTATTTGTACCATTGTTATTGTACCACCCGAATTGAAAAAAGTCACCAGGCCTCAAAACATTATACATACCACTTCCACAAGTACCAGAAGAAGAGGACACATAAAAAAATCCTACTAGCTATTTATCCCAGATTTCCTTAAAACAACAAATTATTTTTGGAGTCATCTCAATTGACGGGCCAATCTCCATATAGTATATTGAAACCTTTATAACAATGTGCCTCACATCTAGCACAAAATTATCAAAGATCTGAGCATTTCTACCCCTCCATATTCCCCACATTACATAGAAGGGCAGGGTCTTGTATTCCTTATATTCCATGAACCAATATGAAAGGCACTCATCAATGGAAGACCTACCCTAGGAGGAATTTAAATTAATCACATGTAGGACCCTAATCCAAACAGAGGATGAAAAAGGACACATAAGAAAAGGTGAACCGCATCTTTTGTATTCTCACAACAAAGACCGCACCTACTAGGACCTTGAAAACCTTTTTTTCACACATTATCCCATGTAAGGATCTTATTGTGAAAAACCAAACATATAAAACATTTTAGCTTCTCTGGGACGTCCCATTTCCAAGTAATTTGGAACCAAACTGAGGAATGCATAACATCTCATACCTATGTATTGTAGGAGTATATATATTTAACCGAAATCTTCCCTTTAGCACACACACCATTCCATGTCATCAAATCCTCCTCTATCGAAATAGAAATACCTTCTAGACTCAACTGAAGAACACTTTCCTTACATTATACTGCTAATGGATCAGGCAGGCCAATTTCCCTAGTCTCCAACCAAAAATTCATTTCCAATCTTGTGCCTTGATCTACGAAAATATTACTTAGAAAGGAAATACCATGAGTATGTAGATGCTAAATCAGTGGAAAGGACAAAGAGTGGTTTCCATTAATATCTTTTATCACTGCCAGACCAATCTCCACCTTCATCCTGAGCCAACCTCCCAACTAATATTGCCCAGAAGCCACTGTTTTAACTTCATCATGTTTCTCCAAGGGTGTGAAGCCACCTTCTTTACTGGAGCTCGCATTCTGATCCAATCAACCATCTCTTTGTTCTTGAGGTATTTATCTTTATAACTTTTTGCCAAATACCTTCTCCACATAGAGCCCTCCCAAGATTCTTTAATAAGAAATCCTTATTAAAGAATTATATACCTTTCATACCCCATCCACGAGAATCCACATCTCTTGTCAGATCCCCAAGGTGCACTAGGTGGATTTTCCTTCCATTTCCTGTCCCAACCCATAGAAAATTTGCAATAATAAAGTTGTCTCGATTTATGATATCTTTCGGTAGCTTATAAATGTGCATCCATTATATGGATATACTTTGCAGAACCGACTTGATCGATACTAGTCCGCCCCCATCAATAGCCTTTTATGGGACCATAAAAACAACTCTTCTCAAATTTCTTGATGATCCACTCCCAATCTCTAATTTCATATCTAGTTGGTTTAATTAAAAACCCCATATATTTGAATCCTCCATCCAGTGGGACTTATTGAACATAAAAATTATTAGCAATCTCCTTAATAGAAGCATCCTCAGGATCTGATGAGATCAATACATATTTTTTCTTACTCATAATTAAACCTGATGCTTCCCCAAAAGATGAAAGAATTTGGTGAAATGTTTTCCACTCTAATATCGATACTTTCCCAATTAAAAGGACATCATCCACAAAAATCAAGTGAGAAAGACGAATATTTCTAGACATTCTGCATCCAAATCTATTACCACAAGAGCGTTCTACAAAATTCTCTTGTTTAAACCATTTATAACAATTAGAAACATGAGGGGAGATATGGCACAACCTTTTCTGAGGCCTCTAAATATTCTGAAGAAATCTAAGGGAAAAACATTAATAATAACCATGAAGTTCATAGTCGAGATGCATGCCATAATCCACTCGACCATCAACATGCCAAGACCAATCCTATGAAGGATCTACCTTAACAGTTCCCAGTTCACAGAATCATAAGCTTTAATAAGGTTGATCTTCATGAGACAAGCCTCAATCTGCCTAGTTTTGATTTTGAGGGCACATTCTTGTGCAATAGAAACAACATCATGGATTTTCCTTTGTTCTAAAAAACCAAATTGTTTTGCAGTAACATGCTTAGACAATATCAACTTAATCCTATTCGCTATGATTTTTGATATCAATTTGTAAACCGTATTACATAGAGCAATAGGGCAGTAATATAAAAAAGAAAGAGGCTTCAAAATATTTGAAATAAGAACAATGAAGATGGATTTTACCGATCTTGTAATCTAACTAAGGTGACGACATTCTTCGGCCATAGCACAAAGATCATCAAGCTTAATATCCTGAAAATGTAGGAAGAGCTCCACAAACTAGCCATTTGGTCTTGGAATCTTTTCCTTTGCTATAGATTTCATAACCTATAATACCTCTTCAATGGTGACCAGTGTCCCCATATATACCTTTTCTTCCTCATCGACCATGACTGGAAATATATTGATATACTCCATCTATTTATCAAAATAAACGCCTTCCATTGCTCTGAATTACTAGCTAAAGAATTGAACCACTTCATCTAGAATCTCGTTTTCTAACATGTGGAAGAAACCATCTCCATCTCTGACTTTCCAAATAGCATTTTGATTCCTCCTGAGGGATGCCTAATTATGAAAAAAGTTGGGTATTTTTGTCCCCTTCCACCACCCATGACGCACTACTCTTAATGTGCCATTTATCCTCTTGAGTTTTGAAAATATGGATCTTCCTTGCTTCAAGACAAAGTAACTTTTCTTTTGTTGTGTTAGAGAAGAAACCTTGTTCCTTCGGGTATACTAGAGACTTTATTTCTAGGTCAATAGATATAAGTTCCCGCACTAGATCATTTTCTTGTTCTAACCCATTTTCTGACCGCTTTCTTTATCTCTTTGAGATTGTAACATATAACATCCATACATGAAGCCCTTGACATAGGAAGAGAAGCGTGTCAAGAATCTAGAAACACCACTTCAAAAACATTCTCCTTTAACCATAAATAATTAAACTTAAATGGGAGTGCATTTTTCAAGTAGTCCCTTGACCATTCCAAAAAGGTCAGATTATGATCCAATAATAGTGATGGCAGGATCCAGGAAGTCAAATTATTTAAAGACCTGATCAATCTGAATTTAACTAGGAAACGGTCCAGTGTTTTAGAGATACCCCCAGTTCGCAATCTTTCATTCCTCCATGTAGGCCTTATAACAACAGACCTAATGCCCCTCAAAAAATTATGTGCAAATAAATCCTTAAAATAGGGCCCCAGAAATGTCCTCATTGTTGCTTTGATCCCATACCTCATCCTTATCCATTGTGAAATTGTAGTCTCCTGCCATGATCAAAGAACTTAGGTCCATAATAACATTGTCCTTAATTAAGCTCCAGAATCACTTTCTTTTGGAGAAAGGGGCATAAATATTCAGGAGTTGTATTTGAACATTTGAACCTCTCTAAAATCCTGATAATATGACGCTTGCAACAAAATTAAAGGCTTTGAAGTTAATAAAATTAGGATTCCACATGGCAGCCAGTCCTCCCGACAAATCAAAGGCACTGATCGCACATACATACCAACGAGGACATATCTTCAAACAATAATCATGTGTTAGTTCTCCACGAATCATAGTCTCCTGAAATAGTACTACATCTGGTTTATAAATTCGAATAATACTATTGAGGGGTCTTCTTTTCAGGGAAGATCCCAACCCCCTCACTTTAAGGGACATAACAATCATCATGGAATATCCCCCATGGGCACATTCCCTCTAAGGGCCCGAGTCTTAGAAAGTGAAACATCTAAATGCCTAACCTTAATACATGCAAGGTCATTATAAGGAGAATTGGAATCCTCCAAGGACTCATGAAAGGCGATATAAGATTTGATGGAGCCATGGATACATTTGCAACTTTCTTATATTTGACCCATTTTTTCTTTCTAGTAGTGACGTTCCTCCTGGAATGCGGGCTCACTATGAAATTCTCAGCATAAAAAAAGGCATTTTTGATTGTAAGGGGTTCTATGTCATTCGACTCATCCCTAGTCAGGTTTAACAATTCCAAATCATCATAAAACTGAGAAGGGGAAAGTCTAGAAGGCTCCCCAAATTCAATAGGGGATGATAAATAGTTTTCCTACTACTTATGGGCATTCGTCTCCCAATCCCCATCAACCTTGGAAGGAGTAACCTCTCTATTGTTGATAGTTGGCCTATCCTCCCTCTCTAAAGAGTCTATGATTGAGGATTACAATAGGACACATGAAAAATTACAAGCCTTAATGACAGGGCTGTGAAATTTCAAATTGGGCAGACCATCCCACCAGAACCACAAAATGCAACCTATTTTTTGATATTTGAAATTTCATTATAATTTAAATAGGAACCATGGGATTTATTGTCACCTATTACCTGGAGATGCCAGTTATCATAACTATGATGATTACCCATAATAAGACTACCTTGTATATGAGAATTATATTCATCATGGATAGAACCCAACTTTCGACCATATGCAAATCTACCAGGGCAATGCGCCACTAGATGACCAATTGTGTGGCAACATAGTCACCTGAAAGGGACCCCCCCCAGTAATCTATGCATTGTCGAGAAGAAAAAGGTCCGCGATAGATATCAATCTCTATAGGAAATCCCTAGAGTAGCCCATCTCTACTAAAACACTGGCGATCCTTTTGTTTAAACCTCCCAAGCTCCCTTCTTCTAAGAAGTAGAATTTACCGGTTTTGTTAGCAATTGTAGAGATGACTTCTTTAGTCCACAACTAAAAAGGTAAACCTAGCAATTTTACCCACATAATATTGTGATTGGGCACCCCCTTCGTTGGGTTAAATCCTACATGCCAATGTTGGAGCAAAAGGAATCCCCTTCCTTTGACCCATGGAATGACAACCATACTGGTCGCATCCTTAGCACACAAAAAATGAAATTCGAACCATCCATTAAAAATCACACTCACTTTTGGCCTATACTTAAAGATAGGTAGCTAAATCTTTTCTATAGAAGCCTTCATCTGCTCCCCCGACATCTTGGAAAATTTCCATCTCCTGACTAATGCCCTTTGCTTTAATCTCTCGACTTGATCCCAGAAGATGTCCACCACTAGCACCAAACCCTGAATCTTATCATATGACTTAATAGGCTTTTTAAGCCTACACCCTTTGGTTCATACTGAAACGATATGTCCACTGGACTCCAGAGGAGCACCCTCCTACGATGAAACACCCCAACGACCTATTCCCTCTCATCTCACCGAAGCTTCTTTGGAATGTCCTTACAATGCAGAAGTTGCACATTAGCCTTTGCTAATACCATCACCTAGACTAACTCCTCCAACCTTAGAGAGTAAGCACATAGTAAACTCTTTTCTGGAGCCATCTACCAAGGATATCCCACTAAACAATAGTCCAAACTGCCGAATATTGCCAAAACCACCGAAAACCTAAACAAAAAACCACTATCGTTGATAGATAACCTCATATGCTATCTGGTGGCTTTGTGAGGTAAAAATGTGAAAATCTACTATGGACACCATTTATCATGCCAACATTGAGTTTGAGAAACAAAATTGATTAAATTCGAAGTTCATCGAATTTCATTGCTAAGTGAATTTATTCGATGAGGTTTGTAAATCTCAAGCTAAACATGAACAAGGCAAACACAAACACGAATAATTTCACGAAATTCATATGAAATTATATTGAAAATCGTTTCAAGTTCATTATGAAAGCACAAGAAATTCAAAGAGGTTCATAATAATAATATTAAAAAACAACTAAACCCTGAAGGCTAAAACCTACTTGATTTAAAAAAAAATCTAGGTTTTGTGTCTAAATGTCAAAGTTGACAATGAGGGAGAGACCAATACAGATTAAGTTAGCTTTGGGAGGATGCTAGGAGTCGTGTTGTTAATTTACATGGAACATGACTTTATTTTTAATAATATTTTTTTATTTCTATTTTTATTTTTATTTTTCAGTTTTTTTTGTTGGTTTGACCCATGAGGGTTTGAAAATTGAATTTCATGAATAACACAATACTTCATAACATGGTGATCACCAACTGAACTGCCCCTGTGGGTTATTTTAATAATATTTTTCATTTATATTTGTGTATGTTTATTTTCACAATTTTGATATGTTAATTTTTCATTTATACTACACACTTAAATTATATAAATTTATATATTTATAAGCAATTATAATAGAAGTGTAATATTTCAATAAAATATAAAAGTTAAATATATAAAAGAAACATATGTAAATTGAAAAAATAGTTGTCATTTATTATTCTTTATATATATCTATATCTATCTATCTATCTATATATATATATATATATATATATATATATATATATATATATATATATATATATCTGTTAGTTTTTTATTTTTATTTTTACCATATACACTTAAATTATATAAATTTAGATATTTATAAATAATGATAATAGGAGTGTAACAATTCAATAATACATATAAAACAAATATATGTGAATTAAAAAATATTTTTATCATTAAATTTTGTTCACTCTCTCACACACACACACACACCCCGCAATGGACGTATAGAGGCGACACCTCCCCTCCCACCTTGCCAACATGACCACACATCATTTTAACAACACCAACATGCTAGAAATCTGGTAGAGAATTGGATGGCAATTCACCTCACAGGCCGCACATATCATATTTATGTTGGATAATGGTAGAGCCAAGGATTAATGCCAGAATGATGGATCCCATTCATGATTGGAACAAAGTTTCTCACTCCTCATGGAATTCAGTAATCATGGAAACTCCTTCCCATGGGTTTGATGGATTGATGCATCATCATAGAGCCATTGCAAAGTGTTGTGCAACATCCTATTTAATTTCCGACAAGATTATACCACTATTATGATGAATATCCTTGGAATTAGAAAAATTGTGCGACCTAAGATCCATCAGCCTATTTCAAGACCATGCAAAGCCTCCTGAGAGCTATCTCTCTCTTGGCTGGAGAATTTCAACCGATCTTCTCCACAACCCTTGTGATCGACCTGATCACCAACACTTCAGAGTGATGGGCAAGCCTCTTTTCATTTCAATCCAGTGGTTTTAGTCTTTTCCCGTGCTTTGTTGGTTTGTTTTTTGGGTTTTTGGCATTATGAATCTCTTTATTTCAAGTCAAAACCCTAATTTTATTTGACATTCTAGCCATCCCAGACTGTTTATAGCCCCCCTCTTTCAACCTACATCCTACACCCTCAGTGAATTCCCTACTATCAATTCCGCTGCGATTGCCGACATCATAATCTATTTCAAACCTTATTCCACAGACTTTGCCCCTCTGTTTTAGTTTTTCAATCCTTCCCATCTTCACCCTCTGCTTGTAATCCCTCTTGACCCCTGTCACAACCCGATCTTTACTCTCAACATCAGTATCAATATGACTAGGGGTCGAACTTTCGCCCCTTGTAGATGAAGAGGAAGAGGCTGTCCTTCTTCCTCTTCATCAAACACTATTAAAATTGCTTTGAGTTCACAGTTGCGTGCCCAAGCTCAGGCCCGAGATTCAATGGCTCGGTACGAGCAGTACATACTGAAGCTCATTAGACAAGAAATTTAAAAGATTGAAGCAACTCTTTGCGAGGAACATCGATGCATGCCAAATCACCATGTCTAAGCCCAAACCATGGAATGGATTCCCAATTTAGGAACCTCTACTTGCTCCAGATATTAGGGATACATGCAAGCTGTAAACGTATATTGGCACACCAAAATTATGCTCAGGTACATCCTACTCGACAAACACCTAGCTCAACAGGACAATGCCCACAAGCTAACAAAGCTGAGGGAGAAGTTGGACAATATGGATCACAAAATTAACATTCTCCTCAGAAAGTGCAACACCAACCCTTTCCCAGGAACTGAAGATGCCCACCAACAAAGTCCTTAAACAAGACAACTCCATTACTAGATCTTATGAAACTTCATCATTTTATTTTTTGTTCTTGTTAGTTTATGCATGGTTAGCCTATATATCAGTTCAACCAACCACTATTTGGTTCTTTTTGTTTGATAGATGCAATGGTTAGAAGAGGTCTACACAACCTTAAGATTTTGAAGTTATACCTCTGGTTTGGTTTCCCATTTGGCACACTAGAGACTACCAATTACTGTCTACATACAACCTTTGCCATGATAATATAAAGTGTCTTATTTAAAAGGAAGAATATATATATATATATATATATATATATATATAGATATATGTTATGCTATTTTTTAATTTATACCATATACACTTAAATTATATAAATTTATATATTTATAAAGAGTTATAGTAAAAGGGTAATATTTCAATAGAATATAAAAGTTAAATATATAAAAGAAACATATGTGTATTAAAAAAATATTTTAACCTTTAAATTTTGATGTCATTTATAGTTTTTGAATATGCAAGCGTGTTTATACCCTACACATTTAAATTATATAAAATTATATATTTATAAACAATTATAATAGAAGTATAAAGCTCCGAGGATTAGTTCATTTGGTTGAGTTCTCGTCGCTAAAGCACCTTGTTAATGGGAGGTCATAGGGTTAATTCTCCTTAATGCCCTTAGGGTTTGGCTTTGCTAATAAGCCAATAAGATGTGATCCCTTTGGGTGGATCTGCCTAGATATTTCCTCATAAAGAAGAATAATATTTCAATAATATATAAAAGTTAAATCTATAAAAGAAACATAAGTACTCTTTAAATCTTGTCATCATTTAATGAACTTCTTTAGCGATATTCTTATTAAAGGAACATATGAGTCTTTTGCTAGACTTTTGACCAAATAGGATGAGCCAGTTCCTATAAGACCTATCACTAAAATCCCTTTGGAAAGTAATGATCCTGAGTGGAGTGAGAAAGGGGTTCCATGAAATGTGGGGTTGGTTTGACACAATATGTGTGAAGAGTAATTTTTTGGTGATTTGGGCTAAGATTGCGAGGCTAGCAATCCAATCAAAGTAGACTTCTCTGGTATTCTCCTACCATCCGAGGTCGATGATCCTCTTGGAATTTGGTAATGCATGCTTTTTTAGTTGCTACAACTACAAGCAAGGGGAGGTGGAAAACATATGTATTAAAAAATATTTTAATCTTTAAAATTTATTGTCATTTATTTTTTTTCCCCTGGAAAAAATCGTAATTTCCATTGAATCTTGAAAATTACATTTTGTAGATGCCATAACATATGCAAATGTGAGGTGATATAGCCTGTCAGTATGTAGATAAACAAATAAGCAAAAACTAAAAACATGTGTTCCATGCAAGGAGCACTGATATATCAATATGGGGGGAAATCATGTTTTCCTCCCCTTTTTCTTCTCAACCTTGTGCCACTCCCCTTGAGATGGTATCGTAGGGACAAGTTGAAGTGGATTTTCAATGCCTGGTCGGGGATTTTCCTTGTCCGGATCAGAGGTGTCTGATGCATGTAGCCTTTTGGTTCCACTGTTTTCCATTGTATCTGAAGTCTTTTCCGATTGTGATTCCATAGGTCCTTGTGGAGATGTCTCCTAGGTTTCTGCTTGATTGTTCTCATTTGGGATGGGCTCTTCCACCTCAAATTCCTCCTCTTCAGGATCTGGTGGTGGAAAATTCCAACCCTTTTGGTGTTTTCCAGTTTTCTTTTTCCTTCGGCTGTCTTTTTTGTATTCTGGGCACGTATTTTGTAGATGTCCTATTTGTCGACATATTCTGCACCTAAATGCTGTGTTTTCATAGTCTATTGTTTGTGTCCAGCTTCGTTGTTTGTGCTTCAGCTGTATGTGATCCGGTAAGCCCTTACTGAGATCAACTTCCACACAGATGCGTGCGTATGTAAAAATTCTTTCCTCCACTCTTTGTGTGTCCATTTTAATATATCTGCCAATGGTATTGCCTATACATGCAAGAACCTTTTGGTCCCAGAAGTGTATTGGGAGATTATGTAGACGTACCCAAACTGGCATCCTGGAAACAACCATGGTGTTGGCATCGAATTCTGGGAACCATGGTGTGATGAAGAGGCTCGAAGATCCCCAGAACCAAGGTCCCTCCTGTATCACTATGTCTCTTATCTCTGTTGATTGGAATTTGACTATGAAAAACCCTTTGGAGCAGAGATGAATCTCACAATGTAGAGTCCATTTTGTGAAAATCCAATGGAATAGTTCAAAAGGTTTTGGCCAAAATCCATTGAAACGACAAATGATGGCTTGCGTTTCATAATTATTACATACCTCATCTGTTTCTGATATATCTATTTTTAGTTCTGGTGTATAGTTCAGTTGCTCCACTATGTATGGACTAGGTTCTGTTCCAGCCTTCTTTGGAGCTACTGTAGGAGATTTCCCCCCTTGTAAGATGTTCTTGAAAGATATTCCGTCATTTCTATGCTGCTGATGTGGCTCTGAGTTGTTTTTTGTTTTTTTGCTTGTCCCACTACCTCCTTCTGTTTGTTTTGTTGAGCTGCTTATTGTTGCACCACCTCGCAGTCTCAGATTGAGTGTTATAGTAGATTCTGGCATAATGTTGTAATCCATAATAGATTTGTAATCTTGTAGTGTTCTGCCCCCAAATAGCAGGTGTTGTTGTCCATCCGGGTAGCCGATATGATGGGCAATGATATTCTTCAGAATTATAACACTGTCTGTTGCATGGACCCAAATCAAGGTAGATTTCCCTGAGGGGGTTTTAATAAAAATTTGAAAGCGATTAGGATTTACCATGAAGGGGGGTTCTGTGTACTTTTGGTTCATGCATGGCCGTGCAGCTTCTCTGTCTCCATAATGCTCTGAAGTCTGTGGGTACTCCTCCAGCGTCTTGGTGGTTTTGGCTAATTTTCCGGGAGTCTTGAACAACCTTCGTGAAGAGGTGTAACTTCCTTCGTTACTCACAATCTGATGCTCTTTAGCTGCCCACAGGAGAGGATCCCCTCGGCCTCTGTCGCCTTGGCCTTGCTCTAAGCCTTGTCTGAAACCCAGTCCTCGATTCGTCGATGTTTCAGTCATTGGGATTCTGCTAGATGTGCTCTGCATCAAAAATGCTTTGTAATAATCTACGAAAACAAAAATGTCGGCGGCAATGAGTTTTAAGAGACTTATTTTCCCTTTTCCACCCATATCCACCTCGGCAGACATCTCAGAGAGTGCTCGAAGAAACAGGGCATGGCCCATTTTGTCCATTGACCGCATGTGCTCCGCTGCCGTAATGTAGCCATTACCGTCCCTGACCAAGGAGCGGATCTGTGCCAGTACCTGCCCCTGGTTATTCGTGACCTCTGTCTTTACTGCGAGTTCAATCGGGCTCTTCAGCTTTGTGCTATTTTTCCGCCCTTGTTCGCTACAGGGCTTCAAAGCCTCGACTAAAACCCTCATTGCTACATCCTTGTCGGTTTTGATTACACATGGTAAGGCGCTGTGATCCATGAGCAGAGCATCGACGCATCTGCGCAAGGCCACTCCTGCCATATTCTGTCCCTGGTTGTTCATCTTGTCGGCGCCCAGAAACCCTAGCCTCGGCTCTCCGCTCCGTTCCCTCACTTCCTCCATCTCCATTTGTAATTTATTATTTTTGAGAATATATGTTTTTGAATATATATGACACACACACACACACACACACATATCTATAAAATTTAAAACACATTTATATCTTTACATTATATATAAAAATGAGTTTTTTTTTTTCAATGTGATTCATAGACACCGAAGATTGGTGGTTGCTATATCCATGGTAACTATCTGGACAAATCTACTCGAAGGGATCACTTCCCACCAGCTCTTTAGTAGAGCCTAACCCCAAGAACATCTAGGAGAATTGACCACACGACTTCCCATTAGCAAGGTGATTTTAACAACAAGAAATCAACCAATTAAACTATAAATAAAAAAGAGTTACAACAATTCTTAACATTATATATAAAAAATTACAACAATTTTTAAAATTTTAATCGGTTATAACCTACCATATTATAATATTGTTCAACAAACGAGGATAATTACAAATCGAGCTTATGCCACTTAATATTTAGCTCTTAAATATGTACTTGTTGATAAAGTAATTTATCCATATACTTCTTTTTATAGGTCAAAAAACAACAATGGTACCTTATAAGTTGGAGAATAGTACTCTTCCATTATTTCTATTCAATTTTATTGAAATTAAGTTAAGATTAATTAAATTAAATTATTTTTTTCAATGAACAAAGATAATTACACATAGAGCCTACTTAATATTTAGCCCTTAAATATGTACTTGTTGATAAAGTAATTTATTCACATACCATATAGAAAACAACAATGGTACCTTATAAGCCGGAGGATAGTACTCTTCCCTTGTTTCTATTCAATTTTATTGAAATTATGTTAAGATTAATTAAATTAATCATTTTTTCTTTAAATTAAGGAGCTCTATTTCAAAGTGCTACTTTGAGTTAATGATTAAAATAATAGTTTAAGCTATTCATTATGTTATGAAATTATTTTAATTATTATTTTTTCGTAAAAAGTTCTTTATTTAAGGTTATTATTTTTTTGTAAAAAGTTCTTTAAATATCTTTTTGGGTTTAATTTGAAAAATAACTCAACAATACATTATAATTCAACCTTAGTTTCTTTACATATATTTTTATTATTTTTTAAATATATTTAAAAATCTATATTAAGATATATAATTTAAAATATGAATAAATTGAATAATCATATATTAATGATATTGTTTTAAGAGATGATTTTTTTTTCAAGAAATTTGACCATGGGAATGTTTAATCTTTTTTAATGGTAGAAATGAATTTTGCACCATCAAAAGCACCCAAAATTTTAAAGCTTGACAATTATAATTTGCATTTCCAAAAATTTCTATTAAATTTTTTATTCTTTTCTTAAAATAAACACCACCTCCTCCTGTCATATTAATAAATTGAAATTGGCTTCAATAAGTAATAATCATTATCTTTAACATTAGTATAAATATTATTAATAAACCATTATTATTTTGTTTATACATAAATTAAATATAGTACAAATTTCACACAAACTTATTGTTTTGTGATTTAAACAATATCTTCACAATAAGAGAAAATATTAGAAACAAATTCATGGAAATAGTTCTCTTCAACATTTGAGATATTTTTTTCAAATATGTTTTATGTTACATTGTAAATGGGGCCGAATTAGGGTATCTTATTCAACCTCAGGTTATTACTTCATTTGCTTAGATATTTTTCAATGTATTTCCTTTTTTTTCATTGGAAAAAATTACATTTTTATTAATATAAAATCATAAAAATACATCCTTTTTACGCTTTTGGATGTTAGATTTTCCTACCATTTTATCATGTATCATGCATAAAAGTTATACTGTATTAACTAAGTTTAGTTCTTTAGGTGCAAACTTATTTTAGAGTGCAAAAAAATGTAATTTTTTATCTTTTAAATTATATTTTTGAATGTTATAGAGATTACATAACATGTGTATTGAGCCATTTTATCAAGACATATTGAATTGATTTTTTATTAATATATTAAAAAAATATGTCAATATTAATTCATATTAAAATATTTTATTCATAATTCGTTTTATTCTATACAACATTAAAATATTTTTTTATAACACACACACACATACACACACATACATACACACACATATATAATTGATATCACATGTTAAAATATTTTTGAAAAGTACAGGGTTTAAACATCTTACTAAATTTATTTTACTACTAATTACTTTAAATGAAATTATATTAGGTCATATGGACAATTAATTAAATATGTATAGCATATATATTTTTTAATAACCTGGCACTGCTTTTCTGTTTAGAAAATATTTTATTTTTATTTTAAAAAGATGAACATATTTACACATCACTTTCACAGTGGCTATAGAATAAAGCTCTAGACTCAATCAAAATTATTTATATCACTTATCCATTGCTATATTTAATTAATTAATCCCAAAATAAACTTTAATCCAAAAAAAAGTTTCATATAATTATAATTCATATTACAAATTCACTCTGGTGTAATGCAAATACAAAATACAAATTCACTCTTTGTCTAATGAAAATACAAAATACAATATGGATTCCCAATTACTTTCATTACATAAATTTATATTTTATGGATGATTATGGAATGTTGTGCAATATATTGGGGATTAGTCTATGGTAACGCCCTTAGAGAAATATATATATGGCTTTTCCACTTGATTGAAACCTCTCAAAACCTGCTTTATTATTTGTCGTTAAATCTGTTTTTATTTATACATGTAGGTTATATTACTTTTAAAGAGAAATACATGCTCTTGACTATTACGTCTACTGAAGTAATACCCATTAAACCTCTCATTATATTATTTATTTAAATATTTTGTTTGTTTGTTGAAATAATAAAATCACTAGAGAATATACAATATACTATAGAATGTACTATAATGTGTCCATAGAATATACAATATACTATAGAATGTACTATAGTGTGTCCAAAAACTATAAGTTTAAGAAAGTGTATAAAGATGACATTGTCAGTTATAATTGTACCCAAATTTAAAAGATATATTATCCCTACCTTATTAAAATAGAATAGAAAATAAATTATATTGATTTTTAATATTAAAAATTATAATAAAAGAAATAATATTATTATTTTTTAAAATTTAAAAATTTTGTTTTTGTTTGAGAGGAATTCAATAATTGGTTTAATATGTAGCTATTAATAATTTTCTAGGGTTTATGGTTTGTTCTTCTTTCTTTAAATCAGGTTACAATCAAAGAGTTTTAAATCTTGGATGCATGCAAAAGTATGCAATACTTCAATTACAATGTTATGTATATGGTTTGCCCCATCTCTACATCATTTGCTATGTTTGAATTTGAGCTGCTATGCTTTTTACGCTAGTGTCATGCCCATCACTCGCCGCAAGTGGGATATCTAAGACGACATTATGCTGAGAAGTCGGTGCATAGAATCCCTTCTATTTTGCTACAGTCTTGTTGGCTAAACCTTCTGGTAGGGTTCTTGTTCATTCCAGACCCCGGTGGCGAGGAAGTCTAGCTCCAAGGTCGTTCGGTGATGGTGTATGGCATTGGGATAGTGGGAATTTCAAGTATCAAGTGAGTTATCGTTTATTTAGCCTTGAGAGCAGAGGCAGATGCCGCTACATGGTGGTTGATGTGTCACCCTCCAGACAAGGACAACAAGGAGACAAAGGCTCCAATTCAGTCGTCTTAGTGACAACGATCGGGACACCAACCTGCAGAGGTCGAGAATCTTGAGGTAAAATCTAAGCCTTCTGGTTTGAATTTCAGGGATTCTTATGTTAATATGTTATTTATTACTAGTCTTAGTTGTTTGTTAGTTATCTTTGGGGTTGGGTTTTAGGGCTGGCGACTTCAAAACCATCAATTCCATCTTCATTGTTTCAAAATGACTTTTGTGGCCCCACTATTCTTTGCTATATCCTCCTTGTCTCAATTTTATTTGTGTTTGTCTCAACACAACCCTTGGCCGAATATGTTGCGAATTTCTTTCACCTTTGGCTATCTCTCTTCGACCTTTAGTTCTTCGCTCCCTGCATCTGTATCAGACCTCTCCATTCTAGTATGCCTCAACAACACATGTGCAATTGTTGAGGTGGGGGAGGTTATGGTCCACAAGGAAGATCCCGTGCCTAGGATAAAGCAGATGAAGCTACTTCAACGTACAATTTAGCCACCCCTTTTGAATTTTGTGTTGAAAAATGTCACCTTAAGTCTTTAGTTGCAATTTTGCGTCATGACTTTTGTGATTATGATATTATTGAGGAGGTTGTTCAATGGGTTCCCAACCCTGGTCATACTAGGTAAAGACGAAAACAATACCTCAACTCTATCACTCTCCATTGGCAACTCCAAACACTTCCGAGGAGGGTTTGAAAGATAAGCAATAGGAGGAATATAACATCTTCGCTTCTCTAGAAGATATCAAGTGCGCCATGTTAGATATCAACGATCGTGCTTGGAGAGCCTAGACACCAGAATAACTCACTTGGAGAGCTACATTTAGTGTTAGGAAAAACCGCCAACTCCTTCAGGTTCTAGTGGCAAAGATCCTACCCCTGTCACATCATTGGGTTCATGATCTTCATGATGTATTCATGTAGTCTTTATATATGCATTTTTGTGATAGTTAGGGCTATTTTCATTTAATACTTGATGGATTTTGCTTAGATATTAATGCCTATAAGCAATCAATAAATCTAGTTTCGCTTGTCGCAGTTTAAAGTCACTTATAAATGTTTTGATTAAATTATGAAAATTTAGTTAATATACGGATTGTTAATTTCTTCATGAAATAAATAAATAAATTTAATATTAAGATAAATTATAAAAATTAATATATTTCTTAAAACAAAAAATTGATTAATCCACTTTGAAAACAAATCAATTTTTGATCAATATTAACCTAACGTGGAACATAATTTATACACAAATTACTTTTTACATGATGTATACCACACATTAAGAAAGTAATTAAGAAAATGTCATAGTATATCATTTAAAGTTGGAACCCTTAGGAAGTAATTATAATGGTCATAACACATCATTTAAAGTTGGAATCTTGTGGATGGTGAATACATATGGGTCCGAGAAGAGATCTAGAAGATCAAAGAATATCTGGTCAATACTATGTGATCAATACATGCATGTTATCTTAGCTACAAAAACAATTAGTCAATGTAATAATTTGGTACTGTAATTTATTACATCAAGAAAGGACGCGTTAAATGAATGTGGCATGGTCTTCTGCTAGACTTTTGACTTATCACTAAAATCTTTTTGGAAAGTAATGACCCTGAATGGAGTGAGAAAGGGGTTCCATGAAATGTGAGGTTGGTTTGACACAATATGGGTGAAGAGTAATTTTTTTGGTGCTTTGGGCTAAGATTGCGAGACTAGCAATCCAGTCAAAATAGAATTCTTTGGTAGTATTTTTCTACCATCCGAGGTTGACGATGCTCTTGGAATATGGTAATGCCTTTTTTAAGCCGCCCAAACTGCAAGCAAGCGGAGTTGGAAAACATATGTATATTAAAAAATATTTTAATTTTTAAATTTTATTTTCATTTATTATTTTTGAGAATACATGTTTTTGAATATATATATATATATATATATATATAAAATTTTAAAACACATTTATATCTTTACATTATATATAAAAATGAGTTTTTTTTCAATGTAATTCACTAAAAATTACATTATATAAAAATGAGTGTTTTTTTCAATGTAATTCACAAACACTGAAGATTGGTGGTTGCTACATCCATGGTAACTATTTGGGCAAATCTACTCGAAGGGATCACTTCCCACCGGCTCATTAGTAGAGCCTAACCCCAAGAACATCTAGGAGAACTGACCACACGACTTCCCATTAACAAGGTAATTTTAACAACCAGAAATCAACCAATTAAACTATAAATAAAAAAGAGTTACAACAATTCTTAACATTATATATAAAAAAATTACAACAATTTTTAAAATTTTAACCAGTTATAACCTACCATATTATAATATATATATATATATATATATTTCCCTTGGAAAAAGTCGTAATTTCTATTAGTAGTGAGAAATTACATTCTGTAGATGCCTAGGCATATGCATAATGAGGCTGGTAGCCTCCCGGATATAGCAAAATAACTGTTGTTGAACAGCAACAACCATAAAAAAAACATTGTGTCTTCTGTCTCCACGCAGGGAGTTCATAAAGTCTCAAGAAAATAGCTAAAAACAAGGATAACCATGATAAGTAGCTGTTTTGTAGAGATATGCTCCACGCAGGGAGGCCACATGGGTTTCATACAAAAAACAAAGCCCGTAGGTCAAAACCAGTCTTTGAAGAAAACAGTCGATGCTGATGACTGTCGGAAAAGTCCTGAGTAAAGCTATAGTAAAAACATTACGATGACTGTAGATATATACAACGGTTTTCGAGAATCGCAATGAGCCAAAAACCTGAGAGTGAAAAGAAAAAAAGCAGTGAGGTTATGTCTCCTGGTGAGAATGCAGATCTACAAACGGCCTGTGGTAATATTGATGGAAAGTTCCATCCACTTCTTCCTGTATCAACCAGTCCTCTTCCTGCCTGTGCGCTGCCTCCTTTGATAAGTGGTCTGCCCCTGAGTTGCGCTCCCTGTAAATGTGTTGACAAACAAAATTATCAAAAGATGTTGTAAGCCTGTGAGCCTCATCCAATATGTGTCTCAATGAAAAAGCAGAGCAGTGAGATGTTCTATTGAGCCAATTGCAAACAAGTTTTGAGTCCCCAAACAGTTGGAGTTTTGTGCAGCGTTTCTCAAGAGCAAAATGGATGAGATGTTTGGCCGTGGAAAGCTCTGCAAAATTATTTGTGCCCCTTCCCAGGTGCATTTGGATCTTAAAGCAGTGGTCATCCCTTAGGTAGAGAATGCCCCCCCCCCCCCCCCACAACCCTCTTCTTGGGCTGAACCATCAAAGTAGGCCCAAGGGTATGTTTTATCAATGAGTTCGGGTCGGATGGTTCTGGGAAGAGTCTGTGAGGGGTCTTCAGGGAGGTGGCCGAAGTCGGCAAGGATATGAGTCCTGATGGCAGGTCAGAGGGGATCCTTTCGGTCAAAGATGGCCCGGTTCCTTGCCGTCCAAATAGCCCAACACATTAGGAGGGGTATATTCCTGTCTCTACCCTTGTGCTTCTCTAGCCAGTCCAGCCAGGCCTCCATAATGGATCTCCCTTGCCACTGCTACCATATTATAATATTGTTCAACAAATGAAGATAATTACAAATAGAGCTTATGCCACTTGATATTTAGCTCTTAAATATATACTTGTTGATAAAGTAATTTATCCATATACTTCTTTTTATAGGTTAAAAAACAACAATGGTACTTTATAAGCCGGATGAGAGTACTCTTCCATTAACATTATATAAAAAAAATTACAACAATTTTTAAAATTTTAACCAGTTATAACCTACCATATTATAATATTGTTCAACAATTAAGATAATTACAAATAGAGCTTATGCCACTTAATATTTGGCTCTTAAATATGTACTTGTTGATAAAGTAATTTATCCATATACTTCTTTTTATAGGTTAAAAAACAACAATGGTACTTTATAAGCCGGAGAGTACTCTTCCATTAACATTATATATAAAAAATTACAACAATTTTTAAAATTTTAACTGGTTATAACCTACCATATTATAATATTGTTCAACAAAAGAAGATAATTACAAATAGAGCTTAAATATGTACTTGTTGATAAAGTAATTTATCCATATACTTCTTTTTATAGGTCAAAAAACAACAATGGTATTTTATAAGCGGGACGAGAGTACTCTTCCATTAACATTATATATAAAAAAATTACAACAATTTTTAAAATTTTAACCGGTTATAACCTACCATATTATAATATTGTTCAACAAACGAAGATAATTACAAATAGAGCTTATGCCACTTAATATTTAGCTCTTAAATATGTACTTGTTGATAAAGTAATTTATCCATATACTTCTTTTTATAGGTTAAAAAACAACAATGGTACTTTATAAGCCGGACGAGAGTACTCTTCCATTAACATTATATATAAAAAAATTACAACAATTTTTAAAATTTTAACCGGTTATAACCTACCATATTATAATATTGTTCAACAGACCAAGATAATTACAAATAGAGCTTATGCCACTTAATATTTAGCTCTTAAATATGGAATTGTTGATAAAGTAATTTATCCATATAATTTTTTTTATAGGTTAAAAAACAAAAATGGTACTTTATAAGCCGGACGAGAGTACTCTTAAGCGCGCTTGAGCCAGAGGAGTTCTGGGATGGGTGACCTCCTGGGAAGTCCTGGTTACCGGGTGCAAGCCCCGGAAGTGATGATTGATGCTATGTGATTCGTTCTCCACATTTCACTAGTTTCAATCCCACTTCTTCACCCCTGTGAGCATCACCCGATGCAATGAGTGCTAAGTGAACTATTCAAAAATCATGAGATATTAGTCACTTTACGACTACCTCTCATGGAAATGGTCATACTTTGAATGACTTACTTAACGCAGTTGAATCCCAAAAATGATATCTAATATAATGCACTGCGTAAATCCCCCATACTTAAATTAAAAAAGAGTCAAGGGATCTCTACCTGAATGGTTCATGAGGCACAATACTTGCTAAGGTTTTGCAAATGGGGTAGCAAGCTAAGTGGGCTTGATTGTGGGGAAAAACTCCACAGTTAAGCGCGCTTGAGCCAGAGGAGTTCTGGGATGGGTGACCTCCTGGGAAGTCCTGGTTACCGGGTGCAAGCCCCGGAAGTGATGATTGATGCTATGTGATTCGTTCTCCACATTTCACTAGTTTCAATCCCACTTCTTCACCCCTGTGAGCATCACCCGATGCAATGAGTGCTAAGTGAACTATTCAAAAATCATGAGATATTAGTCACTTTACGACTACCTCTCATGGAAATGGTCATACTTTGAATGACTTAATTAACGCAGTTGAATCTCAAAAATGATATCTAATATAATGCACTGCGTAAATCCCCCAATACTAATACTCTTCCATTGTTTCTATTCAATTTTATTGAAATTAAGTTAAGATTAATTAAATTAAATTAAATTAATTTTTTTTCAACAAACAAATATAATTACACATAGAGCTTACTTAATATTTAGTTCAAAAATATGTATTTGTTGATAAAGTAATTTATCCACATATCATTTTTTTTTTATAGGTTAGAAAACAACAATGGTACCTTATAAGCCAGAGGATAGTACTCTTCCCTTGTTTCTATTCTATTTTATTGAAATTATGTAAAGATTAATTAAATTAATTATTTTTCCTTTAAATTAAGGAGCTCTATTTCAAAGGTTACAAAGTGTTACTTTGATTTAATGATTAAAATAATAGTTTAAGCTATTCATTATGTTATGAAATTATTTTAATTATTATTTTTTCGTAAAAAGTTCTTTATTTAAACTATTCATTATTTTATGAAATTATTTTAATTATTATTTTTTATATAAGTTTTTAAAATATTTTTTAGATTAAATTTGAAAAATAACTCAACAATATATTATAATTCAACCTTAGTTTCTTTACATATATTTTTATTATTTTTAAAATATATTTAAAATATATATATAATTTAAAATATGAATAAATTGAATAATTATATATTAATGATGTTGTTTTAAGAGATGATTTTTTTTCAAGAAATTTGACCATGGGAGTGTTTAATCTTTTTTATGGTAAAAATGAATTTTGCACCATAAAAGGCACCCAAAATTTTAAAGCTTGACAATTATAATCTGAATTTCCAAAAATTTCTGTTAAGTTTTTTATTCTTTTCCTAAAGTAAACACCACCTCCTCCTCTCATATTAATAAATTGAAATTGACTTCAATAAATAATAATCATTATCTTTAACATTAATATAAATATTATTAATAAACCATCATTATTTTGTTTATACATAAACTGAATATAGTACAAATTTCACACAAAATTATTGTTTTGTGATTTAAACCGTATCTCACAATAAGAGAAAATATTAGAAACAAATTCATGGAAATAGTTCTCTTCAACATTTGAGATATTTTTTCCAAATATGTTTTATGTTACATTGTAAATGGGGCCGAATTAGGGTATCTTATTCAACTTCAGGTTATTACTTCATTTGCTTAGATATTTTTCAAAGTATTTCATTTTTTTTTTCATTAGAAAAAATTACTTTTTTATTAATATAAAATCATAAAATACATCTTTTATATGCTTTTGGATGTTAGATTTTTCCTACCACTTCATCATGTATTATGCATAAAAGTTATACTGTATTAACTAAGTTTAGTTTATACATGATTTGTTTCGAAATGGTTACTTTTTTTACTTATAATCAATATAGATTTATCTTAAACAAGGATCTAAAATGAGTCTAGAGGGATCAAATTTCATTAGGTGCAAACTTATTTTAGAGTGCAAAAAAATGTATTTTTATTGTTTAAATTATATTTTTGAATGTTATAGAGATTACATAACATGTGTATTGAGCCATTTTATCAAGACACATTGAATTGATTTTTTTATTAATATATTTAAAAAATATGCCAATATTAATTCATATTAAAATATTTTATTCATAATTCGTTCTATTCTATACAACAATAAAATATTTCTTATTTCTCTCTCTCTCACACACATATATATATCAAATGATATCACATGTTTTGAAAAGTACAAGGTTTAAACATCTTATTAATTTTATTTTACTACTAATTATTTTACACGAAATTATATTAGGTTAGATGGACAATTAATTAAATATGTATAGCATATATATATTTTTAATCTTATTACAGCTAAGTTTGCTTTACTATTTAGAAAATATTTTGCTTTTATTTTAAAAAGACGAACATATTTATACAACACTTTCACAGTAACTATAAAATGAAGCTCTCAACTCAATCAAAATTATTTCTATCACTTGTCTATTACTTTATTTTAATAATTAATCCCAAAATAAACTTTTATCAAAAAGAAGTTTCCTATAATTGTAATTCAGATTACAAATTCACTCTCGTGTAATGCAGATACAAACTACAAATTCACTCTTGTCTAATGAGAATACAAAATACAATATGGATTCCTAATTACTTTCATTACATAAATTTATATTTTGTGGATGATTATGGAATGTTGTGCAATACATTGGGGATTTTAGTCTATGGTAATGTCCTTAGAGAAATATATATATGGTTTTTCCACTTGATTGAAACCTCTCAAGACCTGCTTTATTATTTGTCGTTAGATCTGTTTTTTATTTATACATGCAAGTCATATTACCTTTAAAGAGAAATACATGCTCTTGACTAGTAAGTCTACCGAAATATTTTGTTTGTTTGTTGAAATAATGAAATCACTAGAGAATATAGAATGTACTATATCATGTCCACAGAATATACAATATACTATAGAATGTACATAACGAAATATAGAATGTACTATATTGTGTCCAAAAACTATAAGTTGGATGAAAAACGTGTTTAGAAGTTTAAGAAAGTGTATAAAGATGATATTGTCAGTTATAATTGTACCTAAATTTAAAAGGTATATTATCCCTTTAATATTAAAAATTATAATAAAAGAAATAATATTATTATTTTTAAAAATTTATTCAATAGACTATAAAATGTACATAATGAAATATAGAATGTACTATAGTGTGTCCAAAAACTATAAGTTGGACGAAAAACGTGTTTATAAGTTTAAGAAAGTGCATAAAGATGACATTGTAAGTTATAGTTGTACCCAAATTTAAAAGGTATCTTATTCCTAGATTATTAAAATAAAATAGAAAATAAATTATATTGATTTTTTAATATTAAAAATGGTAATAAAAGAAATAATATTATTATTTTTTAAAATTTTAAATTTTTGTAGAGGAATTCAATAATTTGTTTAATATGTAGTTATTAATAAATTTCTAGGGTTTATGGTTTGTTCTCCTTTCTGTAAATTAGGCCACAATCAAAGAGATTTAAATCTTGGATACATGTAAAAGTATGCAATACTTCAATTACAATGTTATGCATATTCTTTGCGCCGTCTCTAGATTATTTGCTATGTTTGAATTTGAGCTGCTACGCTTTTTATGCTAGTGTCATGCCCTGCGCTCGCCACAAGTGGGATATCTAAGACGACATTATGCTGAGAAGTCGATGCATGGAATCCCTGCTATTTTGCTATAGTCTTGTTGGCTAAACCTTCTGGCAAGGTTCTTGTTCATTCCAGACCCCTGTGGCGAGGAAGTCTAGCTCCAAGGCCGTCCGGTGATGGTGAATGGATTTGGGATAATGGGAATTTCAAGTATCAAGTGGGTTATCATTTATTCAACCTCGAGAGCAGAGGCAGATGCCGCTACATGGTGGTTGTTGTGTCACCCTCCAGACAAGGACAACAAGGAGACAAAGGCTCCAATCCAATCGTCTTAGCAACAACGATTGGGACACCAACCTGTAGAGGTCGAGAATCTTGGGGTAAAATCTAAGCCTTCTGGTTTGAATTTCAGGCATTCTTGTGTTAATCTGTTATTTATTATTAGGCTTAGTTGTTTGTTAGTTCTCTTTGGGGTTGGGTTTTAGGGCTGGTGACTTCAAAACCATCAGTTCCATATTCATTGTTTCAAAATGACTTTTGTAGCCCCACTGTTCTTTGCTATATCCTCCTTGACTCAATTTTATTTGTGTTTGTCTCAACACAATCCTTGGCTGAATATGTTGCAATTTTTTTTACCTTTGGCTATCTCTCTTTGACCTTTAGTTCTTCTCTCCCTTCATCTGTATCAGACCTCTCCATTGTAGTATGCCTCAACAACACATGTGCAACTGCTAAGGTGGGGGAGGTTATGGTCCCCAAGGAAGATCTCGCACCTAGGATAAAGTAGATGAAGCTACTTCAACATACAATTTAGTCACCCCTTCAGAATTTCGTGTTGAAATATGTCACCTTGAGTCTTTAGTTGCAATTTTGCGTCATGACTTTTGTGATTATGATATTATTGAGGAGGTTGATCAATGGGTTCCTAACCCTGGTATTACTAGGCAAAGACGAAAACAATACCTCAACTCTATCACTCTCCATTGGCAACTCAAAACACTTTTGAGGAGGGTTTGAAAGATAAGTAGTAGGAGGATTATAATATCTTTGCTTCTCTAGAAGATATCAAGTGCACTAGGTTAAATATCAACGATCGTGCTTGGAGAGCCTGGACACTAAAATAACTCACTTAGAGAGCCACCTTTAGTGTTAGGAAAAACCACCAACTCCTTCAGGTTCTAGTGGCAAATATCCTACCCCTGTCACATCATTGGATTCATGATATTCATGATATATTCCTGTCATCTTTATATATGCATTTTTGTGGTAGTTAAGGCTATTTTCATTTAATACTTGATGAATTTTGCTTAGATATTAATACCTATAAGCAATCAATAAATCTGATTTCCCTTGTCGCAGTTTGAAATCACTTATAAATGTTTTGATTAAATTATGAAAATTTAGTTGATATACAATTGCTAATTTCCTCGAGAAATAAAAAAATTGATTTAATATTAAAATAAATTTATTTTAATTGTAAAATTTAATATATTTCGGAAAAAAATAAAAATTGATTAATCCACTTTGAAAACAAATCAATTTTTGATTAATATTAACATAACGTGGAACATAATTTATACACAAATTATTATTTACATGATGTATACCACACATTAAGAAAGTAATTAAGAAAACGTCATAGCATATCATTTAAAGTTGGAAGCCTTATGAAGTAATTAGAATTGTCATAACACATCATTTAAAGTTGGAATCTTGTTGGATGGTGAATACATATGGGTCCGAGAAGAGATCTAGAAGATCAAAGAATATCTGGCCAATACTATGCAATCAATACATGCATGTTATCTTATCTACAAAAACAATTAGTCAATGTAATAATTTGGTACTGTGATTTATTACATCAAGAAAAGACACGGTAAATGGGTGTGGCATGGTGGGTGAAAAAGTGATTTTTGTTTTTGTTTTTTTATATCAAAATTGTAATCATATTATTAGTTTTTGAATTAGGTTCATGTGATTTATATTGATTTATTGTTTTTTAGTAAGATCACATTTATAAATTTTTTGTCAAATGTGTTTTGAATCATTGAATGTTATCTCTGGAATAGGGTGTATCTCTGTTATTTAAACTTATGATAGATTGAGTTTTTTCATCTTTGTTTTGAGGATGAATCATATTAGATGGTTCAAAACATTGACCAAAATTATTGCTTATGTGATTAATCCAAAAAAAAATTCTCAGGCTTCACCCAATGTGGTTCATCATCAGGACTAAGATGGGGAGTTTGATCTAAGCAAACCATTAAATAGAGTAGAGATGCAAATAATTATAATAGCTAAATTCTAAAAGGCAAAAATAATTAATAATTTTCTACGATGGGATGTCTAAATTATTAACATTTTTAAAGAGTTTGTCCAATCACAATGACTATGTTTTATAAAATGATTTATAAAAAGTAGTTCATATTTATTAATTAAATGAATCAATTCTTTTGTTGGCAAAAATTGTTATATTTCATTAGGTAATAGAAAATGAGAATACTTAGTATTAGTTGTTATTCATAAATGAAATTTAAATCATCACCATTATTAAAAATAACACATTTTTTAAAATCACTAACTATTGGTTTATAAGGGGGTAGACTTTTGCTCTTGCCAAATGCCTCTAGGTCTTGCGCTATTAACTTGTTTCCTTAGGTCTAAAGAAATTGATTTCTTAGCCAATTGAAAGCAATTTAAGGTTTTATTCCATGATCAAAAGGTGGTTTCATCCTAGATAACATCTGCAAGAAGGCTAGTATCCCTTGTGGTCATCGTTAATGATACTTCTAATAAGATTATGTGATTTCTAGTAGCATTTAACTTTAATTCTATACATGGAAGAATATACTACCCTTATGATTTGAAATGGATTATTATATTGTTTTTCATCCATCTCAATGCTTTCGGGGTGGAAAAAATAAAGATTTTAGCTTACGAGAGTAGTTTTAGTGATGAGACCTAGTTTAGAGAATTAGGGTTAGAAACCTTTTGGGGTCTATTTGAGGCATTAAAATATGTTTTTTTTTTTGGGGGGGGGGGTGGGGGAGGGGTGTGAATTTTTTGCTTGAGTGTGGTACCCCTTAGTGCTATTCTAAATTTGAAGACCTTTCCAATGGTGCAAGAATCACGCCAAACCTAGTTCAAACACAAAAGTTATGCTTCCCAAAAGTGGACATATTGTGATTGACGACCTATTGTGATTGACCACCATAATTAGAGAGGATGCCATGTCATCCCCTGTTACTCATGGAAAATGGGCTAGCCACATGGGAACTATGAAGAAGACTTTAGAAGGGTTTAGTTGTAACTCATATTGATGGTTGAATGGGATAAATTTAACCCCTAGTTTCCCATCAATTTGTGTTATAAACTGGGCCACTACGAGGAAAAGGGGTATGATTCTATTCTAGTGCATTTTGCTCCATAGTAGAGCAGAGTAGCTAAGAGTGGATAGAGATAAATAAAAACAAAGAGGGTTTGTGTTCTCTAGCAACCCATGAGATACATGAATCTGTTGACACCTAATCATCAGGATTGGGTGAATTAATAAAATCAATGTAAATAAATAATAAGAGATATGAACAGTCATCGGGAGATGAAGTGAACAATCTCCCTCATGTATATAATAAAGACCATCTGAAGGAATAATACGAATCAATTTGTTTTGAGGAGTTATTGCCTGGCTTGACATGGTATCAGAGCCAGCTCCCAAAATTAATTGTAACTCCCTTCTGCCAGTTTCTTGCAGTCTGTCCACTGCCCCCTATGGAGTCTGTCTACTGCGCTCTCTGTCCCCTCCACAGTCGCTGCCACTGTCTAAACGCATAATCATTATCTGCGTGTCTTTTGCGCATAATAATTGTGGCTTCTAGAATTGAATTGTGAGTTTTTTTCTTGCTGCCTAAATTCAGAAACCATTCCGCCCTTTGTTTTATTTTTTTTTCAGTTACCCATGCGATATTGATCCACAACTACTCTGCGTTGAATGATATTGTGGTGAACCCGTGAACAAATCCTGCAATTTTTTAATAACTGTAAACTGGTATGGCAATACTGTTGTGTATGGCAATACTGTTGAACACGGTTCTTGGAGGTCGATAAGATAGAGGGATGACTTCGGTGTATTTGCAAATCCATTGCAATGGCCTCAACTTCGAAAGAAACAATGATATGTTGCCAGTAAGGCGCATCCTCCACGGATTTGGTCGCTAAGGCCTGAGCGTTTTGAAACCTTAGCTACGCTACAACAGCAGCCAGGGTTTCACTTACGTGGGTGGAGGGCTTAGCCTCATTGCCTTCGAACTCAGAGTCCAGCGGCAGCCAAGTTTGCTTCAGGGATTCTGGTCACCGGTTTGGGAATTCAATGCTCTCCATGTTTGTCGTAATTTTCAGAAATAAAGATTATTGTGTATGTGAAGCGCATATAGTGTAGGTACTCGAATGTTTGCAGAGTTTAACATTCACATCAGTGTTGAAATTTCGAATGGTTCTTGACTTTAAGAAATGTCTGCTACTCGCTTACAATTCAAACAACATAGAAATTGGAACGAGGAACGCTACGTTTGCTGCTCTTGCTCTTGCATCTGAAGGAAGGAGGAACGAGGTTGTGATATGGTTGAATGTTCTTAAGAATTTTTTTTTTATCTGCGTTTCAGACTCACTGACTGATTTCTTGAACACTGCCCATATATATTGAACACTGTTGTACATTGACTGCTGCCCATATGTTGAACGCTGCCCATATGTTGAACGCTGCCCATATATATTGAAGTATGTTGTACATTGAATGCTGCCCATATATATTGAAGTCTGTTGTATTTACGTTGCCTTAATACACAGTCTTGGTGTATTACAGTCTTGGTGTTGTACATTTGCTGTCTAGTACATTTGCTGTCCAGTTGAATTTGCTATCCAGTTGGATGAGTCTTGGTCTAGGCTCGAAACGACGACTAATGAAAAGATGAACACTGTGGAATATCCAAATTTAGCCTCTTAGAAACCACTCCACAGAAATCTACAAACCCATATCAAAATTATATTTTTTCCCATTAAGAGTAAAATTTTGCAGCAGAAATTTTTGTTACAGTATGCATTCAATCATATCCATTGTGGGAATAGTTCTCACTGGCAAAGAGAACTATCTTGAGTGGTCCCGGATGATAAAACACACCTTCATCTTCAATGAGTTGTGGAAAGGAGTGTGCATTGGAGACGAAGACAAACAACCAGAACAACCTACATTAGACATAGAGCTCGCCATTTGGGAAAACAAGAACAACAAAGCCTATGCATTAATTGCAGCATCTGTAAGTGAAGAGGCGAGTCGCCATATTACGCCATTTTCAACTGCTTTCGAAGCCTTACAAAAGCTAAAAGAACTCTATGACTCACATTCTGCACTTGAAGTTGTTCAACTCATGATTAAACTCTTCACTCTTGAACTGCAAAATAATGATCCTCTTGCTCTTGCATCTGAAGTAAAGTCTATAATGCATGATATCCAAGCCACTAAAATTGATTTGGATATTCCTCTTATCGCTTTTCTCAAGGCACTTTATCCTACTTACTCCAATTATCTTGAGTCATTGCAAGCAAATGGAAATATTAAAGACATTACCTTTGACTCTCTTGTGAAAAAATTTGCTAAAAGAGAGAAAGCTTTTGGAAATAAGACAACCCCTGAATCTTCTGAAGAGGTTGTGTACCTTGCTCATAAAGAAAAGCATCCTGCTCAAGATTCTTCCAGAGGAAGAGGTGGTCGAAGAGGAAGAGGAAGATATTTCAGAAGCAGGGGGGCAGACACTCTCAAGGAGAAAAGGCACATTTGCACTGCATACACTGCAAAAGAAATGGATCACATGATGCCTCTACATGAAAGTTACCATGGGACAAAATTAAGCAGCAAAGAAATCAACAGAAAGGTAAAACTGATGATACAGACAAAGGTAAAGCACCTGAATCTGCTCACTATGTTGTGGCACAATGTAATATTGGAGTAAATGAAGATTTATTTAATGCTTCACTTGCTTCTTGGAAAAATGATTGGTTGCTTGATTCAGGAGAAACCTGCCACATGACTCATGGAAAATATATTTTTGAAGAATTTACTGACAATGTTGATGGAGCAGTATACTTTGCAGACCAATCAAAAATCAAGCCATCAGGGCTTGGCACAATCAAGCTTAAACTGCCTGGTCTTCCAGACTTTCTTCTGCATCATGTTCTATATCTCCCACAACTCAAGAGAAACTTGTTGTCATTGGTCCACATCCGCCACCAAGGTCACTCCATTCATATGTTTGATGGCAAGCTTGAGGTAATAAAAACATATGACCACTCACTTGTCATGAGGGGAATAGAAGAAGAAAGGCTTCTCAAGCTGCAAGATACCTCTGCTTGTGCACAACATTTCTCATACAATTCTCATTATGAAGAAGGTACACTTCCATCAAGTTTATTATGGCATGCTAGATTTGGACATTTGAACTATGACAGCCTCTGCTTGTTGAAGAAAAATGGTGTTGCTGGTTTGCCTACAATTCCTAGGAAACTTAAGCAATGTGATGCTTGCATTCTAGGAAAGCATAGCAAATAGTCTTTTCATGCTTCACATTCAAGAGCACTTAGAAAACTTGAACTCATTCATTCAGATTTATGTGGTCCAATGCATGTTCCTTCTGCAAATGGAAATAAATATATGATGACATTTATTTATGACTACACCAGAATGTGTTGGGTTTATTTGTTGAAGAACAAATCTGATGCTTTTCAAACATTCAAGAACTTTCATAAATGGATTGAAAATGATGCACAATCTCATATTGGGTCTATTCTCATTGATAATGGAAAAGAATACACATCAAATGAATTTGAAAACTATCTTCGCCAACATGGGATCAAACATCAAACAACTGTACCTTATAATCCCCAACAGAATGGTGTAGCTGAAAGAATGAATAGGACAATCTTAAATATGGTACGATCCATGCTCTTCTTCAAAAATGTAAAGATAATGTTTTGGGCTGATGCTGTTCTATGTGCTGCATATATAAAGAATAGATGTCCATCTAATGCTATTAGAAACAAGACTCCATATGAAATGTGGTATGGGCATATTCCTTCGGTAAAGCATCTCTGGGTCTTTGGTTCCACCTATTATGCCTTGATACCAAAGGTACATAGAAACAAACTTGGTGCTAGAGATGTAATTTTTCTTGAATCATCCAAAACTGACAATGTTGTTGAGTAGCAACTTGATCGCTTGGATAGATTCGCAAATGCAAAATATTTTCAAGAATTTGATAATCAGATTCCACATCTTGAAGGGGGGATTCCTATACTAGATCAACATGTGGAATATTCTTCTGAATAACACTCTCCCTCGCATGAAACTCCAACAACAAATGATGCTTTAAGTGATGTGATTGATAGAATTGGGAGACTCAATCTTGATTCAGTCCCAACTCAATCAACGGAGCAACCTGGACCATCTGAGAAAGGTCCCCCAAAGTGGCTGACAAAGACACTTGAAAGTTTTCATCCTGATGAGGTTGGAAAGATAGGAACTAGAAATTCAAACCGGCAAAATGGAGGTGATGTAGATGACTCTAATTCACCTGTTGATAAGGATGTTTCTTATGATTGTGAATTGAATTTGTCTACAGATTTTGAACCAAATTCCTTCAAAGAAGCTGCTTCTCATGATGAATGGAAAGAAGCGATGAAAAAGGAGTATGATGCCCTCATAAAGAACGACACTTGGAAGCCGGTTGATTCTCCATTAGGAACCAAACCAATTGGCTGCAAGTGGGTCTACAAGAACAAGTATAAAGCTGATGGCTCACTTGACAAGCACAAAAATAGGCTTGTGGAAAAAGGTTTTACATAGAAGGAAGGGGTCTATTATGAGGAGACTTTTGCCCCCACAGCAAAATGGGCTACCATCCGAACACTCTTTGCCCTAGCAGCTCAGAACGGTTGGAAAGTCCATCAAATGGATGTAAAAACTGCTTTTTTGAATGGAGATCTAAAAGAGAATGTTTTATGTCCCAGCCTGAAGGATTTGCTGTGAAAGGACATGAACATAAAGTATGCAAACTTGTGAAGTCCTTGTATGGCCTCAAACAAGCATCGCGAGCCTGGTATGAAAAACTAACTGAGCATCTTCTAAAACTCAATTTCAAACATTATGATCTTGATGATGCAACTTTATTTGTCAAGAAAGTTGGCAAAACAGTTGTATATCTTGTGGTATATGTAGATGATCTTTTGATGACAGGGAACAATGAAAGCTACATTACATCCATAAAGAAGGAATTGGGGAAAAGTTTTGAAATGACTGATTTGGGCTATGTTCATTACTATCTTGGTATTGAAGTAACCCAACATCCGAAGTCCATATTTCTTTCTTAAAAGAATTACATTGGAGATCTGTTGAACAGGTTTGGCATGACATAATGCAATCCTCTTACTACTCCAATGGAACAAAACTTAAAGCTCAAATCTATTGAAGGAAAAGAATTTGACGATGCAAAAAGTATAGACAACTTGTAGGAAGTCTAAACTACCTAACTACTATGAGACCAGACATTTTGTTTGCTGTTGGAATCCTCTCCAGGTTTATGCAAAAGCCTTGTGAGGGACATTGGTCTGCTTCAAAAAGAGTTCTAAGGTACTTGAAGGGAACTCAAGACTTTGGAATCAAGTATACACAGGTGGACAACTTCAATTTGAGTGGATACTCTAATTCAGACTTCGATGGAGATAAAGAAACTAGGGTATCTACTTCGGGATATGCTATGAGTCTTGGATTAGGAGCTGTCTCCTGGAGATCACGCAAACAATCAGTTCCAGCAGATTCCGCAATAGAAGCAGAATACGTGGCAGCAGCTGAAGTAACAAAAGAAATTGTGTGGCTCAGGAAAATTCTTGAATATTTGCAGGTAAAACAAGTACAATCAACTCCAATCATGATTGACAATACCTCTGTAATAAAGTTGGCCAAGAACACAAAGTTCCATGATCGAACGGAGCACATCAATACCAAATATCATCTAATTCGACATCATGTTGAGGCCAAAACAATCCATCTCTGTCATTGTTCCACTAATGAGAAAATTGCCGACATCTCAACCAAAGCACTTGGAAGAGAAAAGCTTGAACGATTTAGAATGATGCTTGGACTCACCAACATCCCTTCAGATTAAGGGGGGAATGTTGACACCTAATCATCAGGATTGGGTGAATTAATAAAATCAATGTAAATAAATAATAAGAGATATGAACAGTCATTGGGAGATGAAGTGAGCAGTCTCCCTCATGTATATAATAAAGACCATCTGAAGGAATAATACGAATCAATTTGTTTTGAGGAGTTACTGCCTGGCCTGACAAAATCACTTCTTTGTATTTGTACCAATTCCATTTGGAGAAAGAGAGAGTAGATAAACCTCACCTTCCAACTAATTTTTCTCTCGAAAGGGCTTCCTAAGTCATATCTTGGTGTTATTGTGGTTGTGGGTTTTTGTTTTATATATTCTCTATTTTCTGCATTATATATAAATTGCATGTATAAGCATAAAACAATAATTTAATAAATCTAGAAAGTCTAAGGAACACTAACCCTCAAAATATATATTTAGGATTATAGTATATTTTTATTAGATATGTTGTGACAAATTGTCCTATGGAATATCCATGACAATTTACAGATCATATTGGTGTAAGAGTAGGTTTCTTTGGGTATATTATGGGGATTTGCAAGGGATTATATCCGTTTAAGTAGAAAGTTACAAAACTCCAACCATGGTCAATGAATCTAGTTTTAATAAACCTTGAGATCTGAAAAAGGAGATATTCACAAGTTTGAAAGAGCAGATTGTAGATATTAGTTGCAATATGAATCTCCTTATGGAAGCTCTGGTAAACAAGCTTAGAGTTGGAGAAGATGTAGGTTCCAACTCAAAGGTTGGATCAAAGGGAAAATGTGACAACCCCTAACTAGTTCCCCTATTACAACATTGTAACCATTTTGTTATAATTAAAATCACTGAGAATTGGGACACATATTTCAGAGCTTGGGGAAGGAGATTGCTTGAGAAAGCTTAGTTATTTAATACTAGTCATGGGTTGACTGTTGTGCCTTAAATGGGATGACTACACAATTGATTTCAACTAAAGAAGAGAGGACGAGTCCATGCCTCTCTTGGACAAATTCACAAGAAAAAAGGAAAAATAAGAAAAGACTGGGTTGCACTGGTATGATGGAGGTAGGTTGAAAAATGACTGACAAGAAGTGGCATGGGAATATAGCATGACAATACCCCCATGACCACACAAAATGGTAACAAAACCACCATTCATAGACAAATATTGGCCTGTGCAAGTACATGACCACATAACCACATATGGTTGTAGTGACAGTTATAGAGAAGATGAAGCAGACCTCTCAAGGAGTCGGGGGATGCTAGAAGGAGACTTTGGGGCCAAAAGAGGATTATGGAGAGGTATTCAGGGAGGAATTCATTCACATTGGGAGGAATTAAGGATCGATTCATGCATGCATTTGAGCATTCATGCAATATATTGAAGAATTCATTCAAGGGAAGAGGAATCATGAAGTGTTAGTGATCAAAGGGGGCAAAAGAAGACACAAAGAGAGTTCTAAAGGAGGGAGATCACTCTAGTGGTAGTCTAGCTGAGAAACCCAAGCAGGCTTGCTGGCTGAGAATAATAAAGCAGTGGCTTTCCTGGAGGATAATAAACCCTATGGGAAGCTTGTTGGATTGATAAACTTATTGGCTAGGAGAGAGACACAGGCTGATAAGCCACCAAGTGTAGCCTTGGGGATGATAACACTGGTGCTTAATCTCATTGATAAACTACCTAGAGGGGTGGTCTCTATGTTCCTACAGTAACTTATCCAAATGATAAACCTTTCGTGCTAAAATGAAACTCCTCTCCTAGAATCAAACTAAGATTCTCTATGCTTTCAAGAACCCCTTGTGTTGATGTTGACCGAGTTAAAGGCCCTTGAGATGAACCAGGTGATAATTACTGAGAATGCCTATGGGGAATGGGTCATATTCACTGCATGTAAGTGATGAACTAAGAGTTCTTGACTAGTCTGTAGATTCCATGTTTTCATTTGAATTCTTCATTCACTGGTGGGTGGAGGTGGTGTAGCCTATGGAGTCCTTGTTTTAGCTAGAAACATTGATTTTATTCCTTTGAGCACTCTTACTCAAGTTTTGAAATATGGCTCGAGGGTGATTGGATGCATGAATGGTTGCAGTGTAGGCCAATCTAAGGTTGGGTGGAGATTTAGAGTCCCAATCTCAAATGCATGGTCCTTCATCATAAAGTAAGTGCTAATTTACTCTACGTGCAAGTGAATTTTATAAATATGCCTACTGCACTTTTTAAATGCCATCATGACTATGTGGAATGTGATTTCTTGTAGGAATGTGGACGGCTGATGTCCTATGTATTCCTTAGTAATGGTAAATGCATATGTTAATTCTAAGGGATGTAAATTCCTATAATCCTGATCTATGGTGCAATTCCTAAGGAATGGTCTAATTCCCGTGTTTGTCTCATAAGCTTAAATTGAAAATAATGGCCCGAATTCAGTAGATGTGTAATCTCTATGGGTGATTAAGTTCTTGTATAGAAATGACAAATAACAAATTTGGGTATGTAATTGTAAATCTTAGGAGAGGTAGCTAGATATATGTATATATAAACATATCTATATGCGTGCAAGCTAATATGAGTGTGGTAAATCTCAAGAGGAATAACTTGTATCGAATGCAAGCTCAGAAGAGACAACATTATTTATTTATATCCAATGTTCTCTATATTTATGCACAACTGGGTTGAATGTAAATTAAGCTTAGGAGAGATAGCCATTTTCGTTGATTTAATTAAAGATTAGGAGGGGTAGGCCCAACACACACACACACACAACAGTGCTAAGAAGGAGTGTTTGGTAATTTAATTGATGTTAAATTACTTACATAAATTGTCAACCGAGGCTAGTATATTGATGAAGTGTATGTGCACTGTATGTGTTAGAAATTCTTATTATTCAAGCAATTCCTAAATTAAATTGAGATGTCGGGATGCACATGTTAACTATGAAAATAAATATGTTATTCTAAAAATCAAAATGATCACACTTGCTTAAAAGAATTAATTGCAAACTAAAACCACCATAAAATTATCACACTTGCTCAAAATAAAGATCACACTTTGCACAAATAAATATCACTCTTGCTCAAAAGAAAATCACACTTGCTTCACGCTTATTTCAAATAAATCAAACTTGATAATGAAACTAAATTCAAATTGCTAAAAAAAATATTAACTCTAAATTAAAATCCTACTCACACAACTATACTGTAAATCTATATCAATCTCGCTTCACTCTACAACAAAATGATTAAGTAGTCTTAATAAAACAATCCTAAGCATTCATTCAAAATCAAAACTAAGCATTTAAACAAACTAATGAAATGCTACAACAAAACATAGAATTGAAATTCTATATACAGTTAATGAAAACCTTACAACTAAAATAAAAACTAAGCTTTTAAACAAACTAATGAAATGCTCAACAAAACAGAGAATTGAAATGATATCTACAATTAATGAAAAGCTTACAACTAAAATCAAAACTAAGCATTTAAACAAGCTAATTAAATGCTACAACAAAACAAAGAATTGAAATGTTATCTACACTTAATGAAAACCTTACAACTCGAGGGGGCCCTCCTGCGAGATGTAGGCAATAACACAACTCCTCTACAAGACTAAATATGCATCGATACCATGCACAACAAAGGAATGAAACAAAAACAGAGTCTTGTATTTGCAACAATAGAGTTTTTCAAACAATAATCTCCCCCTCATCAAATATATTACAATGGTTTTATAGATCTCTGAAGCAACTAGAAATTCAGAATTTCATTGCATGAATTCTGCCATGAGATCTCAACAAATCAATTTGAGAATAAAATCAAATTTGTTTTGAAGGATTTTAGGATAAAAGATGAGCCCAAATATGTTCATAATGATCTTCTTTCCACGAATTTGCTAAATAACATCTAATTCTAGCTTATTTGTTGACTGTGCATTAAATGACGATTTGAAAAAAAAATATATATATCCACGTAATCTGCAAAATAAGGCTCCAAATATCTTCGAAAATCTCTCAAATGGTAGCGAATTTGAGAAGAAAAGGTCATCAAGAACTTAATTGGACCCGTGCTGAACAAAACCCATGTTTTTGTTTTCCGAAAGCTTTCAATTTCTCAAAAAATGCGTTTGAAGTTGACTGGTCAAAACTGCTGTGTTTTCCCTTGATTTGATGCTTGAGGTCCACAAGTGCGAGCTGGGTGGTATTTGACCAATAGAAATCCATATTGGAACCTTTAGAAACAATGTCCATGTGCTATATTTCCTTCTAGAGTGGTGCTACTACCTCAACCATGGAGGTAACTACGAAAACTTGACAAAACTACAGAAACTTGAACTTGCTAAATTGTCATTAGTTAAAACCATGTAAAATTCTTCTTAATCTACTAAAACTAAAGGAAAACAATATTAATTAACCACTTAGACATATAGAGACACATCATGAATAATTATGGTAAAAATGGTGGCAAGTGAGTGAAATGGTGCAATGGATGGTTGGAAGTAATGACTTAATGAATGACAAAAACAAGTGAGAATGATGAAAAATCAGTGATCCAACATCTCCCCGAAACTGAGTTTGCATGTCATCATGCAAATGAAGGGAACCAACAAAAATGATGAACATATTTACTCCAGAATGTATCTTTGGAAATGACTTGACTTTCTTTGAAAAATTGTTTGTTTTGAGAGGAATAATGTCTTGATTGTGGTCTGATTTGAAAGAATGAGATTAGACTCAACTACTGAAGTTGACATGCGTTAATCCTTCTTTGAACAATTAACAAGATAATGTGTCATGAAATATCATCTTGGAATAAAGGAACACATTTTTAGTGAGCATCCCACTAATGAAGTTTTCCAAGATCCTTAAACCATTCCAATATCTCATCTTCAAAGATCAATGTAAGAATCATCATGCTAACCTCCTCATGAAAAACATGAAAATATTTTAGAACTTTATCAAATGATGCAATATCCTATGAAATTAATTACAATATGACTGAGAAATCCATCATGCCATATCTTAAGTCTTCAAAACAATGGGCTGATCAAGACTTGGTCTTCAAGAGTTATTTCTTGACTACTTTCTTCTCCAAGGGATTTTTCAATGTGTTTTTCTTCCACATGCTCTTCATGTTTAATTACCTCTTTTACCTTTTTGTTATGGCCCCACAAATTGTACATAAATGATAGCCATATTACCCTTCTAAATCTTTTCTTTTATGCAAGCGAAGCAAGGGGATGTTGTACTTTGACAATTGTATGCTTATACTCTATTTTTACTATTATCTCATAGCCATATTCTCTGTAACATAGGAAACAATATGTTGAAGAAAGTGTAACTAGGTTCGGTATTTACAAATGTAACTTTGATCTTTGTACTTGTCAAGAGAAAAAATATATTATTTTTGTAAATTATAAGAATGAGTTTCTTGCTCTTTCCATAGGTCTAGGAAAGTCAAAGAGTCAAATACATGTGTAAAGAGCTCTTCTTGAGCATATATGTAATGTATATGAGTCAACCTAGTGTCCAAAATAACCCTCCAAGACAAGCACAATCCTCTTGAAGAAGTCTACCTGCAAAACGATGAAGAGAATAGTCAAGTCAGCCTCAATATATATATATATCTATATCTATATATATATATATATATATATATATATCTATATCTATATATATATATATATATATATATATATATATATATATAAATGTCATGTCGGCTCATATAAGAGACACAACGATTCACTTGGTCAAGTCGGCTTAATATGGAAACATAACCACTATATATACCCAGTTAGGGTCAGCGCAAAAGTGCAGGACAAAAACTCAGATTTCTCTCTGAATTTTGGATGGGTACAGGAATTGCAGAAGCATAGTTTTGGATGACATTTTCGGAGGTCTATTCACAAGCCTCTGCAACTTTGGATGGCACAACAAGGACAAAAAAACTCTGACAAGTCTCTGTTATCTCAGATGGGTGCAGGAAAAATCTCGGACAAGGTACAGTGGTATTGGATAAAGGCAACAATTCAGTGTTTCGTATGGAGGAGGATATCTGTGGTTTTTGGATGTTTTTGGATGAGTATCAAAGATGAAATATCGACCTTCCTGAAGTTTTGAAGATCTCTGTCTCAACATATCTAACATAGTCATTGTCTTGGCTCCAGTATAATGTGAAGGATCTCATCAAGGTGCTATCATATCATAGTCATGATCTCGTTCCTAATGAAGAGAAAGTCAAGACAATGATGAAGAAGGTGCAATCATGGTGCAACTGTGATCTAGCTGAAGAAGTAATCATGGTACAACAATGATGATGATGATATTAGCAATTAGAAGAGGATTGATGTCTTGGTCTTGGAGTGGCCTAGTAAGTCAAGGGTTATGGTCTTGGTGTTTGTCAATTGGAATCTTTATAAGAAGAATTCTGTGTGGATTCTACTCTCCAATATGGAGAGGTTTTGGCCCTCACATAATTCGAACATCTTGTGTTCTTGTCTCTTTGTTTTTGGTAGCTATTTGATGAAATAAGAAACGCACACTCTAATAATGTGAAAGAGAAGATTGTGCTAATAAGAAAATTAAAAAATGCCTCACAAATAGTTGTCAAGTCAAGAAGAATCTCATTAACTACATGTGCCCTAGATTCTTCAACATGGTTTTAGAGCTATTGTTGCAATCTAAGGAAGGGCAGAAAAGAGACATACAAGAATCAGTCTTGAAGGGCATCAAAACAAGTTGAAGGGTTTTGTCAAGATTTAAGGGGCAAGTCTACAACAAGCAAGTCTACAGTAGTATATGAAGTATTAAATTTGGTAATTACAGTCATGCACTCAACTTCAGTTATAAACTCATGTTCAGTTTGATGGAGTATATCGATGTCATTCCTAGTGTTAGAACTCCTGAGTGTCCCAAGGCTGAGAAAGGAGACCGATGGAGGTAACCTAAAACCAAATTTGGATATAGTAGCTAGCCCTACCAAATCTCACTATGATCTCACAGACAATGAGTGACTGGAGAGGAAGATAGATCTTAGGCTAGATATTCAAAGCTCACTAGGGTTTTATTTTAGGGTTTATTGGAGTAGGGTCAATAGGTCTAGGAAACTAGGTCAGGGTTTCAAAAGATAAGCTACAGAGATATAATGGGGCAAGGCAAGTATGTTCAGTGACATTTTTGAGTTTTCATGGTGGTGTAGGGTTGAAAAAGTGAAGGATCAAGATGAGAATATGAGCTATGATTTCATTTATCAGAGGAAATTAAACATAAACATGAAAATATCATCAAAACATAGCATAAACATATGAATTATGCTTGAAAACTACTGAGATGATCACATGAAAGCATTAATATGGAAGTAAGGAGACATAACATTCATACTGATGATAAAACAAAGAAGAAACACTGTCACAAAATCATACCACAGGAATCCCAAGATAATAGCTGCAAACTACCTGTATTACTCCTGCAAAAGTGATGGTGTACACTAGCTTCAAAGCCTTTGACTCACAAGCATCCAACCCTCTCTATCACTTAGATCAGGCTACATATAGACCAAAAAATCACATTTCCCCCTCTCAGGGGTCAAATCCACCATCATAGGAATTGTTTACAAGAATATCTCCAACCATACCTAAGACTAGGGAGGTTAGAAACCAACTCCCAATTTGGCCCAAACTATTTCACTTTAACGTTACAAGCATTAATGAGCATGAATCTAGACTAATTTGACATTTAAAATCTTAATTACAATCATTTACATCATGTCAACTCAAAACAAGACAAATTACATCATGAGAGATGGAATTTGACTGAAGCAACTTGAAAATTTGACCTCCTGGCAAACCTGCAACAAAATTTCTTAAAAGCACAACATGAGAGACAGAAGCACAATGTGTTGCTTGTGGAGGCCTTTTGAGGGACTTTCCCTAATCCAATTGCTGATTTGAAAGATGCTGGAGATAGCTTAGGATATCTTCTAGGTGCCTAAACCTTCAAGCCTGTAAAAACACTTCTCTAAGGCTTCCAAAAATTTATTTTCCCAAGACTTCTCCAGAAGCACAGCGAGGAGCTGAAAAAGGAGGCAGAAACATGTTTTTTGACCTATTTTTTGACTTTTTCTTTAGTTTCAAAGGCTGACATGGAAAACCAAGTCCACATATGCAATTTAATTGCCAATATCTATCCAACCATGCAAAAAATCCATCATTTGGAGGTCCCTAGAAGAAGCGCAGCGTGAGCTCGCTGCGCTTTTGTGCACCATGATTTTTCAAAACTGTAAAAAAACACCCAAAATCACCAAAATTTCTTCAAAATTGTTCCTTTTTCTCCCTGAATGATGAGTTAAACAATAAATTATTCATCAGCAAGTAAGTCAAGATTGTCTCTCTTTTTAAGCTCTTTTAGGGTTTTCTTTAGCTTCCTTTTCATACTCTTAACCCTAATTTTGCAAATATGATTTCTAGTGAAGTAGTACCTAGCCATGTGTCTCTGAAGGTTTGTGGCTCTGTTTTCCTTCCTCAGGAGCTTCTCCAAATTCTCATTGACCTTCTCAAGCAATTATTCTCTATCCTTACCACTGCTTGCAGCTATAGGGTCAATGAGGTCTTTGTGTACCAATGAAGGAGATGGCTCCTTGTCTTCGACCTACTCTTCTAAACAAATCACTGCTTTTCCTTTGTCCTTTGCCTTTCTCAGTGATGGATGAACTTGTGAGGTATCATGTTGCATCAAGCTCACCTTCAAAATTCTGTTCTCTTGTTTCAAGAAGGCCACCATGTGGTTTTCCTTTTCAAGATCATCTTTGAGCCCTTGTATTTGTGCTTGTTGTTCCTTGATAACATATGCGTCTGATTTCTCTTCATGTCTTGTTCATGAGGCATTTCCTCTAGATATTTCTGCATAGGTGAGTGCCTAGGTGACTGCTCATTTCCTTCATGAATTTTCTCAACTGAAGTTTCCTTAGGCAATTGTCTAGCTGATGTCCTAGTCAGAGTTCTAGGTGTAGCTGCCTCTTTAGTGATCTCAGGGGAAAAAACAAATCTCTTCCCTCCTTGTAGGTCTGTGTGATCTCTTCCCTATGTGTCCTTTTGACTGAAAACTTGCTAAATGAGCCAACCTCCTGTGGGCTTAATGGTGTTGATGGAGTATTGTGACTGGTAGGTTGACTAGTAGTAGGTAAAAATACTGCTGATTGTATGAATGTCTCCCATGATATGTTAACCTGTGCAAGCTGATGTAGAACAATGAATTTGACCAAGCCATGGTGGAAAATGTTTTCTTGGTGATCTCTCCCTTTTCTTTGTACTTTCTCTATCATCTTGACAAGGCTTCTATACAGGTAGTGAGGTAGATTGAGAGGTTTGATTGCTGTGAAATGCATCAACAACCTAATGTGGTATTGGTACAATCTAGAAAACCTCCCTTCACATGTAAAGTACTTCATAATAATCTTCATCAATGGAGCATACCTGTCAAGTGACTGTCTGAAAGGAAAGATGTGTGTTGGATCATTTTTGTAGTGTGACTCTAAGAAAATCGTGTAATTCTCAATGTCCAAATCCATCCCTTTAAACTAGATTTCTCCATGGTTAGGGATTCCTGTGGCTGAGGCTATAACATCTTCTGCTATGTTGACCTTATCCCTCCTGAAGTTGGTGGCAAAAAGGCTTGTCAATCTGGTATGGCAATCTACCTCTTGAATTCTCTCACAAAATCCTAGACAACCCACATTTTCAAAGGACTTATTGATAAATAATGAGGCCATGATTTCATGGGTGTGAGATGGCTCAAATCTAGACACTTGCCCTCCCTTAATTTAATTTTTCTGCTTAGAATCCATGATTTCAATTTGCATGGTAAAACCCTAGTTAGGTAGGAAGGGAGGGTAGGGTTTGCTTTAGGAAAAGAGGGGAAAAATTATGGTTATAGTGAGAAGAGGGAATAGAGGGGTTAGGGGCTATGTAAATTAATGGGAAAATTCTGGGGGGAGGGATAGGTGTTAGGGAGTGTAGGGAAGTGGAAATTCTTAGAAAGAGTGAGGGGAAGGGGTGGGAATGTGTAAAACACAGTCCTAACCTAGAAACTGCCAGAAGCGCAGTGTAGGCTAGAGTTTGTTAGGAAAACAAGAGAGATGAAGGGAATTAGTGTAAGGAAATATTAGGGAGGTATGTAGGTTGTGGGTGAGGGTAGTAGAGCAAGGAAACTTGGTATTTTACCACTGCAACAAAGTAAAATCACTAAGAAAACAAAAGCGTAGCGAAACCCTAGGAGAGGGATTTTCACTGCATTTCTAGGGAAGCTAATGAGTAAAGGAGGTCACAGGTATTTACTTACTTTCCACAAAGATGTTGGAACATGGAAATGCTGATGAGAACCCTTGTAGATGCTTATTTTCCCTCCAATTCCAACAGCACAACGAGCTACCAGAAGTGCAACGTGGGAGGCAAAAAATGTATTTTGAGGATGGAATTCGATGCTCTGGTGGCTAGGATGCAGTTTTGATGATAAAGTGATGCTCAATAAAGGTTCAATGAACAATAAAAATGCTTGGGTGGTCTTCTTATAAGCTTGAAATCAACTTTTTTGCTTAGGTCATGTAGTGACATCACCTGACTTTTTGGAAAACTGAATGGTAGGATGGTGTGCAACAACTTGTCACTTTATTATGCAGTGTTACATATTCATAAAGAATAAAATATACCTTAGGAAACATTTAGAAAACTTTTCCATAATTGCTACTCCCATAATGGTGACATGAGGTGATGACATGACTTCTAAATGATAATGATGATATGACCTAATAATGACACCAAATGAATACCTAAAACCATGATTTGGACCTTTAGACCTTTGCAGTATGAATGACCATGAAATGATGACCAAGACACTCTTTTGGTGACCCATCACAAGGAGTGATGACAAGACCATGATGGAATTTTATGGAGGGAGTAGTAATGACCTAGGATTGACCAATGATCAAATTTTATGTGAAAATTTATTTGAAACTATAACAATTTGACCTAGGACCCTATCAACCACATGGAAAGAGTACATTTGATCATTGATGACTCATAGACACTAACACCTAGGATCCTCACTTCTTGATCACTAAACCTTCTCTATGCAATAAAATACTGTCTCGACATAAATTATAGTATCAGGTGTGTATATATATATCTATATATATATATATATATATCTATATATATATATATATATATATATATATATATATATATATATATATATATATATATATATATATATATATATATATATATAGATTGTAGAAGTGATCCGAGGAGTGCCTCGCATACCACTGTCTCAATCTAGTTACTGCAAAAAGGCAGTTTCAGTGATAAGACAATCTCTCTATACAATTCTACCCACAATTTAGTTATCTATGTTATTCAGTGACAAGTTTGGCTTTCAATACAATGCCTCTCTACACAAATTGTGCATGCAATGCGCATATACATCACTGTCTCGATACAATTCCATATCAATTACTTGTCACAATCTCAGATTTTGTTTATGAACATGATCTCAATAGCATGGTGCTCGGATTAGAACATAAGTCTATCTATATCACTTTCGTAGTTTGGATAATGCTCGATGTAGGTGTTTGTTGATGCACTCTGAGGAATACTGAGTGTGATAAAGTCCACTTTTGGAATATCGGTATCACTAGCATGTCAACAATGTGTTCAAATGTAGAAGTCAAAAGTACCTTAAAGATGAATTAGGAGTCAAGATGATCTCAAGGTCACGAAGCAATTTCGATGATGTCAATATCACAAATGTCATGGTGCTAGAAGGTCTCCAAGGAAGTCTTGATAAAATGATGTTAGTGATGGGCAACTCAAGAAAAGGAAGCATCAAGGTGGAGATCTCCTCTTCACATGCCAAGTAAGTATCTTTCATGTTTAATCAATTTTTGGTTTAATGACTTTGTTTTGCAAGGAAATAGAAATATTGGGATATCTAGGAAAGATGATAAGAAGAAGGATACCTCATTCAACAATTTGTGGTCTCTATGCTAGAGAGAGAAAGACAATTTGAGGGTAAAAATGTTGAAGGCAAAAAGAACTCAGAAATTTGTGGAAAAAAAAGGGAAAAGGAAAGTTTGGTCCTCAAACAAGACAAAATAGTATAAGATTCAATGCTATGGAAAGAATATGGATAGAAGCTCATATCGCTGGAAAGATGAAGGAAGGGGGCCAAAGAAAGAGGGAGCAAAAAATCTCAACTATGATTAAGATGACCTCCCTCACAAAAGGGGTCCTACCATAAGCTCCTAAATCTTTAGATATGACCATGATATTAAGATGCATCATGACATCATGAAAGCATTAGAAGTAAAAGCTCATGGCATCACCATGGGAATCATGAAGAACAAAATCCATGGCAACCAAAAATGAAGGACATAACTCTTGGGAAACTCATTGGACATTGAAGGAAAGGAATAAGTCATCCAAGACAAGTCTCATCATACATCAAGTCAAAAAGGAAACATTTGATAGTTGGGGATATACAAGATTCCCAAAATTATCTGATGGAATCATCATTTTAGGGTTCACTAATCTAGAGAGGAAGCAAGTGTTTCAACAAGAACCCCAACTTATGGAATCCATGAGATGATGATGTGATGCCATGAAGCAGATCAAGGGATTGAAGATCTCTTCAATCAAGGGAGCTGCTGGAAGAGGCCTAGATGACCTAAAGGTAAAATAAGGTATGTATGCTTGTGTTTAATATTATAATTTCATGTCACATGGTTGCAGGTAACATGGATGATTACTTCTATCTTGAGAAGCATGATTAAGAGAAAAAGGATCTCCTCCTCTGAAAGGATGTAAGAAGGCATAATACACACTAGATGAAATCAACATAATATGTCCTCATATGAAGTATGAGGTGGTTGATCACAACTAAGAAACTTTAATTAAGATAACCTAGGAATGGAATGTGTGGATAAGGAAGAGATCATGAGATATGCAACCATGATGAAGGTAATCAACATCTAAAGGATCAAGAAGACTTGACTAGAAAATTTCCCAGAAAGATATGAAGACTTTTATGGAAAATATGTAGACCCTTGACAATGGATATCTTTGGAAGATGTGTCAACATGAACGAAGGATGTTCATACCTACAGAAAGATGTCATGATGAAGAGACACCTAGTAAGGTACGATTTGATTTAATGATATATTTGATTTCTTGAATAATATCTGGATAAGTTCATGCAGGGCTACTTACAAGTACAACTAGCATTCATGTGATGAATGGAAGAAGCATGATGAGAAAGAAGTAGTCATATGACAAAGGTTACAGATATGAAGAAGGCCACTTCCATATAGAAAGGAATGACATGATGAACTAAGGAGGAAAGTGATTGATGATTGTTTCCCTACAAGAAATAAGCTCAACTAACTTTCATGACATCAAGGAGAGAAGTTGATCAAGCAATTGAAGGACCCACGAAGAAGAAGTTGTTGATGTATAGAAGAGTCCCTAGCTAAGAGGGAGCTCTGACAGGTCCCTGATCAAGAGGGAGCTTGGATTAGATCACCTCTGACAAAAAAGGAGTGATAGTTGTGTTTTGCTATCTCAAGTGTCATGCATTATACCAGGACTAACAACCCTAAGTCTAGGTGAAGGCCATGAATGGAAATGTAGACACAAGATATACACAAAATTATTGTCTTCACTTTGGAAGAAAGAATGGAGGATTGGGTAATCATTTGGCATCCGATCCTCTTTGAGGATGTGTAGGGAATCCAAAATAAGAGTAGGCAAGAGGACCGATATTGTTTGAGGGTTGGGAACCCAAGATAAGAAAATTCGTAGAAGGTCATACTCAGTGAACACCTGGGTGGGTATGTACCTTGAGAGACAATGATAAAGGTGTCTATAATCATTGGTCTCGCCAACATTGTGCTCTGATATGATGAGATATAGAGCTGTCAGTCAAGGCCTTGCTATGAAAACAATGTTGGTTACTATGATGTTATACAGATGGGTTACCAATATGGTTCTTCTTATGAGAAATTATTCAGATTGAGAATGACCAAGTACCATTATAAATACCTCCCTAGTTAAGAGGGAGTGTTGAAGAAAGTGTAACTAGGTTCGATATTTACAAATGTAATTTTGATCTTTGTACTTGTTCAGAAAAATAAATATTATTTTTGTAAATTATAAGAATGAGTTTCTTGCTCATTCCATAGGTCTAGGAAAGTCAAAGAGTCAAAGGCATTTGTAAAGATCTCTACTTTAGCATATATGTAATGTATATGAGTCAACCTAGTGTCCAAAACAACCCTCCAAGACAAGTACAATCCTCTTGAAGAAGTCTTCTTGCAAAATGATGAAGAGTGTGTGTGTGTGATGTCAACTCATATAAGAGACACAATGGTTCACTTGGTAAAGTCGGCTTAATATGGAAACATAAACCCAGTTAGGGTCAATGCAAAAGTGCAGGACAAAAAACTCATATTTCTCTTTGAATTTTGGATGGGCACATGAATTGCAGAAACACAGTTTCAGATGACATTTTTGGAGGTCTATTCACAAGCCTCTACAACTTCGGATGACACAGAAAAGACAGAAAAACTCGCACAAGTCTCTGTTATCTCATATGCGTGTAGGAAGAATCTTGGACAAGGTACAATGGTATAGGATAAAGGCAACAATTCAATATTTCATATGGAGGAGGATATCTGTGGTTTTCAGATGAGTATCTCAGATGAAATCTCGGCCTTCCTGAAGTCTTGAAGACCTCTGTCTCAACATATCTAACATAGTCATAGTCTTGGCTCAAGTATGATGTGAAGGATCTCATCAAGGTGTTGTCATATCATAGTCATGATCTCATTCCTAATGAAGACAAAGTCAAGACAATGATGAAGAAGGTGCAGTCATGGTGCAACAGTGATCTAGCTGAAGAAGCAGTCATGGTACAACAATGATGATGATGATCTCAACAGTTAGAAGAGGATTGATGTCTTGGTCTTGGAGTGGCCTAGTAAGTCAAGGGTCATGGTCTTGGTGTTCGTCAATTGGAATCTCTATAAGAAGAATTATGTGCGGGTTTTCGTCTCCAAGAGGGAGAGGTTTTGGCCTTGGCAGAATGCCAACATCTTGTGTTCTTGCCTCTTTGTTTTTGGTAGCTATTTTATGAAATAAGAAACACACACTCTAATAATGTCAAATAGAAGATTGTGATAATAAGAAAATTAAAAAATGCCTCACAAATAGTTATCAAGTCAAGAAGAATCTCATTAAGTACATGTGCCCTATATTCTTCAACACAATATTGAAATATGTCTTGAACACAAACATAGTAATTTCCACCATAAATTTTCCTCAATAATGCCATTCAAAAAGTAACTATGAAGATGTCGTTATTAATGATGGGCATTATGACCTATGAAGCATATATTTCTTATTTAGAAAAGTTTTTCAACCTGAATCGAGATGTCATGAAATAATTTTTGCCAAGAAAAGACCAAGACAACAAAAAGGGCTAAAATGAAAGGATTTTAATTTCACAACTGCAAAAATCTTAGAGACCAAGCTTCCCAAGTAGCATTTCTGACATCTTAATTTCAATCACAGTAAGCTTATATGTTTCAAGACTAAAATCATCTTCATGAGGTCTAGTACTCAAGGATCAAGTTTATTCTTTTATTTTTTTAAAAGCACCAATCATGGAAGTTTTTTTTGCCAAGCTACTTCTCAAAGATTGTCCAAAGAATATATTTGGCATGAGATCTAGGTCAATGATGGAAAAGATGGTTGAGGGTTAAGTTAATCATGGTTGAGGGCTAGGTCAATGATAGAGAAGATAGTTTGTAAAAATGGTAATTGAAGTGATTATTTATCAAATTTTCCTAAATTTTTAATAAACTAAAAAGCCTTATGCAAGTTTTTACCTCAACTTTACCTTTTGAAGAACTTGAAATGCTGAAGCAGGAGCTGTAGATGTTGGAATAAAACCATTCTACCGAAAAATAGATTCTTGAATCGCGGGCTTTTGAAAATTCTAAAAATGAATTTTCATGCCATCCAATATTGCACAAAAACATATGCCACGAACTCATTTTAAGGTCAAATTGAGTGCTTCAAAAGGGAAACGATGTATTTTTACCTTTTTTACTGCATCATGTCTTCATAATCCCATTTTGATGAAGAAAAGATGATGTTGTGCAAAAATACCAAAATCTGGCCTAATCTGTCCACAATGGTGAAAAATGAAAATCCACCTTAAAAACCCGTTGAAAAGTCTTGGAAAATTGCACTTTTTGGAATTTCCCCCACATCTTTCTCAATTTACCATATTCTGAGAAAACCCAGAAGCTCATAATATATATATATATATATATATATATATATATATATATATATATATATATATTTTTTTTTTTTTTAATTTAATTTATTATTATTATTATTATTATTATTATTTAAATTTATGCTCCAATCTCTTGCAATATTTGTGCCAAAACTACCTTTGGAACATTCTGCTACACCAAAAACAGGTTGTTACAACAATAGCTACAAAAACTACAACTTTCCGTAGCTGTTGCAGAAAATGTCAGTTTTTGCAGAAAGTTGTTTTCTCTGAGTTCGAATTGCTGATTTGGATTGTGCACTGCATGCCAAAGTAGAAACCATGAAATATAATGCATATTGACTGAAATAGGTCCAATTTTATTGATTTGCTTTAAAAAGGAAATGAAGAAACAGAGTTGTAATGGTGCCATCATGCTGTTATTGAAAAACAAGATGAAAATGCTGCTACAAGAAACCAATAAAATGTACTGCTGCAAGTTATTGTTGATTCCATAAAACCATTAATCTTCATCAAATCCAAAATTCATGGTACAATTCTTACCATGCGAATGAATGTGCTGAAGTCAAGCATGGAAAAAAACATTGGATTGCCAATCACTGATGAAAACTGTTAACCAATGTGAGACAACTCACCAATAATGTAAATGAGTGTCAAGGTACCTGAGTGCATCTTGACAGGGATGAATTAATGTGTTGAATTCGAGTCACCTGCAAGGTATGACAATCAAGAGACATTATTGTATTCCCACTGTTGTCAACGAGGAACCTTGCCATTGAACTATGCAAGTTCCAAGGCACTCCAAATAATCTCTGATCTTGATCCAAGATAAGGTGTTGAGGTCGATGGGACAAGATCTGCTGGAAGGTGGGCCTTAAGGAATCCCACATCAACCAACTCGAGTATAGAACCAAAAATGATTTGAAGAACCATAATAAAATATTGAAACCATCATAAAATTGCAGAACTTATTGTGAACTTTGCTCACCAGTTGCCTGGTTTTCAAGAAAAGCTCATGTCCAATTGTGCGAACAAGATGGTTTTCACAATAGGACTTATTTTTCTCTTTACTTTTATTTTTTATTTTATTTTTTATATGTCCTACTCTACTCGAAAAAGAAATCCTGTTCAAGTATACGAATACGTCCAATGGAACCATGCATGTAACAAGGTGATAGATAAACTCATATGCAAATTTGAAATATACTCTTTGATATGTACCAGTATATGAGAGACCAATTGCCTTGATTGAGATGATGTTAGAAGATATTGAAGAATGGAGTACTGGGATGCAATGACTGTCTTGAACCAAGATTCAATGTAATTTTGTCTTCCTTGGCTTCATGCTATCATACCATGCAAGTCTTTAGAGATGTGATTCCCATTCATAGAATTTGGTGATAGGCATGCAAGAAACTTTTCAATCTCAGGTTCCAACAACTATTCTTCTTTAACGGGCATCCATGATTATTGGACCTTATCTGAATCTTCTTCTTCTGGTTTTTTTCTTCAGAGGTAGTTGGTGAATAGTTTTGAAATACCTAAAAATTGTAAGTGGATTGAGGTGTTTTATTGTTGGGGATTCGAAATGGTTGTGCAGGTAGTGGAGTGGGAATGGATCTTTGGGGTGTTTTTGTGGGTGGTAATGAGGAAGTTTGAATTGAGGTCGATTTATGGTGAAATTGATTTTGTGGTGGAGGTGAATGGTATGGATAAAATTGATATTGGTATTGAGGATAGTGAGGAAAAGATTGAGGATATGGTGGATTTCCTCTATAAGGCCCTTGCCAAGTTTGTTGCCAATATTGGTTTTGAGGTTGGGATTGAGATGACCAAGGTTACCAAGGCAAGGGTGTATACAAATTACTTTGTGATTGTTGTGCATAACATGAATTAATATCTTGCATCATACCAAATTGATGAGTCTGCCATGGTATTGTTGGAGCTATATAATATGATTGTTCCAGTGTTTGATTTGCTCCCCGGTAAACTGCTTTTAACCTTGGTAGTGATGGACAATATTTAGTTGTATGTGATCCTACACATATTTCACAAATTTTAATGTTATCACGTGGACATTCATGCAAATCATGTTTCTTTCTACATTTAGGGAAAAATATAAATGAAGCAACAATCTCAACTTTTTGTTTATTTTGCATTCTTAGCATATTAATTTGTTCATTTAAATTACCAAGAATGTCTAGCAAATTGTTAACTTCAGTTTGACTTACCAATCCTGATGTTGATTTACTTACTCTTGCCATAACTGGATCTTGAGGGGATCTTACATACTTTGTTTTTCCTCTTGATATGTTCTTGCACAGTTCACAAATCTCTTGAAATGACAATTGAGAGACATCTCCTTTTCCCACCAGGTTAAGAAGATCAATCCATTCATCTCTTATAGCTTTTAGTAGGAGAGTTTTTAATGTGCCCGATCCTAAATTATGAAATTTAGATCTTTTGATATTGTAAGTAAATATCTCCACTAAATATTCTAGGCTTTCATCCTCTTTTTGGTTCATCTTAAAGATTTCATTTATAAGGTCATGATGTATGCAATAATCTTTATATTTTTCCAAAAATACTCTTTTCATATCATCTCATGTCCTTATATAATTTGTTCCTAAAGTCATGAACCATTTAAGAGCTCTATCCTTCAATGTTGCCGTAAACAAATTCAATTTTTGAGTGTGTAATGAGTAGCCATAAGATCTACAAATTATTTCAAATTCAAAAGAAAGGTTTATGGGTCTTCTGATCCCATAGCTTTGAAGTTAGGAAGTACTGATGGAGGGATGTTTCTCATATGAACATTGATATTAGTTTCTTGAATCGGAAATCCAAAAGGATCTTCCTCATTGTCATCATCTCCATCCATTTCTTCAACCTCTTTTTTCACCTCTTCTTCTAATGCAAAACTAGGAACTCATTATGTGGATGTGTGGCTTTTATTGCACCACGTGATATAGTGGGGGTGGTAGGTGATTGATTTTTTTTTAATAAAAAGAAAAAGACTCCTATATACACTTCCCCAGCAACGATGCCAAAATGTTTGGTAATTAATTGATGCTAAATTACTTACATAAATTGTCAACTAGGGCTAGTATAATGATGAAGTGTATGTGCATTGTATGTGCTAGAAGTTCTTATTATACAAGCAATTAATAAATTAAATTGAGATGGCGGGATGCACATGTTAACTATGAAAATAAACATGTTATTCTAAAAATCAAGATGATCACACTTTCTTAAAAGAATGAATTGCAAACTAAAACCACCATAAAATTATCACACTTGCTCAAAATAAAGATCACACTTTGCACAGATAAATATCACTCTTGCTCAAAAGAAAATCACACTTGCTTCACTCTTGTTTGAAATAAATCACACTTGACAATGAAACTAAATTCAAATTGCTAAAAAAAATATTAACTCTAAATTAAAATCCTACTCACACAACTATACTACACATCTATATCAATCTCGCTCCACTCTACAACAAAATGATTAAGCAATCTTAATAAAACAATCCTAAGCATTCATTCAAAATCAAAACTAAGCATTTAAAAAAACTAATGAAATGCTACAATAAAACAAGGAATTGAAATGCTATCTACAGTTAATGAAAACATTACAACTGAAATCAAAACTAAGCATTTAAGCAAACTAATGAAATGCTACAAAAAAACAGAGAATTGAAATGCTATCTACAGTTAATGAAAACCTTACAACTAAAATCAAAACTAAGCATTTAAACAAACTAATGAAATGCTATAGCAAAACAAAGAATTGAAATGCTATCTACACTTAATGAAAACCTTACAACTCGAGGGGGCCCTCCTACGAGCCGTAGGCAATAGCACAACTCCTCTAAAAGACTAAATCTGCATCGATACCATGCACAAGTCACAAAGGAATGAAACAAAAAAAGAGCCTTGTATTTGCAACAAAAAAGTTTTTCAAACAATAATCTCCCCCTCATCAAATAGATTAAATGGTTTTATTGATCTCTGAAGCAACTAGAAATTCAGAATTTCATTGCATGAATTTTTCCATGAGATCTCAACAAATCAATTTGAGAATAAAATCAAATTTTTTTTGAAGGATTTTAGGATAAAAGATGAGACGAAATATGTTGATAATGATCTTCTCGCCACGAATTTTCTAAATAACAACTCATTCTAGCTTATTTGTTGACTGTGCATTAAATGACAATTTGAAAAAAAACGTATATCCACGTAATCTGCAAAATAAGGCTCCAACGATCTTAGAAAATATCTCAAATGGTAACTAATTTGAAAAAAATGGTCACAAACAACTTTATTGGGCCCATGCTAAACAACACCCATGTTTTCATTTTCTGAAATTCGCTTTCATTTGCTCAAAAAACGCGTTTGAAGTTGACTGATCAAAATTGTTGCATTTTTCCCTTGATTTGATGTTGGAGGTCCACACATGTGAGATGGGTGGTATTTGACCAATAGAAATCCATATTGGAACCTTTAGAAACAATGTCCATGTTCTGGATTTCCTTCTAGAGTGGTGCTACTACCTCAACCATGGAGGTATCTACGAAAACTTGAAAAAACTGTAGAAACTTGAACTTGCTAAACTATCGTTAGTTAAAACCATGCAAAATTCTTCTTAATATACTAAAAATAAAGGAAAACGATGTTAATTAACCACTTAGACATATAGAGACACATCATCAAGAATTATGCTAAAAATGGTGGCAAGTGAGTGAAATGGTGCAATGGATGGTTGGAAGTAATGGCTTAATGAATGGAAAAAACAAGTGAGAATGATGACAAATCAGTGACCCAACATCTCCCCCACACTGAGATCTTTTCATGTCCTCATGCAAATGAAGGGAACCAACAAAAATTATGAACACATTTACTCCAGAATATATCTTTGGAAATGACTTGACTTTCTTTGAACAATTGTTTGTTCTGAGAGGAATAATGTCTTGATTGTGGGCTGATTTGAAAGAATGAGATTAGACTCAGCTGCTGAAATAGACTTGCTTCAATCCTTCTTTGAACAATTAACAAGAGAATGTGTCATGAAATATCATCTTGGAATCAAGGAAATTTTTTTTAGTGAGCATCCCACTAATGAAGTTTTCCAAGATCCTTAAACCATTCCAATATCTCGTCTTCAAAGATCAATGTAAGAATCGTCATGCTAACCTCCTCATGAAAAACATGAAAACATTTTAGAACTCTATCAAATGATTCAATATCATGTGAAATTACTTACAATATGACTGAGAAATCCATCATGCCATATCTTAAGTCTTCAAAACAATGGGCTGATCAAGACTTGGTCTTCAAGAGTTATTACTTGACTACTTTCTTTTCCAAGGGCTTTTTCAATGTGTTCTTCATCCACATGCTCTTCATGTTTAATTACCTCTTTTACCTTTTTGTTATGGCCCCATAAATTGTACACAAATGATAGCCATCTTACCCTTCTAAATCTTTTATTTTATGCAAACGAAGGAAGGTGTTGTTGTACTTTGACAATTGCATGCTTATACTCTGTTTTTACTATTATCTCATAGCCATATTCTCTGTAACATAGGCAACAATATTGAAATATGTTTTGAACACAAACATAGTAATTTGCACCTTAAATTTTCCTGAATAATACCATTGGAAAAGTAGCTATGAAGATGTCCTTATTAATGATGGGCAAAATGACCTATGCAACAAATATTTCTTATTTATATAACTTTTTCAACCCGAATAGAGATGCCATGAAATGATTTTTCCCAATAAAATACCAAAACAACAAAAAGGGCTAAAATTAAAGGATTTTAATTTCACAACGGCAAAAATATTAGATACCAAGCTTCCCAAGTAGCATTTTTGACATCTTAATTTCAATCACAATAAACTTGTATGTTTCAAGACTAAAATCATCTTCATAAGGTCTAGTATTGAAGGATCAAGTTTATTCTTTTATTTTTTAAAAAGCACCAATCATGGAATTAATTTATTTATTTATTTTTATTTTTTTCGCCAAGCTACTTCTCAAAGATTGTCCAAAGAATATATTTGGCATGAGATCTAGGTCAATGATGGAAAATATGGTTGAGGGTTAAGTCAATCATGGTTGAGGGCTAGGTCAATGACGGAGAATATAGTTTTTAAGAATGGTAATTGAAGTGGTTATTTATCACATTTTCCTAAATTTTTAATAAACTAAAAAGCCTTATGAAACCTATTGCGGTGACCTTGGATGCTTGTATTTTTCTATTTGTTGGAGGAATTGCTTACATTATTAAGTGTATGGTTTTTTGTAGAGTACCAACACTGTTGGCTAAATGGTGTGCCTTTACATACCTGGAATGAAATGTGCATGTAAATGTTCATATGATATGAGGGATTTAAGGAAATCATTGTGTTTCTTGTATCTGCATAGCATTGCATAATTCTATTGAATGTTAGGTGTTTATATATATATATTTTGATTGGGATGTGATAATCCCATGGTCTATATGTTATGTGGCAAAGAGCCTCGGTGGATTGAAGGCATGATATTTTGTGACTCTATTAGAGAGTGATGTGTTTTGATGATTTCTTTCTTGTACAAGTGGGTGGTGGTTGTAGCACTGTGATTGTTGGTTGTATGTTGATTTCTTGCTTATGCAAGTGGGTGCTGGATGTAGCATTGTGATTGAATGGTTATGTGTTGATTACAGATTGCATGCATATCCATGTTGAATTTCGTAAATGTGATAATTATAAATTATACAGATGGCAAATGCTGATGTGATAAATGGCTTTCTAGCTGAACTTTTCGAGATTGCATATTCCATGATTATTGCCCTTGGCAAAGAGGTTGGATTTAATGACTTTATAAGGGAATACACTAGTATAAGTGATCTTTGTACCATAACGAATTATTTGTCCAACTAAATGTATCAGATGTACTAGAATCTTGCTGCAAGTTTTGAATGAGTTCCCACACTTCTTCACCATTCTTCCATTCATCCCTTGCTTCGTTTATCCAATACGGTTGGATAATAGAAATGGCACAAAGCAATGCTTCCACATCCTCATCCTTTCCTGAGAGTGCATTTGCAACAACATTTTGCTTCCCTTTTTTGTAGATGATTTCAAAGTCATAACCCAACATCTTTGTGACCCATTTTTACTTATCTTCCGAAGATAATATTTGTTCTAAGAAGTATTTAAGACTATCATGATTTGTTTTTACCTTGAAACGTCTTCCCATTAGGTAAGGTTACCATTTCTTAAGTGCATGTAGTATTTCCAACATTTCCTTCTCATAAATAGCTTTGTGTAAATACTTTCATTTGATTGGATGACTTTCAAAAGGAATGGGTCTTTATTCTTCTATTAAAACAACACCAATTCCATTTCCCAAGGCATCACATTCCACAATAAAGGTTTTTGTGAAGTCTGGTGTAGCTAAGACTGGTGCTTGACACATTGCCTCTTTAAGATGTTCAAAAGCTTTCGTTGCTTCTAGAGTCTAAGAAAATGCATCTTTCTTCAATAATGTTGTTAGAGGTGCTGCTATTCTCCCATAATTCTTTACAAACTTGCGATAATACCCTGTCAACTCGAGAAATCCTCGAAAATGCTTTATGGATGTGGGGATTTTCCATTCCTTAATGGATTTAATTTTTCTAGCTTCTACTTTAACACCTTCATGAGATACAATATGACCCAAATATTCCACCTCTTGCACTCCAAAGAAACATTTGGACTTTTTTGCATATAGTTATTTCTCCTCCAATAGTTTGAGCAATCTATCAACATGTTGAACATGATCCTTCCAAGACTTGTTGTAGATTAGTATATCATCAAAAAATACTAACACAAATTTTCTAAGGAAGGGTTTGAAAATGGAATTCATCAAACCTTGAAATGTAAAAGGTGCATTGGTAAGGCCAAAAGGCATGACTGAAAATTCATAAATAACCCTCATGAGTTCTAAATGCTGTTTTCGGAATGTCTTCAGTCTTCATTATGATTTGATGATATCCTGAACGAAGGTCCAACTTGGTAAAGTAAATTTCTGCATGCAATTCATCCAATAATTCATCAATGACAAGAATGGGAAATTTATCTTTAATAGTGAGCTTGTTGAGCTCCCTATAATCCAGATACATGCGCCATGATCTATCCTTCTTGTGCACCAATACTACTGGAGCAGAGAAAGAACTTTGACTAGGTTGAATTATACCAAACTCTAGCATTTCTGCAACCATACGTTCAATTTCACTCTTTTGGGCATAGGGATATCTGTAAGGCCTAATGTTTTGAGGAAAACTTCTCGAAATCAAATTAATAGCATGATCATGATCACGAATAGGTGGGAGGCCTTTGGTAGTCTCAAATACCTTGGAATGATTGTCCAAGACTTTTTGGAGATCTGAGGAAATAGATGATTTTGATGTGGGAACCTCTAGCGAACATAATTGTGCAATTATGCCACGTTGTTCTTTCTTTGGAAGCTTTGTCATGCCGTTAGAGTTGATTATCTTTCTCAATTTCCCTGCGATACCCCTTAATTCAGCTTCCTTTCCTTCTAAAAAAATTCAAGAAAAGTTCTTGAAAATTAAAATCCATCGTACATGAAGATTATAACCATTGGACTCCTAGTACAACATCAACACCACCCATTGGAATGGAAAGCATTGGAGATTCTCCCATGGATAGCTTGATATTATGGCACTTTCTAGAGAAATTTATGGTTCCTCCATTTGCAACCATCACTTGACACTCTGGTGCTGGATATAGGAGGAAATTCAATTCCTTTGCTATCTTACAATGAATAAAATTATGGGTACTACCCGAATCAATTAACACTATTACCGTTTTCTTCTTGATATGTCCTTCTATCTTCATAGTTTGAGGAGTGGTAATTCCGGCCAATGCATTACAAGATATAGTTGGATTCATTTCTTCTTTCTCTAGGGTTTGTTCCTGGTGTGTATCCTCTTCTTTTGATGTTTCTTTTTCCTTTTCTTCTTCCTCTTCACAATCTATGTAAAATAATTTCTTCTCAACACACTTATGACCTTTAGTGTATTTTCTATCACAACTGTAACAAAGCCCTTTTGCTCTTTTTTCTTCTAATTTTTGTGGTGTCAACCTTGTAGGTTGTGGAAGGCTAGGGGCAACAACACTTCCATCTTTATAGTTGTGATTGGTAGGCTTCCTTGGTGCCATGATTTTGCTTTCAATTTTTCCTTCCAACCTGAATGCCTTCTCCAATGAATGAGGTTCCCAAAGGCGAACCTCATGTTGGATGTTATCCTTTAAAGTCCCTATGAACACATCAACCCTATACTCCTCTGGAATCTATTTTACCCTTATATTCAATCTTTGGAAGTCCTCAATGTGCTCCACCATTGAACCCTTTTGTTTGAGATTTATCAATTGGCTAAAAATGATGTTTCTTTTTGTATCCTCCTAATGTGCTATCATTTCTTTTATAAAATTTGTCCAAGTGACAATTTGTTTATGAGAGCAAAGCCATTGATACCATACAAAGTGATTGGGTTCCAAATATAAGTTGCAATATGTAACTTTTTTGTGTTTTGCACATTATGGAGATCGAAATATTGCTCCATCTATAGTATCCATGTTACGAGATCCTTGCCATCAAAATTACTCATATCAATATTTGGAACATGGTGGGTCTTCAATCCAATGATAGAGTCTATGAAATCATGACTAACATTTATTTTGTTCTCATTATGAGTTTCCTCTACTCCCTTTTTGCCATTAGGAAGCATTTCTTGTAGCAACTTTGCCAAACCTCTTTTCAAACCTTCCATGTCTTTCTTCAAATCTTCAATTTTTACTTTTAAATCATCCATCTTAGCTTCCACGTCATCCATATTAGCTTCCACGCCATTCATATTATCTTCCACACCTTTCTTTAAACCATCCATCTTAGCTTCTGTTACCTTTTGTGAAAGTGAAATTTGTTGCACTTGTTCTCGTAATTTTGATATATCATGTTGCATTTCTTCGTCTTCTTCATGAGTCATGCTAGATCTTTCAAGTTGCTTATTAGGTGTTTCCATTTTCTTTCTTCGGGGCATAAATTAGTGATAATTATGCTTCACTATGCCCTTTTAATTCCTTCAAACTAATTTTTCAAACCAAACTTATGCAAAATTTTAAAAAGACTACACACCTTTTTTCGCTTTTTAGGAGCTCGATATTAAATATGATTTACCTATATAATTTGTATCTCCAAGGTCTGAAATTTCCTCCTAAGGTAGCCCTTTGAGTCCTATTTCTAACCCCACAAGTCTGATCAAGATTGGATTCTCCAAGAACGAGTTATGCCAAATATCCCACGATGACCTGATTATAGACTAGTTCCGTAGAGCGAACTTGTACGAAGTGCCACGTGTTACTGTTTCGACCTTCAGACCTGGAAACAATACAAAGAAAACTAAAGTCCATATTATTTATGTAACTTTTTATGAAATTTCAATCTGATGCTCAGAGAGAAAGTTATGACGTTTTTCCCCAGGTCGCCGGTTTGAGATATAATTCGGGAGCCTACAAAAACCCTAACTTCCTTGGATCATATCTCCGAAAATATAGCAATACAAGATTTGAAATTCATACCCTAGGTTCATCAAGATTTCAGATCAAAGGGGTTTTAATTTTAGCTTCTGAAACTTCATAGAAAAAGTTATAGTGAAAATTCCACGATGACCTATTTGAAGCAGCGAAACCCTAGAATCTAAACCTCTGATACCAAATGTTATGCAACCAACTCACAAAATAGAAGAAAACATAGATAAATGACTTCAAAATCAGCCTCTTCGAGGGGGAAACCTCCTTTACATTACACAAATGAACAATTATTGGATGATACAAATGACAAGACATCCTTTCTATATATAAGAGTCTAACTGGTCACAATATAATCAGAGCCGACATAACAATAATAATGTAAGGGCACAACAATAACAATAGTGAGTTTCTATGGGGCACAATAATAACAATATGGGGACAACATGGGCACAAAATTAACAATAAGTGGCTACAATGACAATAATAATAAGGGAATACATTGGTATTATAGGGACCTAACAAGCTGGCCTTGGTAAAGAGGCTAAACTTAATGGCTATTGCTAGCCTTAGAAAGAAGGATAATCTTTAAAAAAATTGATAATGCTGGTTGATAAAGAAGGTTGATTCTTAAAATTTTAAACGATGATTCTTAAAATTTTGTAATGATGGCATCAGTAAAAGGGCCAATTTTAATTAATATTGATGATCTTGATAAAATACTAATTTTTACAAAATATGTGATGGCTTGAGACATGTGACCGATAAGAATTTTGACAATGTGTAAGCAGCTGCACGATAGCATGCGGGACATGGCATGCCAAGGTGGTTGCTGGCGTAAACACACACATACCCACAAAATTTTATATATATATATATATATATATATATATATATATATATATATATATATATATATATATATTGTGTGTATGTGTGTGTTTACGCTAGCTACACTAACATTGGAATCTGTATGGAAGTGCATGGAAAGACTGGTACAACAAGAGAAAAGTAGCTCGTGAGTGATCTCAAGAACTTAGGCTAGCAGTGTATAATGCTAGAAGAGAAAGGGGGAGGAAGGGGCATTCCCTCAGGGGCCTCTGATAAGCATTGAAGGATCCCTCTTTGGAGAAACTGGAGGGGCATTGCAACTTTAAAAGGTTGCCATTTAACCTTGGAGAGGGATCAAGCTAAGATTTTACACATAACACATTGAAAACACCATAACTTATGGGAATGGGTTGATATGGAAGCATTGGATGTTTCATATGTTTTGCACCTTGCTATTGGCTCCTTATCTTTATTTTTATTTTCGATTATTTTAATTGTTGACTAAATGCTCAACCATTCTACCATTTGGTTATGATTTATGTTTCTATCATGGTTTTTATTTTTGCTCTCATTCCATTTTGATATTGCATTTCGTCTTTCATGCTTTGGGCCTTGGAAAAATTTTGTTGGGTGTGGCACGAAGCCAAAGAGCCTTGGGGAAAGGGGCAAGGGAAACCTAATAGAGTTATGCAACCGGGGTAAGGCCCTCTGCATAAAAAAAGAACAGTGAAAGGTGAGAAGGATTTGAGTTGGTAGATGAGCGAGGAAAGGGCCATTGTTGTTGTATGTTGGAGCATTACTCCTGAATGTGACAACAAGGTAAGAAGGTAATTGGGAGGAATTAGATAAAGAATTTCTTTGGCATTTTCTTTTTAAATTCTATACATGCTTTGTATAAATAAATGGAGTTCTCTAAACCCTGATTCTATTTGACATATGTTAATGTCTGTTATATCTATGAGTAAGTGGACAACATTATGACAACCAAGTGGGCTGCTTGGATCGATGGGATTAATGGACAGTGATATGATAGCCACGAAAATGGCAGAAAAAGGAGGTTATCTTAACCTTGATCTTACTTGGCATATGTGAATATGTATCATGAATATCTTGATGATTGAATGAATGCATGATAAGCCATTGTGATTGACAGGTTTTTGTTAGGGATCATTCTTGTGGAAGAATGATTGGTTATATTTATTTTATGCATGTACATGAATGGCTTGTTTGGGATAACATAATGGTTATCCAAATAAAATTCCCAGTTGTGTGAGGAATCTATTTGGCAAGAGAAAGCCCTAATTGTATTATGATTTTATTATCATAAAATTATGACACTCGTGCTATGTCATGGTTGTGAACACGAAATGTTGAAGGTTATATCAGCAGATAAAGAGAACTATGATATGCAACATGTTGGGACAAGCATGGACAAGCTAAAGGAATCACAAACCTGAGATTTGGGCTATGGGAACACATGGTAAAGCATGGGAAAGACATTTCTTAGGTGAAGAGCAGGGTTCTCTGGATTCCCAGTCTTGGGTGGAGGCCTTGAATGCTTTGGATCCTTGACTTGAAAATATGTTCTATGTGTATTCAGTATGTAACTGTGGTCTTGCGGTTCGTTACAATGTTATATGGATTCCCAGTATTGGGTGGAGACACTAGAGGCAATATTGCATAGTTTATATGTGTAGATATGGTGTAGCCTCTAGATTCTCAATGATATTTGAGTGTAGAATTCATAGTGGTATATCAAAGTTATTTAGATTCCTGGTATTGGGTGGAGACACTAGAGGTGGTATTTCCTAGTTCATATGGGTGGAGACGATATGTCTATCGATTCATAGTGTTATTGAGACATGTAGGTATGGGACTGCCTGGGCCTATGATATCATTAGGACAAATAGATCAACTAATATTGGGGTTTACCTGGGCCTAAGATGTGTGAGTAGAATACTGAAGATTGAGTGAAGCACCTCACCCACTGGGTGCTTGCCAGATTTCGTAACCAATCTAATGTGTGTGCAAGAATAAGACAAGAGAATGCAACTAGGTGCTTGTCGGGTTTGGAAACCGATTCAGGGTGTGTGAGAAGAAGAGGAGAGAAGACCACTAGGTTCTTGTTGTGTTTGGAAACCGATCTAGTGTGTGTAAATAAATAAGCAAAGAGAAAACCAGAGATAAGTATCAATATTTAATTTGATTTAATGAATTTCTAAATTATGACCATGATTTTTTTAAAACTTTGATATATTATGGTTTGGTTTATGAACTAATTTGGTCTTGTAGTGATGAAAAATAAGTTATATTGCAGAGATTATCCTCATGGAAAAGTTTGCTCATGAGGATATGTTTTAAATTTATTACAATTTTCGTTATGATGGAGTCTCATGAAGAATTGTATGTTGTGTTGTAGGAAGGACATCACACTACCAAGTTTGGGTGAATGAAGTTGGTTGAAAAATTAAACAACGACAACTTGAAGATCCAAGAGTGCGTAGTAGCGAACAAGTATATTGTGGTGACACGATAACTCAATATTAACCATTGATTTCCCTGAAGCATGCCATAGAATATATGACTTGTGTTGAGGCAGGTAAATGCCTCTGTTATGAAATTCGTCTGATGTGAGGAAACCTTGCAAAGGGAAGAGGGGTGCCTGAACTTGGAAGGTGAGTTATTGCACGAAAGAGGAACCATATCACCTGAGGGACTAGGAATCAGAGAAGGGGATGATAGGAAAATAATATGGTTTTCAAATTAGTCATGGGCATGACAAATTGTGTTCAAGGGTACATTGGGTGTGTCTTGGGGCGGAATGAGCCAAAACTGTTGCTGAAGGAGGACTGAGCATGGTAGACAAAAACGCTAGATATGGAGGTATGTAGCACTCCAAAACATGCAAGTTATCAAGTTGGACAAGATGCATTGGAAGCATCACGAACTGCAAAGCGCCACTAAAAATGGTTGATTTAATGATTTATTTATTTTATTTTATTTCTTTTTATATCCAATAAGTTGTTGGGCAAGCAACGCTGTATATAGAAATGATTGTTACTGAGCTGTAATTATAAATATCATAGTGATTTATGATTGGGATTAAGCATGTTTTTGTTTACAATGATTTATGCTTGGGATTAATCATGTTTTTGTAATTGTGTTTAGGATTAGAACACCAAGGACAATGTTTCTCCAGGAGGGTGGGGTTTGTGACAACCCTTAGTTAGTTACCTTATTACAACATTGTAACCATTTTGTTAAAATTAAATGACTGAGAATTGAGACACGAATTTTAGAGCTTGGGGATGGAGATTGCTTGAGGAAGATTTGTTATTTAATTCCATTCATGGGTTGTCTGGTGTGCCTTAAATGGTATGACTACCCAATTGACTTCAACTAGAGAAGAGAGGACAAGCCCATTCCTCTCTTGGACAAATTCATAAGCAAAGGGGACAAGGAAGAAAACATTGGGTTGCATTGGCAGGATAAAAAGTGATTGTCATAGAAAGTGGTGTGGGATGATGGCATGATAACACCCCCACCACCACACAAAATGGTAATAGAACCACTGGTTGGAGGAAAAGATTGGCTTGGGCAAGTGCACAACCATGCAACCACATATGGTTGCAACAAAAACTATAGGGAAGAAAAAGGAGAAATCTCAAGAAGGAGGGAGATGATGGAAGGACACTTCAGGACCAAAATAGGATTATGGAGAGGCATTCAAGGAGACATTCATTCATGCAAGGAGGAATTAAGTATCCATTCATGCAGGCATCTGGGCATTCATGCAAGGCATTCAAGAATTCATTCAAGGGAAGAGGAATCATGAATGGTCAGTGATCGAAGGGGGGGAAATAAGATGTAGATATTTTGAAAGGAGGGAGATCGCTCCGGTGGTAGTCTAATTGAGAAACCCGAGTGACATTTCTAGTTGAGAATCACTGAAAAGTCGCTTACCTTAAGGTTGATAAACCCATTGGGAAGCTTCTTGGATTGATAAACCTACTAGCCAAGAGAGACACAGACAAGTACTTGTGGGGATGATAAATCACCAAGTGTAGTCTTGGGGTTGATAACACTGGTGCTTTCTCTCTATGATAAACTACCTGGAGGGGTGGTCTCTATGCTCCTACAATAAGTTATCTAATTGATAAACCTTCTATGCCAAAATGAAACTCCTTTCCTAGAATTGAACTAAGATTCTCTGTGCATGCAAGAATCCCCTATGTTGATACTGATCGATCTAAAGGGACTTAAGGTGTAGCAGTAGAGAACTAATAAGAACACCTGTGAAAAATGGGTCATGTTCACTGTAAGTGACAAACTGAGAGTTCTTAACTAGTCCCTTGATTCCTTATTTTCAGTTGACTTCTTGATTAGCTGGTGGTTAGAGGAGGTGTAGCCTCTAGAGTCCCTGTTTTGGCTAGCAACATTGGTTTTATTCCTTTGAGCACTCTTCCTCAAGCTATGAAATTTGGCTTAGGAGTGACTAGTTGTAGTGCAAGCCAATCTAAGGTTGGATGGAGAGTTAGAGTCCAAATCTCAGTTGCCAGGTCCTTCATGATAAGAGAATTGCTTATTTTCTCTATGTGCAAGTGAATTTTATATGTATGCCTAGTGTGCTTTTTAAATTCCATCATGAATGTGTGGAATGTATCTACATATGTGCAGACCAGTATGAGTGTGGTAAAGATTAGGAGGAATTGCTTGTATCAAATGAAAGCTCAGGAGAGACAACATTCTCTATTTATATACAATGTTCCCTATATTTATACACTATTGGGTCAAGTGTAATTCGAGAAAATAAGGATTTTTGAAAATTCAAAATTTAGGAAAATTAAAAAATATACATTTGTGAGAATTTTGAATTTTAGACCAATTTCAAATAAATAAAATAATATAGATCTACTTTAACCACGGATTTACCAAAAGTAACCGCGGATTTACCAAAAGTCCAGAAGGATCAAATCAATTTAATCTCTTTTAATGCTTGATAAATGTGTGATCTCTCTCTCTCTCTCTCTCTCTATATATATATATATCTATGTATCTATGTATGTATTTTTTCATTGTTTAAATTGTATTATTGAATATTTTTTTTTGTTTGTTTGTTAAGCTTGGCAAGATTCTCATTTTCGATTTTACATGTCCATTATTCACCCCGCAACGGGGGAGGGTAGTACAAGATTTGAACCCAAGATCTCCGGTTCGGTAAGACTTCATTCCACGACCATCGCCACTTGGGCTACCCCAAGAGGACATGGAATAATTTATTATTATTAATATGTTATGTTTAAAATTAAATGAAGTACATATTTTTTTTCTTATTAAAAATAACTAAATTATTTTACCTTTAATGACTTTTTTCTTTTGGGTATTGAAATATTTTAGTAAGGTCAACATTAACACATAGACACAAAAATATCCTTCATATTAAGATATATTTGTTAATATGGATATTCAAACTATATTGAAATATTTCGAATATATATATATATATATATATATATATATATATATATATATATATATATATATTAAATTACATTTATCTTTGTAAAGTTATATAAAATTATTTTAATTGAAATTGACCAAATATGTATAATCATTTATGGTAGTTTTATTCAACTTGAAAACCAAGGAACAAAAATTGCATTTTGTAGATGCCCAAAAGCATTCAATCATACGAGATTTTCGACCAATGAACAAAAAGAAAAAAAGGAAAAAACAAAATAAAAATTACATAAAATTTCTGGGGCTAAGTGTGATAATAATCAGTTAGCTTCCGCTTTTTTTCCACCTTCACCAAACTCCTTGATTGGGAGCAACTGATACTATTTCCAGTTGGCTTCCTTCCACCTTTGGGGGAACTTCTTTGTCAGAATTTGAACTCTCACATGTATGGGTTCACTTTATGTGTCAACACAACTTTTTAAAGGGACACTTGTCAACTCCAAGTTAGACACGAATGAACTTACACATCCTCTCATACTGGATTGTAGAATAAGTCTCTTGGCTAAATAAATAAATAAAATATAAAACAAAAATCTAAATAAATAATTAAAACAAACTAAATGCATAAAACTATACCAAAATTCAAAAAATGAATTTGAAATAAAAATTGAAAAAGGTAAAGAGTAAAATCCAATATTTTTTAAAATTAGAATATGATAATAATGTAGAACCAATGTGAACTAAAAAACTATAAATATAAAATGAATTTAAACAATAAATATAATAAATTAAAAAAATACAAATAAAAAATTCACATAAAAGTAAAATGAAAATAATAAAAATGAAAGAAAAGTAAAAAATAAAAATAAAAATATAGAATGTGAAATAAGAAATGATAAGTGAAATATGGAGTCAAAGTCAAAATTCGGCTTCTTCAAATATAAAATTTATCATTTGGTATTTTAATAAAGGATGTCTTGGTTCCACATCTAATACCTAGGAGATGAATTAAAATGCTTGCAAGGTGAAAACTCAGATGTTTGGATCCTAGAGGACATGACCAGAACCACATAAGATACCATAGATGCCAAGGCTCCACATAAGAATGATACATAGGTTTCCATGTGGAATGACACATCAAATTGCCATGTGTGAAATTAGGTGTACAAATGACACATGTAATGACACGTTAGAGCCACATGTAGGGAGATATGCTAGAGATGCAAGTGACATGTCAGTGTGGGGCCATGATAGGTGGATAAGTAGGTGATCTTGATTGGGTGTCAAGAAGTTGAGGTTTCCAATAGGACATCTAGATTCGAGAGATGGGATAAATTGCAGAAAAAGGGAAAATATAGATGGCCCAGATTTCTATTGGTTAATCCTCAAGTCGGTTTGTGATTCGTGGCTTAACAAAGTTATCAGTCTTAAAAATTCAGATGCCTAGATGAGAAAGGCCAACCATCGAATTAAGAAAATAGGGCCACCAAATTGATTTGATTGGATCAATTATAGGCCACTGATTTTATAAAGAAATACTGTTGGACATTGATTGAATTGGGCATAAGTATTTTCCAATTGTTGATTTTGGTGATCTGGAAGGTTGGAGAATGTTGGGAAAACACATGAATTCAAGGGTTTCCCAAAAGCATATATATTAAACATATATATTTGCAAGAAAATTTTTGGGTTTCCACCTTATGATATGCATAAAATTTGGGGTTTCCTCAATCTTAGTGTGCATATGAGAGTGAGCAAAAGGTATTTTGTTGAGGCTTATTTTCTATGACTTGTTTCTTTCTTCTATTGTACCTTACTATTCTTCTGCCCCGACTTGTTAATGTCATAATTGTGAATAAAATGGATGCAATAATGAGAAAGCAAGCATAAATAAAGTGATAATAAGCCTCTATGGATTCCAACCATTCATTCCTTCGTAATGTGGTGAGTTGATAGTCCAAGGCTATGCACAAAGAATGCATAATCAATTATCATATCTTCACAAAAAATTTCCTTCAAGGCATAAGAAGGAGCAGTAAAGTGCACAATCAAAGGGTATCAACCATACATCCAAATTCATTAAGCCAATTAGTGAAAAAGGTTCAAAAGTCAACTTGCTAATATTACTCCAAAAGGTTAAAGTGAAACATTATAAATCGAAGGCAAAATGAATAACATCTAAAAGTGCAAGAGAAAAAAGATCACGAGCAATGATAAACCCACCATTTTAGAAATAAACAATAAATAAATATCTAACTCTTAACGCTTAGGTAGTCTCGCAATAATAATAGAATAAGCATTAAAACCAAAAAATTGGTAGGGGGTCTTCTTTTTTTTGTTTTGGCCACCACATAACCTTAGATATTTTCCGCGTTGGTGTCACTCATAAACGCATCAACATATAGTATTGTGCTTCACCTAGGGGGATTCAAATTAAGCACTTGTTGACAAAAAATAGCTAAATTACCTACAAGAATAGAGACAACTCATTAAAGTACACAGACACATATACATACATGCATGCATATACACACAACCCAAGGGGTTAACTCAACTGGTTGAATTATCCACCAAGGTATGCCATCAGGATTCAACTTAGGCTGTTATGAAACCAACTCAAAAAAAGATAGAATAGACAGATCAACGACTTATAATTCAGCCTCTTCGAGGGGGCAACCTCCTTTACATTACATAAATGAAGAATTATTGGATGATTCAAATGACAAAACCTCCTTTCTATATATAGGAGTCTATGGAGTCACAATATAACCCAGCCAACCTAAAAATAATAATATAAAGCCACAAAAATAACAATAGAGGGATTCTATGGGGCACAGTAATAAAAATATGGGGACAATAGGGGCTCAACAATATTAATAAGGGATACAACTACAATAGTAATGGGGTAATCACTAGTATTATAGGGACCTAACATGCCCCTCTCCTTCAAAAAAGTGTTGTCCTCAATGCTTGAGTAGTTATGGATGCTTCTGTATAAAATTCTCGTCCTCCCATGTGGAATCTTCAGCGGATAAGTTCTTCCACTTGATGAGATACTCCGAAATTGATCGTTTTCGTAGTTGTCGAGTTCTTGTTTCTGTGACTTCTTCCGGTTCCAATATAATTTTTCCTTCCTCGTCAAGTTCTGGTAATATTGTTTGAACTCGAAGCTTGTCGCCTATAACCTTCTTTAAACATGAAACATGGAAAACTGGGTGCACTCGAGATGCTGTAGGAAGCTCCAATTTGTATGCCATAGTACCAATCTTTTACAATACCTTGTACGGACCATAATACTTTGGTGATAATTTATTATCCTTCTTAGCTTGCTTGAGGGACATTTGTTTATATGGTTGTAGCCGTAGGAATACCCAATCACCAACATCAAAACTTCTTTCGCTGCGATGTTGATTTGCCTATTGTTTCATTCTATTCTATGCCAACATGAGGTTATCCTTTAAGATTTGGAGAACTTGTTGTTGATGTTCGATGTGATGTTCCACTGCTTGAACCTTAGAATTTTCTCTTAAATATGATGTGATGGATGGTGGCTGATATCCATAAAGTGCCATAAATGGGGTCATTTTTTTTGCTATATGGAAGGAAGTGTTATACCACCATTCAGCCAGAGGCAACCATTTGACCCATTGTGTCTGTTTATCAGATACAAAGCAACGAAGATATCCTTCCAAACATTTGTTTACTATCTCAGTTTGCCCATCAGATTGAGGATGATAAGATGAGCTATGAGCTAACTGAGTACCAAGACAAGAAAATAATTCTGTCCAAAAATTTCCAGTGAAAATGGGATATCTGTCACTTACAATAATCTTTGGGTTTCCATGTAGCTTTTGAATTGTGTCCAAAAATGTTGTAGAAACTGTACTGGCTTTAAATGGATGTGATAATGAACAAAAGTGTGCATACTTGGTAAGTCTGTCAACTACCACCATGATGACACTCTTTCCCTCAGACTTGGGTAAACCTGTGATAAAATCCATTGAAACCTCCTCCTAATGTTGGCTTGGAATGGATAAAGGTTGTAAAAGACCCGGGGTCTTAATTGTTTCAACTTTATTTTGTTGGCAAACCAAACATTCCGCCACAAACTTTTGAATATCCGATTTAAGGCCATCCCAAAAAAATTCCTTCTTAACCCTGTGGTAAGTTTTTAAAAATCCTGAGTGCCCTCCTAAGGGAGAAGTGTGCAATTCCATAAGAATTTTTTGTTTGGGTTGTGAATTCTTACAGAGGTATAAGCGATCTTTGTACCATAACGAATCATTTTGCCAGCTAAATGTATCAGATGTACTGGAATATTGTTGTAACTTTCGAATAAGTGCCCATACTTCTTCATCATTCTTCCATTCCTCCCTTGCTTCGTTTATCCAATCTAGTTGGATAATAGAAATGGCGCACAACAATGCTTCCACATCTTCATCCTTTCTTGAGAGTGCATCTGCCACCACATTTTGCTTTCCTTTTTTGTAGATGATTTCAAAGTCATAACCCAACATCTTTGTGACCCACTTTTGTTGCTCTTCAGAGGATAATATTTGTTCTAAAAAGTATTTAAGGTTATCATGATCCGTTTTTACCTTGAAGTGTCTTCCCATTAGGTAGGGTCGCCATTTCTTAAGTGCATGTAGTATTTCCAACATTTCCTTCTCATAAATAGCTTTGTGTAAAAACTTTCCCTTGATTGGACGACTTTCAAAAGCAATGGGTCTTTCATCTTGCATTAAAACAACACCAATTCCATTTCCTGAAGCATCACATTCCACAATAAAGGTTCTTGTTAAGTCCGGTGTAGCTAAGACCGGTGCTTGGCACATTGCCTCTTTAAGATGTTCGAAGGCCTTTGTTGCTTCTGGAGTCCATGAAAATGCATCTTTCTTCAATAATGTTGTTAGAGGTGCTGTTATTCTCCCATAATTCTTAAAAACTTGCGATAATACCCTGTCAACCCGAGAAATCCTCGCAGATGCTTTATGGATGTGGGGATTTTCCATTCCTTAATGGCTTTAATTTTGCTAGGGTCTACCTTAACTCCTTCATGAGATACAATATGACCCAGATATTCCACCTCTTGTACTCCAACGAAACATTTGGATCTTTTTGCATATAATTGTTTCTCCTCCAATAGTTGTAGCACCCTGTCAACATGTTCAACATGATCCTTCCAAGACTTGCTGTAGATTAGTATATCATCAAAAAATACTAAGACAAATTTTCTAAGGAAGGGTTTGAAAATGGAATTCATCAAACCTTGAAATGTAGAAGGTGCATTGGTAAGGCCAAAAGGCATGACCAAAAATTCATAATAACCCTCATGAGTTCTAAATGCTGTTTTCGGAATGTCTTCAGTCTTCATTCTGATTTGATGATATCCTGAATGAAGATCCAATTTGGTGAAGTAAATTGATCCATGCAATTCATCCAGTAATTCATCAATGACAAGAATGAGAAACTTATCTTTAATAGTGAGCTTGTTGAGCTCTCTATAATCCGGACACATGCGCCATGATCCATCCTTCTTGTGCACCAATACTACTAGAGTAGAGAAAGAACTTTGACTAGGTTGAATTATACCAACCTCTAGCATTTCTGCAACCATACGTTCAATTTCACTCTTTTGGGCATAGGGATATCTGTACGGCCTGATGTTTGGAGGAACACTTCCTGGAATCAGATGAATATAATGATCATGATCATGAATAGGTGGGAGACCTTTGGGAGTCTCAAATACCTTGGAATGATTGTCCAAGACTTTTTGGAGATCTGGAGAAATAGATGATTCCGATGTGGAAACATCTAGCAAACATAATTGAGCAATTACACCTCTTTATTCCTTTTTTAGAAGCTTTGTCATACTGTTAGAGCTGATTATCTTTCCTGGTTTCCCTGCAATACCCCTTAATTCAACTTCCTTTCCTTCGATAGAAAATTTCATGAAAAGTTCTTGAAAATTAAAAGCTATTGTACCCAAGGATTGTAGCCATTGGACTCCTAGTACAACATCAGCACCTCCCATTGGAATGGAAAGCATTGGGCTAGTCAATACATATTCTCCCATGGATAGCTTGATATTATGGCACTTTCCAGAGAAATTTATCATTCCTCCATTTGCAATCATCACTTGACACTCTGGTGCTGGATATAGGAAGCAATTCAATTCTTTTGCTACCTTACAATGAATAAAATTGTGGGTACTTCCTGAATCAATCAACACTATTACCTTTTTCTTCTTGATTTGTTCTTCTATCTTGATGGTTTGAGGAGTGGTAATTCCAGTCAATGCATTACAAGATATGGTCGGATTCATTTTTTCTTTATCTAGGCTTTGTTCCTAGAGTATATCCTCTTCCTTTGACCTTTATTGCTCATTTTCTTCTTCCTCTTCACAATCTATGTAGAATAATTTCTTCTCAGCACACTTATGACCTTTAGTGTATTTGCTATCACAACTGTAACAAATCCCTTTTGCTCTTTTTTCTTCCAATTGTTGTGGTGTCAACCTTATAGGTTGTGGAAGGCTAGGGGTAACAACACTTCCATCTTTATAGTTGTGACTGGTATGCTTCCTGGTTGCCATAATTTTGCTTTCCATTTTTCTTGCTAACCTGAATTCCTTCTCTAATGAATCAGGTTTCCAAAGGCGAACATCATGTTGGATATTATCCTTTAAAGTCCCTATGAACATATCAATCCTATGCTCCTATGGAATATTTTTTACCCTTATGTTCAATTTTTGGAACTCCTCAATATGCTCCATTATTGAACCCTTTTGTTTGAGACTTATCAATTGGCTAAAAAAAGTGTTGCTTTTTGTATCCTCATAATGTGCTGTCAATTCTTCCATAAAAATTGCCCAAGTGATAATTTGTTTACGAGAGCAAAGCCATTGATACCATACAAACTGATTTGGTTCCAAATATAAAGTTGCAATACGTACCTTTTGTGTGTTTTGCACATTATTGAGATCGAAAAATTGCTCCATCTGTAATATCCATGTTGCGGGATCCTTGCCATCAAACTTCCTCATATCGATTTTTGGAATATGGTGGGTCTTCGATCCAACATTAAAGTCTATGGAATCATGATTAACATTTTTTTTGTTCTCATCATGAGTTTCCTTTACTACCCTTTCACCATTAGTGACCATTTCTTGTAGCAACTTATTCATATTTATCTTCAATTCTTCCATCTTATCATCCATTCCATCCATTTTAGCGTCCATGCCATTCATCTTAGCTTCCATTCCATCCATCTTAGCTTCTACACCTTTCTTTAAACAATCCATCTTAGCTTCTACACCTTTCTTTAAACCATCCATCTTAGCTTCTACATCTTTCATATTAGATTCTGTTACTTTTTGTGCAAGTGACACTTGTTGCACTTGGTCTCGTAATTTTGATATATCATGTTGCATTTCTTCCTCTTCTTCATGAGTCATGCTAGAGCTTTCAAGTTGCTTACTAGGTGTTTGCATTTTCTTTCCTCGGGGCATCAATTACCGATAATAATGCTTTACTATGCCCTTTGAATTCCTTCAAACTAATTTTTCAAACCAAGCTTAAGCAAAAATTTAAAAAAAACTACACACCTTTTTTCACTTTGTAGGAGCTTGATATTGAATCTGATGTATCTCTGTAATTTCGGATCATCCAGTTCTGAAATTGCGACTTGCAGTAGCCCTCTGTGTCCTCTTTCTAGTGCCACCAGTCTGATCCAAATTGGATTCTCCAAGGAAGAGTTATGCCAAATCTCCCACAGTGACCTGATTATAGACTAGTTCAGTAGAGCGAACTTGTACAATGTGCCACGAGTCATTGTTTCGACCTTTTTCTCTGAAAAATATAGAAAAGAAACTACAGTCCGTCCTCTTTCTGTACCTTCTTACGAAATTTCAATCCGATGCTCAGAGTGAAAGTTATGATGATTTTCCCCAGGTCACCTGTTTGGAATGTAATTCAGGAGTCTGCAAAAAGATCAACTTCCTCAGGTCATATCTCCACAAATATAGCGCGAAAAGCTCTGAAATTTGGACCCGAGGTTCAGTGCGATTTCTTCTCAAATGGGTTTTTTTTTAGATTCTGAAACGTTGCAGGAAAAAAGGTTATAGCGAAAATTCCACGATTACCTATTTGGAGCAGCGAAACCCTAGAATCCAAAGCTCTGATACCAAATGTTATGAAACCAGCCCAAAAAAGATAAAATGGATAGATCAATGCCTTAGAATTCAGCCTCTTCGAGGGGGAAACCTCCTTTACATTACATAAATGAACAATTCTTGGATGATTCAAATGACAAAACCTCCTTTCTATATATAAGAGTCTATGGAGTCAAAATATAACCCAACCGACCTAACAATAATAATATAAAGCCACAAAAATAACAATAGAGGGATTCTATGGGGCACAGTAATAAAAATATGGGGACAATAGGGGCTCAACAATATTAATAAGGGATACAACTACAATAGTAATGGGGTAATCACTAGTATTATAGGGACCTAACATAGACAAATGTCGGTACAAAACTAACTAAATTACCTACAAGAATAGAGACAACTCATTAAGATAAACACACACATACACACACATGCATGCATATACACGCAACCCAAGGGGTTAACTCAATTGGTTGAACTATCCACCAAGGTATGCCATCCACCACAGTTATGACTAGCAATTAAATTACCCTCCAATTAAATAATTTAAAAAAAGACAAATTTCTAAAAATACATATCAAATCTAAATTAAAATAAATATAATTTAATATCTATATTATATTATCTCTTTTAAAATATTTTTATTTTCCTTTCTTTTTCTAAATATAATTTTTATTAAAATAATGAAACAACAACCACAACCACTCTGCGGTCCAGTGTTTTATAATTTATCCACTTCTAAAACTTTAATTAAGAAAAATGTAAAAACGCAGTTTGCTATTAAAAACATATAAAGATGGCATTGTCATTTATAATTGCGCCAAATGTACCCTAGAATATGACGATGTTGAAAAGTATTTTTTTTATAAAGATGACACTGTCGCTCATAAAAGCAAATGTACTCTATAGTAAGAAATGGAAGAAATGTATCATGTGTTTATAAATAATTAAAATAAATAGAAAATTGAAGCTTAAATATTTAAATGAAAAAAAAATCTTAAAAGAAATAATAATAGTGTTTATATATTTTAATTTTAAATTTTATATAATAAAATTTAATATTTTTTTAATATATATGTATATATGAATGATTGATAAACATAAAATTGAGACGGTTTTTGAATGAGGGGTTATTTGTTTTAATTTTAAAATTTTAGTTAAGCATATATAAATAATTGTATAATTTATTTATAATTAATGGTGAATTTTGTTTATATAAAAGGGTGTGGTAAATACATATAAATAGATTATATAAGTAGATAATCTTTATAATGATGTGGAGTTCTAGTAACTTGTTATTCATAATTTACAATTTCAAAACCACTTAAAAATATCAATCTATACATAAATTTACCACATACAAAAGAATTGGAAACTTTAGAATTTGTGAATTTGTTGGTTGATAAGTTGGCTGTTAATTAAAAACAATCCATTTTTCCTAATTAGGTAGCCAAATTTGCTTAGGAGTAAGCCAATTTGTTGTTGTGTTGTCACACATGGAACCATTCAATTTTGTAGTTCATTTTTTTGACCAAAGTTATAATTCTCTTAAGAATAACTTTTAATTTGAGATCTCTGGTCTTTATTCCAAATTGCATGTGCATCAAGATGATAAATAAGTCCCCTAGGACAAGAAGATGTCTTGGATGGAATATATGAGCTAGGATAATCCCTTGCATAAGAGCATATGCCTCTACAAAATTGTTGGAAAATCTCCTAGTTGCTATGCATATTGTTCTTCAATTATTCCCCTTGGATGAAGAATTACCTCACACTTGCCTCCCCAATAAAACTTATTATTTATTGATACAACACTCCCAACAAAATATAAGTTGATCAATAAACTTTGAGACTAAATCAACTTTGATCACTATTGACATGACATCCACCACAAAAGTTATATATATATATATATATATGACCATAACCGTTTTTACAATATTGCAGCAAAACTTGCTTCAGATTGAGTTGTTATTTCCATATGTCAGTACATCCATAATACTAACTTATTCCCTCTACATGCCTTAAAAACTTAAACAAAACATTGAAATTTCCCATAAACCCGAAAAAAGGACCCGATATCCAAACATAATGACAGTGCATGAAAAAAACATTATCCAACGCTGGACTTCCCCGCTTCCTCGCTAGTTTCCTTGCCTCGGCTGCTCGACCCTACTCCTGAATCCACTTCTCCTCCACCTTTTTGTAGCTAAGCTACAACCTCCTCACGAAACCCTGCAATAATTTCTTTCACCTCACTGAATATGCTATCGTTGATCAGCTCTGAATTGGTGGTAAGAAGGTCAGTCTCCATTTTCACTATCTTCCTCTTCAACGATGCCTCCACAGTTTCAAACTTTGAGTTGATGCACTCAACATTTGCTGCATGATCCCTCTCTAACATTTCGACCCGATAGGTGATGAGATCCAACCTACCTATAAGTAATTTGAACAAAAACTCTATGACCCTCTTCCAGCGGGCCAAGTCCTCCTCAGGGGATTGCTTATCTTGTGCCTCCTTCGATTCCATTGCAGTATCCTTCCAATGCATACTACTTTCAAACCAACACTTCAAACTTGCCACGACATATGATACAAGAGGAATTTGCATGTCCTTAAATACACAAATTCCTTCCCGCTCTTCGTTCTCCTTGGCTCGTGCCATTATCGCCTGGAGATATTCAATCCACAGTCCCATTATATATGCTTGTTGTCCAATGTATCTACCGAACTACCCTTGTAGCCAATTCACTAGATAACGAGAAGTTGTCCATCACTTCACCATTAATTCTCCTAAAAAATATACAATCCTTATTCCTCCCTGAAGTGACAGATTCTCTGTTTTGTCCATGGGCTTAGTTAATTTCCTCTATATGCCTTGTGAGGTGATAATCTTGGAATCCGATAAGATGCCATGCATTGATAGCTCATCATCCTCTCCTCATCTGTCTTGGTTTCCAATTATACTTACCCACATTATCCCTCCATCAAGAGTTATGAGGAGGGAATTAAATTCTCCCCTAGACAAAATTTTATTACAGGATGGGTAGGTAGCCTATATAGGATATGATAAAACTCAAGTTGTTCAAATTTTTTTAACTGATATTCTATTCTTGCAACAATAGTAGACCTTGTGTCGTGCTTATGAGCATTGGAATATGTGAACATTCTTATAACTAACATGGAGTCCCTTACCACTTTAATTTTCTTTACTCCGTGAATATAGCTTGGTCCAATCTTTTCCAAAATGCTAGTAGTTTTGCTTTATTGTTGGTTGCCACTCCTAGTCCCCATGCATAACTTATCTCAACTTATTCATCGGGGAAACAAAATACCCCTCCCGCTCCTGTCGCCCTTGTAATATTTTGGATTGTAAATTTTATCATTTATTGATGCAATGCTCCCAAGAGAATATCATGGGACCAATGAGCTTTAAGACTAAATAACTTTGATGACTATTGAGATGATGTGTATCATAAATTAAAGAAGTAGTTGCATATTATTCTCATAGCACATTATTTAAAATTGGAATATTTTAGGTATGGATACAAGGATTAACGAATATTTAGTCAATGATCCAACCTTGGGAATTGGGTTAATTTGATGAATGTCCATATGAAGAGTGTTCTTATTCTCATTTTAATATTACAAATCATACATTGCCTTTTAATTGTCAACACGGTCAGTAAACTCATGAGGGGCTTAGTGCAATATACATGGGAGACAAGACTTTTCACTGATTAAATTATTTATTCTAAGTGCATGGGGGTTGGTTGTTTCATTCAAAGAATCATAATTTTTAACCTTAGAATTAATGGCTCTTCAGTTACCCAACAATATTCAAAGGGAAAGCTCAAAAATAGTGCCAAAGTTATAAATTATTAGAAAGTAATTTAGTTGCGAATTCCATAGCAATTGGTATATTATAACTTCTTTAAAATGAAACCACCACTGATCCTTTTACAAAACCAAATATTTCAAACTCAGAAACATATAAACTAAATCTCACATAACAAAAGGAAATAAAAACACGCTTTTCGAGTTTTTTGCAACCATACATAAGCCGAGATACACAATACAACCAATGAGGAAAAGAGTTATTGATTCTCATTAAAATTAATAAATGATCATGTATAAATAGAACAATTGTGTGAATATGACAAGCCACTCAAACGAATATGACAAGCTAACTTGGGAAAAAAATAATAATTAAATAACCAATCAAAATAAATGCAAAATATTTGGCATGTGACTCTGCCTTGAGAGAGCCCAAAATAAGGCTCAGTCAATGATCTGGATCGTTAAATATTTAGTGCAATACAACATAAATAAATAACTAGCAAAACATACCAGACCTCGATACAAACATAAATGTAGAACTCTACCAATCACCCAAAGCACAGTGGTTTTATTGATCTTAGAGATAAAAAATAATAACAACAATTGTGTTTGCGCTTTGGGTGCTCCCCTGTTTATATAGAGTTCACAAAACCAAAAATAAAGAAGACATAGTTCGGGCTTATCTCATCTAACTGTCTCAAGGATAAATGGAGTAAATTTCTATAGACACAAATTGGATTTAGTTGTTACCGAGTTAGCACATTCTATTTTCATTTCTAAGATTTGCTATTGTGGATAGTTCATTTAAACTTCTAGACCATATACTTGGCATCTCTTAAAAAAACTAGTGTACATAACCTATGAATGTTCTGACTTGAATATCTTGACTGTAATTAGTCCAATATAGTTGCTTGTTGTCAGGATCTTCAAACATTTTTTTCATCGCCAAGTTAATTGCTTCCTATGAATAGGATGGAACTCATGCAAGGAATTTTTACGAAAAAGAACAATCAATCGAAATTGTTGTGGATCAATCAATAAGTCTACCACTAAGTTACAATTGTTTGTGCAAGTTGCATGAAGAAATAGAGCTTCTATGCAGCCAGACTGCCTATTTGGAAATCTAACCATGACCATTGTCAAGAGTTTTGTAACATAATGTTACTGAGATGCCATCCAGACAACTGAACAACCAACTGTAGCCAAATCCATGTTCTGATAGTCAAAAGGATAAAAAAGAGTTCGTTGGGATGCCATCAGGCAATTGACTGTAATATATCACCAATAGGCTTTAATCTTTGGACATTCTTATAATGCAAAATTGGTTCATTAGAATATATGTCCATAGGAATCTTCGAATGACACCTTGTTGAGATATGTGAAACCATATATAGTCTTGTAGTCAAGACACTTTGACTATGAGTCAGTAGCCCACGCCTTTTTATTTAAATCACACTTTATCTATATATATATAATATGCAAACCATACACATACATAGGTTACTAATAAACTCCCTTAGTTATTTATTTATAAACAAAAAAGACAAAATTTGAAAACAAATGCAAATATACCTGTACAGGAATAGGTCAGACAAGTGAGGAGTAAGGAATGATAAGGTTTTAAAGCCAAAATTAGAGGGTTTTAATGACAAAATTGTTATCATAAGAGGGACTCATCATCTCCCCCAACTGTCCTATTGCATGTCCCCATGCAACCTTATTCCACTTTGGGGATACCAACATGAAGGTTGCCCCAGTTGTAGGATGGTTGAATGAATTCTCTAGAGGAATAATAACCTAGGGTCTTTTCCATAGCAATCCAATTCGATCATTCTTATTCATTGTCCCATTGGGTAGGAGATCTGTAGAATCATGTCATACACCACAACAGGGGAAAATGAAATTGGATTCTTACCCAATGAGACCCATGCTTCAATACCGAATATGTGTAGAAAGATGCATAGTTCAATTCTAAATAAAATAAGGGGTAACCCATAGGGTTTCTCTCAAGAAGGGATATATGTAACCCTTCCTAAATGTCCCGAGCCACATTGAGTGCTTCCACATAGTAGGTTCGATCCATTTCATGGTATTATGTAACTGCATATCATCGATTGGATCTGATGGTGGTAGAATCTCCTACATCTTCCCTTAGTATCATCAAATAATTGACTACCAGCCTTGGCAAAGGGTACTCTTCTCTTACTACCAAACATACCCCTGTTTCTATTTTCCCATAAAACTTAGAAGCTCTTTTCCACTTTATGAGATTAGCTATGTAAGAAATAAAAGCACAGAGTTTAATGCCCCCCATGAAAGGGTTGGGGTTCCACCTAGTATTATCTGTCAAAATGTAGTTAAACTGATAGAGTTCACACACCAAGTTTTAATCTGAAGCTTCAGAATGCTGGTAGACTTTCAAAAAGTTTCCAGGCTAAGTAATTTCATGAGGTTTCCCATCTCATATATTTTTCAATTGGAAGGAAGACCAAATGTCATGTAAAAAGATAGGGTACACTCTGGAAGGGACTCGACAGGAAAATATTTCTACCCCCAGTTTACATGCCACCTCTTTTTACTTTTGTTCATTGAGATAAAGATTCTTCCATTTATTTATTTGACCCTTCCGTTTTTCTTTCTGACTAAGGTACATGGAAAACCAACATTGTTTCATCTCCTCTATTACCTTTTTATGGCTCTCCTTTTTAATGATACCTAGATCGAACAAGTCATCTTTGGTCTGCCACTACAACATATCCAATTTTAATTGAAGAAACATGTAAGTTTTTGTTAAGACATCATCTGGAATCACATTTATAAATTTTTGTGCTTCCTTTGTATATACCTCTGCTAAGGTTTCATCCTTGGTTTCATACTTCTCCTCCTGTTCTATAGCTTCCAACAAGGCTCCTAAATTGCCTAGTTTGGGTCCTTGTTTCTTTAATTTCGCCCTTAGTTTCTTATTACATAAGATCAATTTCTTAAGTTGTTTAAGTAATTCTTGGTAGCTTGGGCTACAAAACATGAAGGGTTTTGGTTCAATAGCCTTACCTTTCTTTCGCCGATGCTTCTTTGACTGATCACTACTTGCTCCAACCTCGAAGACCATCGATGCCCCTTTTGTAATATTTTCTTTTGTAATGTTATCTTCCACAACATTTTATTCAAATATATTATCTTCTGCAATGTTTTCTTCCATGCTATCAACATTTTCTCAAGGGTTTCTTCTTCTACCATATTCTCATCCAGGGTATCAAAATTTTCTTCAAAGACATTACCCTTCGCAAGACTTTCTTCTGAAATATCCTCCTCAATATCTATTACTTCAACATTTTCTTTAGACCTTTTAGCTTTATCTATGGTTAGAGCTCTTATAGATGTTAGGGTTTCATGGTTCAAGTTAGGGACTTTAGACTCCAAGACCAGTTCTTTCTTCTTCTTTGAAAGTCAAGCTGAATATTGTCGATTAACAACTAAAGGAGCTGTAGTTTTCATAGGTTATTTCTTAATAAAATTAAACCCTGGCTCAATATTTCTTCTTAAACCCTTAGAGGAAAGCATCCCATGAAATATTCAGCCTATGAATTTCTTCCATTACACACATCTTAATTATCCCCTGGTGGTGTAAGCTTCATTCAGGGTCCTTCTTCCTCTATACCAGAGAAGCCATCTTCCTAAAATCATTTAACAAGAAGTGAGGTGTGTTAAGCATTTTGTGCCTTGCTAAATGAACTAAAATTTGGACATGGTAATAGTACACCATGCTAAACCACCCCTTGCAAGTGACGAGTTTCATAACAATGAAGACTGCATCTTACCAGAGAGGGAGTAGGGCCTCCCAATTTATGCCCTTCTTCAAATCCAAGAGTGGGGATGGTTCGCAGAGGAATGAGACCCAATAGGCATTGTCCATTTTGAAAATTTTACACCAAGCTTCTCCCTCTTGGGAGAGATGAGTAACCTCTGCAATCAGCCACTCACTAACTTCAATGGTAAGTTTCTTCACTATGGCCTTGGTCCCATTAATTTTTTTTGCAAACTCGAGCTCAACTGCCCAACCATGACCATGAAAAATCCACAATAATTCAGTCTAACACACGTTTTCAAAAATACTCCAAACTTCATGCTTAATCCCAACACTATGAATGTTATCACGCTCTACCCTATTCACCGAACTGCCCACTCTCCAAATCCTCTAGGACTATTACTGTTCAAGATTTTTGCAACCATCTTGTTCAACCCTCATTGCTAACCATGTTCGTACCTTCACTACTATCCTCGTTCGAACCCTTACGATTGTCTTTGTTCAAATAATTTTGCAATTAAGTTTGCACTAGCTAAATCCTTTCAGATTTCTTGAGCTACAAAACCATGATTTCACACTGGCTACGGAATTTTGTGAGTTAATGGGTCATGATATCGATCATCCTTTAAACTAGTCATGCATGTCATAGAATTAAGTGGCGTAATAATGTGCCACTCTTTGACAACTAGTTTGAACCAAAATATGTTGGGTCTAATGTCTATATGTAACATATATATAGTTTTATATGTAGGTTGATATTGAAAGGCTTATAACACACATATATATGTGTAATGATATGAACATTAGGCTAGGTCGAGGCTTAGGTAGATAAGTCGAAAGGGTTCAAAGTTATATATGTTGATCGAAAGGGTGTATAGGGGTTTCAATTAGGGTCTTTTCTATATGGATTAAAGAAAGGAAATGTTGAAGGGAGAGCTTTATATTTTCTTTTGAACACAAGGGGTGATTGGAGATGATAAAGTGGGTAACCTTGAAAAATTTCATAAGGATGTATGGCTTAAAGTTTCAAGTGACATGGTAAGGCATTAAAATTTTCAGGTATACATGCTATCTTTACAAAAACAAACCTTAGACTTCTCGCTTAAAATAAAAACCAAGAGATTGAAAAGAAGACACCTGGTGGTTCACAAAATTGCAATAAGATTGTAGTTGCTCCCATTCGTATGCTCATGCTGCTGAAAGAGATCCCACCATCTATCTTGAAAAGAAAACTAACCTTCATATAATCATGTGTCATCTCATAACTAAGTATGCATACTCGTAGAAGATATATATTATTTATTTATTATTTTTTCAAGACTCTGCTGACTAGTATCCCTAGTTTTAAAGAGAGGTGTTATCTCGTCACGCCTCCAAAAAGGTTTTCACGATGGGAAGGTTCTCTTTTTCCTAGTACATGGCCAAAACTTGGTTTTCCAATCTGACTAAGTGCTAGCAGTGCCCGAGACCAACTTTTTGCCGCTAGATCTATTTTTTTATATATATATATAGGACTAAAAACTATCGGTTTGTAGACAAGGGTGGAATAGCCAACCTTTCTAAAATTTCAAGATCATTTTTCTTCTTCAATTCTTCAATGAATCCCTCCTTAGATTTAGGTTTCTGGTATAGTATTAGTCGATTCCATTGGCCATCAATGGAATTCATGCATCATCAATTGTGCGTAATCTTACTAATCCATTGTCAAATATAGTCTAGATCTCAGAAGGCCCTAATCAACGTGTGTGAAAAATTCCTTTGAAATCTTTATGCCTTGAGTCAAATAAAAGGGCCTAGTCACCTTCTTTGAATTATTTCTTTTTGATGAACTTCTTGTGCCATTTTTCCCATTATTGTTGAACTATAGTCATTTGTTGAACAACTTCTTGGCACATCTCATCAAGTTCATTTGACTAGTATAACTGTTTCTTTTGGGCTTCTAAGAGGTCCATTCCAACTTGCAAGGCAATCCTTAATGTTTTTACTTCAAATTCAATAGGAAGAGTAACTTACTTTCCATACACTAACTTGTAAGGTGTAAATCATGTGGCATATTTACAGGTGACCCTGTAAGCTCACAAGACCTATGAGAGATTTTCAACCCAATATTTGTGACGTTTCTCAATTATCTTTGTTAGAATAGCTTCCAAAACCTTGTTCATAACTTCCACCTACCCATTTGTTTCATGGTGGTATGGAGTGGACATTTGATGCTTTATCTTGAATTTTTCGGTGATGGACTGGACTAAGTTAGAGGTGAATTGAGTACCTAGGTTAGTAACAATTTCGCGAGGTAGCCCAAATCGAACAAAAAATTCTTCATACAAAAAGTCAACCACTAATTATTTTGTTTCTTTTGGTAGGGCCTTAACTTCAACCTGTTGATAAATATAGGGGCAACTTAATTAGGTTATTTCTCTTACTTTGATCACTGCTTGTGATGTCTTTTTACTTAACTTGATTAGATTCTTTTTTAACTTGATTATTATTGCGTTTTCTATCATCAGACAACTACCAAACAATGAAGATCAAAGAGACAAGAGGACACAAAATGTAGGCTGCTGGCTAGGGCTAAAACCTCTCCTCTTGAGAGAAAAACCCACAAGAATTCTCATATTCTTATATAATCTTCAAATGACGAATTCCAAGACCTAAGACCCTTGACAAATACCCCTCCAAGACCAATTCAACCTTCCTTCTTGATGATCTTTCCTTACACAACTTACAACAACAAAATTTGACCTTCTAGCAACAACTTCGACCCCAACAACTTTTCCAACAAATTTGACCTGCCCAACAACTTCCAGAAACTTTGAATTCCCCAGAAAATTCCAACAACTTTGACATACCCAACAACTTCTAGCAACTTCGACTTGCCTAACAACTTCCAAAAACTTCGACTTGCCTAACAACTTTAGAAACCCTAATACAAGAGAGAGAGAGAGGTCCAAAACTTCGATCTTGCTTCTTTTCTTCTTATCCTTGATTTTCTTCTTTTCCTTATGTTCTTGCTGCTTCTTTCTTCTTGAGATCCAACTTGCTTCTTATTGTATCGAAATGAGGTCGAGTTCCTTCTTATATATAGGATTTCCAGGGGTATGAATAGCTTCCATGAAGCCGAATTGATCTTTCATGTAGGTTGACTTGCTTGACAAGGTCCTAGAGGGTCTTCATGACATTTTTGAATCTACAAAAAAAAATTCTTTACACGATACAACATGCCCAAAGGGGTCTTACATGTATGACAATGACTATTTTGACTTCATAATTCTATGACAAACCTAGAAGAAAACAATGGGTGCTTTACCTACTAATAAATTTACCTTGAGCATGAAACCCATGCATCAAGAATGAAAATAATAATTTTATTTTTCTCTTTTAATCAAATAAATAAAATCATGATCACAATAGATATTATGAATACTGAACCTAGTTACACATTTCAACACTCCCTCTTAACTAGGGAGGTATTCATAATCCATAAATCGTACTTGGAAATTCTCATACTGAAGAATTATCATAAGAAGATTCAGATTGGTAAGTCATCTCATAAGTTATTATACCAACTTACATCTGTGCATCTAATCATATCAACCAACATTGTCATATAGTAAGGCCTTGACTAACAACTCTATATCTCCACAATATCATAACACAATGTTGGAGAGACAATGACTAATAGACACCTTTCATCATTGTCTCTCAAGGCACATACCCCATCCAAATGTTCACAAGGTATGTCATTTTAGGACCATTCTTGTCTTCGAATAACACATCCTCAAGGAATTTCCTCTTCGACTACTCTTTCCAATTGGATTCTCTACCACTCCCTCAAAGAGTATCAAAATAAATCTCAGATTCTTACCCAATCCCCCATTCTTTCTTAATAACATGAAGACAAGAATTATGTGTCTATCTCTCCCTCTATAATAGGGAGGATATGCACATTCCTATAAAAGCAATATTCCCAAGCTCCCTTTTAACAAGGGACTTTCCCAAGCTCCCTCTCAACTAGGGACTTGTTTCCAACAACAACTATCTGCTCTTTCGTTGAGATCATGGTACTATCAACTGCTTGTAGGGCTCCTCTTTTTGCATCATTTCATGAACTTCATCCTCTTCATCATGGAGCCTTCTTCATCATCACCTTATCATAGGGCATCAACCATCTTCTCCATCACTTTCCCTTCAACGAACCATAGTGTTGAATCAATAGTCATGACATATTTCTCTTCATCAGAAAGTGATCTTATAGTCTACTTTTGGCTTTTATTTATACAACTACCTCTTCCAAGTCATGTTTCTTTCAGGATATTCCATCCAATCACATGAATATTAGTTGTAGGTGACTTCTACAACCTTCTTTCGGTAGCCTTGTAACAACCCAACCAGATGTTTTAAAAAATAAAAAATGAACATAAAATCAAAGTTACCTTCTTATGATGGCCTTTCATCATGACATCATCTTCTTGCAACATCAACATCCTGCACATGTATGAATCCATCTCCCAGAAACATATTACCAGGGATTTCCTATACCTATCAAGGTCTTCATACCTTCTTCATGCAGATGTCATAACTAATCCTTTGTGTTCTCAGATGTTGATCACTTATCTTATCTTACGTGACTATACATACATCTTTCATGAACTCTTCTTTCACCTTCTCTTCACATATTGCTTCCACAAGATCATCTATACATAGTTCCTTTATCACAAGAACTATGAATGCCAACCACCTCATACTCTCCATGAGGTCATATTACGTCAATATGTTGAAGAGTTCAAGGCATAGTGTCTACATGCCTTCATGTATCTTTCTAAAGAAAGAGTTCCTTCTTCTTTTATCATGCTCAAGAGATAGATAATTGTAACCATTCTATATGCAACCATATGATGACATGAATTTATCGATCTATCAAATATATACATACCTCTTCCTTCATGTGGCCATTTAGAATTCCTTCGGGAAGCTTCCTTTCCTTGCTTGAAGATGAAAGTACTTCAACCAACTTGTCATGTTGAACATGTTGGTCATCATACCGTCATCCTTTTAAATTTTAGATCCCACATGTTGTGCAGGAATGTAGACCATCTATGAGACACTTGCTTCTTCTTACATATAGGTGAATCTTCTAACAAAGATTCCAATGGAAGATCTTAATGATTCTCATTCTGCAGATTTTACTTTCTAATGATGATGATGTATGATTATCTCTTTATCTTATATCTTGCTACATGACTTTCTCCAACCATATAGATTTCTACTTTGATTGTCCTTATATGCTTCCAATGGAGATTCCATGAGCTACTTCCTTTCTATCAGGATGACTGCTACAACCATGTAGAATTTCTACTTTAGCTATCCTTCCATGCTTCTCTAATGATGCCATCTCTATTTCAGCTTTAATGCATCTATCATACTTGATATTTACTTGTCAAATTCCATGACAATATGTGAGATACCTTCTAATAGTGGAGATCTACCACTTCCCCCTTCTTTGATTTATTCTTGTCAGGTTCTTCATCTACTTCTTCAGTGACACATGATTCATTTCTATCTTTTATTTTCTTGTTGTCCTTCTTGAGTTGAGGAAAATTCCTCGTGAAGTTCCCATATTCATTACATTCATAGAATTGGATCTTTGACATGTCAAGCTTCTTCTTTTTCCTAGGATCAAACTTTCCAAACTTCTCTTTCTTTCTAGCCACAACTTCATATGATTGATTTTATTCACTTGATCCAACATCACTCTTTTCCTTCAACCTAGTTTCTTCAATATTACATAATGACCAAAGTTCACTGAATGGAGTGGCTTCCATCTTTCCATAGATACTCGATACAAAGTTTCCCCATTCATCAGGTAGTGCATTGAGCACAACGGTGGTCATTTCTTTATCAGACGTTATTTCTGCTAATTCTTGTAGTTGATATCTTATTTGAGATACCCTCATAAGGTATGAGGCTACCCCTTCACCTTCTTTTTTTTCAAGTTGTCTGTGATCTTCCAGGCTTGACTTGTGGCTTGAGGAGCTGCGACCTAGGGGAATCTAAGCCGTAAAAGTCAGGGATCACACCCGACCTGGGCCACACCAACCCCTCACTGACGGTATTTTTTAGCATGTCTCCTCCCCTAACACAGGGCACAACCACTCCCCGTGAGGTTTGATCCTGAGTCGCCTTGTTGACGAGGCCCATCTTCAACCAGTTGTGCTAGTGGGACTTGACCCTACCCCTTCATCCTTAGATACCTTCATTTTGTATAATTTAGTTCTAAATGATATGACTTCTCCTACAGTGGTTACAGAAAACTATTCCACCAACTTTTCATAGATATCTTTCAATATCTCCAACTTTGCTACATAAGGGATGAGGGAATCCTTGATTAATTCTATGAGGATTATTTGAGCCCTTACTTCCCCTTTCGTATATTTTGACAGTTCTTGAGATTTCTATTGAGAAGGGTTAGATATTGAACCCTTAACATATTCAATAACTTCATTCTCCATGAGGATCAAATCTATCCTCTTCTTCCATACAAGGAAATTTGGTGACCCAACCAGTTTGTTTCTTTCCTTGTAGAATGAAGTAATTTTGATAGTAGATTCAAACATAGATATAAAGATACTTACTTTTGAAGTTAAGATGCTTATTTGATGATGATATGTTCAACATGATGCCTTATTGATTTTGATTATGATTTTGCTTCCTTGAAGATGACAATACTTCTTCTTCTAGAGATGTCTTTCTTCAAATATGCTTGAGATGTGATCCTTTCTTCAAAGAGAGGGAGATCACCTTGATTCCTTTGATGATGATGACAATGCTTCTTCTTGATTTATTTGGATGTGGACATGTAGAATATGTAGACTTCAAAATGCTTCAAAAGTGTAGTCCTTATTTCTTTGAGTGGAGGTAGGGTCCTTGAGGTCTTCTTCTCCTCGTGATGATGTGATCCTAGAGATGAGTACTCCTCCTTGGTGCTTCTTAGTCCTCCTTAATGATTTACTTGTTCTTGGCCCTTATGTATCCTTGTTTAGTTAAGTGATCTTCAATCTACCTCTTCTTCTTGATGTAGTCACCTTAACTCTGATACCATGTTGATAAATGTAGGGGCAACTCAATTAGGTGATTTCTTTTACTTTGATAACTGCTTGTGATGTATTTTTACTTAACTTGATTAGTTTCTTATTTAACTTGATTATTATTGTTCTTTCTATCATCAAACAACTACCAAACAATGAAGATAAAAGAGACAAGAGGAAACAAAATGTAGGCTACTAGCCAGGGCCAAAACCTATCCTCTTGAAAGGAAAACCCACAATAATTCTTCTCTTCTTATAGAATATTCAAATGATGAATTTCAAGACCTAAGACCCTTGAAAAATACGCCTCCAAGACCAAGTAATATTCCTTCTTGATGATATTTACTTACACAACTTACAACAACAAACTTTTACCTTCCAACAATAGCTTCGACCCCAACAACTTCTCCAACAAGTTCGACCCCAATAACTTTTCCAACAACTTTGAACTGCCCAACAACTTCGACTTTCCCAACAACTTCCAACAACTTTGACTTACCCAACAAATTCCAAGAACTTTGACTTTCCAAACAACTTCCAGCAACTTCAACTTACCTAACAAATTCCAACAACTTTGAATTTCCCAACAACTTTACAAACCCTAACACAAGATAGAGGGAGGTCCAAAACTTCGATCTTGCTTCTTTTCTTCTTATCCTTGATTTTCGTCTTTTTCTTTTGGTCTTGCTGCTTCTTTCTTATTGAGATTGAACTTGATTCTTTTTGTGTCCAAATGAGGTCAAGTTCTTTCTTATATATATGCTTTCCATGGGTATGAATTTCTTCCATGAAGCTAAATTAATCTTTCATGTAGGTCAACTTGCTTGATAAGGTCTTGGAGGGTCTTTATGACATTTTTGACTCTACAAAAAATTTCTTTACAGGATACAACATTCCCAAAGGGGTCTTACATGTATGATAATGAATCTTTTGACTTAATAATTATATGACAAACCTAGAAGCACTCAATGGATGCATGACCTACAAATAAATTTATCTTGAGCATGAAACACATGCATCAAGAATAAAAATAATAAATTTCTTTTTCTATTTTCATCCAATACATAAAATCCTGATTACAATAGACATTATGAAGACCAAACCTAGTTACACATTTCAACACAACCCACTTAGTTACATAATATGTACATACTCGAATGTACGCCTTCTGTCTTGATGGCAGGTTGATAGGCCCCACAAAATCAAGAGCCCATTTTTCAAAAGGCTCGATCAAGACTTGAGGTTGTAGTGGAATTTAATCTATTTGTGTTGGTTTCCCCATACTATGGCACTTGTCACAAATTCAAACATATTTTTTCGCATCCCGGAAGATTGTGAGCCAATAATAACCTTGTCGCAAAACTTTATTTGTAGTTCTCTTATTGGTAAAATGACCCCACAAGGTTCATCATGACATGCCTTCGGGATTTCGTAAATTTCATCTTCTTGAAAACACTGTTGGATCACATGATATGTTCCAGTTCTAAATAAGTACCCTTGTATCTAAGATTACATGGAACTATTCCTGATGACCTTTTGTCATTCTCTAGGAGACAAATGTCGTGGAAGTTTTCCTGCAACCAAATAATTAGCAATGTCTGTGAACCAAGGTATATTAGTAGATAATGCACATAGATGTTCATCTGGAAACTCATATTCTACATGAATATGTTCATTAGTATGGTGAAGTCATGACAAGAAATATGCAACAACATTCTCCCTTCCATGTTTATCAACAACGATAATATTAAATTCTTGGAGAAGGAGAATCCATCTAGTAACTCTGCCATGTGTAATTGGTTTATTCATGAGATAACAAATGGAAGAATGTCATTATGTACAAAAACAAGGTATCCTATAATATCATGTTGAAATTTATTTATGGTATGAACCACATCAATAAATTATTTTTCTGTTACTATATAATTCAATTAGGATGGAGTTAAATATTTACTGACATAATAAATGGCATAAGGTTTATGTTCTTCTTTTTCGCCTAGTGCAACTCTAATGGCTATATCTGAGGCATCACTATGTACGTGGAAAGGAAAAGATCAATTATGACCTTGGATAATTGGAGTAGAAGACAACTTTTCCTTTAAAGTATCAAAGGATAATTGGCATCAATCAAGGAATATTTTAAGGATAGAGATTTATCTCAAAGTTTAGAAACATTGAAGAATCTCCCTATTCCATAATATGCAATCTGTAAAAATGTGTGGTGATATTTTTGTAAAAATATTCAACTTTCTAAAATTTCTATATAGTCTCTATATGAAATTTTGGCGATTTTTAAAGTAAAATATTTTTCTGCTATGAAATATTGGCGAATCATTTTTAGAAAAAATGGAGATTAATGTATCTATTTTTTGGAAAAAGCATGGAAAATTAGCCCACGTGCGAATATTAGCCCCTAAAAATTTCGCTAGCATCAATCATCCCATTGGAATTCAATGATTTTTGTTAAGAGGCGAAATAATGGGGAAGCCACCTTTGTGAAGTTTTCTATACATCTTCTATAGTACCCTGCATACCCCAAGAAACTATGAACATCCTTTTGGTTAGTTGGAGTGGGTAGTTTAAGGATTACTTCAGTCTAGTAGGATCTACTTGAATCCCTTTAGATGAAATGTGGTGTCCTAATACAATCCCCTCTGCAAAAAGCATTTTACATTTTTCATTACTAAGGGACAGATTAGTCTCTTAACATAGAATTAGTATTTTCTCAAGATTCTTTAAGGCTTCTTTAAAGATTTCCCTATATAACGTAAAATCACCCATATATACTTCAACACAATCATTTGTTAAATCATAGAAGATTCCAAGAATGACTCGTTGAAATGTTGCTGGAGCATTGCATAGAATAAAGGGGAGAACTTGGTAAGCGAAAGTCCCCCATGGATAGGTAAAGGTTGTTTTCTTCTAATCTTTAGGGGAAACCTGTATCTGGTTATAACCACTAAACCCATCAAGAAAAGAGAAAAGTTTCTTTCCTGCCAAGGTGTCGAGGACTTGGTCGATAAAGGGAAGAAGGAATAAATATCTCAAGATATCTTTATTTAGTTCCGATAATCGACACATACTCTCCATTTTTTGTTTTTCATTGGAATAATCAACAAGGGAGAAACCCATTTACTATTAGAAATAGGGTAAATAAAAATTACACTCAAAAGATTTTGAATCTGTTCCTTAACTATATCTTTGAGTTTTGGGTTCATTATCCATTGTGGCTACCTGATAGGTTAGGAATCCTCCTTTATGTAAATATGGTGTGTGCATAGATCATGAGAAATTCCCTTAATGTCAGTATAATCCCATGCAAAATATTTACTATTCTTTTTAAGAATTTCCACCAATAGCTCTTGCTGAAATGGTTCCAATCCAACATTAAATTTTAGGATCTTTCCATGGTAAATTTAAATAGTTTTAGATTCATCTTCTAAGGCATCACACAAAACTATTGGTTTCATTTGTCAAGTTAGCTCGATGGGTGTACATTTTTCCTGGATTTCTTTCTTAGAATCATATTAATCAAGGGATTGTTGTTGATGTGTGGATGTGTTAAAAAGGTGCAGATTAGATCATCCTCATCATGTTCCTTAAAAATTTGGACTTGATCAATGGAAAAAAGAGGTTTAGTAGCCTCTTCATCATTATCTTCGAACTGTATAAGATTCTCTGTATCCAAAGAAGGTTTTGATGGTGGGTAAAGAGAAAGTTTTTTAGTATAATTTCCATGGGATATAGTCATGTCCCCAGAATTACAACTAATGTAAGCATATGATGTAGCCAACCAAGTCCTCCCCAGATTCACACTCCTTTTCAGGAGTTTTTTCATGGTCATAAGAAGGAAATACCAGCTCTGGTAGGTTATCCTCTTCATCTTGATCTTGGATAATGGGAGTAGTTTGATTTTGGATAACTTTCCCAAAGCATAAATGAATATTTTTACAGTCCACGACTAAAAGGGGATAGGTAGGAAAAGGTGACAATTCAACATTATAGGTGGGTTGTACAATTTTATTATTATTTGGATTTGGAATAGGCCGGGAAGGAAATTGGGTCTTGGTTGAGTTTCAGTGGGTTGATTTGAAGGAAATTGAAGTTTTTGTGGATGTGGTTGAGGAGGCATGACATTCTTGAAGGATGGGGGTCCTCTCCATCCTAGGGTCCACCCTTGCCCTTGCACTTGAGGGGGCCATTGTGGCCATGGCATAGGAGGATACCATCCAAAAGGGAAAGTAAATTGTTAGGAAGGATCAATAGGTATAGATGTTCGAGGTGTCCAAGATTTCTTTTGAGTCGCATAACAATTTTTCCTAGTCTCCTCATTTGTCTCTTGAAACATTGCTTTAAGTCCAAGAAAATAAGGGCATTCCTAGGTGGAATAGTTCTACTCACAAATGCCTCATACTTCTACATTAATCAAAGAAAATTCTCCAAGTAGATGTGTTTTCCAACACATTGAACAAAATATAGCCAAGGCCAACTCAACTTCCTCCTTCATTCTTTTGGCTTGCATGGTATCTAATTGTGAACTCAGTGTACTTAGAATATGTTGACGGTGCTGGAAATCCGTCAACCAAGGGCATCTACCTGATATGAAGTCCCAACTAAACCTCACACCATTTGATGTTGGAGTCCCATCCGGTGTAAAGGTCCAGTTGTTATATACTTAGAGATCTTCCTTGAATCTAATTGTCAGCATATGAGAGTGTTACTCTGGTATCTTCAAACAACAAGGTAAGTTTGCCAGGTGAGTGCGTAACATAACTGTGTCAAGGTCCTTTTACTGCAAAAGGGGGGAGAAAAGTGAGCCTCTAAGTGAGAGGTAATACTACCACCCTGGGAAGAGACACATGTGAACCAAGAAGGTCTGTCCGACATTTAGCAGAATAGTCCACAACAGATGTAGCAATCATTAAAACCAAAGTACAAGGGAAAACCCATCCACCATCCAACGGAGTAGTCCACAACGGATGTGGCGATCGTTATAACTAGTATGAAAGGAAGGTATGTATAGTATCCTGCAGAGTAGTTCACAAGGATGAGACGACACTGATAACCAATACAATACATTCCCAACAAGGAAAGCACTAAAAAACCTAAAATAGTTCAACTATATTAGTACATGTGAAACAAACATGAATTACAAATGCTGAAAGAATAGTCTTACAAACATCCACAAGACATGCATGAAAACGTGTTGGCCTAAACATGCTTCTGTGTTAAGCAAAATTTCCAAGGCACATATGTACATTATACATCACTAGCCCTAGTAGTGGGACATTGGAGCCACTCCTCACTTCTCAAAGAACTGATTGAAAACTATCTATGATTCGTGGGAGGAGTCAAGGTGAAAATTCCTCTTCTCATATAATGAAGGGGTGTATATAACCAAGGGTGATGCTTGACCCTTTTTACTCTTCGAATACCCTCATGACTGTTCAACTTCCTATGACTTTTCAACTGACATGACTCTTCATATTCATGTGTGTCCATTGGACTTCCACTTTACATTACATTTGATTTACAATAGACATGGTCCATAATAGTGATGTGGTCTTTGATAACTCATGACACGACTTGACATGACACTGCTGACATGAATAGATTGCTGAGGTGGCGGTGTCAATCCACTTGTTAGTGTCTAATAGTCACAGTGATCAAATGTACTCTTTTCATATTGTTGATAGAGTCTTATATCAAATTTATATATTTTTCAAAATAAAATTTGACACATCTCATGGTTGTCAAATGGTCACAAGTCATGGTCTAGTTTTCATTGCTACTCCCTCTAGTGCATTCAAGGTCACGAAAAGCCATCATGGTCATGTCATCTTTCCCTGCCCTAGGTCATCAAAAAAGTTAGTGGGTCATCATATAGGTCATGGTCTAGGATATACATTTGATGATCATCATATCAATCATTAATATCAAAACAAGGAGTAATGTCATTCATTTTTGACATCATCATGGGAGTTAGCAAATTATGGAATAAAGTTTTAAAAAAGAAATCAAAGTATCATTTCCTATTCAATTTATAATGCTGTAGTCAAATCACATCAGCCAAGTCATTTTGTCAAAAGTACACATGATGTCATGCACTCATCAGAGCCAAAAATTCGATTTTTCAAGTATAAAGGGACATAAAAACATTTCAAAGTTTATTTAATCCTTTCAAAATTTCCAAGATATCCTCTCTACCATTGAGACACTCACCACAGCCATCAAAGCATCGAAATTCCATCACCACTTCTCTAGCTATTAGTTTGTTGTGTTTTTAGAGGGCCTTGCTGCACTTTTGGAGGTTGTTGCGCTTTTGATTGGGAGGATAAAAGGAGAAAATAATAGGTTTGTTATTCATTTTAGTGTTTCAAATAATATTTAAACAAGTAAGTGGAGCCTTCACAAACCCTAGATGCAGTCAATTCCCTTAGAAAATTGATTAAATTCCTTGCTTAGGGTTTTGCTGCGTTTTTGCATTTTCATGGTTTTTGGCTCCTTTTCAAGAGAAACATCCTTGTTTCTAAGCTTTAATATTCCTAAGTACCCTCATCAAACAATTTCCACCTTTCCTCACACTTGAAATCACTCATTTTATCATTTTCCCTCACAACCCTGGCTAGTTGTTGCCCTTATAAGCTTTAGACAGTGTTTTTCCTCCCCCCCCCCCCCTTTCTCACTCAATTGGAGAAATTCAACTCCAATTACCTTCCTAAAACATATCCCTACCACCCATAATTTCCTCAGAAATTATCCTATCCTCCTTCCCATTCATTCCCTTTCCTCAAGTTGTTGCGCTTTTAGCTCTGTGTTGCTATCCTACAAAAACACAACAACTATTTGCTGCACCAACTTCAAGATTGGATTTTGAACAAATGGGAAAGTATTTTTGAAAAATGGAGGAGTTTTTTGTTCATAACATACCCAAAAAAAATAACCTCTCTCAGTTTTTGAATATACTTTATGATCTGGGAGATATTCCCAAAATACAAGTTGCTACAAGAGAGTCGCTGCGCTTTTGACTCTGTTTTTGGTCATCATTTTCAAAAGAGGTTTCTGACCAAATGAAGATTAATTTTGGAAAACCAAAGGAGGTTTTTGTTAATGAAAAAATAAGTCACAATAACCTCCTTCATGTTCTACACAGGTATCATATATTGGGATATATTAAACTTTCTTGGAGGCCTATTTTAGAAAATCAAATTCTCCAATTTTTCTTGGCTGTTTTAGCCATTCTTTTGTGGCACAAATTACGAGAAGATGAGAACGAATTTCAAAAAAATGTGAGAATATTTTCTCCAAAAAAACCGTATCTACAAAAACCTCTCCCAGTTTTGTAAAAAGTATTATGGTTAAATAGATATCAGTTCATCTTTGACCCCTATTTTTTCGCTGCGCTTCTGGAGAATTTGCTGCGTTTCTGTGTGAGCAATGTTTTTTACTACATGTAAAAGGTTAAATTGCAACAGGGTTAATGTAAATAGTAAATTAGATGTTTTGATGGCATTGTAAATGGTTAAATTGAACATTGGATACTCTTTTGGAGATAGGATCAGTTAGCTAAAAGGAGGAAAGTCTGTTCTAACTCCTCCTAGGTCTTAGCAGAGATAGGATAGGTGCATGTACCTGCTTAGTTGAATTTTTGAAGATAGAATTCGACCTCCTTAGGAGGAATTCGACCTCATCTCCTATATGAGGCTGAAATGTAATGTAATCAAAGGTTGGATACTTGAAGTTCATACTCTTGGAACTAGTGTACTTGGTTTTTTGCAGAAATATAATAGACAGTTGCAACTATTATTGTGGGATTCATGTGTTATGGTTAGTGGCACTGTTTTCTCCAGTGTTTCTTGTACATTAGATTTTAAATCCTTTTTCCAATCATCTACATTTATTATTATGATGATATCTTAAGTTTTTAAACAAAATACATTGTCTTGAATGATTTTTTTTTGTCTGATATTTTCATATAAGTGTTATCATCTTCTGAAACAAATGAATTCATACATGTATGCTCATTTTTCTTATTCTTTCCTCCTGACCATACTACAATGACAAACCAATTGTGCCACTGGTTATACCTATATTGCCGCATTCTATGACTGCAACTAACCTAAAGGAATACTTGAGCTAGTTCCTAGCCTAGTGCTCTCTATCCAACAAACCCTAATAAAAACCATATTGAGCTAATAGCTAGCCTAAAACCCTAATTTTCTCCAATCACTTTCATTTGCTGTGAGGTTTATTAAGAGAGAGCCCTCTTTGATTTGGTAGGGCTAGATACCAAGTCAAAAGTTGGTCTGAGGTTACCTCTTTGGTTTCCTTTCTTAGCCTTGGGAAAACTGAGGAGTGCTAACATTTTGACATTGTTTCCAGGGAGCGAAAGGTCACATTTTCCCTAGGTGTGAACGACAAGGATCATATTTGATTGTTGATGGTGGACAATGATCAGACACAGGAAGGCTGAAATCATTCACCTGGCGACTCCAAATCAGTTTCAAATTTAATTCAAAGACTCCATTGGAGGATGAACCTTACCAACAGAAACATGAAAAGACAATATGGAAAGATTAGGTATTCAAGTTGGATTTTCATCCAAGACATAAGATGCTTTATGGTTAATTATTTATTTTCTTTTCCTGAGAATGTTAAGGAAGTTTTCCAATGTATACTGTATTTGAGAAAAGATCCCAGACTTGCATTTGATTCCTTTCCTTTGAAGATTGTGAATAAAAATTCTCCTTATGCTTTTTGATCTTGGTCAATACCCTTCTTCTGAAACTTATGTTGATCATATTCAACTTGATGAGCCTCAAGAGATCTAGACTAATTTTACAACTTCTGTACATAATCCTACACCTTTAAAAATCCCAGATAGATACAAGCCTCTCATGTTACCTCCTGTACTCAATGATTTCCCTCAAAATTATTGCAAATATCTTCCGAGGTTTGATGGAGAATATGGTAAAATCATTGCTGAAAAACACATTCAGAGTTTTGAAAAATTTCTCGACCTTTTTGAGGTTGAAGAATATGATGTTAGTGTCAAGATTTTTGCTTTATCTTTGCAAGGAGAAGCCAAGAAATGGTTCAAAAACTTGCTGGCTGCAAGCATTTTCGATTTCCATTAGTTTGTGAAAGTCTTCCTTGATAAATGGGTGTCAAAAGGAATCCTTTTTTGATTTTATAAGAATATAATCATTTGAAAAGACAACAAGGAGAAACAATGCAACACTTTTCTGCCAGGTTCAATCAAGTATACTATTCAATGCATGTTGATATAAAACCACCTCCTGGTTTAGCTCTCTTACACTACCCAAATGCATTTGATCTAGAAATGGAATTTCAATTGAGAGAAAGGAACACTACAACACTCGAATAAATGTAGGACAATGCAATAAATGTGGAAGCTAATTTGTTGGTCAAAAGGTCAAAGTTGAAGGTAGAAGAGAGGGAGAACATAGAGAAGGAGCACCTGACATATTCAAAAGTGAAAGTTGACATTTTGATAACCACAATGGAAGAAATGATGCAAAAGATCATCATGAGAAATGAATTTGCTGTTCAAAAACACCATGTCCCACTTATTGTAGAAGAAGAAGAGGTTGCTAACTCTAACCATTTTCCTGCTAATCCTAGTTACCATAGATCAGAAAATTATTGTTTTTTGTATTCATTTATGGACAATCATGAAAATGGATTTGTAGATCAAACTTTGGAGAAGCAATTAGCTGATCCAATGTGCATGCTTGATGACATTACTTATATAGATGATTTACCCAAGTATGATCAGTATGATGATGACTATATTTTCGAAATTGAGGCTGACTCTTCAAAGAAATCAACGAAATGTTTTTGGGAGGAGGAAGCTCAGTTACAACAACTCAAATATATCACTTAGCCTATGCATATCAATCATGACAGCAATGAAGAAAATGCAGAAAATTTTAAAGCAGGTGAAAGGTCTTTGCCTTTATGTTTTACTTCATTTCAATTACTAAGAGAAAACTTTCCTAAGATTAGAAATCAACAGTCTTTCAATTTTGATATTGAGCACGAAAAAGACAATGAACTTCCTTATTGGGGCTCATTACCTTTGTGTTTCTCTTCATTCGAAAAAATAAGAGAAAACTATAAGGTTGCCAAGGAAGCAAATAAGCAAGTTGACAACAGTTGGAAACCTTCTCTTGAAGTTGTTGAGAATGTTGTTTGTAATATAGAGCCCTTTTTTTCAGTCCACAATCACAGTTACCAAGAAAAATTCAGTTTGAAAATGTAGCTGAAAGTGTGGAACATGAAGAGTTTATACAAGATCATGCAGTTTCATCATAACTGACCCACAACATGTTACAATATCTTTCTCATATTTTCAATGATCCAGTAGGCGATTATATGGATGATATTTTTATTCAAAAGTATCATCCTTTAGTTAGCTGTGAGTTTGAAGATAGGGTTGTTAAAGATTTAGTTTGGCATCGAGCTTCATTGTCTTGTTCAGTAGGAGTCTCATCACAAAGTTCATCCGAAAATTTGTAGTCATATCAGGACAATTATAAGTTAGAATTGCACGAGATGAAGGATGAAAATGAAAGTTTATATTCATGGTATAGAGACCACCTAGAGCATAATTACAATCTATTGGATGAGCTAAAACTCAGTGCACATTTATTTGAAGATCTTTTTGCACCATTTTTGGAGTCAACAAGGGGATCCAAAATTTTCAATCCTACCAAATTTTGATTTGTTTGCAAGTTTTTATTAGAGGCGTCATCATGCAGAGTTTCTATTTTTCTCTTAGACAAGCATATGCAAAGAACTCAATTAGTGGATAAAATGCTTGTATGGTTGCATTGGCTGTTTCACTTCACTTGATCAGGTCGTTTATGGATCAGTTAGTGTAGGTAAGGTTTGATGAATAAGATCAAAATTCTGAGCATCTTTTTCAGTGTCAATTTCTAGTAAAGTTTGCAGTTGACGGTGTACACTTCAGCTTTCAGTTTGATTTGAGTCAGTTTGAGGATTGCAGTTATTTGTGACTCCATTGCCCAATGAACAAGGCTACCTGGTCTACGGTGTTCTTGACACCTCCTAAAAGAGCTTCCATCCCCAGTTGGAGCCAATGTTAGTGTCTAATAGTCACAATGATCAAATGTACTCTTTTCATATTGTTGATAGAGTCTTAGGTCAAATTATTATATTTTTCAAAATAAAATTTGACACATCTCATGGTTGTCAAATGGTCACAAGTCATGGTCTAGTTGTCATTGCTACTCCCTCCAGTGCATTCAAGGTCACCAAAATCCATCATGGTCATGTCATCATTCCCTGCCCTAGGTCATCAAAAAAGTTAGTGGGTCATCATATAGGTCATGGTCTAGGATATACATTTGATGATCATCATATCAGTCATCAATATCAAACAAGGGAGTCATGTCATTCATTTTTGACATCATCATGGGAGTTAGAAAATTAGGGAATAAATTTATAATGCTGTAGTCAAATCATATCAGCCAAGTCATTTTGTCAAAAGTACACATGATGTCATTTAATCATCAAAGCCAAAAATTCGATTTTTCAAGTATAACAGGGCATCAAAACATTTCAAAGTTAATTTCATCCTTTCAAAAGTTCCAAGAGATCCTATCTACCATTGAGACACTCACCATAGCCATCAAAGCATCGAAATTCCATCACCACTGCTCTAGTTATTAGTTTGCTGCATTTCTAGAGGGCCTCACTACGCTTCTGGAGTTTGATGCACTTTTGATTGGGAGGCTAAGAGGAGAAAATAATAGGTTCATTCTTCATTTTAGTGTTTCAATGCATCTTTAAACAAGTAACTGGAGCCTTCAAAAACCCTAGATGCAGTCAATTCCCTAAGAAAATTGATTAAATTCCTTGCTTAGGGTTTTGTTGTGTTTGTGTTGCGTTTGTGCATTTTCATGGTTTTTAGATCCTTTTCAAGAGAAAACCCCTTGTTTATAAGCTTTAATATACACAATCACCCTCATCAAATTCTTTCAACCTTTCCCCACACTCGAAATCACTCATTTTATCATTTTCCCTCACAACCCTAGCTAGTTGTTGCCCTTCTAAGCTTAGGATTGCATTTTTCCTTTTTTCCCCTCTTTTGTCACTCAATTGGAGAAATTACACTCCCATTACCTTCCTCAAACATATAACTACCCCCCCATAATTTCATTAGAAATTATCCTATCCTCCTTCCCCTTCATTCCCTTCCCTCAAGTTGCTGCGCTTTTTACTCTGTGTTGTTATCCTATGGAAACACAACAACTATTTTCTGCACCAACTTCAAGCTTGGATTTTGAACAAATGGGAAAATATTTTTGAGAAATGAAGGATATTTTGTTCATAAAATATCCATAAACAATAACCTCTCTCAGTTTTTGAATATACTTTATGATTTGGGAGAGATTACCAAAATACAAGTTGCTACAAGAGAGTCGCTGTGCTTTTGACTTTGTTTTGGTCATCATTTTCAAAAGAGTTTTATGACCACATGAAGATTAATTTTGGAAAACCAAAGGAGGTTTTTGTTAAGGACAGACTCAATCAAAATAACCTCCTTCAATTTCTATACAGGTATCATATATTGGGAGATATTAAAATTTCTTGGAGGCCTATTTCAAAAAATCAAATTCTCCAATTTTTCTTGGCTGTTTTAGTCATTCTTTTGGGGAACGAATTCCAAGAAGATGGGAACGAATTTAAAAGACCATAGATACATGTTTCTCAATAACAATAGTATCTACAAAAACCTCTCCTAGTTTTATAAAAAGTATAATGGTTAAAGAGATATAAGTTCGTCTTTGACCCCTCGTCGTGCTTCTAGAGAATTTGCTGCGTTTCTATGTGAGCAATGTTTTCTACTACATGTAAAAGGTTAAAGTGAAACAAGGTTAATGTAAATAGTAAATTAGATGTTTTGATGGAATTGTAAATGTAAATATCCTATGGTTAAATTGAACATTGGATACTCTTTTAGAGATAGGATCATTTAGCTAAAAGGAGGAAAGTTTGTTCGAACTCCTCCTAGGTCTTAGCAGAGATAAGATAGGTGCATGTACCTGCTTACTTGACTTTTTGAAGATAGAATTCGACCTCCTTAGGAGGAATTAAACCTCATATCCTATATGAGGCTGTAATTTAATGTAATCAAGGGTTGGATACTTGGAGTTCATACTCTTGGAACTAGTGTACTTGGCCTTTTGTAGAAATATAATAGACAGTTGCAGCTATTATTCTGGGATTCATGTGTTATGGTCAGTGGCACTATTTTCTCCAGCGTTTCTTATACATTAGATTTTAAATTGTTTTTCCAATCATCTACATTTATTCTTATGATGATCTCTTAAGTTTTTAAATAGAACACATTGTCTTGACTACTCTATTTTTGTCTGAGATTTTCATATAAGTGCTATCATCTTCTAAAACAAATGAATTCATACATGTATGCTCACTTTTATTCTTATTTCCTCCTCATCATACTACAATGAAAAACCTATTATGCCATTGGTTATAGGTATCTTGCCCCATTTTACGACTGCCACTGAGCTAAAGGAATAATTGACCTAGTTCCCAGCCTAGTGCTCTCTATCCAGCAAACCCTAATCAAAACCCTACCGAGCTGATAGCTAGCCTAAAACCCTAACTTTATCCAATCACTTTCATTATCTGTGAGGTTGATTAAGAGAGAGCCCTCTTTGATTTGGTAGGGCTAGATATAAAGTCAAAAGTTGGTCTGAGGTTACCTCTTTGGTTTCATTTCTCAGCCTTGGGAAAAATGAGGAGTGTTATCACCACTTTACTGCTAAATGATATATGTGTTATTAGATGCGCTTTCTCTTCCCGTCCACATAACTTGATGATGCAGGGTCTTTAATGATCTTTGGTCTTGGCAGGTGGTTGCATGCATGTGTTCCCTTTGCTTGTACTTGATAAAATTATTTGTCCATCCAATAATAAGTGAGTCTTCTAGCATGTTCACGCCTCCTTCTCCTTCATCATCATTTCGCCATGATCTAATAGTGTACAAGTTCCTACAATTCACTCATGACATGACATCATCAAATCTAAAACCTCCTAGTCTAAGATGATGCATTATTATCCATGGACTGGGCCCAAGATGGATGACAGGTAGGGAAGAGGGCCTAACAACTGCGCATTGTGCAGTTCCAGGTGACAGGGAGGGAGACTGGTCATTGAGATTGCGCAGAGCGCATCTCAGGCTTGGTTAAGGAACTCTTGAGCACAGTCTTCACTGTTGGGAGAAAATTGTGCATAGGCCACTTGGAGGCAGGATTGCGTAGTTGAGATCATTAGTGGTATCTGCAAGATGAGACCCTAGGAGGCAGGTCTACGCAACTTTATGAGGGAAGGTAGGACTAGGCAGAAGAGGGACCATAGTGGACAAATCTACGCAGTTTCTAGGATCAATGAGTCCTGGTTGAGGGAGGACACTTGGGGGACAACTCTGCACAATTCTAGGAGGAAAAGAAAGCTTAGGTCTCTGCACATTGTGGAGTTCTAGCAGGCAGGGAGGAGGCTTGATGACTAATCTTGCGAAATGCACAGTTTAGGTCGGGCTTGAGGCAGCTTCTGCGCAATTTTGGGAAGGAAGGCAACCTGCTCAACTCTGGGATTGCGTAGTGTAACTTTCCTCGAGACAGTCTTTGCACACTACACAGTTCCAGGAAGCAGAGAAACATCACTAAGGGCTGAGACTGCATAGTGTGTAAATCAGTCGAGGTCTTGTGAGAGAGAGTTGTCCGGTCATAAGCATTTTAGGAAATTGGCTAATTGTGGGAGGCAAGTGAAATCATGAGGAACTTGACATTGTGATCACACACTTATCATACTTCGATGAAACGACAACATAGACCACCAGGACAACAATACAAAGCGTTACCCTATGTGAGACTGTGTAGAACTAAAATCGATAAGTGCGACACTTGAGATAGACCATAGGACGACTATGACGAAACTTGTGTGAGAATGCTTAAAACTTTGTGTATGAATGCGACAAATGTTTACATGGTTAGGGCAACTTGTATACACAAAGACCAACCTTCAAGGTCACCAGAAAGGCTCACAAACATGAAATTACAACCAAACATGTCAAAAGACGAAAATTGATCCAACAAGTGAAAGGGAGCAAAACACTTAGAGGAAACACATGGAATGACATTCAATGCTTGCAACCATACATGTCATTGAAGACATAATGATATGAAAATGATAAGTGGTACTTAATGCTACACTAAGAGGTGTATTTCAAAAGATGTGTTTTGTTTTCCATACCTACAATCCAAAGGGTTATGCATCAGATGTTGTCTTCATGCGGTCCTGATCTTCTATCATACTTGGGTTCCTTGGTCTGCTTATCTTTCTCCTCAAATCCTTGAGAGTCATCTAGCATGTCATCCTTCTTTGTGGCCACTAAGAGACACAATTGCGTAGTTTATGCGGGAAGTGACTATTGCGGGATGAGTCCCTAGGAGGACACACCTGCATAGTTTCAGCGGGCAGTGACAACTGTGGGATGAGGTCCTAGAAGGACACATCTGTGCAGTTTCCGAATGCAAGGTAGACTGGGCAGATGAGATGTTTGAAGGAAAAAATTGCATAGTTTTTGGAAACAGTGGGTTCTGACTAAGGGAAGGACACTGGAGGAAGCCACTTCTTAGTTTCAGATGGCAAGGGAGGCTAGGGATTTTGTGCATTCCATAGTTTCAGTTGGCAAGGGAGAAGCTTGAGGGTTTATGATACGACGTGCGCAGTTCAGGAAAGCTGGACGAGGCTAGGTTGCTAGGGGAACTCTAGAATTTGGTTAAGTGTGGGATCAATGGAACTGATGTGAACAATGATAGGACTTGAATACAATTACACAATTGAACACTTAATGATGCAACATAGACCATCCAGAACATATAAAAACAAACTTCGCTTAACGCAACAACCTATGTGGTAGCTTACAACAAGTGTGGCTTCGATGATAGAATCTGGGAGGATATAGGCGAAACTTGTGTAAGAGTGTGTAAAATGAGTGTGAAACATGTCTATGTGATCAGAACAACCCATTCTCACAAATATTTACCCTTGAAGCAAAACAAACTTCCCTTTGAATCACAAGCGATAATCGCCATGCCTAAAGATGACACATACTGTATAAAGATAAAAGCATGAATGGCTCTTAAGATCGAAGAGGGGAGCTTGAGATCATCAACTTACCAATAAGCGACTAAGGAACGATTGATCACAGGATACATAATAGGCTTCGAAATTTAAGTGTAGGTCAAAATTTTGGAGGGTGTTGCAGCCACTACAACACTTGGCGACATAATGGTTGAATACTAGCTACTCTATCTTGGTTAATTTTAGTGCAGGGCCTTGGTCCTTCAGGAAATATTGATTCATCATGAAAATTACTTTAGATTCCTCACTTACCCCATGGGTAGACATGGTCCCTTTTGTACCTTCTCAGTTGAGCACAACATAAGATTTAGCCAGATCACAATGTTTTGAATTGGGAAGGGTAGTTTAGCTTGCGAGATTAAGATTTCCAGAGTATAGTTTTTCATATATGGTGTTGCTTCATTGCCAGCAAGCCTGGACAATACCCCATCAGAATCACACTAGAACACAAGCATTGCTCCACTTCCAACGAGCCTGGATAGTACCCCAGTGGAGTTTCCCGCTTCGCCTCTCTACGCAGGAAGCCTTTCTCTTCTTTCACCTTTATTTATTTTTGAAAGGGAACTGTGCATTGATACTTATTTATTTTGGGGTGGAAGAGGGATCCCAACTTATTAAGAGTAGGAGAGGTTTTTCCTTTAGAGAAGCATATAAAGACCTATGATTTAGGTTTTCTCATTTAGATTTTCCCCTTCTCCATTTTTACTAGTTGGATAAGCTTGAAAACTGTTGAAGAATCTAGGGAAGATAGCATTGGTAAGATTATTCTAGACTTGATAACAATTGTTGAAGTGATTTTACAATTTATCTTAGCTTGATCTTCTTCTTCTTATTAGTGTGTGTGTTTAATTCATCAAACTGCTACCAAAAACAAAGAGACAAGAACTCAAGAAGTTGACATTATGCCAGGGCCAAAACCTCTCCCTCTTGGAAAGGAAAACCCACACGTAATTCTTCTTATAGATATTCCAATTGACGAAAACCAAGACCATGATCCTTCACCTACTATGCCACTCCAAGACCAAGAAACCAATCCTCTTCTTTGTCACTACTGAGGTCATGATCACTGCTACTTCACTGAGGTCATCATTACTGTACCTTGATTGAGATATTCATCATAACAATGAGATCATTACTGTTGCACCATTGCCACACCTTTATTGAGATCTTCACCTTGTAATTCTATCTCCATCAGGATCATGGCTATACCAAGATCATAATTGTGTCTAGGATGAATGCTGAGATAAAGTGTGATACTAAGGGATCGCCGAGATCCTTGTCATCACTGCTACCCATCTGAATTTATAGTCCTATACCCATCTGAAATTCAGTCCTGCACCCATTCGAAAATACAGTCCTGCACCCATACAAAGTTACAGTCGTACACCCATATGAAATTACAGTCCTGCACCCATACGAAATTATAGTCCTACACCCATACGAAATTACAGTCTTGCACCCATCCGAAATTCAGAGGAATCTGAGTTCCTGCACCTCATATGAAATTTCAGAGATGTTCGAAATTCTGTTTTTCTTTTCTTTTCTTGAAAAGTACAAAGATCAAAATTATATTGACAAAGATTGAACCTAATTACACTTTTCTTAAACACTCCCTCTTAACTAGGGAGGTATTTACAATGTTACTTGGTTATTCTCAATCTGAAGAATTTCTCATAAGAAGAATCAGATTGGTAATGCCATCTGTATAACATCATAGTAACCAACATTGTTTCCACATCAAGACCTTGAATAACAACTCTATCTCTCAATAGATTAGAGAACAATGTTGGCAAGACCAATGAATGATAGACACCTTAGTCATTGTCTCTCAAGGTACATGCCCATCCTGGTGTTCACTGAGTATGACCTTCTAGGCTATTCTTGTCTTGGGTTCCCAACCCTCAAAGAATATTGGTCCTCTTGTCTACTCTTGTATTGGATGCCCTACACATCCTCAAAGAATATCGGATGCCATATGATTACCCAATCCTCCTATTCTTTCTTCCCAAGTGAAAACAAGAATGTTGTGTCTATCTCTTCCTCTCAATTGAGGAAGACATGCTCAAGTATCCTTTGACAAGGTACTTGTCTAACTTCCTTTGTAATTGGGAACTTGTTATAACTCCCTCTTAGCTAGGGATTTGTCCATTCATCAACAACTTCTTATTCGTGGGTCCTCTAGCTGCTTGATCTCCTTCTTTCCTTGATGTCATGAAGTCTTTGTTTGAACTTCTTCTTGGTAGTGCACCATCCATCGATCACTTTCCTTCTTATTCTGTCATGTCATTCCTTTCTTCATGGAAGGTGGCCTTCTTGGTACATATTTGGAACCTTCTTCATATGAATACTTATTTTCTCTCTATGCTTCTTTTAGGAGTTTCAATCCACCGCATGAATGCTGGTTGTACTTGTACTTACAAGTCTTGTTCTAGTAGCCTTGCATGAACTCATCCAAATATTATTCAAGAAATAAAAACATCATATTAAATTAAATCATACCTTATGAGATGGCTCTTCATCATGACATATTCTTGTAGGTTTCAACATCCTACATTCATATTGACACATCTCCCAAAGATATCGATTTCCAAGGGTCTACATCTTTTCCATCAGAGTCTTCATATCTTTCCAAGAGATTTTCTAGTCAAGTCTTCTTGATCTTTTGGATTTTGATTGCCTTCATCAGTGTTGCATATCTTACGATCTCTTACTTCCTTACACATTCCATTCCCAGGTTCCTTTTAGATTTTTTTAATCAAATCTATGTGATTGTAGTCAACCACCTCATATTTCATATGAGGTCATATTATGTTGATTTCATCTGGTGTGACTTATGTCTTTTTGCATCCTTTCAGAGGAGGAGTTCTTTTTTCTCTTGATCATGTTTCTCAAGATATAAGTAATGATCCATGTTACCTGAAACCATATGACATGACATTATAATTTTAAACACAAGCATACATACCTTACTTTACCTTTAGGTCATCAAGGCTTCTTCTAGCAACTTCCTTGATTGAAGAGATCTTCAATCCCTTGATCTTTTTCATGTCATCACATCATCATCTCATGGATTCCATGAGTTGGAGTTCCTATTGAGACACTTGCTTCCTCTCTATATTAGTGAACCCTACGATGAGGATTCCATCAGATAATTTTGAGGATCTTGTATATCCCAAACTGGCAGATGTTTCCTTTTTGACTTGATGTATGATGAGCCTTGTCCTAGATGAATCTTTCCTTCAATGTCCACTAAGGTTTCCAAGAGCTATATCCTTCATGTTTTGTCTGTCATAGATTTTTCCTCCATGATTTTCATGGTGATGTCACGAGATATTGTTTCTAATGCTTCCATGATGCTACAATGCATCTTATCATCATTGTCATATCTTATAACATAAACTTATGATAGGATCCTCTTGTGTGGGATACTATCCCAATCATAGAGATTTGTTACTCCCTCTTTCCTTTGCCCTTTTCTTTAGCTTCCTTCATCTGTTTTGTGATATGAGCTTCCATCATTTTAGCTATACCTATTCTGCCTTGATTGAGGACCAAACTTCCCTTTCCTTTCTGAACATAGTTGAGTTCTTTTAACCTTCAATATTTGTCATCAACTTGTCTTTCTCTATCTAGCATAGAGACCAAAAGTTGTTGAATGAGGTAACCTTCTTGTTCATGGACATTTGTTACCTTGCCTATTAGTTAGAACGATGATGATTATCTTCCTTCCTAGATTTTGTAGATGAGATCTTATGAAGATATCCTACATCCCTTGATACCCTTTACTTTCATGTAGATCATATTTCATGTGACCTTCTTCATTGCATATTTAGAGAATGAGTTTATCATATATATCACTTTGATTTGTCCAATATTGCTATGTGAGAGGATCTTTCACAAGCATCCCTTTCCATAAATTCAGAGGATACTATTGATATGTTTAATGACTTCATCTTCTTAGAGGACTATGACTATCCTCCTTATTCATGCAAGGAATCTTGATGACCCATCCAACCTATAGATGTCCTTGAAATCATGAAATCATTTAACCAAAATTAATTATAGAATGAAAATACACTTACTTTTCATGTGAAGATGAAATCTTCACCTTGATAATGTTGAAAGTGGTTGAAGCAGATGCACTGATGCTTCCTCTGGATGAGATCCTTGTTGTAATGATAGGAAGATTGCCTTCTTTGCCTTCGAGTTACTTCGACTTATACATCTGACAAACTGTTGATGTACTTGGGATGGCACTACATTTTTATCACATAAGTAGACCATGGAACCTTGTAGTATGCAACATTGTGTAGAATCATAGAGTATTGAGGTCACTTACCTTGATGTATAGAGACCCATTAGTTAGAATTGTTGTATCATAGGACTTCTTCATTTTATATTGAGTATTGTTTATACAAACTTCTATATTTATGTCCTTGAATATATATCATCAAACTCTGAGAATGCGAGATGTCAAGACTGTTTCTTTAATAGAAAGGATTCAATCCGAGGTTGACATCTTCATATAGTGGCATCGAGACTGTGGGTAGAATGGGGCTTGTAAAATAAATGTCATCTAGTTGTATATATCCAAAATAAACTGCTGTATGAGCTCTCCTAATCGAGTCTTATGCTTGTGATCATTTGCATCTTTTGTCCAAGTTTTTTAAGGCTGAGAATGTGGGAATAATTCAAGTATAGGTCATCAAGTTGAGAGAGACTGTAATTCAAAACTATGACATTGTATACTGCTATTGTAGATTGATCCTTGAATGTCTCTTTTAGCTGCCCTTCGTTTGAATTTAGCACCTTTGCTTTGATACCATGTTGAAGAATCTAGGGCATATAACATTAGTAAGATTATTCTAGACTTGATAAAAATTTGTGAAGTGCTTTTACAATTTATATTAGCTTGATATTATTATTATTATTAGTGTGTGTGTTTACTTCATCAAACTGCTACCAAAAACAAAGAGACAAGAACTCAAGAAGTTGGCATACTTCTAGGGCCAAAACCTCTCCCTCTTGGAGAGGAAAAACCACATGTAATTCTTCTTATAGAGATTCTATCTGACAAACACCAAGACCATGATCCTTGACTTACTAGACCATTGCAAGACCAAGACACCAATCCTCTTCTTTGTGACTATTGAGGTCATCATTACTGTACCTTCACTAAGATATTCATCATAACAACGAGATCATTGTTGTTTCACCATTTCCACACCTTTACTGAGATATTTACCTTGTAATTATGTCTCCATCAGGATCATGACTATACTGGGATCATAATTGTGTCCAGGATGAATGCCAATATAGAGTGTGATACTATGGGATCACTGAGATCCTTGTAATCACTATTACCCATCCGAATTTACAGTCTTGTACCCATACAAAATTCAATCCTGCACCCATCGAAAATACAGTCCTACACCCATACAAAATTACAGTCCTGTACCCATCTGAAATTACAGTCCTGCACCCATACAAAATTACAGTCCTGAACCCACATGAAATTACAGTCTTGCACCCATATGAAATTATAGTCCTGAACCCATCCAAAATTACATTCCTACACCCATATGAAATTCAAAGGAATCTAATTTCTTGCACCTCATACAAAATTTTAGAGATGTTAAAAATTTATTTTTATTTTTTCTTGACAAGTACAAAGATCAAAATTATATTGACAAATACCAAACCTAGTTACACTTTTCTTCAACAAAAACCAAAGCAGAAAACTGAGCATCAACATGAGGTTCCCAGTGTGGACACAGGGTTGTGTTTGGACCAAAATTCTCCTTACAGATGGATCGTATTTTCTATCAAAACTTCATCGGCCAAAAGATACAACCAATTAAAATGGAGGCCGACACAAGACTAGCCAAATGTTGAAGTGTCACAAGACTCTTTGAACTTCGGCCACATACACACTAGGAAGCCATAACAGGTCCAGGCACAACACTTAATTACGTAATGGAAATGAAAGGAAAACTAGACAAGGAAGAACACAGAGCAAAAAGAAAGAAGACACTAAACCAGGAGACAAAATAAAAAGACAAGAGAACAAAATGACTAAAGCAAACATGACAGAGATCCAAAATAAGAAAACTAGGACATACTAAAGGAAGGAAAACTAAGTTGCATCTATTCCTACTCCTAGTCTAACAACTATAAGGTCGGGGTTACGTGTAATGAAATTTCCAGTGAAGCCACCACAGTCATTCCCAACCTGTGTACACAAACATATGGATGATTAAAATAGATAAAAAGTGATGTGAAACATAATATATAAAAACTTGAAAGACTTGCACAAGAAAAGGAAGGTCTTGCATGTGGGCAGAAAGATGTGTTATAGCCACTATTTTTATCCAATCCACATGCTTACCTTTTCGATGAATACCATTATTTAACAAACCTCGGAAGCCTCTCGTGGGTGTGTCCTCGTTTGCACTGAGCTTCTTAGCAAGCACGAGGAAGGATTGAAACTTTCTTCCCGCAACAAATCTTGCCAAGTAAGATTGTTCTAGCCATTCAATGATTGGATTGTAAAATTCATGATGGTCATCTTGAAAGCCTCGTGATCTTTGAAAAGGTGAATTTTCAATTCGAGAAGCAGGACCACGATGGGAATCTTGTAAGGAAAAATATATATGATCATCCTTGGTGATCATGCCAAGATAGTGAGGACTTACCATAACCATAAACGAAGGCTCAAATGCCTCACTTGTTTGACAAAAATCTGAATAGAAAGATGTTGAACAATGAAGATCAAAGAGTGTGAAATAACTGTCATCAAATGTGCTGATGGGAAAATGATAAGCCGAATGATAGTCATCAAAGACAGAGGATTGGTCATATGAGTTAATTGAAACATCAGATTCCTAGTTTGCAATGAACGAAGAAAAATCAATTTGAGAAACCTTGCGAATGCTTTGAACAATCGAACCAAGTTCCTTGCGAGCCATATATGACAGACCACCTTCCTGCAACTGGTGACCAGTTGTACAAGCATCAAAGTAATCAAAAGAGTTTAAAAAATATGTTATCAGTGTGAATGCATGAAACCAGTTGAGGCATGGTGAATGGAAAAGAACTTGATTCGTGTGATAGCTTGTGCGTTCATCATCGCATAGGGAGATTTATAGTGTGATGAGAGGACAAATTTGCAGTACAGTATTCTCAAGAAGACTGAGGAGCTGACCATTAAGGGGGAAATTTGGTAAGTATGATTGCGGGCAAAGATAGTTTTGAGATGACCAACTTCACATTTCCATGAATTCATGGGAGATGGACATTCCCAACCTGAGTTTGATATGAGAGATTTGAATGAAGACGAATGAATTGCAACAGATTCATGAATTCGATCATAAGTAAAATCTTTAAAATTTGAAAGATCGCACCTGGAATACCAAACATTTTTTACACGGGGATCCACATCGAATGAAACCATGCAGATGGGTGGATTGTACGTGAGAAATGAGATCTGGTTTAGTTTGGGGGGCTTACCATAGTCGCAAGATCCTCACATAACCATGAACGAAAGTTCAAGTGCCTCGACTCTCTCGAAGTTCCCTGAACTTTCCAAGATTTTAGAATCAAATTTTGAAGGTTGAACTAGATCATGCATGGTTTGAGGGTGGCTGTTGTTGTTGATTTCAAAACTTTTCTTTGGATGGAAGCCATCTCTGTCATAGGTCTCACTAGTCTTTTCAGCTTCAACAATCACATTAATCAATTTAAAGGGCTCTTCTGATAGCACATTCAAAGATAAATGCATTGGTGAGATCTCATGAGCAAGCTAATTCGAAGAGTTTTCTTCATGCAAAAGGAGATATGATGAGGGGTGGGAATATTTCTCTGCAATTTGACTATTTTCAACTTCTTCATGGACAACCTCACTACCTTGTGTCAATCGAGGAGATAACTAATCAGATGAAGAAAAAAAAGAGCATGGAGTATCTCCGCCGCATGTAAATTATTTGCGATGGTAAGACACAAGGGAAAGTGAGGTGAAGAGAAATTTCAATATGAAAATCTTCTTTGATTTAAGCATATTATAGATCTAAATAAAAACCTTCATGAGAAACCAGAAGACCACATGATTTGCTTGGGAATTTGTCATGGCATACAAAAATAGAGTTATCATTATTGGGATAACTACCGCCCAAAGTTGGGGGTTGATTGAAAGAATTGATTATACTAGATTTCCCACCAAGATTAGAAGACTGAGAGTCGTTCAAGAATGGAACCTTATTGTTTTGATGCAGACAATTTCGAAACAGAGAGAAAGAGACAATGTCCTTACCTTTCTTCTCCTTTACTTGTGAAATGTGACTCCCTTGTGCCTAATCGCAATTTGAGCCAACAACTTGAGAATCAAGAGAAGGTGAAAAACCCGTCGGTGAAGTGGATTGATCAAGTGAGTCATGGTACAAGGAGTCACGATGTGAAGATGATAGAGGGTAACAGAAATCTGGATCAACTTTGAGATTAGAGCTATGAATGGTGACATCCTCTTGCAGACTGGAGGAGTGAGTCTTTGTTATAGGCTTCCTAAGCCATTATGGAATTTCCTCCATTGAAGCGGGAGAATAATGAGAAGATGGATTAGATATTTGATTCACAGATTTACTAGTTTCATGATCACCACAAGGGGGCACCCACATCGGGACTAGAAAAGGAGGAGGACAAGGAACAAACGAGGTAGTAGGCTCCTCCTCTGCAATATTAGGTGCCTCATGATACACAAGAGTTGGGGAAGTAGAAGCATCGGGAGGTTCAGGCTCACCCTATGAAGAGAGAAGAACCAAGTGCTCAAACTCTTGTTTTAATAAATCCCAATTCAAATCTTCTTTCGGAATTTCACAACAAAGGTGAAGGAATAGATCAAAAAAATTCTCAAATGATTCGTTAGGTTCTATTCTTAAGATATTGATCCTTCCAAAAACAACTTGGTAGTTGTACTTACTGAAGGCTTGATGTAGCTCCTTGAGGAAAGGACAAAGGGAATGGATGGAAGCAGGTGGTAAGGTATGACACCATTGATTAGCATGACCTTCAAGGGTGAGGAAGAAAAGCACGCAAGTAGACTCTTCATTATCAATCTCGTAAGGTTCCCAAAATTGAAGAGAATCAGAAATGTGCTTGGTTATGGACGTTTCATCCTCACCATCAAAATTTAACTCAAACAAGTGTTCGGGAAGCTCACTGGGAGGGGTGAAAATTGGTCAAGGGAAAAATTGGAGAAACACCCGAGAGAATGATTTGTGTATGAGCCATTTTAGATAAGAGATTCAAACCAGATGCAATGGGCTCAACGTGTCATCTGGCCTTCATTCTAGCGCCATTTTGTTTATGGTGCTGGAAATCTATCACCCAAGGGGATCTGCCTGATATGAAGTCCCAAATAGACCTCAGACGATTTTTTGTAGGCATCCCATTCGGTATAAAGGCCAAGTTTCCATATACTTAGAGACTTGCCTTAGCTCTAGCTGTCAACACATGAGAGTGTTACACTGGTATCTTCAAACAACAAGGTAAGTGTGCCTGGTGAGTGCGTAACATAACTGTTTCAAGGTTCTCTTACTGCAAAAGGGGGGAGAAAAGTGAGCCTCTAAGTGAGAGGTAATAGTACCACCCGAGAAGAGACACACGCGAACTAGGAAGGTTTGTATAACATCCAGTGCAATAGTCCATAACATATGCGAGAGTCGTTAAAACCAAAGTACAAGGGAAAACCCATCCACCATCCAACGGAGTAGTCCACAACATATGTGATAGTCGTTATAACCAGTAAGCAAGGAAGGTCCATCTAGTATCCTGCATAGTAGTCCGCAAGGATAAGACAACAATGATAACTAATATAGCACATTCGCAACAAGGTAAGTACTAAAACAACATAAATAGTTCAACTATGTTAGTACATGTGAAACAAGCATGAAATAAAAATGATGAAAGAATAGTATTACAAACATCCACAAGACATGCATGAAAACGTGCTGACCTGAACAAGTTTTTGTATTAAGAAAAAGTTCCAAGACACATATGTACATCCTACATCACTAGCCCCAATAGTTAGACATTGGAGCCACTCCTCGCTCCTCAAAGAACTGGCTGAAAACTCTCTATTCTTTGTGGGAGGAGCCAAGGTGAAAATTCCTTTTCTCATACAATGAGGAGGTATATATAACCAAGGGTGATGCTTCAACCTTGTAACTCTTTGACTACCTTCATGATTGTTCAACTTCCTATGACTTTTCAACTAACATGAATCTTCATATTCATGTGTGTCCATTAGACTTCCACTTTACATTACATTTGATTTAAAATAGACATGGCCCATAATAGTGATGTGGTCTTTGAAAACTCATGACATGACTTGACATGACACTACTGACATGACTAACTTGCTGAGGTGGCAATGTCAAGCCGTTGTTGCTGTTGAATGATAGATGTGTTTTTGGATTCACTTTCTCTTCTCCTCCGCATAAATTAATGATGCAGGGTCTTCAATGATCTTTGCTGTTGAGAGGTGGTTGTATGCATGTGTTCCCTTTGCTTGTACTTGATAAAATTCTTTGTCCGTCCAACTGTAAGTGAGTCTTCTAGCATGTTTGCCCCTCCTTCTCCTTCTTCATCGTCTCGCCATGATCTAACATTGTACCTGTTATCACCAAAATAGGACCCTGATAGGCTGCTGATCAGACTATCTCAGTGTAACTATTTCAAACCAATCTTTTAGCTAAGGCTTAGCCTCCTCAGCCTGAGAGGACTCTCTCAAAGGGTTAATGATATTGATTAAAGATATGGATAGATGGCTAACTCTATGGTTTGTGATTTTATATGTTTATAGGTTGAAATATGAAGGCTGGCTACCATTGGGCTATGGAGTCAAAGTATGTTTCAGTACCACAGCAAGATTAGCTTAACATGAAAGTCAGGGCATAGAAAGTCTTTATACATCAGCAAAACAAAGATACAATGTAAGGAAACACAATTTATAAATACATGAAGGAAGTTACAGCATCATTGATGAGTTCTAAGTAACATGTATTCATACCACTGCAAGTAAGTGAAAGAGGAAAGCTGTGAGACAATAGGACATTAAAAACTCTCTTTGAATCCTGAGTAGTGAAGCCAAAACATTCTACCTAGCATGGAAGTCAAGGCATTATAGAGTTCAAGTGCAGAAATGCAAATATAAAACAGTGAAACATAGTTAGTTTATCTATGAAGGAAGTCAAAGCATCATTGATGAGTTCTGAGTATCATAAGTAAACACCACTGCAATGTAAGTATTGGAATATGCCATCATAACAAGAACATACAAGAACTCTTCATGAATCTTGAGTTGTCTAAGTAGAAATCTGCATTAGGTTAAAAATATACACAGTCTGCACATAGAGCAGCAGCTGAGCCAAAAAGTATCCAACCCATTTGCTAATTTGACCTATTGCTCTATATATAGCATTTACAATTAGGATTCCATCATCCCTCATCAAGATAATTCGAATTTTCCATCAGTGACACTTATTCTAACCATAAAACAAACCTTTAAATGCATTTGACAGCTAACTAGCAGTCCTAGAGACCTAATACAACTAGGAGTGTAACTCCTTATTATGATTACAAAAACCTTATCTAAACATTTAAATGCATTCTTTGACAGCTGCAACCTCATGAAGTCGAATTTTATGAAGCCTCCCACGTGGTCACCCAACTGCTGATGACAAACCCTAGAAATTAGGGAACATGTTTCCTTGTTTTTAGGTTTAGATCCTTGAAAATTGGCACGTGGGACAGAGCCTTTATCTCCTCACCCATGACACATTTTACAAAAATTAAGGAGGTTTTTGTAGCCCATGTTGTCTAGAACAAAAACCTCTCCTGGTTTTTTAAAACATTCCTCCAGCTGTCCAGAATCTGTCCTTGAAAAACACGTGTCAAACAGGAAAAATCCATTTTCTGAAATTAGGGTCTCAATTAAAGCTTAGTATCTCCCAACTGAAAACACTTATGAAGAAAGTGAGATAGGTTATTGTATATGGAGATTTTATGAAGAGAAACCTCCCTCAGAATTCCACAATACGTTTTCCTGTAACCAGAAACTGATCTTGAAAAATACTGCTAAAACCAGAAGACCAAGCTTGACTTTCAGCAGTTTCGTAGCGCAAGTTTAACCATAAATTCCTCCCACCTCAGAATGAATTTGAAGAAACTGAAGGAGGTTTTTGTATTTTGGAATGTTAGGAAGAAAAGCCTCCTTCAGTTTTAAAAATTGAGTTCTCAGCTCCTCAGGAACCCTTCTGGAAGTTGACTAGTAAAAGCCGAAAACAGAGACTTTTGTGCTAAAACATGCTTTTTCAGGGGTTTCGTAGCGCGCTACGAAAACACTGATTTCGTAGCGCAAAATAGGATTTTTACACTGTCTGCGCTACGAAAATGTGGATTCGTAGCTAGTTTCAAAATTTCTCCAAAATGATGTGAGATATGACCTCTAAACACATGGTGAGGCTTCTAAGACATGGAATGAGGCTGTCAAACTTTATTTGAAGATGGACATGAGACTCTAACCCTATGACTTAGACTCTAAAACATAAAAATGACTTGACCATGACTTGACTATGACTGATACAAGAATTGAGAAACCATGTAAGTTGTCCAAATTTTTTAAGGAAGTTTTATAGTGATAACAGTACCTATTCTCGAAATTCACTCATGACGAGACGACATCAAATCCAAAACCTCCTAGTCTATGATGATGCATTATTATCCATGGAATGGGCCAAATATGGATGACATGATAGGAATAGGGCCCAGAAAATGCGCCTTGTGTAGTTCCAGGTGACAGGGAGGGACTGGTCACAGAGACTATGGAGAGTGCAGCTCAAGCTTGGCTGAGGAACTCCTGAGCACAATCTTCACTGTTGGGAAAACATTGCACAAAGGCCACTGGGAGGTAGGATTGCGCATCTGACACCATTAGTGGTAGCTGCAAGATGAGACTCTGGGAGGCAGGTTTGTGCATTTTTCTAAGTGAAGGAAGGACTGGGCAGCAGAGGGACCATAAAGGACAGATCTGTGCTATTTCTAGGATTAGTGAGTCTCGGCTAAGGGACGACATTGGTGGGACACCTCTGCACATTTTCGGGAGGCAAAGAAAGCTTAGGTATCTATGAATTGCGAGGTTCTAGCAAGAAGGGAGGAGGGTTGATGACTGATCATGTAAAATGCACAGTTCAGGTCGGGCTTGAGGTAGCTTTTGCGTAATTTCGGGAAGGAAGGCATGCTGCTCAACTCTAGGATTGCATATTGCAATTGTCTTGGGGACAATATCTGTGCACTGCATAGTTCCAGGCAGCAGAGAAGCATCACTGAGGGCTGAGACTATGTATTTTTTAGCTCAGTTGGGGTCCGGTGAGAGAGAGTTGTCCGGTTGGAAGGATTTTTGGGAAAATGGCTAAGTGTGGGAGGCAAGTGAACTCTTGAGGAACTTGACATTGTGATCACACACTTATCATACTTTGATGACATGCCAACATATACCACTAGGATAGAAATACAAATAATTACCCTTTGTGAGGCTGTCTAGACTAAAAGCGACAAGTGTGACACTTGAGATAGACCTTAGGATGACCGTGATGACACTTGTGCGACAATCATTAAAACTTTGTGTATGAATGCGACAAATGTTTACATAGCTAGGACCACTTGTATACATAAAGACCAACCTTCGAGGTCACCATAAAGGCTTGCAAACATGACATAACAACCAAACATGTCAAAAGACAAAAATTGATCCAACAAGTGAAAGGAAGCAAGGAAATCAGAGGAAACAAATGGAATGACTTCTAGTGCTTGCAACCATGCATGCCATTGAAACATAATGATATGACAATGATAAGTGATCCTTCATGCTACATTAAGAGGTGTATTTCAAAATATGTGTTTCATTTTCCATACCTACCCTCAAAATGGTTATGCATTAGATGGAGTCTTCATGCGGTCTTGACCTTCTATCATACTTTGGGTTCCTTGGTCTACTTATCTTTCTCCTCAACTCCTTGAGAGTCATCTAGCATGTCATCCTTCTTTGTGGCCACTGAGAGAAACACTTACGCAATTTAAGTGGGCAGTGACTGCTGTGGGATGAGGCCCTGGGAGGACACAACTGCACAGTTTCAGTGGGTAGTGAATACTGTGGGATGGGTCCCTGGGAGGAAACATCTTTGCAGTTTCAGGATGCAAGGTAGACTGGGCAACTGAGATGCCTGAAAGACAAAACTACACAGTTTTTGGAGACAGTGGGTTTTGACTGAGGGAAGGACACTGGAGGAAGCCACTACGCAGTTTTGGATGCCAAGGGAGGCTGGGATTTCTGTGCATCGTGAATTTCCAACAGTCAAGGGAAAATCTTGAGGGTTGCTGATGCGAAGTGCACAATTCAGGAAAGATGGATGAGGCTAGGTTGCTAGGGGAACTTCGGAATTTGGTTAAGTGTGGGATCAATGGAATTGATGTGAATAGTGATAGAACTTGACTATGATCACACACTTTAACACTTAGTGATACAACAAAGACCATCCAAAACATATAAAAGCATACTTCTCTTAATGCAACAACCTATGTGGAAACTTACGATAAGTGCGGCTCCGATGATAGGCTATGGGATGATAAATGTGACACTTGTGCAAGAGTGTGTGAAATGAGTGTGAAACATTTCTATGTGATGAGAAAAACACATTCTCACAAATATTTCCCCTTGAAGCAAAAAAAACTTCCCTTTGCATCATGAGCGATAATCCCCATGCCCAAAGATGACACATACTATATAAAGATAAAAGCGTGAATGGCTCTTAAGATCGAAGAGGGTAGCTTGAGATCATCAGCTTACCAATAAGCGACTAAGGAACGATCAATCACAGGGTCCACAGTAGCCTTCGAAATTTAAATGTAGGCCAAAATTTTGGAGGGTGTTGCACCCGCTACAACAAAATATCAATGTTAAAATTGTCTAAAAGATTCCCTAACTCAGCCTTAGTCATCCCTGTTCCACTTGATTTACTAATTTGAGATAAAATATCTCGAGAATTTTTACCATATTTTGTGATTCCTTTAGAATACAACTTACATAATTGATGAACCTAGGTATTGCAGCAAGAATGCTGCAACTCCCAGGGCTACCAACTTTACTTATCAACCCGGGGTTCGTACAAACTTGGAGGTGACTGTGCTATATACACAAGTAGAAGTGAAGGTACTGCCTGTTGTCACTGCTCATCTAGCAAGAGACCCCAAGGTTTCCAAGCCAAACTTCTATAGGGTCAGAAGAAGCTTAATTTTGATGGAAGGAGAGCAAACCTAGTCTAGGGGAGAGCTATTCTACTGTAGAAATGAAGAAAGCAATCATGTAATGGTAATTTCCTAAGTTGTAGAAGTAAAAACATTAAAACTTAGACGAAGGGTTAAACAATGGAAACTAAGCTAGGTCTGTGTCTAAGCGGAAGAATGGTCGAAGATCAAAATGGTGGAAAGGGGATGTAATGAGCAACAACGCATAAGAACCATTGGATCAGGCGGGTGGAAAGCGAATGAACGGCTGAGATCGAATCGCAGGAGGGTACGTAGGCAGATGGCCGAACATGGTCAACTAACGGGATGGACAACTGAGATTATATCGTGGAATCAATCGGCAGATCGACGACGGAGATGGAAGTGCGTAAAAGAAAATGTTCGAAAATGGGAGAGAAGGTTTAGAGGGCGGTAAGCGGAATATCGCACTCCCTCAAATTTGTAAGCAAATTTGTAGAATTTCACGCAATTAGCCTCCTGGATGGATAACGGTCAGATAGGAGATCCACGCGATATCGCGCGAAGGCCGTCGAATCTGGCATGGCAGATCTACGGTGGGGAATGGACCGAGTAGGATGGTGAGCGAGTGTGTGATAGTCATCAGATCAACCAAGGCAGATTGATGGTGGGGATTTAAAGGGTGGAAAGTCAAACGCAAAAAGGAATTTGAGCAGTGATTGCTCAGTTTTGTTGTGTAAAGCGATTTACCGGCAAAAACCGTTTAAACTTGAAGTTAACAACTTCTGCTCAGGCGTTTCATGCTGAAGGGGAATGACATGGGAATGTGAGTGAGGTCTAAATGACATAAAGAAATTGAATTGAGCCGATGACTATTAAAGGGGCAGAGTGACAATGAACTTAATGGCTGTGATTAAATGACAAACCCTTTATGAAAACCAAAACCCTGTGTTTTTGGGGTTGTTGCAGGGTTTCTTCCTCACATCATGGTCCCAGAGGGAGGAGGTGAGGCCGAGATACCTGTGAGAAACCTTGTGGATCTTTTCTTTGCTACCAGGCTAATTGAAAGCATAAATGAAGCAAGCTAGATCACAACTAATCTGTTCTACACTACTGTAATGAGACTGCAACTATTCAAGCAAATGAATAGAAAACAGGAAGCTGATTAAGTAAATGAAAAGGAAATCCATAAATCTGTGTTGAACCACTGTAATGAAAATGCATCTATTTAACCAAATGAATAATCAAACCATGGATCTATGCTACTGCTACAATGGAAATGAATTTCTTAAGAAAATGAACAGAAAACAGGAATCTAAGATAGGATAGCAATACAATAAAGAGGAGCTTTGGCTACTAGGGTTGGGCCCTAACCCAAGAGCTTTAGGCCTCTGAGTTAACTCAGTGCTGGCTCAATTCAAAACTCATCTTCATTATAAAATAACTGTATTACATCAAACTGTTACAAAGCAGAGTTCCACAGTAAAAGTTCGAATCCTGACTAGTTGACTGACTATTGGCTAACTGACTAAAAAAAACCTATTATGAAACCATCTCACAAAAAGATAGAAAATATAGATCAATGTCTTAGAATTTAGCCTCTTCAAGGGGGCAACCTCCTTTACATTACACAAATGAACAATTCTTGGATGATACAAATGACTAAACCTCCCTTCTATATATAGGAGTCTAAGGGATCACAATGTAATCAAGCTGACATAACAGTAATAACATAAGGGCACAAAAATAACAATAGTGGGTTTGTATGGGGCATACTAATAACAATATGGGGGCAATAGGGGCACAATAATAAAAACAAGGGATACAATGACAATAGTAATGGGGGAATCACTAGTATTATAGGGGCCTAACATGCCCCTCTCCTTCCAAAAATCGTTGTCCTCAATGCTTGAGTAGCTCTGGATGCTTATGTATAAAATTCTCATCCTCCCATGTGGAATCTTCAGTAGATAATTTCTTCTACTTTATGAGATACTTCGAAATTGATTGATTTTGTAGCTATCGAGTTCTTGTTTTTGTGACTACTTCTGATTCCAATATGATTTTTCCTTCCTCGTCAAGTTCTGGCAATACTGTTTGAACTGGGATCTTGTCACCTATAACCTTCTTTAAACATGAAACATGGAAAACTAGGTGCACTTGGGAAGCTGCATGAAGCTCCAATTTGTATACCATAGTACCAATCTTTTGCAACACCTTGTACGGACCATAATAATTTGGTGATAATTTATTATCCTTGTTAGCTTGCTTGAGGGACATTTGTTTATATGGTTGTAGCTGTAGGAATACCCAGTCACCTACATCAAAACTTCTTTCGCTGCGATGTTGATCTGCCTATTGTTTCATTCTATTTTGAGCCAAAGTGAGGTTATCCTTTAAGAATTGCATAACTTCTTGTTGATGCTCGATGTGATGTTGCACTACTTGAACCTTAGAATTTTCTCTTAAATATGATGTGATGGATGGTGGATGATATCCATAAAGTGCCATAAATGAGGTCATTTTTGTTGCAGTATGGAAGGAAGTGTTATACCACCATTCAGCCAGAGGAAACCATTTGACCCATTGTGTCTGTTTATCAGATACAAAGCAACGAAGATATCCTTCCAAACATTTGTTTACTAGTTCAGTTTGCCCATCAGATTGAGGATGATAAGATGAGCTATGAGCTAACTGAGTACCAAGACAAGAAAACAATTCTGTCCAAAAATTTCCAGTGAAAATGGGATCTTTGTCGCTTACAATAATCTTTGGGTTTCCATGTAGCTTTTGAATTGTTTCCATAAATGCAGTAGAAACTGTACTGGCATTAAATGGATGTGATAATGCACAAAAGTGTGCATACTTGGTAAGTCTGTCAACTACCACCATGATGACACTCTTTCCTTCAAACTTGGGTAAACCTGTGATGAAATACATTGAAACCTCCTCCCAACGTTGGCCTGGAATGGATAAAGGTTGTAATAGACTTGTGGTATTAATTGTTTCAACTTTATTTTGTTGGCAAACCAAACATTCTGCCACAAAATTTTGAATATCCGATTTAAAGCCATCCCAAAAAAATTCCTTCTTAACCTTGTGGTAAGTTTTTAAAAATCCTGAGTGCCCTCCTAAGGGAGAAGTCTGCAATTCTATAAGAATATTTTGTTTGAGTTGGGAAGTCTAACATAGGTATAAGTGATCTTTGTACCATAACGAATCATGTTTCCAGCTAAATGTATCAGATGTACTGGGATCTTGTTGTAACTTTCAATTGAGTGCCCACACTTCTTCGTCATTCTTCCTTTCCTCCCTTGGTTTGTTTATCCAATCTGGTTGGATAATAGAAATGGCACACAACAATGCTTCCACATCCTCATCCTTTCTTGAGAGTGCATCTGCCACAACATTTTGCTTCCCTTTTTTGTAGATGATTTCAAAGTCATAACCCAACATCTTTGTGACCCATTTTTGTTGCTATTCAGAGGATACTATTTTTTCTAAAAAGTATTTAAGACTATCATGATCCGTTTTTACCTTGAAGTGTCTTCCCATTAGGTAGGGTCGCCATTTCTTAAGTGTATGTAGTATTACCAACATTTCCTTCTCATAAATAGTTTTGTGTAAATACTTTCCCTTGATTGGATGACTTTCGAAAGCAATGGGTCTTTCATCTTGCATTAAAACAACACCAATTCCATTTCCTGAAGCATCACATTCCACAATAAAGGCTTTTGTGAAGTCCGATGTAGCTAAGACCGGTGCTTGGAACATTGCCTCTTTAAGATGTTCAAAGGCCTCTGTTGCTTCTGGAGTCCAAGAAATGCATATTTCTTCAATAATGTTGTTAGAGGTGCTGCTATTCTCCCATAATTCTTAACAAACTTGCGATAATACCCTGTCAAGCAGAGAAATCCTCGCATATGCTTTATGGATGTGGGGATTTTCCATTCCTTAATGGCTTTAATTTTGCTAGGGTCTACCTTAACACCTTCATGAGATACAATATGACCCAGATATTCCACCTCTTGTACTCCAAAGAAACATTTGGAGATTTTTTCATATAATTGTTTCTCCTTCAATAGTTTGAGCACCCTGTCAACATGTTCAACATGATCCTCCCAAGACTTGTTGTAGATTAGTATATCATCAAAAAATACTAAGACAAATTTTATAAGGAAGGGTTTGAAAATGGAATTCATCAAACCTTGAAATGTAGAAGGTGCATTGGTAAACCCAAAAGGCATGACCACAAATTCATAATGACCCTCATGAGTTCTAAATGATGTTTTCGGAATGTCTTTAGTCTTCATTTTGATTTGATGATATCCTGAATGAGGATCCAACTTGGTGAAGTAAGTTGATCCATGCAATTCATCCAATAATTCATCAATGACAAGAATGGGATATTGATCTTTAATAGTGAGCTTGTTGTGCTCCCTATAATCCGGACACATGCGCCATGATCCATCCTTCTTGTGCACCAATACTACTGGAGTAGAGAAAGAACTTTGACTAGGTTGAATTATACCAGCCTCTAGCATTTCTGCAACCATACATTCAATTTCACTCTTTTGGGCATAGGGATATATGTACGGCTTGATGTTTGGAGGAACACTTCATGGAATCAAATGAATAGCATGATCATGATCACAAATAGGTGGGAGACCTTTGGGAGTCTCAAATACCTTGGAATGATTGTCCAAGACTTTTTGGATATTTGGAGAAATAGATGATTTCGATGTGGGAACCTCTATCGAACATGATTGTGCAATTACACCTCATTGTTCCTTATTTAGAAGCTTTGTCATACCATTAGAGTTTATTATCTTTTCTGGTTTCCCTGCAATACCCCTTAATTCAACTTCCTTTCCTTTTGCACAAATTTTCATGAAAAGTTCTTGAAAATTAAAAGCTATTGTACCCAAGGATTGTAGCCATTAGACTCCTAGTACAACATTAACACCACCCATTGGAATGGAAAGAATTGGGATATTCAATACATTTCTCCCATGGATAGTTTGATATTATGACACTTTCCAGAGGAATTTATGGTTCCTCCACTTGCAACCATCACTTGACACTCTCGTGCTGGATATAGGAAGCAATTCAATTCCTTTGCTATCTTACAATGAATAAAATTATGGGTACTTCCCTAATCAATCAACACTATTACCTTTTTCTTCTTGATATGTCCTTCTATCTATAGTTTGAGGAGTGGTAATTCTAGCCAATGCATTACAAGATATGGTCAGATTGATTTCTTCTTTATCTGGGGTTTGTTCCTGGAGTATATCCTCTTCTTTTAACATTTCTTGTTCCTTTTCTTCCTCTTCACAATCTATTTAGAATAATTTCTTCTTAGCACACTTATGACCTTTAGTGTATTTTCTATCACAACTGTAACAAAGCACTTTTGCTCTTTTTTCTTCCAATTGTTGTGGTGTCAACCTTGTAGGTTGTGGAAGGCTCGGGGCAACAACACTTCCATCTTTATAGTTGTGAGTGGTAGGCTTCCTCGTTGCCATAATTTTGCTTTCCATTTTTCTTGCTAACCTGGATGCCTTCTCCAATGAATCAGGTTCCCAAAGGCGAACCTCATGTTGGATATTATCCTTTAAAGTCCCGATGAATACATCAATCCTATGCTCCTCTGGAATATCTTTTACACTTTTGTTCAATTTTTGGAAGTCCTTAATGTGCTTCATCATTGAACCCTTTTTTTTGAGATTTATCAATTGGCTAAAAAAGGTGTTGCTTTTTGCATCCTCATAATGTGCTATCATTTCTTCCATAAAAATTGCCCAAGTGACAATTTATTTATGAGAGCAAAGCCATCGATACCATACAAACTGATTTGGTTCCAAATATAAAGTTTCAATACATATCTTTTGTTTGTTTTGCACATTATGGAGATCAAAACATTGCTCCATTTGTAGTATCCATGTTCCAGGATCCTTGCCATCAAACTTCCTCATATCGATTTTTGGAACATGGTGGGTCTTCAATCCAACATTAGAGTCTATGAAATCATGATTAACATTTCATTTGTTGTCATCATGAGTTTCATTTACTACCCTTTCACCATTAGTGACCATATCTTGTAGAAACTTATTCAAATTTATCTTCAATTCTTCCATCTTATCGTCCGTGCCATTCATCTTAGCTTCTACGCCTTTCTTTAAACCATCCATCTTAGCTTCCACGCCATCCATTTTAACTCACATGCCATTCATATTAGCTTCCACGCCATTCATCTTGGCTTCATTTACCTTTAGTGAGAGTGAAATTTGTTGTACTTGGTCTTGTAATTTTGATATATGATATTGCATTTCTTCCTCTTCTTCATGAGTCATGCTAGAGCTTTCAGGTTGCTTACTAGGTTTTTCTATTTTCTTTCTTCGGGGCATTAATTAATGCTAATAATTCTTCACTATTCCCTTTGAATTCCTTCAAACTAATTTTTCAAACCAATCTTATGCAAAAATAAATAAAAAAATACACACCTTTTTTTTACTTTTTAAGACCTCGATATTGAATCTATTGTATATATGTAATTGCAGATCTCGAATATCTAAAATCTTGTCCTGCGGTAGCCCTTTGAGTCCGCTTTCTAACCCGCAAGTCTGATCAAGATTGGATTCTCCAAGGAAGAGTTATGCCAAATCTCCCACCATGACCTGATTATAGAATAGTTCAGTAGAGTGAACTTGTATGATGTACCACGTTTCACTGTTTCGACCTTAGTACCTGAAATTGATACACAGAAAGCTATAGGCCATCCTCTTTCTGAATCTTGTTACGAAATATCAATCTGATGCTCAAAACAAAAGTTATGACGATTTTCCCTAGGTCGCCTGTTTGGAATGTAAATCGGGAGTCTACAAAAATGCCAACTTCCTTAGATCATATCTCCGTAAATATAGTGAGACAAGCTCTGAAATTCGGATCCGAAGTGCAGAACAATTTCAGCCCAAATGGTTTTTTTTTTTTAGCTTCTGAAACATCGCAGAAAAAAGTTATAGCGAAAATTCCACGATGACCTGTTTGGAGCAGCGAAACCCTAGAATCCAAAGATCTGATACCAAATGTTAGGAAACGAACTCATAAAAAGATAGAAAAGATAGATCAAAACCTTAGAATTCAGCCCCTTCGAGGGGGCAACCTCCTTTACATTACATAAATGAACAATTCTTGGAAACACACTACAACCAATGCAAAAAAAGAGTTACTGATTCTTGTTAAACTTATTCAAATGATCACATATAAATAGAACAACTGTGCGAATATGACAAGCCACTCAGAAAATAAAACAATTAATTTGGTCGATAAAATAAATTAACTAACTAATCAAAATAAACACAAAAGTTTTGCACTTGACCATGGCTTGAGCAGGCCAAACTCAAGGCTCAGTTAGTGCCCTGTATTGTTAACTATTCAATGTAATATGACATAAATAAATAACTAGCAAAACTTACCAGAGGACCATACAAACATAAACGTAGAACTTCACCAATCACCCAAAGCATAGTAGTTGTATAAATATCAAAGATTAAAAATAATAACAACAATTGTGTTTGCACTCTGGGTGCTCCCTTGTTTATATAGATTTCACAAAACCAAAAGAAACAAACCAAAGTTCGGGCTTAACTCGGATAACTGTCTCAAGGATAAATTGAGTAAATTGTTACAGACACAAATTGGATTTAGTTGTGCCCTAATCAACCCATTCTATTTTCATTTCTAAGATTTACGAAACGTGGATAGTTTGTTTAAACTTCTAAACTCTATACTTATCATCTCTTAAAATAACTGTTGTACATAACCTATGAATGTTCCAAAATGAGTATATTGACTGAAAATGGTCCAAGATAGTTTATTACTGTCGAAATCTTCAAACATTTTGTTCATCACCAAGTTAACCACTTCTTATGAATATGATGGAACTCATGCAAGGAGTTGTTATGAATAAAAAGCACCTGAAACCCTTGTAGATCAATCAATAAGATTTCCATTGAGTTACAACTATTTGTCCAAGTTGCACGTAAAATTAGAGCTGCCATGAAACCAGACTACCTAGTTGGAAATCTAACCACAACCACTATCAAGAGTTTTGTAAACAAAATGCTACTAAGAATCCATCTGGACAACTAGACAACCAACTGTAGCCAAGTCCACATTCTTATAGTCAAAAGGAGCAAGAGGAGTTTACTCCGATGCATCAGGTAGTTGACTGTAATATATCACCAATAGGCTTCAATCTCTAAACATTTTTATAATAAAAAATAGGTTCATCAAAATGATTGTCCATAGGAATCTTCGAATGAAACCCTGTTGATACATTACTGAAACCATATATAGTGTCGTTGATCGGCAAAAATGTTCATCGTCAACATTAAGGGAGACCACTCGGTTGGGAACTTAAAGCAACTCGTTTTCCATTGAACTTGGTGGTTTCGATTGGTTAGGGTCCAGTTACCCTTAAACATAAATCCAATCTAATCTAAATCTAATATGACCTAAACTATTAATTAATATATTTACACCTATATTACATCATGTTACATTTCATTTGAATCGATCTTTAAGATGTGGGTTATGTTGAGATTGCAACAAGATGATGGAGCTTAGTGAAAAGAGTCGCCTTCACTAAGTGGGCCCGCAGGCAAACTGTGGCGCAAGTTCTATTTTTTGATCCCAGCAGGGATGATCACAGTATGGGTGATCACAGTATGGGTGATCACAATATGGGTGATCACAATATGAGTGATCACAGTATGAGTGATCAAAGTCTATTTTTAGACTGGCTGTCAAAAATAGAAAAGTCAAATATTATTGTCTCATAATAATATTTGGACTATAAACTTGATCTTATTCTCTTGGAGCACTTCAGGATGAGCTACAGATGTGGTACATGTAGATCCCAGAAGGAAATACATGGTTACCTATGGGATGACTAATATTTGCATGCAGGACTTCAGTTAGAACTCAAGTGAGTTGAGTTTAGTGGACTGGAGGTGCGGTTGATGGAGTTGTGTTCAGTTTAGCTTTGTTAAACTGGTTGTATTTAGTCTAACTGGAAAATAGACTAGAGATGAGTTGGGTGAATTAGTTATTAATTAATTCACAACTTATTAACTCATAATGCAACTATAGAATACATCAGTTAACTTAGTTTCATGTTAGTGTATGTTCAGTTCAGTAGGGACAGGTGTTAGAGGATCATATTGCTATCAGTTGTGACTATAGTTGTGCATGATGATTTGCACAATCAGAGGGATTGAGTATGCCAATGAATTTGCCAATACCAAGAATTGTAGCCTGTGCTCACGTCCAACATAGTGTGAGTGATTCTTTGCAGGTGAAATAAGAGTTTGGTAAACCATTCTCATTAGTTCTTGAGCAGGTATTGAGCTGGAGAGGCAGGCAAGCAGTGGAATAGATTTGGAGATCAGATCTGAGATGTATTGTGTGTAACAAGTGGAGTTGGTACTAGATTGCTTGTGATAAGAATTGTACTTTGTAATGTTACATGTTCTCAATCATTAATATATAGATAGTGTGGGGTTTTTAGCGAGATGCTTTCCCCGGGTTACATACTGTGTTAATGTGTGAATGCTCTTGATGTTTTATTGTTATTGATGTTGTTATATTGATGATCAACGTAGAGGAGCTTATGTATTGTGTATGTATTCCGCAATAGTACATGATCAGGATAATCTCTGTTGAATATGTGTTAAATTATTCAAAATTTCTACAGGTTAAAGAAGTAAATCAACACAAAAGTTTGGTCGATTTAAAAGGGTTGATCAAACCAATGATTTAATGATTTTATTTGCCTCTTAAAAAAGACTTGATGCAAACTAATATGTAAATGCAGAACTAATCTAAAGCATCAAAAACCTATCTCGAACTAGAATGGGATAGCCCTCTCATAATCCGAGAGCAAGTTAACTAAAACAAGGGGAAATACTAGTTTATGAATGAATCTACCATATGATTTCCATTGACTAAAAGAAATAGTTCATTTTAATTAATGAAATAATAAGCAAAATACACTTGCGAATAAATAATAAATAGTTATCATTTATCATATATATACGTCAATGGATTCATGATGATCTCAATCTCGTTTTTCCTCTTGGAGATAGCTCCTACAAGACTTCACCAACATATCAAAATATGACCCAACAATAGTGTTAGAGATCAAAGAAACATACTACTTAGAACGTAGATTAAAATCAATTATAAAACCTTGACAGAAATATAAAAAAAATTCATCATTCCAGTAATAATACACAAGAATATAAATTTATTAAATAGTACCAAAGCTTATTACAAAATATGCAGTTCTAGAGTAGCTCAAACCCATAGCCACATTGACTGCAATAGCACTAAGAAATGAGAACAGAGAAAAAAACCCTCAGTTTTCTCTATAATCAGCTTTTTTGTTGATAACAATAGTACTATTGCACAAATCGAACAACTACAGAGAATCCCCCTTGAGTGGATCACGACCTCCACTTTCCCCTCTCATGGATCTCCTATCGAGTATTTATACATGATTTAGAAATAATAATAATTTCCCCAAATCTTTCAACAACAGAGTTAATTACAACAAAGATTACTCTAATTGGAACTCTGACCAAACATAGATGGTTTGTGTAGATAAGAATGATCTCGCTTGTTTCGAATGGATAGGAAGAATTCACGGGCAATGCAATCACTATCCAATTGATTCAACAATCTCTTTATCAATTAAGAAATCCTTTTTCCCACCAGGAGGAATTGCATTGGTGATTTAAATGTTTTCGCAACCGACCCTATATCGGAAGTCAAACAAAAAACATAATTATATTAAAAATGGTGTAAAAAAAACTTTGTAAATAAACCGAATTATGGCCAAAACCAATATAAATTTAAATGGATTTTTAGATTTATACAACAGAGGCCCCCATAGGAAATGCCAAGTGGAAAATGCTAACATATATTGGGAAATAGACATCAGAGGTTCAAACATAGTCGCACTGCAAATCTTTTATGAGATATGATTATTCTAGAACAAACGTGATACCAACATTAAACCATCATTTATATGCCCATCAAATTAGGAACAATATCGAAAATCAGAAGTTTGGGTGTGGCTAATAACAAAACTTACGATACAGGAATGGAACTGGGATTTGAATTAAATAAGTTTAAAAACAACATGAGCTAACAGGTAGCAAATGAATAGGTGGCAGGCACATAGAATCATATCGGAAGATTTAAGGTATCAGGGTTTTACAATTGTTACCATTTAAAAGTTTCGATATACATGATAGACCCGATGTTCCAATTAGACCAACTTTAATATGCATATTAGGTCTGACATATTAGAGCCTGGTAGATATCGAAGGTCGGGAAGGATGCACATCTGAATACTAGAGCTGAACAATATCAAGATATCAGAGTACTGAGGAAAATTCCATCAGTATATCAGATATCAAAGGGATATGATATCGTAAGTTTTAAAAGGCGTTACGAAATAAAAATCCAATGGGGAGAGTAGAGAGATGACATGTGAAGTGGGGCCTCTATCAGTCACTTTATGTTATGATTAGAATTTGGATTGATAACACATTTTTTAATATAATTCTCCGAAATCTATATAAAAAAAGGTTTGCCACTATATGGATCAGTTTTAAAATGACACATGCCAATTTAATATAGATCAGAGTTTTGACATCAGGGAATTCTAAAAGGATTCCTTTGATGTCAGAACTTCGATATCTCCGATATATTATTTCATTTACATATAAATAACCACTTGTTTAATGGTTAAGACCTAACCTAAAGCCACTTAATTATATCAATCTTGGTCTCGGGGGCTATGTTAATTAATTGAAATTTCAAAGCAAAGGAAAATTTATGAATTTATTAACAAAATGAATATTATATAAAACAAAGACTAAATTTGAAAAAAAAGAGACGAACATTAACCGAAAGAAGATTAGACTTAGAATGAAGTAATGAAACTCAAATTCTAAATACATATAAAAAGGGTCCCCATGCTTATTGTAAAAAAATAAAATGGGGGTGTTGTGTTTTCACTACAACAATGGCAACACACTAGGGATAAGTAATTATCTCTATTTTAAAGATACGAAGCTTGTAAAAATTAAGGAATTATAGTTAGATGATTCAAAATGCCAAATTAAGATATCCTAACATTTTTGTCCATGTCATGCACTGTTTAATAAACATAAATCATATCCATACTTTTCTATGACTTATTAAAAATTTACCCCATGAATCTAATGTATTTAGCAAATTCGTATGCACAACAATCAACTTGGTCAGCAATCATTTTTCAGGTAAGCGAGGTAATGAAGTAAATCATAGTGTTAATTTAACTTCTATACCATAGCCATGAGCACTGCTGCTAGCAGGCATCTATAACCTTGACAGGGATGTCTTTTAACCCTTTTAGGTGCCAGTGTCCCATTTATTAGAAATAAATGCATAGTTGCGAAACATCATCTTAAATTTTTTCAAAAGTCAACAGAAGATCATTGTCCCAGCTTGGTAACCAGCTTATGATAATTCCATTCACGGTATCTAACACAGTGAACAAGACGACTCGTGATGAGACCTCTTGTCCTTCAACCATGCGATCGAAAGCCATTACCTTGGCTTGGTGACCAATAATGGTAATGTCATAATGTTAGAACTTATGATCATGGTAAGTCGTCTCGTGATGAGACCTCCTATCCTTCAATTGACCATTTTTGCTTTTAGGTTTAACTATGGTTACGGTTAATCTCATAGAGATTACTTAATAGATGGGATATCATATTTCTCCTTAAGAGAGAGGGATGGCATAAATTTTTTTAAGGTGACTAATATTTACTTGATTGGCCTTGCCCCTAAAGAACTAAGTACCTTAAGAAAAATTTGTTAAATATATTTTTATCTCTTAAAAATGAGGTTAAAAGATTGTTCATTAGAAAATGGCGGATATATTTAAACACAAAGAACCAAAACCAGGGACTCCATTGGTTAAGAAAGCTGAAAATGGGCATTACGACATCATCTTCATTGAAATATTCCTTAAGGATAAGGTTTTGCTAATAGAAAATAGGGCATAAAACTGCTTTCCTAATAATTATGCCAATTTGAATGAAATAAAAATATTCCCTTATTTGATTGGAAAGTGAAAATCAAATCAAATCAAATCAAATCAAATGAAAGATTTAAAACAAATGCTAGCAAACCAGAAAGAAAGCAATTGAGAGCATAAGCCATGAGAATTTTTTTACAAGATAAAACAAAACATTAACATAAAAATGAATGAAATGATGATTATGTTAAAACTATAGATTTTATCTTGTAAAATGATTTAGTAATAAAGTTTTATTTCAAAAGAATATTTATGATCTTTATTTTACATTTGTATGGTTTATTAGATTTTTTTTTTTCTTTTGAAAATCATGCTTAAAAACTAATTTGCAAGTATTTTAAAGATCAACTTTTAAGAATATGATCCAAAATCAATTTCAACACAATGTAAGCAAAAAGGGGAAAGGAAATTCCCTGAATGCATTATGATGGTTGTTCTTCATAAACTGCTTTTGCTAGCAAAACCAAATCCTGAAATCAAATCTATGAAATACCCGCAAAAAGGAAAAGGCAAAAATAAGAAATATAGCTAAATGAGAAACAAAAGCAAGGAACTAAGAAGACATGAAGATCAACATATACACATACCTGAGAGACATGCATACCAAATTACCTTGTGAATATTGACATCCTCATATGGAATAGGCAAGATAAGTTACATTTATCTCTAAGTTTGCATATTATCGAAGATCACATAATTTATTTAATCTAAATACCAAGCAATACTACATGGATTCTCAATGAGACATAATAAAGTTTGACACATGAATGAATGATAAGATAATGCATTCCAAAATTTAAAGTTTAGTCTCATGAGCTCCTTTTATTCAAAATATAAAGACTAATCCTATTGAATTTATGTGTGTAAGAAGTAAGAATGAGCACTATGTTTAATTTAACATCTTAAAACATAGGATTTACCATTAATCAATATAAAACTTCTTTTACTAATGAAAAACCCAAAATGAGAAAAATGCCAGTTGAATGAACGATAATGTCTCATTCCTATTCATTAAAATACCATAATCACTTTATTTTGGAAGAAAAATAAAAACAAACTAAACAAAGCTAAATTTTTTTCCTACTTTAATTCTTTTGAAGGAAAATGACTAAGTATAGTCATATTTCCAATGTAACCAAGCAAGTTGATTACTACCTGCTAAAATAAGAACTGCATATGTTAGTAAAAGAGAAAAAACAATTATTAAACTATGTAGAAAAATCCTAGAGTTATTATGCATATTAATTCCTAAAAATGAAAATAGAAGAAATCTAAAATCATAAAATTTTATACTAAAATAATTTTCTAATTGAAAATAAAATCTATTGTAATATGTACAATCTAAAGGGTTAGAGATATTACCTTTGATGATCTACCAAGGTCTCTCTTTTGAAAACTGTACGAGATGGGAAGTATTAACATCAATTGTTTTTAATATTTTACAAAAAACTATGTTTTTTCCTTGTGAGACATTGATTGTCACGATGAAGAGAAAAAGAAGGAAAACCCTTAAAGGTATCTACTATATGTACATCAGAATTAAGGTAACTGACTAACCCATGATTATCCGTAAGAGTAAGAGGGATGTCAGATGATTGCAACAAGCCTTCAATATAACAAGTATCGTATAAAAGATTGTGGTGATTGATATTGAAAACTTGTAATGTGAGTTTATAATCCAACTCATAATGGAAGGAAGCATGTTTGTGCTTAGAAAATGAATCAAATGATCTAAACTCATGAATATCATGTTTGTTAAATATCACATCCTTTTCAAATGATTTATAAGAATTTTGAATATTGTAAAAAGGATGGGTATAGGTTTGTAGACCGATATCAATATATAATTTGATCATTTGAGTATACCCCAAGCATTTCATGATATAAATTCATTCTTAAGATTTGGAGTAGTAAATATTCCAACAAGTTGACACATATAATAACTATGATATCCAGAAATCAAATCAATTTGAATTTCACTTGATAATTCGTTAAACAGTTTCGGGTTTAATAATGTGTAATCTGTCAATGAAATAAAATCTAGATCATTTTCAGAAGAATAATTATCATTATGATTATTCGTTAAAAATTGATGTTCCGTATAATTTGATTCTATTAAATGTGACTGATTATCACAAACATTAGGATGTACCATAGAAACACTTTGAGATGTAAGATTCTCTCTTGATGTTGATGGTTGAGGAGGATTAAAATTTTCATTTAAAGGTTCAATATGATCAATTGTAGAATCAATATTTACTGATGGTGATTCCTCTTTATGTTCACTATAAGTTCTTATATTATGTTATTGAACAAAAGAGGTAAATTTCTTAGTTAAAACTTGCTTAGGGGGTAAATCGTCAAGACAAAATTTGTAGCATAATGACATAAATCTATTGGAAAATTCGCTAACAGATTCATCATCATAGATTGTCAAGTTATCAAATTCTAGGCACAATTTCTTATAACTATAATTGTGATAAGCATAAAAGAATACCTGCATGAAATGGTTCCAAGAGTGAATTCACTTAGCTGGTAGCATCTTGTACCACTCTCGAATCCTTCTTTGAAGCGTGAGAGTAAAAATCCTGCAAATTTTGATTGTCATTAGTGTTGTTGAAATATTTGCATTTATGTATAAACTCTTTGACATGATCTAAAGTAGAATGAAACTCTCACCGTCATATTGCAATTCAGATATGGATTCAAGTTGTCTCTTGGGTATACCTCTGGTAGGCTTGCATGAACTAAATGTGTGACCCAAATTAAGAATGCATATAGGAGCCATGGCTAGTTAAAAATGTTAAAATAAGACTTCGCATGGATCAACTAGCTCAACTCTCCTTCTAGCGCCAATAATGTTGATTGGCAAAAATGTCCATCATCAACATTAAGGGAGACAACTTGGTCGGGAACTTAAAGCAACTAATTTCCCGTTGAATCTGGTGGTTCCGACTGGTTAGGGTTCAGTTACCCTTAAACATAAATCTAATCTAATCTAAAACTAATATAACCTAAACTAATAATTAACCTATTTACACCTATATTACATCATGTTACATTTCCTTTGCATCGATATTTAAGATGTGGTTTAAAGAAGTAAATCGACACAAAGGTTTGATCGATTTAAAAGGGTTGATCAAACCAATGATTTAATGATTTTATTTGCCTCTTAAAAAAAGGACTTGATGCAAACCAGGTGTTGTACCTTAAGAAACCAATTTCCTGGCTGTGGAGAAATTGTGCTTAAGACATTAATGATTATTGTTTGTTGTCACTTATTTGTCACTTTATTGTTTGTTGTATTCTTAAATGAAGGACCTGGAAAACTTGGTCTTTAACCCTTAATACATATGTGACCGGAAAATCTCAGAATGCCATTTGTTGCTAGATATAAATGATGAATGAAGAAAGCTTGAAGGAGAAGTTTAAGATAATATGCTGCTTAACACAGAACCTACTATCCGTCACTTAGAAGAATTATGAAAATGAGAACTGAATCATAGACAATATGCTGCTTGACACAGAAACTATTATCTACGACCCTTGGAGAAGTTAAAGATAATATGCTGCCTTACACAGAAACTATTATCTATAACTTAGAAAGGAAGATGAAAACTTCAAGTATAGGAGCACTCTTTTAAGGGATTTTAACTTTATCTACATAAGCAAATAAAGACCTGCAGCTTCATTACTATACTTGAAAGAAGAAAACATAAGATGACACATGACAGAGAAGTTACAAAATTATACTAATAAACCACTTTATAACAATTATAAAACTATTTCCTATTTGAAATTATTCAACTTTATTACATAGAAAATATTGAAACTCAGAACATATGTAAAACTGCGCCAAAAGCTTTGGAAGGGGTCCACATATATGTCGGGAGTGTTCCGATTGGCGGAAACATAAAGAAACCCGACCAATCACGTTTTCTTTGTATTCGTCTCTAACACTGATTTTCCCTTTATACAGTGAAATCGACGCAAAACTTTGGTTACTGTGGAACTCAAAAGAATTAACTCTGATTTATTAACCCATCAGATCCGCCTATTCAATGTTTCATTGACTTCCCATCGCAAATTGCAATCGATGCTTTAAATCGTTGTATTGACCCAATCCTTAACAAACCGCGATATGACGGACGCGCCAGAGTTATAAAACATGGCATAAATAATATCGGGACCCATCGCACATCGCAATTAGCAGAACCATATACATATATATAACTGCGGACCCATCGAAATTATAAAACGCCATATATATTTTCTGGGTCCGGCCCATCGCAAATTGCAATCGGCGGAACCCACACATATGCAAAGACACTTTGTGGACCCGCCGGGACTTATAAAATGAAACATATAATTTTTCGGGTCCAGCCAGGGGTGATTTCATATAAGTACTGCTGCATTTAACACATATATATATCGGGTCCATTATCCACCATAGATTTCAACCCCAGGATCTGACGGCTGATATCGATTTCGGGTGGACTACTTGCATGAGAGTTACCCGCCCGAAATGAGTGGTTTTTCTCTCTCCTCTAGTTGCTACGTGTCAACCATTGAATGGAATCTAGTGCTTTCCTATAAATAACATTTACCATTTTACATCCGCTCGAAATCCTGCTTATAGCTTTAAATCCGCCCTTCGTCTTGATTAATGCCAGGACTTGTTCGCATTTGATGACCGTAGATCTTTGACCATCGACAACGGAAATTCTCCTTCGGATTTCTTTTCCATCAATGCTTCTGGTTAATCTTCGTCGTTCATTCCTTGATTCCAATCTACATGATTTAATCTGGATCGTTCATTTCCTTCGACCTCATTCGTTGATCTCCAAGATCCAATGGTTCCTGTGCGTTCATTCTTCATCGGTCCACTCACTTTGACTTTGCGCCATTTCTTCAGTATTTTGTGGTTCTAGGGTTTTCTTTATGGTTTTTCCCTTTCATTTTCCCACTGCTCAACTCTCTTAGAGCTTGACTTCTGTGAATTCTTACTTCGCTGCTATTCTCGGGCTTTACAACATAGTATATATATATTTCCGTTATGGCTTCGTATAACCATTTATTTTATGATTTAACTTGATCGCATGGGTATACTGGGACCAATTCTTTTATACTTCTTTCTTTTTCGATTTCGAATATAATAAACAAAATACTTCATTTCCCTTAGACTCTGTGGATGTAAAGAAAATAAGGGAGCTTCATTAAGGTTGAACCCCTGCAGTGATTTTAGACCATGCATTATGATAAAAGTGATAAATAAGCTTAAACACAATATAAGTTACAACACCAGGGAAAAATTTAAAGATGGAAAATTATCTTGAAGTTTAAAAACATTGGCGAATCTCACTAGTCCCTAATATGCAAACTATACAATTTTTATTGATATATTTGTAAAATTATTCAATTTTATAATGATTTTGTATATAGTCTCTATATAATGTTGGCAATTTTGAAGGTAAAATAATTTTATATTGTAAAATTTGGGCGAATCATTTTTACAAAAAATGGGAATTGGCAAATCTTTTTTTTTTTTGAAAAATCATGGAAAATTAGCCCACCTGTGAATATTAGCCCCTAAAATTTTCCATGATGCAAACTAAGATGTAAATGAAAAACTAATTTAAAACATGAAAAACCGATCTCAAACTAGAATGGGATAGCCCTCTCCTAATGCGAGAGAAAGTTAACTAAAACAGGGGGAAAGACTGGTTTATGAATGAATCCACCATATGATTTCCATTGACTAAAATAAATAATTCATTTTAATTAATGAAAGAATAAGAAAAATACAGTTATGAATAAATAATAAATATTTATCATTTATCACATATATACTTCAATGGATTCATGATCATCTCAGTCTCGTTCTGCCTCTTGGAGATACCTCCTGCAAGACTTCAGCAACATATCACAATATGACTCAACAATATTGTTAGAGATCAAAGAAACATACTACTTAGAATGTAGATTAAAATCAATTATAAAACCTTGACAAAAAACATCATTTCGGTAACAGTACATAAGAATGGAAATTTATTAAATAGTGCCAAAGCTTATTACAAAATATGCAGTCCTGGAGTAGCTCAGACCCGTAGTCACATTGCCTACAATAGTGCTAAGTAATGAGAACAGACCCAAAAACCCTATGTTTTCTCTATAATCGGCCTTTCTGTACACAAAATGGTGTTATTGCACAAATCGAACAACTACAAAGAATCCCCTTGGAGTGGATTATGACCTCCCCTCTCCCCTCTCATGGATCTCCTGGCGAGTATTTATACATGATTTAGAAATAATAACAATTTCCCCAAATCTCTCAACAACATAGTTAATTACAACAAATATGACTTTAATTGGAACTTTGGCCAAACATAGATGAACACAGTAGAACAAATTTCCCAATTTGGTTTGCATAGATAAGAATGATCCCACTTGTTTCGAATGGATAGGAAGAATTCACGGGCAATGTAATTGTTGTTCAACTGATTCAACAACCTCTTTAGCATTTAAGAAATCCTTTTTGCCACTGGGAGGAATTGCATTGGTGATTGATATGTTTTCGCAATCGGCCCTATATTGAAAGTCAAACAGAAAACAAAATTATATTAAAAATGGTGTAAAACAAACTTTGTAAATAAACCGAATTATGCCCAAAACCAATATAAATTTAAATGGATTTTAAAATTTATACAATAATGACCCCCTTAAGAAGTGTCAAGTGGAAAATGCTAACATATATCAGGAAATAAACATCGAAGGTTCAAACATAGTCGCACTGCAAATATTTTACGAGATATGACTATTCCAGAATGGACGTGATACCAACATTAAACCATCATTTATATGGCCATCAGATCTAGAACAATATTGGAAATTGGAAGTTTGGGTGCGGCCAATAACAAAACTTACGATACAGGAACAAAACCGGGATTTGAATTAAATTAGTTTAATAACAACATCAGCTCTGGAGGTCGGGAACTTGAGCTGACAGGTGTTAGGCAGACAGGTGGCAGGTGCACAGACTCATATAAGAAGATTTAGTATATTAGAGTTTTACAATTGTTACCATTTAAAAGTTCCAATATATAGGCGAACCCGATGTTCCAATTAGACCATCGTTAATACACATATCGGAGCCTAATAGATATCAGAGTATTGGGCGAAATGCCATCGGTATATTAGAGATCAGAGGGATATGATATCACAAGTTTAAAAGGCATTGCGAAATAAAACTCTGTTAGGGAGAGTGGAGAGATGACGTGTGAAGTGGGGCCTCTGTCAATCAATTTATAATATGACCAGAATTTGGATTGATAATACGCTTGTTTTAATATAATTCTCCGAAATCTATATAATTTTTTTTTTCCACTATATGGATCAGATTTAAGATGCCACATGCCAATTTAATATAGATCGGGTTCTGACATCAAGGAATTCTAAAAGGATTCCTCTGATGTCAGAACTTCGATATCTCCGATATATTCTTTCGTTTACATAAAAATAACCACTTGTTTAATGCTTAAGGCCTAACCTAAAGCCACTTAATTATATTGATCTTGGTCTCGGGGGCTATGTTAATTAATTGAAATTTCAAAACAAAGGAAAATTTATGAATTTATTAGTAGAATGAATATAATATAAAACTAAGACTAAATTTGCAAATGATGTGACAAATGTTAACCGAAAGAAGATTAGACTTAAAATGAAGCAATGAAACTCAATGTCTAAATACATGTAAAAAGGGTCCCCGTGCTTATTATAAAAAATAAAATGGGGGTGTTGTGTTTTCACTGCAACAAGTCCTGTAGTCAAGACACTTTGATTCTGAGTGAGTAGCGTGAGCCTTTTTATTTAAATCACACTTGATATATATATATATATATATATATATATATATATATATATATATATATATATATATATATATATATATATATATATATATATATATATATATATAGATACTATGATTTTATGGAAACCATATACACACATAGGTTACTAATTAACTCCCTTAGTTATTTATTAATAAACACAAAAGACAAGGCTTGAAAACAAATGCAAATATACTTGTACTGGAATAGGTAAGACAAGCCAGGAGTAAGGAATGATAAGGTTTTAAAGCCAAAATTGGAGGTTTTTAATGGCAAAATTGCTTCCATAAAAGGGACTCATCACCATACTTGTTATGTTATCTATAAAAAAAATAGGACAGTGTAATAAATTGGTAATGTGATTAATTGCATCAAGATAAATAGTGTGCATTCTAATCCTCAAATTGAAGAGATATGTCATATGTATGAGTGGGTGGGTTGTCACTAATGTTGTTGAAATTTTGGCTAGTTTTACATTAGCAAGTGCCTGGTTTGAATCCCCCTTTTTATGGTGTACTAGTCTATGCCAATGAGTTTATTTGGTATAATGAATCAATGTGAGGAAGCATCCATTGGGTTTCGCTGTGAGGTTTTCCTCAGAACCCAAGGGATGCTTCTCCACATTCATTCATAGATGCAATATCCAGTAAACCCATCAACATAGATAACATGTCTCACTCAAGAAAATTCAAATTAGACACTTGTTGAAATACAACTAGCTAAATGTCCAACAATAATAGTGAAGATCAATTGAACCACACACACACAACCCAAGGGGTTAGCTCAATTGGTTAAACCATCCACCAAGGGATGTTGCTAATAAGGAGGTCATACATCACATGTTAAGATATGATCGAATCCATTGGGGTACCAATCACTATTGTGGTTAGTAGTTGAGCCACCCTCCATGTAGATATTCTAGGGAAGAGGGGAAGATTCCACAATATTGGAGATCTTTATTAGATTTGCCTCTCTTCCTCAAATTATGAATGAAGGGTGGCTCAACCACCTCCTCGGGCCCAATAGATACATATACATATAGATAGATACTTATCATAAAACAATTTTTCTGTTTCTAAATTCTTCCTTGTAATATCCAAAATTTATATAAATTTATTTTAATTATAAAGAGTATAAAAAATAGTAAAATTTATTATTTGTTGATACAATGCTCCCAAGAGAATACAAGTTAACCAATAAACTTTGAGACTAAATCAATTTTGATAACTATTGACATGATGTCCACCATATATTAAAAATAGTAGCTACATATAACAAGGCATGATTTAAAGTAAAAATATTTTAGATATTAAGTACAAAAGAAAGTTGTAAAATTCCTCATTTATTGATATAATGCTCCCAAGAGAATATAAGTTCACCAATTAGTTTTGAGACTAGATCTAACTTTGATTACTATTAACATGATGTCCACCACAAATCACCACAAATTAAAGTAGTTGCATATAATTGTCATAGAACATCATTTAAATTTGAAATATTTCAAATATGGATCCAAGAATAGAGATGTAGAGGATTAAAGATATTTAGTTAATGATGTAACCTTGGTAATAAGAATAATTGAATGAATATTCATGCATGCTATGTTATCTTTTATAAACCAATGTAATAATTTGGTAATGTGATTAATTGTGTGTACTAAGAAAAACAATGTGTACTCTAAAACTTAAATTGAGGGGATGTGTCACATACATGGGTGGGTGGGTGGGTGGGTTGTTTCCAATTTTGTTGAAAATTTCGTTAGATCTAAGCTAATAAGTGCCTAATTTGAAGTCCTTTCTTTGTGGTGCTTTAGTTTGTGTTAATGGGTTTACTAGGTATGTTATTCACGAATCAATGTGGAGAAGCATCCCTTGGATTTCCTTATACAATTTTCTTAAAAAACCAAGGGATGCTTCCCCACATTCATTCATAGATGACATCTCTAGCAAAATTATCAACTTCGAATAACGTGGGTCATTGAGAGAGATTCGAATTAGGAACTTGTCAAAACAAGACTAGCTAAATGCCTAATAAAAATATCGACAAATGATTGAATTATACACACATATAACCCAAGGGGTTAGCTCAATTGCTTAACCCATTCACCAAGGCATGTTGCTAATAGAGAGGTCATAAAGACATTTTATTTTTATTTTTTATTTGGTTTGTTTGCTAAGTGATGTGAGTCTTGAGATGACTGCACACTTAACTTTTAGCTTGATAAACCACTGCCCAAGAGCATCTAAGCCATCAAAATCACACATAGATCACACGCAAAATAAACCAAACTAACCTTTAACATGAACTTGTAACCTTCGCATCACATAGTGCCTTAATAAAACATCCTATCACCATTTATTCTACACCTTATAAACATTTTTATTAAAAATTTAAAAATAAAATTTTATTTCAAATTTCTTTATCAATTTGAGAGTTAAAAATCCACTTCCGAGTGTACAAATTACCTTATCATGTGTCACTGTCATCAAATTTCGTAATCAAACACTTAGATTCTCTTTCAAGTGGTTGATGCTAGAATTGCATCTCGATCTTTAATTAAAAGGAAGGCCACAATAAATCCGTCCCCTCATAACATTTTTTCTATTCTCAAAATTTGAAGTATAGATTCAAAGATATATTACTATTACATAACATTTTCCCAATTCTCAAAATTTAAAGTATAGATTCAAAAATATATTCCTATTATTATTATTTTATTTTAGTGAAGTGTGATAGACATTGTTAGGTATTTTTATGCTTATTCGTTGGGTCATGGCACGAAAACTCTTGAAAAAGGAAGTGGAAGAAAGAACCAAATTCTCTAAATTTGAAAAAACCTCCAATTTTTATTAAGATAATCAAATACCAATAATTAGCAATCAATGAATATTGAATTGAAATTTAAAAAAATAAATGAAAAATATTTAACTTGAAAAAGCTGAAATGTGAATTATACCATTAATGAGAATTATACCATTTAAATATAAACAAGCATATAAAATAAATTTTAGTTTAGTTATATGGATTATTTATACCATTTAAATATAAACAAGCATATAAAATAAATTTTAGTTTAGTTATATGGATTATTTTTAAATTATTAGAGTAAATATAATAAATAATTGATGATAATTAATATTTTTTAAGATTGATTAAGGTATTAGGTTTTAAGAAGGTAAGAGATAATTTAAAAAAATTAGAATTTTATTTTTATACTCGAAAAATATTCTAAAATCATCATATTATTATTGATGTGAAAGGTTGAGAAGATTGGTTAGTTTAGTTATATGGATTATTTTTTTAATTATTAGAGTAAATATAATAAATAATTGATGATAATTAATATTTTTTAAGATTGATTAAGGTATTAGATTTTAAGAAGGTAAGAGATAATTTTAAAAAGTTAGAATTTTATTTTTATACTCGAAAAATATTCTAAAATCATCATATTATTATTGATTTGAAAGGTTGAGAAGATTGGTAGCATGAAAAAAAACTTTGAAATTTAGATCTAATCTGATCTGAATAATCTAATTGAAAGTCCTTTTCATCTTTAACCATCTTTGTGTTACGAAGTTGATATAATCTTGCATCCCATGTTGTTTTGGGAATTGACCAATGCTTGATTCACCATGAAAGTCATGAGAATTTGTTTTTATTTTAGGAATGCTTATTTTCTTCTTTACAATAGTCAAGTTAGAGAGATACTTTTGATTTTTGAAATTTAGATTGATCACCTCATAATATCTTAGTTTCGTTTTTCCCTCTAACTTTTTATCACCCCACAATTTCTCCTTAAATTTTGATGTAATGATATTTTTAATGTTATTCTTATTCTAGACATTGATATCCTCCTTTATTCCCCAATTGTCTAGCCAAGGTTACGCATCTCTGCTTTAGCCAAAGGCGATTTTGGCTAGAGTTAGAAGTAATTTTAGTAAACCTCTTGTCTTCCATGTTGTTTAAACTCTTCTTATACATAATATACCTAGTCATAGCGATGCTTTCAATGGGGGGAATGCTTGTTTCAATGAGGAGGATATGATGGGGTGTATTTACTTTAATCTTGAGATTATAGGTTATGAAGTACTTTTGGATATGTTCTATCTTTCTCCATAACTTTGAAGTTATTGCATCCCCAAACCTCACATCCATAGAAAATAATAGGGGTGATAAGAGTCTCAAAGAGGAGTTTTTTTATTTTTATTAATCCCATAGCTAAAAATGTGTTCAATTATAATTGTTTCCAAGTCAATAACAAGCTTTTCGTCCTATGATTATCCTTTTCTCAATGATATAATTCAAATTGAGCTTGTTATGTATATCCAGTCCAAGAAATTTGTATGAAGGAATTTTCTCCAACTAGTTGTTGTCATATATGGAGGTATTATGTGTGATTTTTTTGGATTTTAATTATCACCTTTTTCGTTTTGTTATTATTAATAGTCATACCCATCTTGGAATAGAAATATTCAACGATTCTTAGATGCTTTCTAAGATTCTAAGGTCTCCTCACCAAGAGAATAATATTAACAACACAAAGATGAAGAGTGATGACTATGCTAGTGAGAGTGGGGCTAAGACAACTTTCTTTTTCTAAACACTCTTCTAACTTCTCAATGTATATTCCAAAAATGGTACGAGACAAGGGACACCCTTCTTTAACTTTGATATTGTAGTTAGTTTCTTCTGACCAACCTTTAGTAATCATAATCTTAGCAATAACATTCTAAAACAACTTTATGATAACAACCCTAAACACTGTTCTTTAACTTTATGATAATTGTTTTGTTTTTTTGTTTTATAATTTTTCTACTATGTGAAACCATTCAAATAAATACTTTTTATTTATTATATATTTTAAAATATTTTCTTAATAATTTTAAATAAAAGAGAAAAAAAATATTAATTAAATAATAAATTATAAAAACAATTTAAATCAATATATTTTATTAGAAAAAAATATAACTGCAAACAATAATCAATTTTAAATATTAATAAATATTTTTATTACATTTTATACAAACCACTATTATAACTCTCTTTGAAAAGCCCTTGAGAAAAAGATGAAATCTCGACAAACCTACTTGAAAGGGACGGTGTTGAAAAATGTTATACTCGGTAAATCCGAAAAGTGAATCTTTGTGTTAATCCATCAAAACAAGCCCATGGCTTTGATTGATCAATGTGTAGAGTTCGAAGATTGTCTTAGCATGACATCCTTTTTTGCCTAATATTCCTCTCTTTTCCTATATATTTACCACCTAAATAAAGCCATATCCACCAAGTTTTGATGAAGGTATGCAATAATATGTCTTCTTATTCATATTTGACTTTGTACCCTATTGTTTTGTTAAAGAATGCAATTGGCTACCGAATCGGTTTGTTTTCGTAGCTAAGCCAGATTTTTGTAGCTGTCTCCATTGTTTGCAAGGTTCAGAAGCTCCAGGTCAGCAACGAAGTATGCAGATGGATAGGGAATGGTTTCCTCGTGGATCCCTTCCTATCCCCTTGAAACTATTCATTAAGATAAGCGCAGGAGATCACGATCAAACCCCAAGTCAACTGCAGGATTGTTGCCGAAACAGAATTCGAGTTTAATAGAAATCTTATCGATTTGCTTTCGGAATAGAAAATCGAAGATTTAGCGGTATAGTTTAGCTAAGATAAAGATGTTAGGCTTAAATTACTCATGTTGTTATGCCAGAGACCTGTTATAAAACTTATGGCCGCATTGTGATTTGGTGTGCGTCGGATGATGTAATTCTGAAACAGTTTGTGAATTTCATTTGCCAGCAATATAATTGGTTTTGTGTGTACGTGTTGCATTGATTGGAGATTATGAACTGATCTGTGGAGGGCCCCTACGAGCAGTGACAGGTCTTAACCAATTGCAATTCGATTTCTTTTCATTCCTTGAATACTTTGTTTTGTGTGGAAATGCAGCATAATGAATTCGCCAATGAATCATTATTTGCATAAGTACTTTCATCTGCTTCATACCTAGTTTAGTATGTTATTTGAATTGCTTTATACCTGGTACATCATGGTTACTTCATTTGCTTATTATCTAGCATAATTCAAGTGTGTTTACTTCACAGTATAGATGTTGTTTGAAATATCTTGTTTGAATGAAAATTGAATAAGTAAAAGTGTGAGACTTTTCTCCTAAACAATTGAGTTCAGACAATATTTCTTCACAATTGATAAAACAAATTTCCTTTTGCACTTAGTGAATTAGAAGCTGCAACATAAAGATTCGAGACCAAAAATCCCAAAACAATCTAATACAAGTAGGATCACTCTCATATCATCCATAAACTAATTAGATAGAGAATAACTCCTAAGAAATTAGCTAACAACTTTAACAACTGCAACACTAATATAATTAACAAACGCCACCTCCATATTCATCTTAAGTTTAGATCCTAAAAAATACATAATGACATATCGAATAACTTCTAGCACATATTGTGCACCTGTACTTCATCAGTCTATGCACCCTGGTTGACAATTTATGATTGACAATTTAAAGACATTAAATTGGCCAAACATTTTGGCGCAATTGCCAGGGAAGTACGAATAAATGTTAAAAAAAATAAATCAAAACATGATATGTGTAGGGATAGAGACTCTAGAGGTAGATTTGTAGGGAGAGGAAGAAGTTTAATTCCCAAAAATCCACTCATTTCACCTAGACTTTGAGAATCCACACCACCTACTCAAACCCGAATTCCTTTGAGAAGTTGACAAAGGTTTCCTGAAATCTCAAGGTCAGAAATCCAATCCAGAACTTTGCCCACTTCTTCTACTGATGTTGTAATTGAAGGAAATCCTACATCCCCAACTATAGGAGTAATCTTTCTATCCTTCACTGGTGAGAAAATTTTGGGAGAAAAATTAGAAGTTCGTAGTGAAGAAGATGAATCATAAACTTATTTTGAGCAACCATTGATAGAGGAACCAGAAAGATTAGAAGAACACTATATTGTTGGGTTGTGTTATATTCTTTCCACGACTAGCCCACGTAGTTAACCAGGGGGTCTGTCCCCCCTTTGTTGCACTAATTACGTAGCGGGGGGCTCACAAGGGGTTTGAGGGGTGCAGGTAACCCCCCTCTATGGGATTCGGGGCAGCGCCCTAGAAAATTTTGTTTTTGGACCCTATATTAGGTTTGGCGAACCTACCTATGGTTTTGTGCATGTTTTTCGCACATGGTTTTGGACACGATGGTTTTCAGTCCATGGTTTTGGACACGATGGTTTTCAGTCCATGGTATTGGATGCTATGGCATGTATAAATATCTATTGTAACATTGAAAGGAACAATAATGAAAAATCAAGCTAGTAGTCCCGGTTTAGGGATCCAGGGGAAAATCTCTGTGTATATGTGTTTTATGTGTTATGCTCTCGCATTGTTTATTTTCTGTGTTTTAGAATTCGTATGCAGGTAATTTCTGTATAGGGTTAAAACCTACATTTGGTATCAGAGCTGTTTTGGCTTCAAGGGGACGCCTTTGTTGCTGAGGGGTTTCGCTCGGACCTGTGGTAAACCCTGTTTAATGGAAGATCTGCGAGATCGATTTTGGCGGTGAAACAGATGAAGAGCAGTGGAAAGATAGAGATCAAGAAATTTAATGGTCAGAGTTTTGAGTTGTGGAAACTCAAGCTGGAGGATCTGTTGGTGGATAAATATCAGTGGATCGCGGTAGATCCGGGTACTAAACCAATGGGAGTGTTCGATGAAGAATGGAAGAAGTTGGATCATAAGGCAAAGAGCACAATACGATTGTGTGTCTTAGATTCAGTATTGTTGGATGTATCAGGGGAAGCTACGACGAAGGCTTTGTGGGACAAGTTAGGGACTTTGTATCAATCTAAGTCTTTGGTGAATAAACTATTCCTATGGAAAAAGTTGTATAACCTGAGGATGAAAGATGGAGATTCAGTGACAGAGCATCTGAACGCATTTAATAATATGGTAAGTAAATTATTATTTGTTGATATTTAAATTTCAGATGAAGATAAGTGCATTAATTTGTTGTGTTATCTACCAGATTCATGGGATATTCTGGTTATTGCAATAGGTAGCAATGCAATTGCCTTGCAGTTTGATGAAATTGTCTCATCCTTGCTGACAGAGGAGATGAGACAGAAAAACATGGAGAGCCAGAATGGTGATGCCTTGGCTGTATGAGGATGGTCCTAGAACAGAAACAAAAATAAGTCATTGAGTTGGATATCTAAATCTAGAGGGAGATCTAAATCTCCAGGAAAACCTGTAAAGGTGGTTTGCTGGAAATGCGGAAAGGAAGGACACTACAAAAGGGACTGTAAATCTAAAGCTCCTGATAAAGGAAAGGGATCTGATGATGCTCCTTTTGCAGAGGGGAAAACCACCTCAGATGAAGGTGGGAATGTGTACTTGGCTTCTTCAAGTACACATGTAGATCATGAGACTTGGTTGATTGACTCAGGTGCATCCTTTCACTTCACTCCCCATAAAGAGTGGTTCTGCGAGTATGAAAAATATGATGGTGGTGATGTCTTCTTGGGGGATCACAGGAAGGCTAGAATCGTTGGTCGCGGACAAGTAATGTTGAAGTTGCACGGTGGAAGGGTTAGAACACTTCCAGGTGTTCTGCATATTCCTGCATTAGCCAGAAATCCGATTTCTGTAAGCAACCTAGATGATGCAGGTGTAAAAACAGTGTTCAAGAAGGATACCTACAAGATGGTTCGGGGAGCATTGATATTGATGTGGGGAGTTCGGATTGGAACTCTGTACAAGCTGCAAGGTAGCACTATTGTTGATGGGTGCAACATCTCTGTGGTTCCTGAAAGTGGAGTAGAAAATCTAGTGGCCTCTGGAGAGAAGACCATGTTGTGGCATCAAAGGCTTGGACATATTGGAGAGAAGGGCCTTCAAATACTTCATGGTAAAGGTATGGTAGAAGGTATGAGTAATAACTCTCTGGATTTTGATTTCTGTGAAAATTGTGTATATGGGAAGCAGAATTGGGCAAGTTTCCCCTCTAGTGGTATGCGGGCGAAACAAATATTAGAACTTGTGCACAGTGATGTGTTTGGACCTGTGAAGGTTCCATCACTGGGTAAGTTTGTGTACTATGTATAATTTATAGATTACTTCTCAAGGAATACATGGATATATTTCCTTAAGAAGAAATCTGAAGTCTTTGACAGGTTTAAAGAAATGAAGGCTCTGGTGGAAAACCAGACAGAGAAGAAGATAAAGGTGTTGAGGACAAATAACGGTGGAGATTTTTGCGGTAAGGAATTTGAAGAATTCTGTAAAAAGTGTGGTATAACACAACAAAAGACTACTCCATACACACCTGAGCAAAATGGAGTTGCAGAAAGAATGAACAAGAAGTTGATGGAAAGGGCAAGAAGCATGCTCAGTGGTGCCGAGTTAGGACAGGAATTCTGGGCAGAGGCGGTGGAGACAACATGTTACCTGGTCAACATATCATCTTCATTAGCGTTGGAGGATAAGACTCCACAAGAGGTATGGACTGGTAAGAAACCCTCTCTTTCACATTTGAGGGTATTTGGATGTGATGCATATGTACATGTTCTAAAGGAGAAAAGAAACAAGTTGGATAGTAAATATGAAAAGTGCATCTTTATTGGGTATAAGGATGGTTTAAAGGGTTATAAGCTTTGGAACCCAGTAACAAGGAAGGTTTTGTATAGTCGAGATGTGGTGTACAGAGAGGTGAAAGATATTATTAAACATGAATTCCAACCAAAGGAACCTGAGAATATAGAGTTTGAGCTTAAGGAGGTAGAATCAGACTCTACAACAGAGGAGGAATCAAAAGATGAAGAGCCACAAACTCTGGGTGTTAGAAGATCAGTTCGAGAAAGAAGGTAGCCGGAAAGGTATAGTCCATTTGCTTTCTGTTCAAATTTTGCTTTATCTGTTACTGAGGATGATCCCAAAACTGTGAAGGAAGCATTAGATTCAGAGGCTGGAAAACTCTGGAAAGAGGCCGTGGTTGATGAAATGGCATCTTTGCACAAAAATGAGGCTTGGGATCTAGTGGAGTTGTCGGCTAGAAGGAAACCCATTGGCAGCAAATGGGTGTTCAAGGAGAAGATAAATGCAGAAGGAAAGATGGAGAAATACAAATCTCGGTTGGTAGCAAAAGGTTATTCCTAGGTGCCAAGAATTGATTTTGGTGATATTTTTTCTCCTGTTGCTAAGGTATCTTCTATTAGATTACTTTTATATGTTGCTGCTGCTTTTGATTTTGAGGTAGAATTGATGGATGTGAAGACAACATTTCTTCACAGGGATCTGGAAGAGGAGATCTACATGAAGCAACTTGAAGGTTTTGCGATGAAGGGTAAGAAAGAAATGGTATGCAAGTTAAAGAAGTCTCTGTATGGGTTAAAAGAGTTACCAAGGATGTGGTATCAGAAATTTGATACATTTATACGGGGACTTGGCTTCACTAGAAGCAAAGCAGATCACTTTGTGTATTTTAAATTAATTGGTGACCATGTTATTCATTTGGTCTTGTATGTGGATGATATGTTGCTGGTTGGAAATGACAAAGAAATTATCCAGGATTTGAAGACCCAATTTTCCTCCAAATTCGACATGAAAGATCTTGGTGCTGCAAACTATATTTTGGGCATGGAAATTAAAAAAGACCGGGAAAAGAGGAAGCTATGGTTAAACAAGAGGAAGTATGTCAAGACAATACTGCAGAGGTTTAATATGCAGGATAGTAAATCGGTGAAGGTTCCTAGTCCTGTAGGTGTGAGGTTATCTACTGAACAGTGTCCCAAGACACAAGAAGAGGAAGAGGATATGTCTCGTGTTCCATATGCAAGTGCAATCGGTAGCCTAATGTATGCAATGGTTTGTACTAGACCAGACATTGCACATGTAGTGGGAGTATTGAGCAGGTTTATGTCAAAATCAGGGTTTTCAGGTATTTGTGTGGCACTAGTGATTATGGTTTGTGCCACCAAGGAAGACCAGGATTGGACAGAGTGTTGGATATTCATGGCTTTTTTGATGCAATTGGGCTAGAGATCTGGATCAGAGAAGATCTATAAGTGGGTATGTGTTTAACCTATTTGGAGGTGCAGTCAGTTGGATTAGTAAGAAAAAATTTGTAGTGGCACTATCAACTAGAGAGGCAGAATACATGGCAGCGACTCATGCAATCAAGGAAGCAGTTTGGTTGCAAAGATTGTGTTCAAGTATGGGGTTAGTATAGGGAGCTATAAGGATAGACTGTGACAGCCAAAGTGCAATTTTCTTGGCAAAGAACCCTGCATATCATTCAAAGACAAAGCACATTGATGTTTAGTATCACTTTGTGAGGGATATGATAGAAGACAAAAAGGTGTTGCTGGTAAAGGTGGACACTTTGAAGAATATTGTAGATGCATTGACAAAATATATGAGCTCTGAGAAGTTCTCTTGGTGTAGAGAAACAATGGGCATTGCAGGGTTGGATAAATGACTAAGTTGTCTTGTGGCCCCCTGTGGAAATAAAACAACAAGTGGGAGAATGTTGGGTTGCATTATGTTCTTTCCACGACTAGCCCACGTAGTTAATCAGGGGGTTAGAAGGGGGGCAAAGCCCCCCCTTCATTGCGTCGATTGTGTAGCAGGCGGGGGGGAGGGATCACAGGGGGTTTGAGGGGTGCAGGTAACCCCCCTACCTAGGGCTTTGTGCATGCTTTTCGCTCATGGTTTTGGACGCGATGGTTTTCGGTCCATGGTTTTGGACGTGATGGTTTTCGGTCCATGGTATTGGATGCTTCAACATGTATAAATATGTATTATAACATTGAAAGGAAAAATAATGAAAAATCCAGCTGGTAGTCCTGGTTTTGGGATCCAGGGGAAATCTCTGTGTATTTGTGTTCTATTTGTTATGCTCTCGCATTGTTTATTTTCTGTGTTTTAGAATTCGTATGCAGGTAATTTCTATACAAGGTCAAAATCTACATATATTAGTTCCGAAGAATCTATCATGGTTGAAGAAGGGGAAGGATAAGTACACAATGTCCATGGCGAAGAGGATAGGATTGGAGGAAGAGGAAGAGGAAGAGGTAGAGGTAGAGGAGGGGGTAGAGGTAGAGGAAACCAAGATCCTTCTGGATTCCCTATTCTTGATGAAGATACAACCCTCACAATGAAAAATATATCACCCTCGATTCTTCCTAATTTCCACGGGAAAATAAACGAAGATCCAGAGACATTTCTCTTTGAATTTGAAGTATTATGCATATCGTATGACTATCTGCATGATGCTCAAAAGTTAGAATTGTTCCCTGCCGCATTAAAAGAATCGACATTAAAATGGTTCATGAGTCTAGGAGTGCATTCTATAACAACATGGGGACAAATGAAAGAGGCTTTCTTAGGCAAATATAGAGATTATTGTATGCCTAGTAACCTTAAAGATGAAGTCTTCAAAATGACATAAAAAGAAGATGAAAATCTTGAAGACTTGGTAGAAAGGTTTGTTTATAATGTTAAAAGAGAAAAAATGGATAATTTGGATGAAGAAACCTTAAAATCCCTCTTACTTAGAGCTATTAAAGATGAATGGATCGATCTCCTTAACCTAACTAGGAAAGGAGATATTTCCCAACTACCATTTGCAGATATTTGTGATTTATGTGTACATGTCTCAAGGGGGAAAGCACGAGTTAGAAGGAGTCCTAGAGACCCTCTCTTGTCAAGAATTAACAAATCCGCACTTGGGACAGTCAACAGTGTAGAGTTAGTAAATTTTCTTGACACCTTCAAAACAGATACCTTAGGGAGCCTAAGTGAGCAGATAGACACCCTTAAAATACAAAACATGCAAAATTCTGAAAATTCTACATTATCTATCTTCTATCCCAAATGTTGGAAGAAACATGCTCTAAGAGAGTGTCCCTTAGACTCAAAAGACATAGAAACCTGTGGCATATGTGCAGATAATCATGATATGAAGGAATGTCCATCCTTACTAGGTCTTAAGGTTGTATTCAATGGTGAAGGAATCTCAGAACCAGTAGACACTCTCTACTTTATAGCCAAAATACCATGGAAAAATCCCCAACCAAATCAATCACAAGGATATAGACCACAACAATTCGCCCAGTCTTCACAAAATAATTGGAATTCAGCCTAGCAGCCTTGGGCTTTGCCACAGTCACAACCTTGGAATCAAGGATGGAAAAATCCTTATGGAGCCTATACTCAATATCAACAATACTCACCATCTTATCTTCCACCACAATTTTTACCCCCATCTAATCAAATTCCTCAAGCTAATCAATTACCACAAGTTCTAGTTTAGAATCAAAACCCATAACTTTCCTTACCATTTCCACAAAAATCAAATCAACTACCCGCTCAACCACTTCCGAATCCCAATAATAAAATACCACAACAACTGGTATACAACATGGAGGTGCAGAATCCTCAAACTTATGTAATAACTCCACTAGACCTAAATAATGTTCAATTAAGGTCTGGAAGAGTATTACCAAGAAAACCCCTTGTTGTCATTCAAGAAACAAGATCCGATCTTCAAAAACACAAAAACCAAACAGAAGAAGGAGAGACCTCTCTCCCTCAGAAGGAAAACAAACAAACAAGAGAAGTTCCAAAAAACACTCCCATCATAGAACAACCCTCGGTATCAATTAGTCCACCTTTCCCTCAACGGTTGAAAATTTATGAAGAAGTAGAAAACAAATTATCTTGCCTGATTACAACATGATGGATTAATTAAGGAATGTTTATATTAAGATTCCTTTACTTCAAGCCATAAAAGAAATACCAATTTCTGCAAAAACAATTAAGGAATTAAGTACACAAAGATAAGGGAGAAGAAGAAAAGATATAAAAAGAATGCAGTTAGTCGGAAAAATTGCAGACATTATGATGGGGAAGACGACAATTCAAAAATATTTAGATCCAGGAAGCCCCATTGTAAAAATTCACATCAATGGAACTGAAATACCAAATACATGACTAATTGATCTAGGAGCAGCCATAAACATAATGAGTAAACAAGTTATGGACACACTTAGGCTTCCTAATATTCGATACACAACAACCTTGTTGCAATTAACAGATAGGTCTGTTATTAAACCGGATGGTGTGTTGGAAGATGTTTGTGTATCCTTATATTCTTGGGAATATCCTGTTGATTTCATGGTCTTAACACCCAAGAATAATTTAGGACATCCATTGATTCTAGGAAGGCCTTGGTTGGCTACAACTAATGCTTTCATCAGCTGCAGATCAGGCGATATGTTTATCTTAGATGGAAATTATAAAAATAAATTTACATTATATCCCCCTACGAGAAACAACAGTAGATACAAAAACTGAAGAATGGATAGAAGATGAAGAAGATATACAACCTATTTTCCTTACTGAACAAGTAAAATAGGAAGACCAACTTTTAAATTTAGTGGAAAATAATGAATATTCCTCACATTATGATCGTAATCGAAATGAGTATCTCTCATCTAAACAAGTATCATTTCTCTCCATGGAAAAATTTGGGAATTCCTCGATAGAAATATTTCCAGGAAAAACCTTGAATGTCGATAAAAACCTAGAAGAAATGTAAAAGAATCAATTGATCGAAAATTTACAGAAACATTTTTTTTGCTTTTTCATGGGAATACACTGACATGAGAGGGATTGATCCTAAAAATTTCATACATCATATCTACATTGAAAAAAATTCAAGACCAGTTAGACAACCTCAGCAGAGAATGAACCCAAACATAAAAGAAATTATTAAGGAAGAGTTGCAGAAACTATTAAATGTGAATTTCATCTATCCAATATCTGACAGTTAGTCGGTTTCACCCCTAGTAGTCGTTCCTAAGAAGAATGGAGAGTGGAGAATATGAATCGATTACAGGGAATTAAACAAAGCAACATTAAAACACCACTTTCCATTGCCTTTCATAGACTAGGTCTTAAACACATTAGCATGAACAAAATATTTTTCCTTCTTGGACGGGCTCAGTGGATATAACCAAATTCAGGAGGCCCCTAAAGATCAAGATAAAACCACGTTCACTTGTCCATGGGGAATTTATGCTTATCGGGTACTTCCTTTTGGGTTATGTAATGCTCCAGCAACATTCCAAAGAGCAGTCCTCGACATTTTCTTTGACCTTATTCATGATTGTGTGGAAGTGTACATGGATTACTTCATAGTCTATGGGGATTCTTTCAATGAAGCACTAGAAAATTTAGAAAAAGTCTTAATAAGATGTAAAGAAACAAATCTCTCATTAAGCCATGAAAAATGCTTCATGATGTTTAACGAAGGAATTGTTTTAGGTCATCATATTTCAGGAGATGGAATCAAAGTAAACTCATCTAAAGTTGAAGTCATTTCTAAGTTATCAGTGCCAAGTTGTCAAAAGTATGTTAGAATTTTTCTCTGTTTTACTAGATACTATAGAAGATTTATAGAAAACTTAACAAAAATTGCATCCCCACTCTTTAAACTACTCACCAAAGACTGTGAATTCAGTTGGGATTCTGAATGTCAAGCTACCTTTGAAACTTTGAAAAAGATAATTTCTAAAGCACCCATATTAAAAGGACCTAACTAGAAATTGCATTTCCATATCTCAACAGATGCTTCAAATTCAGCCTTAGGGGCTGTGTTAGGACAAAAAGATCTTACTCCTTATGCAATCTATTATACTAGTAAAAATCTAACTCCTGCAGAGTTAAATTATACTATAACTGAAAATGAGTTTTTAGCTGTAGTTCATGCCATTAACAAATTTAGACATTATAGAACTCGCTATGAAACTTTTGTTCACATAGACCATTCTTCCATTAGATACTTAATGAATAAACCAGTCACTGATGGAAGAATAACTAGATGGCTCCTGCTTTTACAAGAATTCACTATAACCATTCTAGATAGGCCAAGAAAACAAAACACAGTTGTCGATTTTCTATCTAGAATACAAAATGAAAATAATGATCAACCCGTAGAAGATAAATTTCCTGATGAATATCTTTTTGCAGTATCTACTAAATCACCTTGGTATGCAGATATTACTAACTATTTGGCCACAAGAAAAATGCCATTTCATTTATCCCCTAGAGAAAAGAGAAGAATAGTCCACAATAACACATCTTATTCATGGATAAATGAAGAATTATACAAGATAGGACCAAATCTCATCATCAGAATATGTGTTCGGGAGGACAAAATACCATAGATACTTAAAGCTTGTCACGATGAGCCATGTGGAGGACATTTTTCTGACAAAAGAACTTCTTACAAAATCTTACTTTTAGGATATTATTGGCCTTCCATTTTCAGGGACACCAAGGAATATGTTAAAAGATGCGACAGTTGTCAGAGAATGGGAAAACCTACTCTTTCAAATGAAATGCCAATGCAACCACAGGTACTCATCGAACCATTTGAAAAGTGGGCACTGGATTTTGTAGGACCAATCAACCCACCTTCAAAGCAAAAGAAGTATATTCTGGTATGTACTGATTATGTCACTAAATGGGTAGAGGCTAAAGCACTTCCTTTTGCTACTGAAAATTTTGTAGTTTCATTTCTTTTTGAGGATATTTTTACTCATTTTTGTGTCCCAAGAGAAATTGTAACAGATCAAGGAACATAGTTCACATCTAGACTAGTGCAGAAGCTTGTGGACCAATACAAGATAAAACATCGAAAGTCCACTCCATACCATCCACAAGACAATGGACAAGTTGAGTCCACAAATAAGGTGATTGAGGCTATCCTTACCAAGACTGTACATCTACATAGGAAGGACTAGGTGGAAAAACTTCCAGAAGCCTTATGGGCCTACAAAACTACATGGAGAAATACTACGGGGCATACTCCCTATGAACTTGTTTATGGGAAGTAAGTCTTACTTTCGATAGAGTTCCAAATCCAGACCTATAAGACAACAGTCCAGTTAGATCTTGACTTGTCAAAAGCCTAGAAGCAAAGGATGACACAACTAAATGAACTCGATGAAATCAGACAAGAAGCCTTCCAAAGAACTAGCCTAGTTCAACAACGGAGGTCAAGATGGCATGATAAGTGTTATGCTCCTATACCAATAGGTGTCATATTTCATGATTGACTGTTAAAATGCCAAATATGTTCATCATTTCCATGCTGCAAAGGTTCCATATTTTGAAAAAAGCAAAAATAAAAAATAAAAAATGAAAAGAGGGTATGCCCTAAAAGAAAGATCAAAGGGCAAAAAGAATGAATTGGTCAAAAAGAAAGAAAATGAACCCCAAAGAAAAGACCAGGAAAGTGTGCTAGTCCAAAATGCCACTACTATCTTATTTTTTGCAAAGAAGTTCAATATGTGCAATCAGTGACTTCTGTCACAGTTGATGGATGGTCAAACAACTTAACCTTGACCAGTCCATGTTTAAATTTCTTGTTTTAGAGGTAGAGAATGAAATTTGTCCAAACAATTCAAAGTTGGTAGATAAGTAGTTAGGTAGAGAAGCAAAGGAGCTCAACAGCTAAATCTAAGCTCCTGGAAGAAATAAGGGCAGACTTAGATAGGATGGCAGTTAAAAGAAAAGAAGAGAGTAAGGGTTTGCTAGTTCAAATGCACTCAAGGAAAAAGAAGAAAAAATGTTAGGTGTAATAGACTGGGTAGGCAGTTTTGATGTTGCAGAAGCATGTTATGAGGAATTGTGTCTTCTAAAGATGATTCATCTCATGGATATCATAAGTGCCATGGAAAGGTGTGGCTACAAAGTCAAAAGAAGCATGACTAATTTCCCTCCATATTTCCCCAAGAAGCATTTACTAACCTCCCCACAAGGACACTGAGATCTGCTCAGTGCACCTAGTTCACTCCATTTCATGAAAAGACTAAGTAAAACTCTGTGTTTACTTAGGATTACCAAGCCACATTTCTTGTGTAAAAATTCTTTTGTCCATTATGCTAATTTTTCCAAAATTCATAGCTTCGATCCCTCTTTTTCATTTCCCTAAGCCTAAGTTTCACTTTCCAAACTTAGTGTTTTGATTGAACCTACATTTCATACTAATATATTAACTCTATTATATAGTTCCTGCATAAAATTCCCCCCCCTATATTTATATATGAAAAACCCAAAAAACTTTAATATCCCGACCCTCGGCTAAATATAGCCATATACCAATGCTTACGGGAATTAATGGCTCATCCGGGGCCATTAACAACCCTGCGCGCACACCATGGAGTTTATTTAACATTTGGTTGAATAAATAACCAAACCCCCGATAAACAAAGAAAACAACCCGCAAACATTATAAATTTGTTGATTTATGTGGTGGGTCCCCGCGCCATAGCCTCCACCGTTTCTCGTACGCCGCCCACCGTCGGATCACAACCCACAGATCCGACGGCCCACATGAATATCGCAAGCCCCCCTCTGTCTGATGGTTAGCGTCCAGGGAATGGTGGTTTTTCCGCCATACCCTCGGACAGGTGGCAGGCTCCCATGATCCTCGCTGCCCCCCCGCCAATACCACCTATGTCCAAAAGCGGTGTGGGGGCTAAACCGCTTACTGCCCATGCTCCCTCCCCGCTGACGTCACCCTCACGTCATCCACTGACGTCACAACCACATCATCCCTATGTCAGCGCCACGTCACCCCGCTACATGACAAAGCACTTCGTCATGCTGACGTCACCTGACAGAAATGCGCCAAAACCCGCCAAAATCAAATTTTTGTCAAAAAGGCATGAAAACATCATTTTCGTTCATTTCTATTTGTTTTCTCTGTGCGACCTGTGCATGTGATTTTTCGTCCAAATCAGCTGTTTGACTACACAGTCTGCCACCCAGCTAAATTCAGTCCACAGTTCGGCCTCCCAACTCGTCCCGCGACCTGCAAATCGCACAGTTCACCGTCAAAACAGGTATTTACCTACATTTTGTCCCCGAACCCTGTTCTTTCTAGTTTCCTCTACAAAGTCTTCAAAAAGCACCCAAATTTGAATTAAACTCATCAAATTACCTGCAAAAAAGCGCACCATAACTACTATTTTTTCCCATTTTACCAAGAAATCCCGCAAACTTCGTTTTCCGCTGCAAATTCACCAGTGAGCTAAATACAAGTCGGCTTTGACCCGCAATTCTCTGAGAAATCCCCCAGAAACTGTCATTTTACCTATTTTTGTTTCAAAGACCCAAACTCCAAGTTGAAGATCACAAGATAATTGAGAAATGGAAGCTCCAGTGGCCTTGAACATTGCTCCCCTTAATGCTCCTCATAAAGAATTAGAGTGGTTGCCCTTGGCTGATAGGGATTTTCAGATACAGGACTTAACTGGTCACAAAGACCACCTTCAAGCATTTTGTGAAATCAGGAACAGTCACCTAAACAACACTGATCTCTATGGGATATGGAAATCCAATCTGCCCAGATATTATCTCCCCTCAGTAAATGTATTCCCAGATGTAATCCGCCTGTGCTGTGCTAACTATGAGCCTACTCAAAGAGCAGCCATGACTCCATCTGGAACTGTTCTTTTTCATATAACTCCTGACTCAATCAATGATATGTTGCACTTCAAACCTAGTCATCCCCTGATTCCTCTTTCCATGAAATATTTGTTGGACCAAGGCTCTAAATTATCCACTGCAGAAATAGACCAAATTGCCAAGTTATTCATGAGACTATATCGCCAGCCCAGAGAGTCACCTACTTATTACCATGTCTAGTTCAATGAAGCTGTAAAATTCATTATTGACATGATATCCTATGTCCTGGGATTTAAGACAAGTGAATATGTTGATGAGACCATTTTAGCTCTGATGACCATGTTTGTTCTAAGACATCCTCCTGCTGTCAAATTTGACTTTGCTACTTTCAATACTAACAAAATCCATGAACAATTCATGAGTCTAGAAAGAGAGGGGGTCTTCAAGTATATATCATACATATATAATCTATTCTTGTACTATCAAATAGATAGTTTTCAATTTCCTATCAGAAAATTGGATCCTAAAGGAGAAAGGAGATCTGTCATATTTTGGACCTTAGTCTTCCATGAAGTCCATAGCTCTCCCTACACTTACTGTGAATTCATTGATATATTTATACTTCCAGTCTCCTCTTTGCTGATGAGAACTCCTCCTCCCAGACTCTCTGGTGACATGCGGAAAATTTTACATCTCTTCAAAAACTACAAAATAGGTGACTGGTACTTTTACCAGAATCACACTGACATCAGGATATATGGCTGTGAGCTGTGCCCCTATAAACTGCCAAAATATGTGCCTATGAGACTCTTTGCTCTTGAATATTTCAGGCAATTTATTAGCTCAGATTTGTCTCACTTTTATGCTGCCAAGGAGGCTCAACTGCAATTAAGAAACCAATTAGGCGCTTTCATCATTAACAAAAAGGAAGGATGGAAAGATGCTGAAAAGATATTGGGTGAACAACTCAAATTAAAAAGGAGCTTTTGGTGGGTACCCTATGACCCAAATGGATTCATCTGTGATAGAAAGGTAAAAAATAGGCTATCAGCCTATGATCATTGTAGGATCCCTGAATTAGAGCAGTATGATAATCAATATGAGTGGGTAGAGGGCACATTGATAGAACAGATCACTGAGGAAGAAAAGATGGAACAAGCAATGAAAAATATTGATAAGACTCTTGACCTGGACTCTTTTGGATAGGTCTCTTTCAAATTGCCTCAGCAAACCGAAGTGGGCACATCAACTGCTGCAACTTCACAGCAACCTGCCCAAGAAAGCACTACACCAGCTGTAGGAACATCTAAAGGCAAAGAAGTGCTGCATACAGAGCAACACAAAATGACAGATCAGCCAGAATCATCAAAGCAGCAAGGCCAAGGGAAAATTCCTCCTACCCAAACCAAAGCGCCAGAGGTACCAGCATTGCAGACTCTTCTAAATGAGGAGAAGGGCAGAAAAAAGGACCGAGAAGAGGCCACACCTGTAAGTGGGCTAGCAGAGCAACCAGGGGCAAAAAGGCAAAAGGTGGATCCTCTACCTGAAGAGGAAATTATGGAGGAGATCACAGAAAGTCCAAGAAGTGAGAGGGAAACCAGCCCACAAACATCTCCAGTGGTAGAAACATCCACCAGTTCTCATAGGCAGCAATTGGAGAAACAACATAGTGTGGAAGTTTCCTCCTCAAGGCCACAAAGCAAGCAAGGTTCTGATATTAAGAGAACATTCACGGACATCAAAGCCCAGAATGAGCCAATAAGACTGCAGCTTTATGATCAATTTCTCAAGATGACCCCCACCAAACAACAAAGGTTGATGTCTGCATATGACATTAAAGAAGGAAAGATGATCTTGAGTCACTTCAAGCCTAAAGTACAACAGCCACAGTCAGCAGCTGATTACATAAGAACAAATCTGGAGGCTCTTGCCAAAGACATTCACCCTATGAACCAGATTGAGTTGCACAAGCAAACTGGAGATATGGTTTACTCCACATTGGCAGACAAAGCGATGCTAACTCAATAATTGCAGAATTCATTAAACAACACATCTGCCCAACTGGATTTGGAAAATGAATCTTCTTTGGCCAAGGACAACAGGATAAAGTCCTTGGAAGAAATTATCATTGAGCTGGGACATGATCCCAAGGATGCCAAGGGAATAAAAGCATTAATGAAGAAAAAGGAGGATGACATAGTTGCCCTCAAGAAACAATTGAAGCTATCAATTACTATGCATCCACAAACCACAGAAGTTGTGCAAGAAAAAGCAGAATAAGACATGATGGATTTGCTAATAAAAATGAATCAAAGGCTAAATGAGACAGATCAGGAATTGGAGAAGGCATTGCAGGAAAAGCAGGGAGTGTCAACCTCCCAACCATCTCAAACAACTCCAACAGTTACCACTGATCCTACCACAGTCACAACAGCAGTCCGTCCCACTGGCCCAGCATCAACAACAGGTACTTCATCAACAGCAGTAGCAGGCAGCAACACTACCATGACCACTGAAGAATTGATAAAGGCTATGGAGGATTTAAAGCTCCAAGTATCAGAATTAAAAGAGGCTAAAGAGAAATTGGCCAAGTTGGAAATAAATTATGATAAATCTAAAATGACTGTGGCAGAAAAAACAAGATAGGTAAAGGCATTAGAAAATAAAGTGAAGGCATTGGAGAAGGACCTCTCTTTAGACAAACCTCTGGGAGAAATCATGGGCATTCTATGGGCCAATATCAGTGAATCAATCATCAACGTGTGGAGATCCATTCAAATTATATATGAACAGATTGATTTGATAGCAGCAACCTAGGTGGAGATTCAAAGGGCTAGAAATTTACTGGGACATAAGCCCGAACAGGCCAACAGGCTCATCCATTTCTTGAACACTAAAACCAAGGAAGAACTAGCAGCATTGGACATCAGGGATAGGACAGGCACCATCCTAACAATTAAAAGAGTTTTGACCATGAGAACCCTGATGCAGAATTTGGAGAGAAAGAGCCAAGACATGCAAGTGGAGGTGAATTCTTTTTCAGAAAAAATTTACAGTTTTGCAGGAAAAGGGCTTGCCCAGTCTAGTGGGAAACAATGAATGCCTGTTAAGACAAGCTGAGTACCAGATCAGATTGAATAAATATGTTGCTGATCAACAAAATGCATCATCATCAAGTACTCCAACAGAGAAGACCCTTCCATCTAGCCAATCTCTGTACAACAATTTGGAAAATCTGTTTTATATTGAGCATGAAGTACAACATCTTTTTACAGTCCAGCCTAACTTCTACAGGTACACAGACGCAGATGAAACTTTGATAAAGCTACAAAGACATTAGTTTCCAGAAGAACAGTGCTGGCAAAGCATGTTGGAAATCTTGTAAGCAAGTTTCAAACTTTTTCTTGTTTTCCCAAAACATAACACATATCATAAAGTGAAGAAAGGAGTAGATGAGAATCACGCTGGGCAGCGGTCTATTAAAGCAAAATTAAAAGCACCTGAGTAAGCAAACCCAGCAGCGCGGAATGTCAGTAAAGCATCCATCGGCCGACTCACCAAGCAAACAGTCAACGCACCTTATCAATTGCACGGCCAGCACAACAACATTTACTTCTGCATTCATTTCTCCCTGTTTTCAAGATAATTGACTTCTCTTGTAGAGTAGGTAGAAGAAGTTATTGCTAGATATTATCTCATTGAGATATTTTGTAAACTTTTTTGTACAAATACCTCCCCAAGCAAAGTATTAGGGGTTGGTGATACATTCCTGGGGCTGCGCTGTAACTCTGAGAACTCTGCTGAAATAAAAGTTCCTGGAATGCTTTGTTGCTAAACTCTCTGGTTGTGGAATTAATGACAAAGGACTATGTTGCAGAATTCTCGAATTATTTCATGGATCAATAAGTCTTTTTAACCCATGTTTTACAGTTTCTGTGTTTTTTTTATATCATCTATGTTCATGATCTGAATAACAGGGAAAAATAATAACGCGGAACTTGCTTAACTGTACTCTGTCTTCAATCTCTGTTAATTTTTATGTTTTCTTCAGAATTAGCATAAGAAGGAATTCTTAACTGCTCATGTTTCCCCTGGTTTTTACATCTTGAATATAGCCAAGGAATTCTTAACTGCTCCCTGGCAATATTCATCCACTTTCCTTCTGTCAGCATGATGAAGGATTCTTAGTTTCCCTTCACCCCCTGATCCCATTTCACCTGATTCCAGCATACAATTTGTTTCATGGTTGATTACCTTGCTCTGTAGTACCTCCCTCTGTCAAAGAAACCATATGCAGCAGTTCATCTTCATATACTCCATTAGCCCAATGGATTGAACTTCTCAGTTTTACACCCCTGTTCCACTAAATGTAACCATCCATAAACCAAACAAATCCCTGCACTTCATAGCTAGCCTAAGATACCTTGAAAAGCAAAGCTAAATTATAAAGAGAGAGCCCTCTCTGGATGTAGATTGGCTAGAGCCTGCATCTAAAAGATTGGTCTGTGGTTACCTTGGCTGTATTCCCTTTTCTCACAACTTTTGGGGAACAACCTGAGTGATAACATCATTGGCGACTCCGCTGGGGAGTGAATGACTGGTTGTTACTGCTGTCTATTTTCTAAAGTTACAGATGGAGCCTGAAGCTAGCCAGGTAGCCTTTGAAACTGTTTTTGCTATGCAATTATAGGAGTAAATAAACGCTACTTCAGTCTATCTCCAGTTCAGTTTTAGGCTTTGAACATCGGTCTCAAAAATTTTATCAGTTTCCTTTTTCAAAAGATCTTCAGAAAAATTCAAGATTCTCACAATTCAAAATTTCCTAGAAAGATATTGTCAAAAGTTGTGTTCTTCAAATACTTCCAGAAAATACCAAAAAATATATTTAGAAGCTGGCTCCAAAGAAGAAAATCCGTTACACTAGATCAAATCCAGATCCAAATCCTCCAGCTATCTTTGAAAATCCTAATTTGATTCCTAAGAACCTTAGAAGCCGAGACAATCAAGAAAATTCTGCTGATTTAAACTTTGACACACCTCAGCAGAACCTTACCCAATCTGAGCTTACTCCCGGAAAAGCAGCAGTCCTTTCTACCATTGCTGCAGCTTCTTCTAGTTCACCATCATCACTTCAGAGCATCTTTTCCACTCCCCCATCCACTGCACATATTTCCACTGTTATCCCCATTCTCCCAGCTGTCACATTTATCCCTGTAAATATGGAAAATCGATATGCTCCCTTGCAGTTGCCTGCAAATCCTGGTGCTATGCCTCAAGATTATCAAAGCAAAATTACCTATTTTGATGCTACTGGCACCTATACAGCTCAACAACATACTAAGAAAATGACAGATTATTTTGAGAACTATGAAATTGATGCTGATGATGTCAGGATGAAAATATTTGTTCAGAGTTTAACTGGTGATGTTAGGACTTGGTTTAGAGCACTCCCTGTAAACACTATTGCCGACCCAGATGCCCTTTATCAAACTTTTTTAAACAGATGGGAAAAGAAGAAGGACCCATTACATATCCTATCAGAATATGAAAGCTTGAAAAGAGGCCCACAAGAAACTGTTCAAGATTACTGTGCCAGATTTAATAATGTGTACAATGTTATTCCTCATAATCTTAGACCTCCACCCGATTTTCCCTTGATCAAATTCCCCAATGGATTTGACTCTGATATGGCTTACCAGCTGAGGGAAAGAGCTCCTCCAAGCTTAGAATACATGCAGAGCATAGCTGTCAGTGTAGAGGCCAATCTGATCTCTAAACGAGCTCGAGCTAGAGCTGAAAGGAGAACACCTTTCAAAGAAGAACCCTCTGCGTTTGAGCAAAAACTAGATGCAATTATCAAAGGAATGGATAGACTAGGTGATATAGTAGAAACAATTGAGAGGAAATCCTCTTGGGAGGGTCAACCAAGTAACACCGGAAGAAATCCAAACTTCAGAAAAAATCAGAATCCCAATGCTGGGAAGACTGGTCCTGACCAAGACATCAGGCCTTCATTCCAAGAAAACTATGTTGAAGCTTCAACTTCTAGTGAGCCAATAGAGGATACCCAAATTAATTTAATGGGTCTAAACACTGAACAGCAAATCTTTTTGACCCAAGATGACCAAGAAGCTCACACCTTCAATCAAATTTCAAACCAAATCGGGGGAATCATTCGATTTCAGAGAGGGATATGACGCAGATGTCTATGAGGTTCATAAACAATACAAATTAAGGAGCAGAACAATAGATCTCCCTGAAACCAACAAGCAAAAAGATACCAAGTAGCTTAAAAAAGCAAAGGTTAATACTTCCTCTATAGAGCTCCCTGCTAGAACATACCTCAACCCAAAAGAACCCACGATTCAGGACATATCAGATGGCCCATCATTAAACAGTCAGCCATCCACCTCCTTTCCTCCCAAAGAAAATGCAAACAAATATCCTGAAATTAATTTTAAAGTAGATTCAGTTCTTAACAGCACTCTTGATAAAAGAAAAAACATTGAAAACACAACAGAAAAAGAAAAGCTTGTTGGCTAAAATGCAAAAATTCAAACAGAAAATCCTTTCAACCTCGAAACCGAAATAGGTAAGTTAAAAATAGCAATTCCATTGTCTGAATTGGCTAAACGTGAGGTCTATATAGAACAAATCAGCAGGTCACTTCAAATTTCAGAAAACAGATATGCAGTGAACGTCCTAAATGACCAGCTAGAATTAATTTTTGGCCCTGAAGTAAATGGTAAATCAGTAGATGGAGGTGTTCCTCCATTCTATGTAAGTCTAAAAATTCATGACAAAGTACTTCACAATGCAATGTTTGACTCTGGGGCTTCCCATAATCTAATGCCTAAATTTGTGATGGAAAGATTGGACCTAGATATCACCAGGCGATACAAGGACTTGTTCTCTTTTGATTCTAGCCAGGTCAGATGTCTAGGCCTAATTAAAGATTTATGTGTATCACTAGTCGAATATCTTGCCAAGACAATTTTAATGGATGTGGTGGTAGCTAATATCCCACCCAAATATGGCATGCTTTTGTCCAGATCTTGGGGTGCAAAGCTCCAGGGATCTCTACAGTTGGACATGTCTTATGCTACCATCTCAGTCTTTGGCCAGCCAAAGAGATTGTACCGGGAAACTTTGATGAAATATGTGGTCAGCAGTCAAGAGAAACCCCAAAATTTTCCTATTTATTCCATGCATTCTGATATGGACTCTTTCATCCTATTCAATACTGGAATTTGCCCTCCAATTGATGACAAGTTTCTAGAATCAACACAAGGAAAAAGCATAAAAGAAGAATCTACTGCCCAAACTCTAGAGATTGCTGAAATAATTGATACAACAGACACACAAGGGAAACCATATGAGTTTGAAAATCCAAATCTGCCCACTAAGCAAATTTTTAAGACTCCTGATGCTGGCTGCAATCAAGAAATCCTATGGTATTTAGAATTTGATGGATCAGTGAATAAACTAGGAGCAGGGGCAGGGATTTGGATACATAACATGCAAAATGATCATGCTGAAGGACATGCATACAGGCTGAATTTTAGATGTACAAATAACATGGCTGAATATGAAGCCCTCCTGCTAGGACTCAAACTGGTCAAAAGTCTAGGGGCAGCTAGGATATCAATTTTGGGAGACTCTGATTTGGTTATTCAACAAATGAAAGGAAACTTTGTCACAAATGATCTTAGGTTAAGAGCTTATAGAGGGGCAGCAATTGAAATACTCAATACCTTTCTTGAATCACAGCTTACCAAAATTCCAAGGAACCACAATTTGCATGCTCACAGTTTGGCAACATTTGCTAGCACTTGTAAACTGCCATTTGAGCCTAATCATCATTTTACTGCTGAAATTAAACACAGGCCGACTGTTCCAGACAATGTAAAAAACTGGCAGGTGTTTGACAATGACACTCAGATCAATAATTTCTTGACATTAAAAGAGGAATTTTCCAACACAAACATAGACACAAGTACCATTTGTGAAACTGATCAAATAGATAGAATTGAAACTCCTATTTCAGCTAAAACAACAAATCAGATTTTGCATCCAACAATCTTTACCACCAAAGAATTGCAAGAGTTGAAAGAAATAAACTTTGATGAAACTGCTAAAGGAGAGTCTGAAGTGATTGATTTAAAGGATAATTTTTTACCCACAGGCTTGACTCCTCTGGAGGATATTTTTGACTCTAATGATATCCCAAGAAAACCAAAAATGCAGCCATTAAATGCAGAAATTGAGGACTGTAATATAGGAACTGCAGAAAACCCTAAGATGATAAAACTGTCCAAGACATTGCCACCTATCCAAAAGCTGAAATATATCGAATTGTTCAAAGAATTTCAGGATGTTTTTGCATGGAGCTATGAAGACCTTAAGTCCTATGATACTTCAGTGATCCAGCATACAATACCCTTAAAAGAAAATCAAAAACCTTTCAAGCAAAAACTTAGAAGGGTCAATCCTGTACTCCTTCCTCTCATTGAAAAGGAAGTCAAAAGAATATACGAAGCTGGAATAATTGCACCCATCAGATTCTCAGAATGGATCTTAAATTTAGTGCCCACTAGGAAGAAAACATGAGAAATAAGGTTGTGTGCTGATTTGAGAAATCTGAACAAAGTTTCTTTAAAAGACCACTACCCCTTACCTAAGATGGAACACATTTTACAAAGGGTAGTGGGTGCTTCTAGAATTTCACTGCTAGATGGATTCTCAGGCTTTAACCAGATCTTAGTTCACCCCGATGATCAAGACAAGACTGCTTTTACAACACCCCGGGGAACTTTCAAATATGTAAAAATGACTTTTGGACTTAAGAACACAAGGGAAACATTTCAACGAGAAATGGACATAGCATTTGCTAAAGAAATTCATGATTATCTGGTCATATACCTAGATGATCTTACTGCATTTTCCAAATCAGATCAACAACATTTAGAACATCTCAGACAAGTGTTTTTAATCTGCAGAAAATATGGTATATCACTAAACCCAAAGAAATCATTATTTGGCCTAGAAGAAGGCAAGCTGTTAGGTCACATAATCTCAAAGGATGGCATCAGAATTGACCCAGACAGAATACAAGCCATTTTACAAGTTCCTCACCCTAGGAATATCAAAGAACTGCAAGCTTTCCTAGGAAAAATCAAATTTTTAAGAAGATTCATACCCAACTTGGCTGAACTGATAAGATTGCTGAATAACATGCTGAAGAAAGATTCCAAAGTCAAGTGGACAGTACAAGCCAAGAAAGCCTTTGAAGAAATCAAAATAGCCTTAACCAAAACACCAGTCCTCACAAGCCTGAAATTTGACAGAGACTTTATAATCTATTCCTTTGCATCTGAACATACTATTGATGTTGTTTTGCTACAGAAAGATGACTAAAGATGTGAAAAACCCATTGCTTTTTTCAGCAAAGCGCTTAGAGATGCACCTTTAAAATATCAAATCATGGAAAAACAAGCTTATGCCCTTGTAAAAGCTATTAAGGACTTCAGAATTTACATTTTATACTCTCATGTAATAGCTTATGTGCCAAATACTGTGGTCAAGGATATCCTAACTCAAGAAGGAATTGAAGGCAAAAGAGGCAAATGGATAGCTAACATTTTGGAATATGACATTGAAATTAAACCAACAAAGCTGATAAAAGGACAAGGATTAGCTAAACTGATGACTGAAACCAACTTTCAAGCCCTTGACATCAATGAACTAGATAACAAGCAGGAGATGGCGACTCCACAGATCAATCAAGCCTTTTTACAATCACCTTGGTATGCTGATATAATTTATGTATTGTTAAACCTGCAGGCTCCTCCAGGGTTATCCAGAACTAAAAAGAGATTTCTCAAAATGAAAGCTTCAAAATTTTGTATTATAGATAATGTTTTGTTTTGGAAAAATCATGAAGGTATTCTACTAAGCTGCTTAACAAAGGATGAAACTGACAAAGTGCTTAAAGAATTTCATGCAGGGGACTGTGGTGGACACTTGTATTGGAAATCAACTGCTGATAAAATCCTAAGAGCTGGATTTTATTGGCCTTCCCTGTTTGCTGATGTAAAGAAATTTGTGACTTCTTGCCATAAATGTCAAATCTTTGAAGGCAAGAGGAAGCTTTTACCTTTACCCCTAAAACCAATTTCCACTGAAAGACCATTTCAACAATGAGGTTTAGATTTCATTGGGGAGATTCACCTCCCTTTTCTGGCCAACATAAATGGTTTTTTACTGCCACAGATTACTTCACCAAGTGGATAGAAGCCATCCCTTGTAGACAAGCTAATGATACGGTGATCATGCAATTCTTAGAAACCAATATCTTGTCTAGATTTGGCTGTCCAGAAAAGATTATAACTGACAATGTTGCTGCATTTAAATCCAAATTAATGATCAATTTTTGTCACAAATACCATATTACCTTAGGCCACTCCACAACCTATTACCCTCAAGGTAATGGTCTAGCTGAATCATCCAATAAAATCTTGATCAATATCATCAAGAAAATAGTGGAGGAAAACAAGAAAAACTGGCATAAGAAGCTTATCAATGCATTTTGGGCAGACAGATTGACTACAAAAAGATCCATTGGAACAAGCCCCTATGAATTGGTTTATGGCATGGAGGTTGTATTCCCTTCATCTTTTGGAATCCCTGTGATAATATTGCTACAAGAAACACAAGCAGAACCCAATGACATTCAGAGAAGAATCAATCAAACAATTCATTTGCAGCAGACTAGAGAAGAAGTGTATCAAAGATCTCAAGTTCTACAAGAAAAACTGAAGAAAATATTTGACAAGAGGACAAAGGCAGAGGATTTTTTCATAGGAGACAAAGTACTGAAATGGGATTCCAGAAGAGAAGATAAAGGAAAACATGGGAAGTTTGACTTCCTATGGAAAGGACCTTTTGCTATTCAGGCTGCACAAGGAAACAACACCTACTTTTTGAAAAGCCTGGATGGTACAGAAGCGGAAGATGGGCCAATCAATGGTTGGATGCTTAAGCATTATTTTGATCCACTTTGTTGAGATGTCAGGGCTCTAACTTGTACATAAGAATGTTTACTTTCTGCAGTTTATTACAACAATAAGATAGGAAGGAATATGTAGCAAATTTTGAGAAAAAGGCAAGGAACTGTGCCACCTTTTTGTATTACATTTTCAGTTTATCAGAAGAATTGAAGAAAAGGACTTGGGAGCTGTAAATATGATGACAAACATTCAGACAAGCTACTCCAGAACAGAGCTGCAATTGTTTGAATGATCCTATGAGAAATCTATATGTGTTGCAGAGGTACACTGCTGTTTATTTACAACCAAGGAGAAATTTCAGAATGCAGCAAGAATTGAATATAAGGCCATCTGACCTACTGTTCTTGGCTTTTCATCAGGAAAGCCATCCCCAAGTGGAGCCAATGTTATGCTCCTATACCAATAGGTGTCATATTTCATGATTAACTATTAAAATGCCAAATATGTTCATCCTTTCCATGCTGCAAAGGTTCCATATTTTAAAAAAACCAAAAAAGAGATTAAAAAATGACAAGAGGGTATGCCCTAAAAGAAAGATCAAAGGGAAAAAAGAATGAATTGGTCAAAAAGAAAGAAAATGAACCCCAAAGAAAAGACCAAGAAAGTGTGTTAATCCAAAATGTCACTACTATCCTATTTTTTGCAAAGAAGCTCAATATGTGTAATCAATGACTTTTGTCACAGTTGATGGATGGTCAAACAACTTAACCTTGACCAGTCCATGTTTAAATTTCCTGTTTTAGAGGTAGAGAATGAAATCTGTCCAAACAGTTCAAAGTTGGCAGATAAGTAGTTAGGTACGCAAAGGAGCTCAACAGCTAAATCTGAGCCCCTGGAAGAAATAAGGGCAGACTTAGATAGGATGGCAGTTAAAAAAAAAGAAGAGAGTAAGGGTTTGCTAGTTCAAATGCACTCAAGGAAAAGGAAGAAAAAATGTTAGGTGTAATAGGCTGGGTAGGTAGTTTTGATGTTGCAGAAGCATGTTTATGAGCAATTGTGTCTTCTAAAGATGATTCATCTCATGGATATCATAAGTGCCATGGCAAGGTGTGGCTATAAAGTCAAAAGAAGCATGACTAATTTCCCTCCATATTTCCCCAAGAAGCATTTACTAACCTCCCCACAAGGACACTGAGATCTGCTTAGTGCACCTAGTTCACTTCATTTCATGAAAAGACTAAGTAAAACTCTGTGTTTACTTAGGATTACCAAGCCACATTTCATGTGTAAAAATGCTTTTGTCCATTATGCTAATTTTTCCAAAATTCATAGCTTCGATCCCTTTTTTTCATTTCCCTAAGCCTAAGTTTCACTTTTCAAACTTAGTGTTTTGATTGAACCTACCTTTCATACTAATATATTAACTCTATTATGTAGTTCCTACATAAAATCCCCCCCCCCCGTACTATATTTATATATGAAAACCCCAAAAAACTTTAATATCCTGACCCTCGGCTACATATAGCCATATACCAATGCTTACGGGAATTAATGGCTCATCTGGGGCCATTAACAACCCTGCACACGCACCATAGAGTTTATTTAACATTTGGTTGAATAAATAACCAAACCCCCGATAAACAAAGAAAACCCCCCACAAACATTATAAATTCGTTGATTTATGTGGTGGGTCCCCCGCCGTAGCCTCTGCCATTTCCTATACGCCACCCATCGTCAGATCACAGCCCATAGATCCGACGGCTGACATGAATATCACAAGCCCCCCTCTATCCGATGATTAGCATCCTAGGAATGGTAGTTTTGCCACCGTACCCTGGGACAGGTGGCAGGCTCCCGCGATGCTCGTTGCCCCCCCCCCCGGCCAATACCACCTCTGTCCAAAAGTGGTGCAGGGGCCAAACCGCTTACCGCCCGTGCTCCCTCCCCACTAACATCACCGTCGCGTCATCTGCTGATGTCACAACCACATCATCCCTATGTCAGCGCCACGTAACCCCGCTACACGACAAAGCACTTCGTCATGCTAATGTCACCCGACCGAAACGCGCCGAAACCTGCCAAAATCAAATTTTTATCAAAAAGGTGTGAAAACATCATTTTCATTCACTTCTATTTGTTTTCTTTGTGCGACCTGTGCATGCGATTTTCCATCCAAATCAGCTATTTGACTACACAGTCCACCACCCAGTAAAATTCAGTCCACAGTTCGGCTGCCCAGCTCGTCCTGCGACCTGCAAATCGCACAGTTCACCGTCAAAACAGGTATTTATCGACATTTTGTCCCCGAACCCTGTTCTTTTTAGTTTCCTCTACAAAGTCTCCAAACAGCGCCCAAATTTGAATTAAACTCATCAAATTACCTGCAAAAAAGCGCACCATAACTACTGTTTTTGCCCATTTTACCAAGAAATCCCACAAACTTCGTTTTCCACTGCAAATTCACCAGTGAGCTAAATAGAAGTCGGCTTCGGCCCGCAATTCTCTGAGAAATCCCCCAGAAACTGTCATTTTACCTATTGTTGTTGCAAAGACCCAAACTCCAAGTTGAAGATCATAAGATAATTGAGCAATGGAAGCTCCAGTGGCCCTGAACATTGCTCCCCTTAATGCTCCTCATAAAGAATTAGAGTGGTTGCCCTTGGCTGATAGGGATTTTCAGATACAGGACTTAACTGGTCACAAAGACCACCTTCAAGCATTTCGTGAAATCAGGAACAGTCACCTAAACAAAACTGATCTCTATGGGATATGGGAATCTAATCTACCCAAATATTATCTCCCCTCAATAAATGTATTCCCAAATGTAATCCGCCTGTGTTGTGCCAACTATGAGCCTACTCAAAGAGCAGTCATAACTCCATTTGGAACTGTCCTTTTTCATATAACTCCTAACTCAATCAATGATATGTTGCACTTCAAACCTAGTCAGCCCCTGACTCCTCTTTCCATGAAATAGTTGTTCGATCAAGGCTGTAAATTATCCACTGCAGAAATAGACCAAATTTCCAAGTTATTCATGAGACCAGATTGCCAGCCCAGAGAGTCACCTTCTTATTGCCATGCCTGGTTCAATGAAGCTGGAAAATTCATTATTGACATGATATCCTATGTCCTGGGATTTAAGACAAGTGAATATATTGATGAGACCATTTTAGCTATGATGACCATGTTTATTCCAGGACATCCTCTTGCTGTCAAATTTGACTTTGCTACTTTCATTACCAACAAATTCCATGAAAAATTCATGAGTCTAGAAAGAGAGGGGGTCTTCAAGTATACATCATACATATATCATCTGTTCTTGTACTATCAAACAGATAGTTTTCAGTTTCCTATCAGAAAATTGGATGTTAAAGGAGAAAGGAGATCTGTCATATTTTGGACCTCAGTCTTCTATGAAGTCCATAGCTCCCGCTACACTTACTGTGAATTCATTGATCTATTTATACATCCAGTCTCCTCTCTGCTGATGAGAACTCCTCCTCCCAGACTCTCTGGTGACATTCGGAAAATTTTATAGCTCTCAAAAAGCTACAAAATAGGTGGCTGGTACTTTTACCAGAATCACATTGAGATCAGGATATATGGCTGTGAGTTGTGCCCCTATAAACTGCCAAAATATGTGCCTATGAGACTCTTTGCTCTTGAATATTTCAGGAAATTTATTAGCTCAGATTTGTCTCATTTTTATGCTGCCAAGAAAAAGGCTCAGCTGAAATTAAGAAACCAATTAGGCCCTTTCATCATTAACAAAAAGGAAGGATGGAAAGATGCTGAAAAGATATTGGGTGAACAATTCAAATTAAAAAGGAGCTTTTGGTGGGTACCCTATGACCCAAATGGATTCATCTGTGATAGAAAGGTAAAAAATAGGCTATCAGCCTATGATCATTGTAGGATCCCTAAATTAGAGCAGTATGCTAATCAAGATGAGTGGGTAGAGGGCACATTGATAGAACAGATCACTGAGGAAGAAAAGATGGAACAAGTAATGAAAAATCTTGAAAAGACTCTTGACCTGGACTCTTTTGGACAGGTCTCTTTCAAATTGCCTCAGAAAACCGGAGTGGGCACATCAACTGCTGCAACTTCACAACAACCTGCCCAAGAAAGCACTACACCAGCTGCAGGAACATCTAAAGGCAAATAATTGTTGCATACAGACCAACACAAAATGACAGATCAGCCAGCATCATCAAAGCAGCAAGGCCAAGGGCAAATTCCTCCTGCCCAAACCAAAGCGCCAGAGGTACCAGCATTACAGACTCCTCTAAATGAGGAGAAGGGCAGAAAAAGGGACCGAGAAGAGGCCATACCTGTAAGTGGGCTAGCAGAGCAACCAGGGGAAAAAGGCAAAGGGTGGATTCTCTACTTGAAGAAGAAATTATAGAGAAGATCATAGAAAGTCCAAGAAGTGAGAGGGAAACCAGTCCACAAACATCTCTAGTGGTAGAAACATCCACCAGTTCTCATATGCAGCAATTGGATAAACAACATAGTGTAGAAGTTTCCTCCTCAAGGCCACAAAGCAGGCAAGGTTTTGATATTAAGAGAACATTCATGGACATCAAAGCCTAGAATAAACCAATAAGACTGCAACTTTATGATCAATTTCTCAAGATGACCCCCACCAAACAACAAAGGTTGATGTCTGCATATGACATTAAAGAAGGAAAGATGATCTTGAGTCACTTCAAGCCTAAAGTACAACAGCCATAGTCAGCAGCTGATTACATAAGAACAAATCTAGAGTTTCTTGCCAAAGACATTCACACTATGGACCAGATTGAGTTGCACAAGCAAACTAGAGAGATGGTTTACTCCACATTGGCAGACAAAGCGATGCTAGCTCAACAATTGCAGAATTCATTAAACAACACATCTGCCCAATTGGATTTGGAAAAGGCATCTTTTTTGGCCAAGGACAACAGGATAAATTCCTTGGAAGAAATTATCATTGAGTTGGGACATGATCCCAAGGATGCCAAGGGAATAAAAGCATTAATGAAGAAAAAGGAGGATGACATAGCTTTCCTCAAGAAACAATTGAAGCTGTCAATTACTATGCATCCACAAACCACGGAATTTGTGCAAGAAAAAGCAGAAGAAGACATGATGGATTTGCTAATAAAAATGAAACAAAGGCTAAATGAGACAGAGCAGGAATTGGAGAAGGCATTGCAGGAAAAGTAGGGAGTGTCGACCTCCTAGCCATCTCAAACAGCTCCAACAGTTACAACTGCTCCTACCACAGTCACAACAGCAGTCCCTCCCACTGGCCCAGCATCAGCAGCAGGTACTTCATCAACAGCAGTAGCAGGCAGCAGCACTACCATGACCATTGAAGAATTGATAAAGGCTATGGAGGATTTAAAGCTCCAAGTATCATAATTAAAAGAGGCTAAAGAGAAATTGGCCAAGTTGGAAATAAATTATGATAAATCTTAAATGACTGTGGCAGAAAAAACAAGAGAGGTAAAGGCATTAGAAAATAAAGTGAAGGCATTGGAGAAGGACCTCTCTTTAGAAAAACCTCTGGGAGAAATCAGGGGCATTCTATGGGCCAATATCAGTGAATCAATCAGCAATGTGTGGAGATCCATTCAAATTATATATGAACAGATTGATTTGATAGCAGCAGCCCAGGTGGAGATTCAAAGGGCTAGAAATTTACTGGGACATAAGCTCGAACAGGTCAACAGGCTCATCCATTTCTTGAACACTAAAACCAAGAAAGAACTAGAAGCATTGGACATCAGGGATAGGATAGGCACCATCCTAACAATTAAAAGAGTTATGACCATGAGAACCCTGATGCAGAATTTGGAGAGAAAGAGCCAAGACATGCAAGTGGAGGTGAATTCTTTTTCAGAAAAATTTACAGTTTTGCAGGAAAAGGGCTTGCCCAGTCTAGTGGGAAACAATGAACGCCTATTAAGACAAGCTGAGTACCAGATCAGATTGAATAAATATGCTGTTGATCAACAAAATGCATCATCATCAAGTACTCCAGTAGAGAAGACCCTTCCATCTGGCCAATCTCTGTACAACAATTTGGAAAATCTGTTTTATATTGAGCATGAAGTACAACATCTTTTTACAGTCCAGCCTAACTTCTACAGGTACACAGATGCAGATGAAACTTTGATAAAGCTGCAAAGACATCAGTTGCCAGAAGAACAGTGGTGGCAAAGCATGTTGGAAATCTTGTAAGCAGGTTTCAAACTTTTGTTTGTTTTCCCAGAACATAACGCATATCATAAAGTGAAGAAAGGAGCAGATGAGAATCGCGTTGGGCAGTGGTCTATTAAAGCAAAATTAAAAGCACCCAAGTAAGCAAACCCAGTAGCGCGGAATGTCAGTAAAGCATCCATCGGCCGACTCACCAAGCAAACAGTCAACGCACCTTATCAATTGAGCGGCCAGCACAACAACATTTACTTCTGCATTCATTTCTCCCTGTTTTCAAGATCATTTACTTCTCCTATAGAGTAGGTAGAAGAAGTTATTGCTAGATATTATCTCATTGAGATATTTTGTAAACATTTTTGTACAAATACCTCCCCAAGCAAAGTATTAGGGGTTGGTGATACATTCTTGGGACTGTGCTGTAACTCTAAGAACTCTTCTGAAATAAAAGTTGCTGGAATGCTTTGTTGCTGAACTCTCTGGCTGTGGAATTAATGGCAGAGGACTATGTTCTAGAATTCTCGAATTATTTCATGGATCAATAAGTATTTTTAACTCATGTTTTACGGTTTCTGTGTTTTTTTATATCATCTATGTTCATGATCTGAATAATAGGGAAAAAGAATAACGCAGAACTTGCTTAACTGTACTCTGTGTTCAATCTTTTTTATTTTTTTTATGTTTTCTTCAGAATTAGCATAAGCAGGAATTCTTAACTGCTCCTGTTTCCCCTGGTTCTTACATCTTGAATATAGCCAAGGAATTCTTAATTGCTCTCTGGCAATATTCATCCACTTTCCCTCTGTCAGCACGATGAAGGATTCTTTGTTGCCCTTCACCCCCTGACCCCATTTCACCTGATTCCAGCGTACAATTTGTTTCATGGTTGATTACCTTGCTCTGTAGTACCTCCCTCTATCAAAGAAACCATATCCAGCAGTTCATCTTCATATACTCCATTAGCCCAATGGACTGAACTTCTCATTTTTACACCCCTATTCCACTAAATGTAACCATCCATAAACCAAACAAATCCCTGCACTTCATAGCTAGCCTAAGATACCTTGAAAAAAAAAGCTAAATTATAAAGAGAGAGCCCTCTCTGGATGCAGATTGGCTAGAGCTTACATCTAAAAGATTGGTCTGTGGTTACCTCGGCCGTATTCCCTTTTCTCACAACTTTTCGGGAACAACCTGAGTGATAACAATAAGTACATTAAAGAAAGGAAATTTCTTCTGGGAGATTGAGCATTGCTCTTTGATTCAAAATTCAAAAATTTTCAAGGAAAATTCCAAACCCATTGGCTTGGACCTTATGAAATTGAAAAGGTCTTTAACAATGGTGTAGTCAGAATCAGGACTATTGATGAAGAGAAAACTCCTCTATTAGTAAATGGACATCGACTCAGGCTTTACCAGAAGCCATTAACCAAAGAGGAATTTGTTAAAATGTTTCAAGATAATTCAGAACTAAAGATGGTCAAGAAGAATTATTTTTCTTTTCCACCTTAGAAATTTTTACTCACTTTACTCTTAAAAAAAAATAAAAAGTGGTATAAACATGAAAACCAACATGTTGTTGGCAGGTTTATATAGAAAATTTAGAGTGAAAACCAATTTTTGTTGGCACTTCAAATTTTCCTTTCAAAAAAATATAAAATAATAAAGTCCCTTTATTAAAAAGTTTTTCTTTCACAGCTGCAGAATCAGCAACTTTCCACAGCTTGGACAACTTTCCGCAACTTGGAAAACTTTCCATAGCTATGACAAGTTTCTGCAACCTAACAAATTTTTGGCGCCTACAAGGACAATTGGTGATTTGGATTAAAGGACAACCGATGAAGAAAAGTACCTGCAGGAGATCAAAGGACAACAAATAAGGTTAGCAAAAGAGATCAAAGTTACGTGCTACTTTAATTTAACAATAGGGAAGGTTATATTGTATATATGATTAAGAAGATATAGTACTGTCGGAAATTAAAATGCAAGCCTAACAAAAATATCATATGCCACCACTTAAAAAGTCATGTCACGTCCGCATTCCAAATCCACCAAAGTAATTACCAAATCATTAGCTTAAATGCACCCAACGGTCAGATTCATTCCTATAACTCTTATGATAATTCACCTGTTCTTCCCTATTCTTACACTCCTATGAACTTTCATAGCTACTCCATCTTTTCGCCACTTAGCAAACCTTACCAGCTCCATTTTCTTCTCAAGGTAACTAGTCTTCGAGGCAAAGCATCCTTCAGAATGGGGACAATTGTTCAAACTGAGCTAGCCGGGAAGAAATTCTTGGAGGGGTACCCATAGACTAAGGAGCCGCTGCAAAAGAAAAAATGGTTGTGGTTCATTGAAAAATTCAATGGCTTTCATAGGGAAGTAACCAAGACATTTGTGCGCTCATTTGATGGGACTGAAGTCGAAATAGGGGACATTAAGCTCACCATAACAGAGTCCATGATCGCGGAGGCTACTGAGCTACCAAGGAGTGGGGAAAAATGGTTTAAGAACAAGGGAATTGATGGCGAGGATTGGAAGGTCTTCCTCAAAAATCCGAACATGGACACTACTGTCTACAAGAAAGGTATTCCCAACACAACTCTTAAGAATAAATGGAGAAACTTGTTACTTGTGCTTCAAAAGTTTTTCACTTGTGAGGGTAGGTTTGGGCAAATGTATTTTTATCATGTTAGAATGATGATGCATTTCCTTGAAGATCACCAGATGAACCTTCCCTACTTCCTCTTAAATAGTCTCAAGAAAATGTCTACAAACGTTCAAAAGAAAATTCACTGTATAGAAAACACCATGTATCATCATGGCCTGATAAAAATATTGGTCAAATTTCATCTCCAAAGTATAGGGGATAACTAGGAGAGTTTCCTGGTGAGGAACCATTTTGAAGAAAAATCCCCAAAAAAAGCAAGCAACAACAGGGCTCCCAGAGGAAGAAAGAGAACCATAGAAGTAATAAAGGAGCAGGCACCTCAGACTCAGACAAAATTATCAGAAGAAGAGCTGCCTATAGTGAAGATTTTGCAGAAAATGAAGAGGGGAAACCTTAGAAGAAAGAAAGCCAGCAAAAGTAAAGAAGAATTCTCACAAACTAAGACCCCTCCTCAAGAAGAAAAATCAGAGACTAAAAGAAGGAAAGTACAGGAAATACAAACCTCAAGATTGAGAAGGAGAAAAAGGCTGAGAATAGTCCCACAAACAATCTAAAAAATTACAGAGTACATTGACCAACAGAGAATGAGCCAATAGAAAATGAGCCAACAGAGAACGAACCAATAGAGGATGACTAATTGAAAACCCTAGAATTTTTCCAAAAGGGTCACTGAGATCAACACCAAGAGTATCACCACAACCTTACAGCTCACCTCTAAGAAGCCCAGTGCATAGTTCGAGTATTGACCCTGTTCAGCAGGAAATATATGACTATATAGAGTCGTTGGAAAGGAAAGAGACAACAACTAAAGAAACAATTCAGAGTCCTGGAGAAGGGAGCAACCAGGTAAACGAATAATCAGTCTCAAACATCTTAGAGCAGGATATCTTTGAATTAGAAACGTTGAACCAGTATCTCAAGAATGAGAATCAAGCATTGAAGACACAAAGTGAGATCCAGATTGCAAAAAGTGACAATATCATCCTTCATCTGAGCTTGTGGTATAAGAAAAACAAAAAGCTGAAGATGAAAAATAGAATTATGCAAAGAGAGATTATCAGCTTAAAGTACAAAATTCTCATGCAAAAACCTAGAATGCCAATAACTGCCAAAAAGAAGAAAACAATGAAACTTGGAGGTGATAAGCATGAGGCACAAGTGACTGACGAGGAAGAAGTGTATGAGGACATACAAAATCTCCAGTCTGGGGGAATGTAGAGTCCGAAGATTGTCTTACCATGACATCCCTTTTTGCCTAATATTCCTCTCTTTTCCTATATATTTACCACCTAAATAAAGCCATATCCACCAGGTTTTGATGAAGGTATGCAATAATATGTATTCTTATTCATGTTTGACTTTATACCCTATTGTTTTGTTAAAGAATGCAATTGGCTACCAAATCGGTCTGTTTCCACAGCTAATCCAGATTTCTGTAGTTGTCTCCATTGTTTGCAAGTTTTAGAAGCTCCAAGTCAGCAGCGAAGGATGCATATGGATAGGGAATGATTTCCTCGTGGATCCCTTCCTATCCCCTTGAAACTGGTCATTAAGATAAGCACAGGAGATCATGGTCAAACCCCAAGTCAACTGCAGGATTGTCACCGAAACGGAATTCGAGTTCAATAGAAATCTTATCAATTTGCTTTTGGAATAGAAAATCGAATATTTAGCGATATAGTTTAGCTAAGATAAATATATTAGGCTCAAATTACTCTTGTTGTTATGCTAGAGCCCTGTTATAAAACTTATGGCTGCACTGTGATTTGGTGCGCACCGGATGATGTAATTCTGAAACAGTTTGTGAATTTTGTTTGCCAGCAATAGAATTGGTTTTGTGTGTACGTGTTGCATTGATTGGATATTATGAACTGATCTGTGGAGGGCCCCTACGAGCAGTGACAGGTTTTAACCAATTGTAATTCGATTTCTTTTCATTCCTTGAATACTCTGTTTTGTGTGAAAATGCAACATAATGAATTCACCAATGAATTGTTATTTGCATAAGTACTTTCATCTACTTCATACCTAGTTTAGTATGTTATTTAAATTTCTTTATACCTAGTACAACATGGTTACTTCATTTGCTTATTATCTAGCATAATTCAAGTGTGTTTACTTCATAGTATAGATTTTGTTTGAATGAAAATTGAATAAGTAAAAGTGTGAGAGTTTTCTCCTAAACAATTGAGTTCAAACAATATTTCTTCACAATTGATAGAATATATATTTTTTTTGCACTTAGTGAATTAGAAGCTACAATATAAAGATTCAAGACCAAAAATCCCAAAACAATCTAATACAAGTAGGATCACTCTCATATCATCCATAAACTAATTAGATAGAGAATAACTCCTAAGAAATTAGCTAACAACTTTAGGGATTGCAACACTAATATAATTAACAAACACCACCTCCATATTCATCTGAAGTTTAGATCCTAACAAATACATAACGACATATCGAATAACTTCTAGCACATATTGTGCACCTGTACTTCATCAGTCTACGCACCCTGGTTGATAATTTATAATTGACAATTTAAAGACATTAAATTGGCCAAACACAATGGATTCTGGAATAACTGCAGAGGTTCTGCGTTGTTCATCGTCCTTAGGGAGAATATCATATATCGCAATCACCTTATCAGATTTGGATAGAAATCGATATCATGATTTTTTTTCAATTCCTCCCAATCCAAACGCCCCAACATATAAGAAATTGAATGTTCCATAGTTTATATGGAGAGGCCTCACTCCACCACTTATTCCATGCTTCATTGAATGTTTCTGCGTGCCACTTGAAACGAACAACTAGAGCTTGATAGATCAGATTCCATATATGTGTGGTTGAAGGAAAGAAAATAAGTAAATGATATACCGATTCCTCCGCTTCTTTACATAAAACACATTAAGATGGACCATGAAATGAACTTTTTTAAGATTATTTCCGCTAGGAAATTTATTTTCAAGTAAACACCATAATAACAATTTGGCTTTCGTTGGACTCTTCAATTTCCATATGTGTTTCCACCACCATAACGAGTCTAGATTAATATTTTGTATATGCTAAAAACAAAAATTAAAATAAAATAAATAAAATTAGAAAATCAATAAAATCTAAAATTCGTAAAAGAAATGACAAATCTACATCGAGCAAACAACAAAAAGAAGACGAAGACATGATATCCAAATGTCCAAATTTCCAAATATTAAAAAAAAAATTAATGATGTCCCAATGTCAAATTTCCAAATAAATAAATAATTAACAAAATTAAAAAATATGAAAATAAATAATGAAAACCAAGTAAAAATATAAAAATAAAACAAATTTTAAAAATAAATTTGAAATAAAAATTTAAAAAGGAAAAGAGGAAAATCCAACCGTTTTTGAAAATAGGAAGATGCTAATATTGTAGAACCAAGGTGAGCTAAAATTAAAAACATGATAATTACTAAATGAATATAAGAAACACACGTAATAAATTTCGAAAATGATGAAAATAATAAAATGAAAGAAAATAAAAAATATAAATATAAATATAAAATGTGAAATAAGAAATGTCAAACTTGATTTTTTTCAAATATAAAAGTTATCACACGGGATTTTAATAAAGGACGTTGTAATTTCACATCCAAGATCTAGGAGGTGAATTAAAGTGCTTGCAAAGTGAAAACATGGATGTTTAGATCCTATAGGACATGATGGAAAGGACATGTGGAACACCACATAAGATACCATAGATGCCAAACTTCCACATTAGAATGATGCATAGGCTGCCATTTGGAATGGCACATCACATTCCTTGTGTGAATTTAGGTGTATAGTTGACACATGTTATGAGATGTTAGAGCCACATGTAGGGTGATATGTCAGAGATGCAAGTGACATGTTAGTGTGGGGCCATTATAGGTGGATAAGTAGGTAACCAATGTTTGGGTTTCGGGATGTTGAGGTTGTCAACATGGCATCTAGATCCGGGAGATGGGATAAATTCCAAGAAAATGGAAAATCTAGACAACCTAAATTTCTATTAGTTAAATCTCAAGACAATTTGTAATGACTCAAGGCTTATTAGAGTTATCAATCTTGAAAATTTGGATGCCCAAATGAGAAAGGCCAGTTGTTGAATTAAGCAAAAGGGCTATTAAATTGGTTTGATTGGATCAATTATAGGACATTTATTTTATAAAAGAAAGGATGTTGGCCATGGATTGAACTAGGCATAAGTCTTTTGTGATTGTTGATCTAGGTGATTCGGATGGTGAGAGAAAAGGTTAGGATAACATGTGAAGTTGTGGGAAGTTGATTTCAAATGAAATTTGAAGTTTCCATTGGAATTTTGGGGTTTCCCACATGTTAGAGCCTAAATCTACCTCAGGATGAGAAAGGTAGGATCTAGGACCAACATCAAACCACGCTTAACCTGGTAGCTAGCCCTACCAGGTCGGGAGAGGGCTCTCTCCGGGTCAATCTCAGCAAAATATGATCACTGAAGGCTTTAGATGACTGATATAACTACTGATCTTAGGCTAGGTATATGTGCAACGAGTTTGATTGAATAAAATGATGTGTCTGTTAGCTCAAATGAAAAGGCAGTTTTTGGGTCTTGGGAATGAGGCTCAGTCTTGTAGAGATCTCAATGGGGCAAGGTAGGCAACTGGTTTTGGCACTTCAAATCGAATGAGGTAGATGGATTAGATAGGTGAGGAGTTGAAGAGGGCAACAGAAGCCATGGATCCTCTCCAAACAGCTAAAAACATCAAGAAACTAAAGCAAACCTCAAGTAGAGCACTTCTATTTCAATGGGTTCTACTTTCACTCTTGCTTGATTTAGTTAGGAAGAAACAAGATAGATAATGTCACACATAACACATAAGTAAATTCAAAAATACAGAAGAAAGCACTGTACCAAAACAAAATGCCACGGGGATCCCAAAGAGTGTTGTAAACCCTGGTCTCAATTCCTTGGCCAAAATGCTGATATGAGTGTACAATGAAGCTCCTTACTTTCTCAAGAGTCCAACCATGCTAATGACTAAAAAACCACATAATATAGACAAACCATAGCTCATCCTAGCCTCTAGGGGTCGAGCTCACTAGTTTAGGAGCTGTTCCAACTAATTCTAAATTGAGAACTAGAAATTAGGCAATGGAACAACATGCCTCTAGAAACAAGGAAACTGATTCATTCAGTTTCAAACAACTTTTTAATAGATGAATCTACCTCCATAAGTGAAAATTTGACATATTTACATCATGATCCATCCATGTACATTAAATTACATCACAAATTTGACATTAAGAAGGAGAAAGAGTCAAACTGGCAAAAGATAGGCGAAAAACAGAGCATTCCTGGTCAAACTGGGCCAAATTTCCTCTATGCGTCGTGCCAAATTCTCTATGTGTAGCGCCTGTTTGAAGCCACTTTTGGAGGCCTTCCTGGTGTCCAAATTCACTCCAAGTGTGCTTGTTGGAAAGGTCTACCTGTCTACTTTCCAACCCAAGTGGAATTTTTCAATTTGGCCTCCATTTGCCCCTCCAAAATTCAGTTCTCCCAACACTACTTCCTGTGTGTCAAAATAGGGGCAGTAAGGTCATTTTTTGAGTGTTTTTGACCTTTTTGAGGGCTCAAAACCTGTCCAAATTTCTTGGCCATTGGTAGGAAAGCATATTTTTTCATGCCAAATCCAAAAATGCTAAGTTTTTGTCATTTGGAGGCTCCCATCAAAAGCGAGCGCCAGGTGGCGTGGCGCATAGAGCAGAAAATCCTATTTTTTGTGCCAAAAATTCCAAAAATGCAAAAAGTGCCCCAAATTTTTTGAAATTTGGGTTGAGTATTCTCCATCAAGCATTGTGTTGGGCCAAGGAAGCCTCAGCCAATATCTGAAGTCTATCATGCTCCTTTCGCCTCTTTGATGCCCTTTTCAATTTTGCCTTTAAGCTCTTGATTCTCACCTTGCAAACTTTGTTTCTCGCCATGTAATGATATGCCATATGTCTCAACAATGGCTTCTCCTTGTTGGCCTTCTCTAACAACCTCTCTAAGTGGATATTAGCTCTTTCAAGGCATGACTCCCAATCGGCGCTGATCTCTTGCTCAAGTGAAGTGAGCTCCACCCTCCTCCTTTGGGCAGCTTGGCGATTCTCCCGAATGTTTTGCAACTCCATAATCGCTTGTTGATCTTCAATTTGCTTCTTTCTTTGCTCCAGGTACTTTCTAATCCATTTAGCCCTTTCCAAGTTAAGGGACAAGGCATTGATGTCCACTTGCTGCTCTTGTATGATTTCTTTGAGATTTGTGCTTTGCGGGCTCGCACCGGTATCATCACCCTAAATGAGAATGAAATTAGTCTCCCGCTCACCTGATGGTCCTTCATCCTATAGTGGCCGCTTGCCTTTGTCCTGAACCTGTTGTGCTGATGACGGAAGCGAGACCCCTTCCACCCCGAGTGGAGATGATACTCGCTTCGTTGCTACGAACAACCGTCTAGTGCCCTTCTGATAAGTGATAAACATCGGCATACTAGTAGTCTGCGTCTCATGACCCTCATGATGATATGAAGGTTCACCTGTCTCATGCAAAACCTCGGGAGGTCCCTGAGGAGCTGTGAAAAACTCACGAGAAATGAAGTCCTCCCAAGTGATGCCCTGCAAGCCAAGCTGATGGATGACTACAATCTTAATAAGAGCAAAATGGTAAATACTGTTGAACTGCTAGTGAGGAGTCTTGTGTTGCACTAGGGTGGTCATTTTCTCAATATTTCGGCACATGAAGTAAGGGAGGTTCATCATCCTCACCCTGGTAAAATGCATTAACAACCTGATATGATAAGCATATAAACGGGAAAACCGGCCCTCACAGCTAAAATACTTCATTATCAGTTTCATTAAAGGAGCATATGAATCTTTGAGGTACCGAAAAGGAAACACTCTGCTGAGTTGTCTCAAATAACTGGGCTTGATGTATGGTTCATAATGCTGCCTGTCAATTTGCTGCCTCTTGTTCCATTGCTCTCCAATGTTAGGAATACCGGTTGCTAGTGAAATAGATTCTGGTGTTAAAGTGAATGTGACACCAGCTAGAGTGGCTTGACCATCATGTAAATGAAGCACAAACAAACGGGCCAACTCATGATGAAACTGGATTCTAGCAACCATCTCACAAAATTCATAGCAGGACTGGTGTTGGAAACAAGTGATGGTGAGAGGGCAGGCCTGTAATTCAGCAAGAGTGGTAGGTTCTTCTCGAATGTGTTTGCCACCTCTATGAGGTCTCCTGGGTGCATGTACCTTTGTGGGAGAGTCACTGTGTGTCTCTTCTTCATGATCATATGACGGATCAGATTCCATCTCTGCTAGCAAGTGAGTTTTCTTGATGAAAAATAGGAAAATTATGGTGTTTCTTGATTTTTTGCCACCAAGGGAAAAGTGATATGAGGGACTGTAGAGGGAGGGAAAAATGAGGGATTTTAGGACTGTTAGGATAGGGTTTATTTAGGGAAACAGGGGATTAGGGAGTGATATGGGAGTTTTAGGGATAACAGCTAGGGTTTGGGAATTTATATTTAGGATTTAGGAAATGGGAATTGGGAAAAGGGGTAGATGATTTTGGGAATATGGGAATTAGGGAATGGGGAATAAGGTGAGAAAATGAGTGAAGGAGTGGACAAATGAAGAAATGGGAGAATAAATTTTGGCAGCCAAAACAACAATGCAAACCCTAGACAGCAGTTTCTTGGGAAATGGAAAAAATGTAGGGTTTGATTTTTGTTTACACCATCCACCATAAATTTTATAACAAACTCTTTCACTAGCCAAGAGGAGAGCTGCACTTACTTGTTCAGTGGAGGATTTGGGCAATTTGGGCGATTTGAGGGAGTTGCTGAAGATTTCGGGCTTGGCAGCTCTATGCGTCGTGCCTCAAACCCAATGCGCCGCGCCCATTTAGTTTTACACTGGAAATTGCAGCCCTATGCGCCGCACCTGCTATGTGCGCCGTGCCACTTGCCCAGTGCACCGCGCCTCTGATTTCGGGCAATTTTTCTCCAATGTCACTTGTTTTCTCACACACGGCTTTGCTTTGCTCACACTTGGTTGTTTGAATGCAAATGGGCTTTTGATTTGAGGAGAACAATTATATACAAGGAGCTTTTAATATTTTGATGCATAAAAACCCACTTTTACAATGTTTGGAACATGACTTGACTTTTAAACTCTGTTTTTTGAGCTTTTGACTTTATTTAAGCTTTTTGATGAACTGAATGACTTGTTTTTTTGTTTGCTTTGCAGGGGTTGGAGCTACTGGAGGCTGGAGAAGGAGACCAGGGTTGCCTCTGAACTGATTTACATATGAAAGAAATGAAATTTCATCATTTTGTACAATAAAAGCTAAAATACTCTATTTTTCCTCAAAATAGATTTTTGAGGAAAAATACATCTCTGAGCACTTGATTATGAAATTTATTGATACTGGAACTTCCTCATGTGTCTGTTGGCTGTTATTGGACATTTTGAAACCCTTTTTGATGAAACCCTAGACCTAATGACAATGAAACCTTAAAAGAATGACTCTTGAAATTTTAAAGACAAAATGGTGACTGTATATAATTTTGATGAATAAACATGAGCTAATAGGTAAATGACATGAGGGAAACTGTAGGAGAAGCCACTACCGTCAGATGATCCATGCGCCTAATGGAATGCAACTAACTAGGCGGGACACCTAATATGCAATGCAACAAGAGGATTTGATCTCTGACGGAGGGATGAAGATACCGACACTAACACCACAAGCATACATATTAAATATACTAGCAAAAAAAATTTGGGGTTTCCTCTATCTCAATGTGCATATGAGAGTGACCAAAATGCATTTTCTTGAGGATTCTTTGTTATGCTTTCTTTCTCTCTTCTATTGTACCTTTCTAGACTTATGTCCCTAGGTTGTTTGAATCATAATTGTGAATAAAATCGATGCAATTATGAGCAAGCAAAAAAAAAAAGTGATTATAAGACTATATAGATGACAACCATTCATTCCTTTATGATGTGGTGAGTTGATAATCTTGGGCTATGCACAAAGAATGCATAATCAATTATCACATCTTCACATAAAAATTTTCTTCATGGCATAAAAATGAGCATTAAACCATGCAATCAAAGAGTATAAAAAATACATTGAAATGCATTAAGCTAATTAGTGAAAAAGGCTCAAAAGAAAACATGCTAATCTTACTCCAAAAGGTTAAAGTGAAACATCATAAATCAAAGGCATAATGAATAATATCTAAAAGTGCAAGAGAAAAAAGATCATGAACAATGATAAACCCTCTTAGAAATAAACAAAAAATAAAGATCTAACACTTAAACCTATGTAGTCTCACAATAGTTGTAGATTAGGCACTAAACCAAAATTTTGGTAGGAGATGTATTTTCCTTTTGTTTATCTAAACAAAATAAGAGGGGTCACGTTGTTGTGGCCATCAAATAACCTTAGGGATTTTCCCTACATTCATTAGTAGTTGGCGTCCCTAGTAAACCCATCAACATAGAGTAATGTGCCTCATTGATGGGGATTTGAATTAGGCACTTGTCAGCACAAAACTAGCTAAATTACCTACAAGAATATAGGCAAATGATTAAACTACACACACACATGCATGCATATACACACGGCCCAAGGGGTTAAGTCGATTGGTTGAACCATTCCCTAAAGTATGCTGCCAATAGAGAGGTCATAAGTCACATATTGAAATTGGGTTGTGTCTATTGATACTATCAACAACTATTGTGATTGGTGATTGAATTACTCTCCATCTAAATAATTTAGGATAGAGACAAACTTCTAAAAATACATATCAAATCTAAATTAATATCTATATTTAATATATTATTATATTATCTTCTTAAAAAATTTCTTTCTCCCTTCCTTTTTCTAAATACGAGCCTAAATCCATCTTAACTCTGGATCTACCAAGTTCTAAAAGGGATCAAATCTCTTTTCACTCTAATTGGGATTTTCATATCAAGATATTTAATCACTCTCACTGCTTGGTAGATCCGAAATTAAAATAGATCTACGCTGATTTAATTATTAATTATACTTAAATATAATTATTAATTTTATGTTCTAATTTAATTTAATTTTTATGTAATGCAATGCAAACCAAAATATTTAACATGACAAGGCATTAAAACCCACATTTAATATATAGTAAAATGCACTGAACTCAAAACGTGAGAGGGAATATTTCAACTTCCACTACAAGAAACCTAAAAAAAAGATAATGGCGGAGAGTGGCGGTACAAGAAACCTAAAAAAAAGAATGGCGGAGAGTGGCGGTGCGAAGAATCCTAGGAATACGGAAGGGTCTTTAAATCAATGCAATGTGGACGAAGGAAGGAAGGTCCAGCTGGCGAAGCCATTTTCTATTTTTATTTTCGATATATTGTGCCTTGTCCTATTGCTTTCACCATTATTATTAAATTCCGTGGAGCCCTTGGGGCTGGGAGGTTGTTATTCTTTCTCGTGATAGTTAAATGAGAAGCATCGCGCCTTAACCGAATTATTCTTCATTTTCCCACTAATATTAACAACTTTATTATTTATTCTCTCTTTTATATATATATATATATATATATATATATATATATTTTTATTATTATTATTTTTTTATTTTTGAGATTCAATTTTTTTACATAATTATAAAATTTATATTTAAAATATTGATATATAATTTTATATTATATTTACATATTTCTTCCCTACTAAATTATAAAACACATCTTAGCATACTATTTTTATTAAATTAATAAAAAATTAACTAATATAATTCTAAATGTACTATTTTATATTTTATCTAAATCTAAAAATTTAACTAAAAAACAATTTCCTATAAAACAATTAAAAATGACATTATCATTTATAATTGCATCAATAAAAACAAATGTACCCTACATCAATAAAAACAAATGTACCCTGCATTCAATAAAAACAAATGTACCCTGCATCATGACAATGTTGCCAATGTTGAAAGACGACATGACTTGTCATTTATAATTGCACCAGTAAAAGCAAATGTACTATACCACTCAAAGCGAAGAAATGTATAATATGTTAAATGAATAAATAATTAAATAATAATAATAGTTTTTATTTATTTTAATTTTTTAAATAATAAAATTTAGTATTTTCTATTTTCTATTTTTATTTTTTATTTTAGTTTAATTAATAGATGAAATGAATTTTTTTAAAACATTTTTTCTAATCAATTTTGTTCAAAATATGGTAAATATTTTCAAGAATCATAAGTTTAAATCGTTTAATTTCCAAAGTTAGAGTGTTTTGGGGTACTAAATTTATTTATGCATTCAAAACTGCATTTTAAATAACAAGAAATCACAAACTTGCTCAAAATTGTATTGTTGGATTTTGACATGAAAATCCTTTTCTCTATTAATTACAATACACCATTTTTTATAATTGATAAATATAAAATTGAAAGAGATTTAAAATTAATGGTTATTTTTATTTATTTATTTTTTTAAATTTTAATAATAAAATTTTATTTTGATTTTTTAATAATTAATTAATATTAAGATAGCTTTATTTTAATTATAGAGCACCAAAGAATATATATATATATATATATATATATATATATATATATATATATATTGATTGTGGCAAATTGACACACATAGGCTACATAAGTAAATAATCTCTATAGCAACATGGAGTTGTAATAACTTGCTATTTATGATTTACAATTTCAAAACCATCCAAAAATACCCATTTATACAAATATTTACCATATACAAAAGGATTGAGAACCTCAGAATTTGGGAATTGGCTAGTTGACAAGTTGTCTGTTAATTAAAAACAATCTATTTTTTCCGAATAGGGTAACCAAATTAGGTTGGGAGTAAGTCCATTTTTGTTATGATGTCACACTAGAAACATTCAATCTTGCAGTTCATTTTTCCAACCAAATTTCTAATTATGATAAGAATGGATTCTAATCTAAGATCTCTAACCTTTATTCCAAATTGCATATGTCTTAGAATGATAAATGAGTCTCTTAGAACAAGAATATGTCTTGAATGGAATATATGAGTTAGGATAATGCTTTGCATAAGAGCATATGCCTTTATTAAATTGTTGGAAAATATTCCTAATTATTGTGTGTATTGTCTTTCAATTATTCCTCTTGGATGAAAATTCCCCCTCACACTTTCCACCATAATAAAACTTTATTTATTGATACAATATTGCCAACAAAACGTAAGTTGAACATTAATCACTATTAGCATGATATCCACTACAACATTTAAAAATAATTATATATAATTGTGATAGCACATTATTTAAATTTAGAATATATTGGATATTAAGTACACAATAAAGTTGTAAAATTTGTTATTTATTGATGTAATGCTCCCATGAGAATATTTTATGACCAATTCAGTTGATGTCTATCGCAAATTAAAGAAGTAGTTACATCTTATTTTCATAGTACATCATTTAAAATTGAAATATTTTAAGTATGGATTCAAGAATGGAGATATGAAGGATTAAAAGATATTTAGTCAATGATTTAACCTCGGTAATTAAATTAATTGCATGAATTTCCATGCATTTGTTGTATTTATAAAAACAATAGACCAATGTAATAAATTGATAATATGATTAATTACACCAAGAAAAATAATGTGCATTCTAATGCTCAAAATTGAAGAGATATGTCACATGTATGGGTGGGTGGGTTGTCACTGCAGTTGTTGAAAATTTGGCTAGGTCTATGTTAATAAGTGTGTGGTTTGAATCCCCCCTTTTGTAGTGCACCAATATATGTCAACGTGTTTATTAGGTATGTCATTTGCAAATCAATGTGAACAAGCATCCTTTGGGTTTCGCTATGAGGTTTCCCTTAGAGCCCAAGGGATGCTTCTCCACATTCATTCATATATGGAATATCTAGTAAACTCATCAACATAGACTAATGTACCTCGCTCAAGTAAATTCAACTTAGGCACTTGCCAAAATGCAACTAGCTAAATTCCCAACAAGAATAGTGATGATTAATTGAACCACACACACACACAACCCAAGGGGTCAACTCAATTGGTTAAGCCATCCACCAAGGGATGTTGATAACAAGGAAGCCATACATCTCATGTTAATATATGATCAAATCCATTGGGGTTACCAACCACTATTGTGGTTAGTAGTTGAGCCACCCTCCATCCAAATATTCTAGGGAAGAGGGGAAGATTCCACAATGTTGGAGAAATTCATTATATCCGTCTCTTCTCCTCAAAATATTTGAATGGAGGGTGGCTCAACCACTTCCCTGGGGCCAAAAAATATATATAGATAGATAGACACTTCTCAAAAAATAATTTTCCTGTTTTTAACTTCTTCCTTGCAATATCCAAAAGTAAAATGGATTTATTCTAATTATAAAAAAAATACAAAAGAAAGTTGTAAAATTTGTTATTTATTGATACGATCCTCCCAAGAGTATAAGTTGACCAATACACTTTCAAACTAGATCAATTTTGATAACTATTGACATGATGTACACCACAAATTAAAAAAAGTAGTTACATATAGTTGTCATAGACATAATTAAAAGTAGGAATATTTTAGATATTGAGTACAAAATAAAGTTTTAAAATTTGTCATCTATTGATATAACACTCTTAAGAGTATATAGGTTGACCAATGAGTTTTGGGACTAAATCAACTTTTATCACTTTTGAGATGATTTCCACCACAAATTCAATAGGTTGTTGCATATATTTGTCATAACACATTATTAAAAGTTGAAATATTTCAACCTTGGTAATAATAATAATTAGATGATTATTCATGCATGTTATGTTATCTTTTATAAGCCAATGAAATAACTTGGTATGCGATTAAGTCCACCAAAAAGAAAAAATGTGGGTGGCTCAACCACCACCTCCCTGGCTCAACACACAAATATACAAAGATAGATACTTCTCAAAAACAATTTGTAGTCTAATTCATTCCTTAAAATATCCAAATTGAGGATTATGTTATGGCTAGCTACCATGAGGGACTTGAATGGATTTGAACCTTTTACTTATCACCTCCCCATTAACAACTTTCCTTAATAAATGTTTAACTAATTGATCAAACCCTTGGGGCCTCTCTCTCTCTCTTCACACACACACACACAAATGTACATACATACTTATGCATATACATATTCATTTATTAAAAAAAAAAAACTTTATGGGAAAACCCTTCGAGCACTTCCTTGTATTTCATAGATAATACTTTGTGCATTAATTGCATCCGTTAATCTTAGAGACACTAAATGAAGCATACAACATAGGTAGCTAGATCACTTAACCTAACCCTATTACACATACATAATTTTTTTTTTAATCATGCAAAATAAATAAAATAACATATATCTATATTAACCCTATAATTTTCAAACAATATACTTGAGTTTTTTAATCCCTTACAATACTTAATAAATTCAAAATTAAAATATATATATATCTAAAACTAAATACAATTATAATTATAACTATCTATTGCTAATGTAACTTGCCCATAAACTTGATATGAATCACATAAGCCTTAATTCAACAATTTTATTAAGTTATACTTATTATTTTATATGTTTATTCTTTATTTTTTTTATCTTAAGCTTCTAAGATTTGATTCTTTTCATTTAAATAAAACTTATATTTAAAAAATGTCGAGATATAATCTTACATTATATCTACATATCTCTTCCCTACTGAATTATAGAAAGTCTCTCTCTACACACTAATCTTTATTAAACTAATAAAAACCTAACCACAAAAACTTTAAATGTATTATTAGTCCCTGCCATCTGGCATCCGGCAGGGACTATAGTGATCGATAGGACCCCCACTTAGCATTACTTGACCCCTGCGTTTCTCTGTTATACGGCGGTTAGAGAGGAGATATGCTAAGTTTCGTTTGCAGTCATTCTTTGGCCATCGTGCGCCATCTTATTTGGCCTCTTCCCGAGGCGGAAGAGGCCGGACCATAGCTTAAAGGAATAAACCCGGTGCATTTTCGCGCTAACCGTCACGGTGTCTGGTTTTAATGCTAGCATTACTTCTGCCCGGTATGCGGTTTAGTAAAGCTCGGTGTTCCCTCTTGCAATGTTCTACATTGGCAGCTGGTGCATGCCATGATGCACCATGGTTCAACAGCTGTTAGCCTTCGTCGCACTTGTCAAAGCCCAAAGCCGGTTGGAAGCAACTCCTCCGGAGGCAAGGTAAGCGCTTGAGGCCTCTGCGATTGCTGATGAAGTTGCTGAACGGGAGGAACGGGAGGCCTCTGCGATTTCTGATGAACTTGCGAAAAGGGGGAGGGCTTCAAGTAATAGTTCCTCGAAACCATTTCCCAGATCTCCTAGCTCTTCAGGTAAGCTTTTGAACTGTGGCTTCGCCAGTCTCAGTACTCGCAAATTGCTTAGTTGCTGAATACATTGGGAAGAGATTTTTATTACTAGCCTGCTGAATCATACGAACCTGCTTTTAAATTTTATTTTATTGGCTTTAGGTTTCTGAGGTTTTGTCCTCGTTATCTTTGTTACAGATTCTGGGGACTGGGATGGATACGCAAGATACATTCCCATCTGTTCTGCTATTTTTTGATCAACAGCGCTTCATATTCAATGCTGGACAGGTGAGTTCAAGTTAAACTAAAATATCATAGCTTTACCAGGCCATAAAAAAATAGAGAGCTTTCCACACAGGACTGGAGTCCCCGATGGTGGGGATATCTGCTTTCGGTATAGCGTTAAAATTACCGATTGAATCCATGTCGCGAAGGCAATTGAAGCACTTTGTGGGTTTTGAAACTGTGACTACTGGTTGGTACTTGCAACTATTGATTCCTAGACAAAATAGGCCAGCTAGTCGCTTCCTTTTGAACTCAATGAATCGCTTACAGTCATAGGTTATGCGGCTTTTGGGTTAAAAGTATGGGTAATCGTGCTGGTATTTTCAATGTATTTGAACATAAAATCTGGTCAACATGTCTCTGAATGGACTATTCTTTTTTGTATCAGGGGCTGCAACGCTTCTCTGCTGAACACAAATTCAAGCTATCAAGAGTAAGCTGTGCTTTTGAATTAGTGTTATTTGGATCACTTATATACAGCTTTATAAATCATTGTTTTCTTAATGTGTCTGCCTTCTCTGTAAGATAAAATATTCAAGTTTACTTGAGCCGTTAGACACCCAATAGCAAAATATCACGCTCTTAGATTTGATAAGATTATTATGCACATGGACTGATAACCTATAAGGGTTGGCTCTCAGTTAGATCACATATTTCTTACCCTGGTTTGCTCAGAAACTGCGGGTGGCATTCCAGGTTAGTTGTCGGAATATTTGGTCAGTTTTTATCTATTGTACGCAGAACTAGGGTTGATATGCAGGCAACAGGAGTGATCTTTTTCTTTTGAATTGGTGTCTATACCTAGATTATGATTTTCTCAAGCAATCACAAATGGAATTACACCATGATCGTGCTTTGCAGGTCTTCTCCTGACGATGGCTGGCATAGGGGATGATGCAATGACAGTAAGCAAATTTTATGCCCTCTTTTACGTTGGAAGATTTTTTCTAGGAGGTCAAATTGAACACTAAAGTATTAAGACATCCTTATACTAGTGAAAATTTATCATGTTCTAAAATTTGTAGGTTCCTATGTTTTAACAGGTTAACATCTGGGGTCCATCAGATTTAGAATTTTTAACTGGTGCAATGCGGTCATTTATTCCAAACTCTGCTGTTGTTCACACCAATAGTTTTGGTCCAGGGCAGTACGTCATCAACCTCTAAAGTCTTCTTGTATCCCATGGCAAACAAGGGGTTGAGCCAATGGAATTTCATCAGGCTCCAAACATTGGCTCTGGAATATGGAGTCAACTGATTAATATGGCATATCTCATGTTGAGGATTAAATCTGGCAGATCTGTATGTACATCTGAATCCAATTCCTAGTAACTTGCCTTTTAGGCTTTTCTTTCTTATGGGGCTGTCATATTTGCTACAATCTCTGGTTGCTTTAGGCCTACTTAAATCATTTAGATGACTGTGTGGATGTACATATGATTTTCTATGATTTAGAGAATAATGATGCTATGATCTTTCTGTTTGCATAGGCAACCCTTCTCAGCTCTTGGAGCCTACGTAGATATATGGTTTCCCAAGCTGCTGGGCTCCAAAATACCATTGTCTCTGGGCCAATGACTCAATCATCTTTGCACCAAAGAAAACAGAGGCCAGCACATAGCCTTCATAGGAAAAATGCTCTGTTCCTCCCAAGTACTCTACGAACAAGTTTATCAGATATGGACCTATATATGTTGCACAGCTAAATATGGCTGCAAACAAAGCATTGATTATCATTCCCTTCCAAACAGATGACAGGATGGCCTTTAGCATTGATGGGTTCTGTATATTTGTCTCGACCTTTTGGCAGCACCAGTTGGTTTCAAGTCCTCGATATGACTCTTCAGCAGTATCCTTGCCTGCAACACTTGGTACGTCATCAAGCTCTAAAGTCTTCTTGTATCCCATGGCAAACAAGGGATTGAGCCAATGGAATTTCATCAGGCTCCAAACATTGGCTCTGGAATATGGAGTCAACTGATTAATATGGCATATCTCATGTTGAGGATTAAACAACACTTGGAGGTATTTGATCAATAATTTTACTTTTCTTTCCCAGAGTAATAGCATACGCATACTTAACATACAAGCTATACAGCTATGATAAAGACTAGGTTTCTGACAGTTTGTATCCCTAAGTTCAGCTGATGTACTCTGCCTAAAGCCCATCCTTAAATCCTCCACTTCGTACTATGTAAAGAAGCACTGGAGCTCTCAGCTGGTACTTTTAGTATATGCGAAATTGTTGATGGCACTTCCATGGAATCAACAGACATCAGGGTATAGAGTCTTCGGCAGAATCTTTCGTTTGCAATGTTGAAAACAGAATATCAGTGGACAGCCAGATGGATTTTTGTTTTCGTTTCTGTTGTATTCAGATTTAGGCAAGGCAAACAGAAAACTTACTCCACTATATCTCCTGCTATAGCATGAAGAGTTTCTTACTGGGGAGAACACATAGACACATTGCATCATTTGAGTTTGAAAATGCTTAAAATGATTCCCAGATAACTCAAAACAACACACATATTGTGCATCATTCAAGTTTCAAAAGTTGTCTTTCTCTAAAGTTGTCTGTATTTGTTGGAAGAATGTTACGAGTCAGGAGCTTGAGTATATTTTGTATGAACACCAACCTTGTTGCTTAATTAACATCATATTTCCGTACCTGTATTTTTGTAATATTAATCTTTCTGGCGAAAACATTAATTGACCGCTCAATGCTAATTAAATTAAATGCACTTGCCTGTATCAATGACTGAAAGTCTTACAGTTAGCTGGCTTTCTAGATTTCAGGTTATGGGTCTGGATCGAACAGCTACTAGAGAAGGCAGGCTCAACTTCACGCAGGGACTCGCTGCGTCGCAGCTTCTCTTGTTTTATATTTTATCCAAATCTAAAAATTTAATTAAGAGAAATGTTAAAAGGGACAATTTCCTATAAAGGGATAAAGATGACTGTCATTTATAATCGCACCAATAAAAGCAAATGTACTATGCATCATGACAACGTTGAAAATGAATTTTTTATTGGTGTATGAAGATGACATTATCGCTTATAAAGAAAATGTAGTCTATACTCAGAAATCCAAGAAATGTATAATATGTTAAATGAATAAATAATTAAATTAATTAAAAAAATAAAATATTAAAGGTGGAATATTAATTTTTTTAAATAAATAATAATAGTTTTATTTATTTTAATTTTAATTTTATATGTTCTTATTTTTTTTAGTTAATAGATGAAATGATTTTTTCTTTAATATTTTGTTTTTGGTTAATTTTGTTTAAATCATGGTAAATATTTTTAAGAATTATAAGTTTAAATTGTTTAATTTTTAAAGTTAGAGTGTTTTGGGGTTTTTTAAGGTGCTAAATCCATTTATGCATTCAAAAATGCATTTTAAATAACACGAAATCACAATCTTGCTCAAAATTGTATTGTCGAATTTTGATACACCATTTTTTATAATTGATAAATATAAAATTGAAAGAGATTTAGAATTAATGATATTTTATTTTTATTTTTTTTAATAATAAAATTTGATCTATTTTTATTTTTATTTTTTAATAATTAGTTTAATATTAAGATAACTTTGTTTTAATTATAGAGTATCAAAGAAAATTGTAATATGTGTGTGTAGGGGGGGGGGGGGGGAGGTGGGCACAAATTGACACACATAGGTTACATAAGTAAATAATCTCTATAATGACACATAGTTGTAGTAACTTGCTATTCATGATTTACAATTTTAAAACCATCTAAAAATACTTATATATACAACGATTTACCATATACAAAAGGATTGAGAACCTCTGAATTTGGGAATTGGCCAGTTGACACGTTGTTTGTTAATTAAAAAAATCCGTTTTTCCCTATTTGGATAGCTAAATTAGGATGGGAGTAAGCCATTTGTTATGTTGTCACACTAGAAACATTCAATCTTGCAATTATGATAAGAATGGATTCTAATCTAAGATCTCTAACCTTTATTCCAAATTCCATATGTCTTAAGATGATAAATGAGTACATTAGAACAAGAATATGTCTTGAATGGAAAGTATGAGTTAGGATAATACTTTGCATAAGAGTGTATGCTTTTACTAAATTGTTGGAAAATTTTCCTAATTGTTGTGCATATTGTCATTCATTTATTCCTCTTGGATGACCCCACCCCACCCACACACCACCCCCCCCCCGCACCCCCCTAAACACTTTCCATCATAATCAAACTTATTATTTATTGATACAATATTTTTTTAAACCAAAATTAGTATATTTTTTATATAAATAAAACATGTTCGTTCATGAAAAAAACTGGGATTTTACAAGGCGTCTTCAAGCATGCTGAGGGTTGTTGATACATCATTTGATCTGCATTCCTTCTATAAGAGTATTTGTTGTGATTTTCACAAAAAAAATCCTCATTCTAGAGCTCCTATAACTATATATTCGGCAAAATTGTAACATTAAATATTTACATTTGTATTGTGCCATTTTAAAAACAGTAAGAAAAACTAGATAGACTAAACATCCATTGGTGCTAGAATGTTTAGCTCCAGTCCAGTGGAGAATTATTTGTTTCTCTTATTCACATCCAGTCTGATGGATTCTTCTTTGTTGCTCTTGCTTCTCTCCTCCACCTTGAGCTTCAACTGCTCAATTTGTTGCTGCAACGCGTCCACCTCATCCTCAAGTTGGTGAATACGTTCCCTCTTTTCCAACTGTCTCTCCTGCAGAGTCAGGTTCTCCTGCTGTTGTTGGTGTATGCTACGCTGCAGAACAACCAGTCCTTCTCGTAACTCCAAGTGGTCCTACACACAATTGATGCAGGTTTTCTAATTTCTCCTTCCAAAAAGAGAATTTCCCACCCACACACCCTTGACCTCGGCGTGTAACTGCCTCAAGAGCCTAACCGGGAACTATCGTTAGCACTTTGCACACTCGAATCGATCTTCAGACTTCCCTCAGTGAGCGTCTCTAGAATGTCACAGACCCCTCTGTCGTGCCTGCCCAACTCCAAGATACTCTTGATCCACTGCTCCAGGAACCAACCGTCCTCCTCACAGGCATCCAACAAAGCCACAATGTTTTGACACAGAACACCCTCACAGTCCAGCGAATTAAAAACCCTATCACCAACAACTTTCTCAATTTCGATCACTCTCAGACAAACATCCCTCTGCGGGTTAACTCTCGAATTATCCCCGAGGTTTGGGTCTAGAACCCCCTCCCAATCCAACAAATTAACAACACCCAGCGTTAACAACACCCAGCGCAACAACCCTCACCCAAGCAACTACACTCAGATTGACAACCCCTTGAAGCTTTCCACTTGAATACTTAGGCACACTCGAAGCCTTGATTTTTTTTCCCTTCAACCCAGACCCAACCATTGACTCACAACGACGTCAGCTTTAGATGCTAGGCCTTCGCAGAGGCCACCTGAGCATAAAAGAACCTTAAACCATAAAAACTGAACATACTGTTATTCCTTAAATAGATGATGCAGGACTATGTGATGATGAAGTATAGTAGGGAGGAACTGTTGGAGCTATAATCTTGATGTACCTCCTTAAATTCCCAACAGTATACCATTATTTCCCAGCTCTGCTCCTGGTCGGTAATTTCCATCATAAGCTTCCTCCCATGAGTGATCATGGCAATTTTCAACACGAGAATTAAATGATGCTTTGAATGCCCCATTATCCTACAATCACCCGATGGGGTGCGTTGGCCTTTGCACCATGATCCAGGGCACAGGAGATGAATACACACGCATTGAACCCTTCCATACACAAGTGTTGTACTAGGGTGACGATCACAGACACGTTACAGCTGCAAGCAAAGGAAGCTCATGCCATGAGGCTCCAAGATAGGCCAAGACTCACATGGCTTGATGCGATAGGACCCAAGGAGAAGGGTGATGAAGCGGGCTGGGGAGGTGAAAATGACAGAAAGGAGGGGAGGCAGGACATAATAGAAGACGGGAACAACGTGGAGGAATATAGGAGAATGGCGAAGGAAAGGGACGGGGGGGTGGGGTTAAATAGGAAAGAGGGGAAATGGGGTAGAAGTAAAGGGGGAGGGCGAATGGGAGGGAGGAGAAGCCAATAAGCCAACTTAAGAAAAAGATTGAAAGGTCCCCATTTTTTTATGTTTGCTAACTTCCTTGCTAAACCAAGAGTAACCTCATAAACCCATAACTTGAAGCTTATAAATACAATTAGGGGATGCTAGTCATGCCATCAACCTTGTTCATACTCCTTTCTTCTTTGAATTAGCAGGCTTGGTTTTCCTGTTTTTCTGCTTCTTGGTTATTTCCTCTGAGAATATGAAAGAAAGACACCAAATCAAAGGGGGGGATCAACCCTTGGGATCTCTTGATAATTTGGTTTAAGATAATGTTTTTAGCTCATGAAGCATAGATCATATGCCTAATTATTATCATGGAGTCCCCTAATACTTGTATTTTTTTAATGCCCTTCTTTTGAGCCAATGTGAGGTCTAGGAACAAGCCATATGCTTCTACTTGGTTGTTTGTCTTCCTTCCAAGTCCCCAGTCATATCTATATTCAATGATTCCTTTGGGATTAATGAGAATTCCTCCCCCTCCTGCCACCCTAAGATTACCTTTTGACACTCCATCGAATTGAAGGGTCCATTTATTCATGGATCTGATCCAATCCACTAGACCTTCCAAGGACAACCTCAGAATCCACTAGGCTTGAGAGGGAAAACAACGCCCCTGGATTTGAGAGGCAGGGGAGCTAACCCACAGAGCCAACCAAGCGGATTCAATATTATCCAAGGAAGGGCCTATTTCTGGTCTATGCAGTTCTATACAAGCTAAAAGGGATATCATGGCTATTACCCCAGCTGGGGGCCAAGACTTTTTAAATATTTCTTTGTTCCTTGATAGCCATATTTGCCAACAAACATACTTAGGAAGAGCAGACCAGATTTCTTTGAATTTTCTTTTGGCATGAAGGGAGCCCAAATAAGATTTGGGCCAAGAATTGAATAAGATCAGGAGGTCTGAAGGCTAATAAGTTCTGCAGTATAGAGGCCCAAGGACCACTGACCAAACTTCCTTGGCCACCTAACAATGGAGAAAGATGTGGGCGATTGATTCCTCCGTAGATTGAAAAAGTGAGCATCTTAAGGGGCCAATCTATCCCCACTTCTAAATATTTTCAGCTGTAAGAAATTTTTTATGCGATAGAAACCAACATAAAAAATTGACTTTTGGGATGACATTCGTTTTCTAGATTTTTCCCCAAATGGATTTTTTTGGAGGTAATTAGGAGTTTAAGAATAGGCGTGAACACCCTTCTTTGACAGTGTAACTGGAATTCTTCCAGCCCCACTTGCCTGCCACTGTAAGAGCTATGTGGGCACAACCTCTTAAATTCTTGAAAAGATTATCTCTTTGGAGGAGAAGAGCCTCTGTGATATTTTGAGCTTCTAGCCCTTCCATCCTCCTTACTAATTCCACTCGACAATCTGGTCCAGGTTTTCCACCCCCTTATGGCTCAAGAATTTTCTAAGATCCACCGAGGAAACGTTTGATTCCAAGGGATAGAGTCCCAGAATCGAATCAGAAAAAATCTTGGAGGACCCATTGCCCAAAATTTTGCTTAGATTTTTAATGATAATATCCCTAGAGGAGTTGAACAAATGCCAGATGGGGGAGTCCAATCCAGGGGCCCCTCGGCACCCACAATCAATTTGCTGAGATAGATACTTAGCTAGAATCACTTGGGACCACCAATGACTCAGATTTTTTATCATACTCCAGTATACTTTTGCTACCATTGCCATATTAGCTAACCCTGGGTCCCTTATTCCCAACTCCCCATGTTATCAAAGCTCTGACCATTTTCAAATTCACTAAGTGGTACTTATTTGTTTCTATTTTACCTCCTTCCCACAAAAATTTTCTTATGTACATGCGCATTTGGTGTAGCACATTCTTGGGGGCTTGTAGGGTGGTAAAATGACACAAAGGGATTGTCGATAGCACTGACTTTACAAGGATTTCTCTACCTGCATAATTAAGCCAAGTCTCACCCCAATTTACAATTTTGGTTTTCATTTTATCTTGTACTCTTTTCTAGGCATAGGGGGCATCTCTTCTTAGGAATATTGGGATCCATAAATAATTGAATTATTTCTACTCACGAACTACTTTAAACCCCAACATTTCTTCAACCTTTTTTTCCTTATGTCTAGAGATGTTCCAGCTGTAGATGTGACTTTTGTTGTCATTAGTTTCTCCCTCAGACACACTGAGGAATTTATCTAAGCTTCTCATGAATCACCGAGCGATTGTGGTCAAGGCTCTACCCATCAAAATAGTATCATCCACAAACTTTCCATGTTTAATACTTCTAATGTCTTCCTTGTATCATATGCCTGGGAGGTTGAGGAAAGCTATTTCTAGTTCTAATTTCCTGCTCATGGAATTAGCCATGATGATATATAAAAAAGGGGAGAGGGGGCACCCTTGACGAAGGCCCCTCAAGGCTTTGAATAAGCCTACCACCCATCCATCGACCAGTGGAGAAATCCAAGGAGAAGCAATCCAAAGATTTATCCATCTAATAAAGGTCTCATCCAACCCCATTTTTCTAAGGAATTTTATCAGGAAACCATGTCTAAATCTGTCAAAAGCGTTTTCCATATCTAGCTTAATGATCATCCCTTGGTCCCCCCTGCGCCAACTTGAATCTAGAGCTTCTTGGATTAGGATAATATTATCGAATATTTGCCTACATGGGACAAAGTTCTCTGGTTTTCAGAGATCAGAGAGGGAAATAAAGGTTTAAGATGACAGACCATCAACTTCGATAAGATTTTGTAGGAGACGTTGCAGAGGGATATTGGGTGGAATCTAGAGAAAGAGGAGGGATTCAGTTCTTCATGGATTAAGGCCAGGAAGGAAGAGTTTATGCCACCCCCCATGGAAAAGCATTTGAAGGAGTATCCCACCAATATGCAAAGGTACTTCTTAATAACATCCCAGAAGGAATGGTATAAGCTTTCCATGAATCCATTCAGGCTGACACCTTATCTAGAGGAAAGGAGAAAATCACCTTCCAAATTTCCTCAACCGTCGGGTGGGAAGTTAGAGAGCGATTTCACTCCTCTGACACCATTGGAGGGATACTCTCAAGAAACAATTATTCACTGGTGATATCCCAAGTATGGTCTCTTGTAAATAGATTTTCATAATGCTCTACTACTTCTCTTTTGATTTCCTCAAACTTCTTGATAATATCCTCCTCCCCCACACCCCATGATTTATCTGAGTTATATTGATTTTTGAATCCCTGAAATTGCTTGCTTGTGGAAAAACTCGGTGTTCCTGTCCCCAACTCTAAGCTAGTTATTTCTAGATTTTATTCTCCAATACTCCTCTTCCTTTCTTAAGTTTGAATGGAGGGTCTTAAAAATGTTGAAGGGTCTTAAAAATGTTTGCTTCCTTATGGAAGTCTGATTCATGAACCAACATTGGTTCCATTTTCCCTTGGATTATAGCAAGCTTTTCTTCCATCTCTTTAATGTTGTTATGTCTATCAGATTCATATTCCTTAAAAAAAAAATGTCACCTTTCAGTCTACGGATCTTGGACTCCCAAATGGTTATTGGGCTTCCGTCTATCGAACCCGACCAAGAAAGATAAATCACCTCTAAGAAATTGGGGACTTCTAGCCATAGGGGAGAGTAGTGAAAGGGGTTTGGGCCCAGATACAAGGGCTGAGAGATAATCAGGCTTATCGGTCAGTGGTCTAAACTGACCCACGGGAGGATGGAAGATTTGGGGCCATAATTTAGGATTAGGAGATTGTCAGAAGCTAGGAAACGGTCCAGCTGGGTTGCAATATGGTTCACTCCAACTCTTTTGTTGGTCCATGTATACTAAATTTTTTGGGGTTTGACATCAAAGAGATTCAGGGTTAAGATGAGGTCCTCCATATATTCCTGTTGGGTGTAAATAATAATGGATCCCCCTCTTTTTTCATGATTTCCCATTGTTGTGTTGAAATCTCCACCAATAATGCAGTTATGCCCGAACTTTGTATCTTTTAACTCCATCAAGGATTTCTAGCACTCTTGTTTTTCCCAAAAGTGGGTTGCTCACCGTGAAGACTTGTTGTTTCTCTTTAATATTAAAAATAGTGTCTATCTAGTGATTTATTTTTAGGGTACTTGCTAGTTGCAGTTTCGCTGGATTCTGTAGAAATTTTGACCGTAGATTAACCTGATAATGCAATATAACTAAAGAAAAATAATTTAATCTACTACAATCAATTTTGTGGAAGCTTAAAAGATTTGAGCAAGATCAAGATGAACACATACAACCAGAAGAAGAATCAATGCACATGAAACATAGAAGAATACTTAGGGGAAAGCCTTAGCTAAAAACCCCACTATCTGTATTATCATACAAGGTGGAAATACATCAGAATTACACAAAGCCTTAGCTCTCACAGCTAGCCAACTCTCAATACAATCCTCCTGGATGCTCACAGGCAAAAAAGGCTTCTCACAAACCTTCTCCTCTACCCTCCAAGCCTCATATTTCCTTGCGTAGTTTCTCTTGGGTGATCCTCCTGTTACCAAGTGTAACACTGATCTCTCACACTAATCTCACACCCTATAAAACTGCACAATCCTCAAGGAACCTTATTCCTTCTGCATGCATGAGTTTCCTTTATAGGAGAAAACATGCAACTGATAGTACATTGTCCCTGTCTTTAATCTCAACTGGGTCTTTCTCATAATAGACATGCATGAGTTAATGATGAGAGAATATTCAGTTATCTGGAGTACACTAGTTGGATGCATGCATGCATTAACTGACTAAACTCACAATTAGTTCCTCAAATAGTTTGGAACTAATTTAACTAGACTTAACTCAGTAAACTAAGATAACTAATTACAACTCAAATATAACTCAATCTTATCTCCTTAATTAAGGGATAATCTCCTTAATTTAAGGGATAATTGTTGCATGAATTCACAAAGACTTCTAACTTGAATTTCTCCAACTAATTAATCCATAATGAATTAATTAATTAATTTTCAAGCAGCGGGTGAGACTAAATTCACATTTTAATTCACAATTTTAATTCAAGGACAAATTAAAATTGGAATATTCTGGATTCTATTTTTATCATTTCTTGTTGCTATTTTCAACATTCCTTCTCAACAAGAAAGGAATTCAACTCGATCCCGATCCTAAACCTTTGGAATGTTATGCATGCAACACTTATCTCTAGTGTTGTTGCTCCAGCAACTCTAGAAACAAAAAAACATCCAACCTGAATCAGTATGATGCATCTTTCATCAAAGTCTCTGACTACTATTGTCTCTGTCGATTGAAAAACTCTGTGCTTCTGTTGACTCAACCTTTCTACACTGTTTTCAATCCTTCTCTATGCTCTTCAGTATTTGACTGCTCTAGCATCTGCCACTTTGATCTCTGACTACATCAATCCCACTGATTCCTCTCACTACTATGTGCTTTGGGATCCCGTAGCAAGGTACGATCCATGAGATAAAACCTCTCAATGGACCTTGCCCAATTTCAACCTTCTTGAGACTATCACTTCACATTGCCCCACCTCACACCTGGAGGTATGGTTGCATGTGATCCCTCTGCACACTTGGCTCGAAATTTACCCCTACTAGAGGTCTCTACATGAGTGGATGCCTCCACTCGGTCTCCTCTCAGCATCTCCAATTGTGGCTTCTCCACAATTGTCTGAGACTTCTTATGGGGCTGTATGTTGAGAGGTAATTTACTCTCCCTCTCAACCACAAATTCTCTAACATTTTATGTTGAAAATGCAACAAGATGATGGAGCTTAGTGGAAAGAAGTCGCCTTCATTAAGTGGGCCTGTAGGCTATTTTTGGCTCAAAGTCTATTTTTAGACATATGGATCATGGTCTATGAGTTGCAGGATGCTATTTGTGGATGATTGGTCATGTTGGTAAAAATAGATGGACTTCTATTTTTAGACATATGGGCGAAGTCTATTTTTAGACTGCCAGTCTAAAAATAGAACAGTCGAATATTATTAGCTCTTAATAATATTTGGACTATAAACATTATCTTATCCTCTTGGAGCACTTCAGTTCGAGCTATGGATGTGGCACATGCAGCTGTCAGAAGGAAATACGCTTTTCTTATGGGTCAGTTGAGCTATTGCATGATGGACTTCAGTTAGAACTCAAGTGGTTGAGTTTGGTGGAGTTGATTGAGGAGTTAATGGGGTTGTGTTCAGTTTGACTTGGTTGAACTAGTTGTATTCAGTCTAACTGCAGAATACACTAGTGATGAGTGATGTGAATTAATTATTAATTAATTCACTAATTATTAACTCATAAAGCAACTAAAGAATACATCAGTTAACTCAGTGCATGGACAGTTCAGTGGAGACAGGTGTTAGAGGTGAGTGAAAGGGCAAGATTGTTATCAGTTGTGACTATAGTTGTGCATGAGATTTTGCACATGTATGGATTGAGTATTTCCAATGAGGATTGCGTGGTTCAGCCAAGGGAAATACGAGTTTGGATAAGCCATTCTCATCTATTCTCATGCAGGATTGCACAGTGGAGGTAGGCAAGCAGCGGAGGAGATTTGAACCTGTGATTGATTCAGATCTGAGCTAGTTTGTGTGTAACAGGTGGAGATAGTACTAAGTACTTGTGAGGAGTATTGTACTATGTATTGTTACATGTTCTCAATCAATATAATATACAGATAGTTTGGGGTTTTCAGCTGTATGCTTTCCCCGTGATATACTATGTTGATATGTGTGATTGATGCTTCAATGTGTGCATGCGATTGTTTCTGAACACTGCAAATTGATGATCAATAGTAGAGGAGGTTATGTATTATGCATGAATTCTGCAAATAGTGTATAATCGGGATAATATCTGTGAATAAGTGTCATATTATTCAAAATTTCTACATGGTATCAGAGCAGAGCTGATCATCAGATCTATTATTCAGAAAGTGTTTACATTTTATTTCTTCAGGCAGAGTTTGTAATCGGGCCAGGTAGCCTCTGGATTCATCCTTCTTTTGTATGGTGAGATATCTGGTAAAAGCCCATACAGTCAATCTCTGTACGAGAAATACTTTGTTCTCACGAATTTTAGATCAGAAGCGGTTGAGTTTTGAGCTGGTGGAATTCGAATTTGCAGCAGTGTTTTCTTGGTGTCAAAGTTGAAATGTCTTTCAACAGATTGCGATTGGAGTATGCTCTTGAAGGCAGCTCAAATTATATTGCATGGAAAGACAGGATGGAGGCGGTGTTAGATGACAATGGGTTGAAGGATTTCATAGATGCTAAAGTCCCAAAACGTACTGATGTTGCTGAAGCTGTGGCTTGGCAAAAGAAGACAACAAACTGTCGAAGGATTCTGTTGGAGGGCATGAAGGATCACATTGTATCTAGCCTGCATGGAAAGGCTTCTCCATACTTGATGTGGAAAGCATTGACAGATCTATTCCAAAGCAAGAGCGACCAGAGGAAGTTGGCGCTCAAGGATAAACTCAGAAACATTAAGTGTGAGAATGGAGATAGTATGCCCAAGTATCTCACGAAGTTCACCCAATGCCGGGATGAGTTGGGAAGTGTGGGGGTGACTGTCGATGATGAGGACTTGGTGAGCTTGGCTCTCCTTGGTCTTCTGAAGAGTTGGCATTCCTATTAGGACTTTGTCAATGGTTAGGAGAAACTGCCAAGATGGGAGAGACTATGGTTAGATCTTGTGCAAGAGGAGATCAGGCGGAATACCATAGACGGATCTTCATCAAAGGCATCTGATGAAGAAAATTGTGCTTTGGCTACCAAAGCAAAGAAGGGGAAGGAGAAGGGTTCTCTTTTTGAATCCAGTTCTTCCAATGATGGGAAGAAGGTTGACAAATCGAAAGTGCGATGCTTTCGTTGTCATGAGGTGGGCCATTATGCTGCAAATTGTCCACGGAGGAAATCCAAGAAGGTATCCAGGGAATGATCTGAAGGTGAGGCACTTGCTTCACAATTTGAGTTGGATTTCACACTCTTCGCATGCATGGTTTCATCCATGGTGGGAAGTGGTTGGTTTCTTGACAGTGGAGCTTCTTTCCACATGACCGGCGACAAGAGTTTGTTCAGTACTTTGGAGGAGAAAGATCTCCAGATACTCATAGTGATGGGTAATGATGAGAAGTATAGTGTCTCAAGTGTAGGCACGATTATTTTTCATAGGGAGCATGGAGCTCGCCTTACCTTGACCGATGTCAAGTATGTACCAGGACTGAAGAGAAACTTGGTGTCGATCGCGATGCTGGAAGACAGAGGCCATGATGTAGTCTTTAGTAAGGGAAAGGTTTTCCTTAAACACATCATCACTAGACAGGTGAAGCAGATTGGTTCACGGGTCAAGAACCTGTATGCTCTTGAGGTTCAAGATGCATGCAAAGCCTTGAGCAGCAAGGCAACTGATGGAGACTTGGTGGTTGAGAGGGAGCGTATATTACCTCTCAACATGCAGAGCCAGAAGAAGTATCAGACGATTATGGAGGAGCCACGATTGGTGCAGCAGCTTCAGGAGGTTTGGACGAGCCACAACAAGGGAAGCTAAGAGGAGATCGAGTAGAGACATCTACTCATGCAAAGACCTCTAGTAGGGGGAAACTTCGAGCTAGGTGGGAAGAGGGATCACATGCAACCATACCTCTAGGTAGGAGGTGGGGAGATGTGGATTGATTGTCCCGAGGAGGAGGGGCAGGATCCTTGAGGTACCCAACCTCTTGGATGAGACCTTGCTACGGGAGCCTTGATGTGGAGTAGCAGGAACTGATTGATTGGGTAGAGACAGATGCGGATGGAGTGGCAGAGAGAGCGACAGTGTAGGGAATCCTAGGATAGCGCATAGCTAGCAGGCTGCAGCAATGCGAGAGGCACAAGTGTTTTGCACAGTGCTAGGTGGCATAGAGAAGTGTGCAATGGTGCGAGATGAATGGAGATGTTGCAGTAGCGCAGATGTCAGAGAGGGAGCACTTGTCAGCAGCAGGTAGAGCTTCAGCATCAGAGTATGTTCCTAGCCCAACATAGTGGTCAGTTGGGAGTGTTTTTGTTCCAAGTGTTGTTGGAGCAAGTGGACCGGGCAAATGTGTTGCATGCAGAACATTCCAGAGTTGCAGGATAGGGGTTGCAGATAATCCATATCTTGTTGAGAGGGAGTGTTGAAAATGCAATAAGATGATGGAGCTTAGTGAAAAGAAGTCGCCTTCACTAAGTGGGCACGCAAGCTATTTTTGGCGCAAAGTCTATTTTTAGACTGTGTCTATTTTTAGACATATGGATCATGGTCTATGAGTTACAAGATGCTATTTGTGGATGATTGGTCATGTTGGTAAAAATAGATGGAATTCTATTTTTAGACATATGGGCGGAGTCTATTCTTAGATTGCCAGTCTAAAAATAGAACAATCGAATATATTAGCTCTTAATAATATTTGGACTATAAACATTATCTTATCCTCTTGGAGCACTTTAGTTCGAGCTACGGATGTGGCACATGCAGCTATCAGAAGGAAACATGCTTTTCTTATGCGTCAGTTGAGCTATTTCATGATGGACTTCAGTTAGAACTCAAGTGGTTGAGTCTGGTGGAGTTGATTGAGGAGTTGATGGAGTTGTGTTCAGTTTGACTTGGTTGAACTAGTTGTATTCAGTCTAACTGCAGAATACACTAGTGATGAGTGATGTGAATTTATTATTAATTAATTCACTAATTATTAACTCATAAAGCAACTAAAGAATACATCAGTTAACTCAGTGCATGGACAGTTCAGTGGAGACAGGTGTTAGAGGTGAGTGAAAGGGCAAGATTGCTATTAGTTGTGACTATAGTTGTGCATGAGATTTTGCACATGTATGGATTGAGTATTGCCAATGAGGATTGCGTGGTTCAGCCAAGGTAAATACAAGTTTGGATCAACCATTCTCATCTATTCTCATGCAGGATTGCACAGTGGAGGCAGGCAAGCAGCGGAGGAGATTTGAACCTGTGATTGATTCAGATCTGAGCTAGTTTATGTATAACAGGTGGAGATAGTACTGAGTACTTGTGGGGAGTATTGTACTATGTATTGTTACATGTTCTCAATCAATATAATATACAGATAGTTGGGTGTTTTCAACTGTATGCTTTCCCCGTGATATATTGTGTTGATATGTGTGATTGATGCTTCAATATGCGCATGCGATTATTTCTGAATACTACAAATTGATGATCAATAGTAGAGGAGGTTATGTATTATGCATGCATTCCGCAAATAGTGTATAATCGGGATGATCTCTGTGAATAAGTGTCATATTATTCAAAATTTCCACATTTGCCTTGTTCCTCAAGGCTTTGCATGCATCTTGAACCTCAAGAGAATACAGGTTCTTAACTTGTGAACCGATCTGTTTCACCTGTCATGTGGTGATGTGTCTAAGGAAAACCTTTCCCTTACTGAAGACAACATCGTAGCCTTTGTCCTCCAACATCGCGATCAATACCAAATTCTTCTTCAGCCCAAGCACATACTTCACATCTGTCAAGGTGATAAGAGCTCCATGCTCCCTCTCAAAAGCAGCCATGCCCACTCCTGAAACACTGTACCTTTCATCGTCACCCATCTCTATGCGCATCGTGAGGTCTTTTCTTCCAAGGTGCTGAATAAACTTTTATTTCCGGTCATGTGGAATGAGGCTCCACTGTCAAGATACCAACCACAACCCGTCATCGATGACACCATGCATGCGATGAGGGTAAAGTCCATTTCGAACTGAGAGGCTAAAGCCTCACCTTCTGATCCATCCGAGGATCCCTTCTTGGATTTCTTTGATGGGAAATTAGTCGCATAATGATCCATCTCGTGACAATTAAAGCATCTCACTTTATACTTGTCACCATTCTTCCCTCCATGAGAAGAATTCGATTCAGAATGGGGTGCCTTCCCCTTCCCTTTCCTTGCCTTACTTGCTAAGGCCAACTTTTCTTCATCATCATCCTTGGATGAAGAACCATCTCGTGTGTCCTCCTGATCTCCTCTTGCATGAGATCCGACCATAGTCATTCCCAATTCGGCAGTTTCTCCCTTCCATTCACAAAGTCCTGGTAGCTATTCCAACTCTTTGGAAGGCCAGGGAGAGCGAGGCTCACCATATAATCATCAGCTTTAGTTATTCCCACACTTCCAAGATCATCTCTGCAAGTGGTGAGCTAGATCGGATAGGTGGAGATAGTATCGTCGTTCTCCATCTTGATTCTTCGAAGCTTATCCTTGAGGGCCAATTTCCTCTAGTCGCTACTGTTTTGGTAGAGGTCCTTCAATGTCTTCCACATTGAATATGGAGTATCCTTCCCATGGAGGCTCGAGACAATATGGTCTTGAACTCCCTTAAGGATGATCTGTCTTGCCCTCACCACACACTTATTCCACTCAGCCAACTCTTATACATTAGTTGAAGTTGGCTTTTGGATTTTTTGATCAATGAAATCCTTCAAGCCGTTGTCTTCTAATACAAACTCCATGCGATCTTTCCATGCTATGTAATTCGAGCTGCCTTCCAAGGCATACTCGAGTCTCAAGCCATAAAACGCCATTGACCAACCTTGAAGTATGAGATGAATTCGATTTGCACCTGCAACCTCGAACTTCAAACTTTAAATTCTCTACTCCATATACTGTTCACTACTCCGATAAACTTAGCTCCGATACCATGTAGAAATTCTGACTATAGATTAACCTGATAATGAAATATAACTAAAGCAAAATACTTTAATCTACTTCTATAATCAATTTTGCGGAAGCTTAAAATATTTGAGCAAGATCAAGCTGAACACATATAACCAGAAGAAGAATCAATGCACATGAAACACAGAAGAATACTTAGGGGAAAGCCTCAGCTAAAAACCCCACTATCTGTATTATCATACAAGGTGGAAATACATTAGAATTAAACAAAGCCTTAGCTCTCACAGCTAGCCAGCTCTCGGTACAATCCTCTTAGATGCTCATAGGAAAAAAAGGTTTCTCATAAACCTTCTCCTCTACCCTCCAAGCCTCCTATTTCCTTGCGCAGTTTCTCCTGGGTGATCCTCCTGTTACCAAGTGTAACATTGATCTCACACCCTGTAAAACTGCACAATCCTCAAGGAACCTTATTCCTTCTGCATGCATGACTTTCCTTTATAGAAGAAAACATGCAACTGATAGTACACTGTCCCTGTCTTTAATCTCAATTGGGTCTTTCTCAGAATAGATATGCATGAGTTAATGATGAGAGAATCTGCAGTTATCTAGAGTACAATAGTTGGATGCATGCAGGCATTAACTGACTGAACCCACAATTATTTCCTCAAACAGTTTGTGTTGACACCTAATCCGAAACGGATGAGGTGAAGCCGGACAGTCATCTAGAAGATGAACTGATCCGTTTTGTAAATGTATAAATAATAATCGTCTGATGAATAAAATCATTCAATTGTTTCTTGCGCTCATTGCTGGAGTTACCCTGGCCTGACATGGTATCAGAGCTCAGGTCCCTTAAATTAGCTGTAACTCCTGCCTCTGCCTCTGCGCTCTCTGACCTGAATAGTCTGCCTCTGTCATGCGTTTTATTCAGGCAATTCGCTGCCCCTCTCTGCGCTGCCTCTGACATACCTGAGCGGTGAGCGTGGAATGGGCTGCTGAATGTGAGCGTTTTCTTGTTGAAGCGTTTCTATCTCTGATTGCTCTCATTCCCTTCTGCATTCGAGTAACTGGCAACCATCACTGCGAATACCATCTTGCAAAAAAAAACGACCATGAGACCTTCTGTCTTCTGCTGCAGCCGAGACTGTGGTGGTGTGAGAAGGTGATCTCTCGACCTGATGCGGTGATATGTTCACTGCGGCCGCCTGTCTAACTTGTTCATCCACCGAAGCCTCCGAAAGAAGCTACAGAATGGTGATACCATAGCCGGGCCGATCAGACGCCTGCTTCAGAAGCTCTTCTGCCTGCCTTGTAAGAACTGCGGCATCGTTTTTGGATTGAAACAGTGGCATCGTTTTCATAAAACAGTGGTATCGTTTTTTCATAAAACAGTGGTATCGTTTTTTAATGAAACTGACGTATCGTTTTTCATAAAATTGCGGTATAGTTTTGAATAAAACAGTGGTATCGTTTTATAAGCCTGCGTTTAATGCTGCATTATTTGTAAACGTGGTAAGAACTGACATCGTATAAGAACTGACTTGCCTTCGGAAGTGTGGAACCCATGATGTGGGTGCGCCCTGATCGAAGTAAAGAGTTGATGCATGCTCGCCTGTCAAAAGACGGTGCCCGAAAGTATATCCCCGGGAAGTGTCATGCTCTTTAGAGAGGAGGAGGAGACCGCGTAAGGCTCGGAGGAAAGCGTGCCCGCTATACCCTCCCGCTCCCTGCAGTGGAAGGATAACGTGCCCTTGGTTTTGTTGTGATATATTAATATATGAGTTGTTGTGATATATTGATGCGCCCTTGGTTTTTTTTGTGAGATATTGATATATAAGCAGTGAGCGCCCTTGATTTTTTGTTGAGATAGTGATATATGTTGAAGATACAGCGCTTTCCTTTTTCTCTGTTGAACAGTGATATATGTTGAAGATACAGCGCTCTCTTTTTTCTCTATTGAACAGTGATATATGTTGAAGATACAGCGCTCTCTTTTTTCTCTATTGAACAGTGATATATGTTGAAGATACATATGAGCGCTTTCTTTTTCTTTGTTGAACAATGATATATATATGTGAGCAGTGATATATATATACTGTTGGAATGTTAGAAGGAAAATATATAATGCATAAGGCAATCATATAAGGATATTTTTACAGAAGTTTTTGGCAGAGATATTTTTTCAGAAGGATTTTGTTTACAGAAGTTTTTTGGCAGAGATATTTTGTTACAGTATGCATTCAAGAGAAAGAAGAAGATACTTCAGAGGCAGGGGGGGCAGACACCCTCAAGAAGAAAAGGCAGACTTACATTGCATTCGCTGCAAACAAAATGGATCTCATGATGCTTCTACATGCAAGCTACCATGGGAGAGGATTGAGCAGAGAAGAAATCAGCAGAAAGGTAAAACTGATGACACAGACAAAGGTAAAGCACCTGAATCCGCTCACTATATTGAGGCACAATGTAACATTGGAGTAAATGAAGATCTGTTTAATGCTTCACTTACTTCGTCGAAAAATCACTGGTTGCTTGATTCAGGAGCAACCTGTCATATGACTTATAGGAGAGATTTCTTTGAAGATTTCACTGACAATGTTGATGGAGCAGTATACTTTGCAGATCAGTCAAAAATCAAGCCATCAGGGCTTGGCACAATCAGGCTTAAACTGCCTGGTCTTCCAGACTTTCTTCTGGATCATGTTCTATATCTCCCACAGCTGAAGAGAAACTTGCTGTCCCTGGTCCACATCCGCCAGCAAGGTCACTCCATTCACATGTTTGATGGCAAGCTTGAGGTAAGAAAGGCATCTGACCACTCACTTGTCATGAGGGGTATAGAAGAAGAAAGACTCCTTAAACTGCAAGGAACCTCTGCTCATGCACAGCATTTTTCATATATTTCTCATCATGATGAAGGTACACTTCCATCAAGTTTATTATGGCATGCTAGATTTGGACACCTAAACTATGATAGTCTCCGCTTGTTGAAGAAAAATGGTGTTGCTGGTTTGCCTACAATTCCTAGAAAACATAAACAATGTGATGCTTGCATTCTAGGAAAGCATAGCAAACAGTCTTTTCATGATTCACATTCAAGAGCACATAGGAAGCTTGAACTTATTCATTCAGATTTATGTGGTCCAATGCCTGTTCCTTCTGCAAATGGAAATAAGTATATCACGACATTTATTGATGATTACACCAGAATGTGTTGGGTTTATTTATTGAAGAACAAATCTGATGCTTTTCAAACATTCAAGAATTTTCATAAGTGGATTGAAAATGATGCACAATCTCATATTGGGTCTATTCGCACTGATAATGGAAAAGAATATACATCAAATGAATTTGAACACTATCTTCGCCAACATGGGATTAAACATCAAACAACTGTACCTTATAATCCTCAACAGAATGGTGTAGCTGAAAGAATGAACAGAACAATTTTGAATATGGTACGATCCATGCTTTTCTTCAAAAATGTAAAGACAATGTTTTGGGCTGATGCTGTTCTATGTGCTGCATATATAAAGAATAGATGTCCATCTAGTGCTATAAGAAACAAGACTCCTTATGAATTGTGGTATGGACATGTTCCTTCGGTAAAACATCTCAGGATATTTGGTTCCACCTGTTATGCTTTAATACCAAAGGTACATAGAAACAAACTTGGTGCTAGAAGTCGTAAGTGTATCTTCCTGGGGTATTCAAACACATCTAAAGCATACCGCCTTTATGATGAAGTAAATAAAAAGTTTGTTTTATCTAGAGATGTCATTTTTCTTGAATCATCCAAATCTGACAGTGTTGTTGAGCGACAACTTGATCGCTTGGATAGATTCACAAAACCAAAATCATTTCAAGAGTTTGATAATCAGATTCCACATCTTGAAGGGGGGATTCCTATACTAGATCAACATGTGGAATCTTCTTCTGAAGAACAATCTCCCCTGCATGATACTCCAACAACGGATGATGCTTTAAGTGATGTAATTGATAGAATTGGGAGACTCAATCTTGATTCAGACCCAACTCCATCAACAGAACAGCCTGGACCATCTCAGAAAGGTCCCCCAAAGTGGCTGACAAAGACACTTGAAAGTGTTCATCCTGATGAAATTGGAAAAACAGGAACCAGAAATTCAAACCGACAAGATGGAGGTGATGTAGATAACTCTAATTCACCTGTTGATATGGATGTTACTTATGATTGTGAATTGAACTTGTCTACAGATTTTGAACCAACTTCCTTCAAAGAAGCTGCTTCTCATGATGAATGGAAAGAAGCGATGCAGAAGGAGTATGATGCCCTCATAAAGAATGGCACTTGGAAGCTGGTTGATCCTCCATTTGGAACCAAACCAATTGGCTGCAAGTGGGTCTACAAGAACAAGTACAAAGCTGATGGCTCACTTGACAAGCACAAAGCTAGGCTTGTGGCAAAAGGTTTTGCACAGAAGGAAGGGGTCGATTATGAGGAAACTTTTGCTCCCACAGCAAAATGGGCCACCATCCGGACACTCTTTGCACTAGCTGCTCAGAACGGTTGGAAAGTCCATCAAATGGATGTAAAAACTGCATTCTTGAATGGAGATCTAAAAGAGAATGTTTTTATGTCCCAGCCTGAAGGATTTGCTGTGAAAGGACATGAACACAAAGTATGCAAACTTGTGAAGTCCTTGTATGGCCTCAAACAAGCACCACGAGCCTGGTATGAAAAACTAACTGAGCATCTTCTGAAACTCAATTTCCAACATTTTGATCTTGATGATGCAACTTTATTTGTCAAGAAAGTTGGCAAAACAGTTGTATATCTTGTGGTATATGTAGATGATCTTTTAATGACAGGGAACAATGAAAGCTATATTGCATCCATAAAGAAAGAATTAGGAAATTTTTTTGAAATGACTGATTTGGGCTATGTTCATTACTATCTTGGCATTGAAGTAACCCAACATCCAAAGTCCATATTTCTTTCTCAAAAGAAATACATTGGATATTTGTTAAACAGATTTGGCATGACAGAGTGCAATCCCCTTTCTACTCCAATGGAACAAAACTTGAATCTCACATCTACTGAAGGAAAGGAATTTGAGGATGCAACAAAGTATAGACAGCTTGTAGGAAGTCTCATCTACCTCACTACTACCAGACCAGACATTTCATTTGCTGTTGGAATCCTCTCCAGATTTATGCAAAAGCCTTGTGAGGGACATTGGTCTGCTGCAAAAAGAGTTCTAAGGTACTTGAAGGGAACTCAAGACCTTGGGATCAAGTATACACAGGTGGACGACTTCAACTTGATTGGATACTCTGATTCAGACTTCGATGGAGACAAAGAAACTGGGGTATCTACTTTAGGATATGCTATGAGTCTTGGATCGGGAGCTGTCTCCTGGAGATCACGCAAACAATCAGTACCAGCAGACTCCACAACAGAAGCAGAATACGTGGCAGCAGCTGAAGCAACAAAAGAAATTGTGTGGCTCAGGAAAATTCTTGAAGATTTGCAATTAAAACAAATACAATCTACTCCACTCATGATTGATAACACCTCTGCAATAAAGTTGGCCAAGAACCCAAAGTTCCATGATCGTACTAAGCACATCAATACTAAATATCATCTGATCCGACATCATGTTGAGGCCAAAACAATCCATCTCCGTCATTGTTCCACAAACGAGCAAATTGCAGACATCTTCACCAAAGCGCTTGGAAGAGAAAAGCTTGAAAGATTCAGAATGATGCTTGGACTCACCAACATCCCTTCAGATTAAGGGGGGGAATGTTGACACCTAATCCGAAACGGATGAGGTGAAGCCGGACAGTCATCTAGAAGATGAACTGATCCGTTTTGTAAATGTATAAATAATAATCGTCTGATGAATAAAATCATTCAATTGTTTCTTGCGCTCATTGCTAGAGTTACCCTGGCCTGACAGTTTGGAACTAATTTAACTGGACTTAACTCAGTAAACTAAGCTAACTAATCACAACTGAAACTAACTCAATCTTATCTCCTTAATTAAGGGATAATCTCCTTAATTTAAGGGTTAAATGTTGCATGACTTCACAAAGACTTCTAACTTGAATTTCTTCAACTAATTAATCCATAATTAATTAATTAATTATTTTTCAAGCAACTGGTGAGACTAAATTCGAATTTTAATTCACAATTTTAATTCAAGGACAAATTAAAATTGGAATATTCTGGATTCTATTTTTATCATTTCTTGTTGCTATTTTCAGCAGGTTCCACATTGTACAAAGGCCTCCAGATGCTCCTCTGGAACTGACTATTTCCAGGTTGCTAGTATTCAAAAACTTATTTTTAATAGAGTTGATATACTCCTCATCCAACTTGATTTCCAGTAGGAGGGTGACTTCTGTTGTTTCTTTACTGATTAAGGATTTCACTTCTGTTATTCTTTTTACTGATCTCAGTCCCCTACAATTCCAAGGAGGAGATGACTACACCTTTAATAAGAGGAGTCCAGTTCTTCTCAATCCAAGCCTTTACCGTCTGAGGGGATGGCAAAAGGCCCATGAACTAGCCAATAAGATCCCTGTCAGCAAACTGCAGAGCGTGAGAGCGTGTTTGCGGGGCACATATTTCTATATTGGGGATATTTGTTGCTTTCTTCACAAACTTAGATTGTCGATGCTTGCAGAACTTCAGAGCAGACGCCACCAGAACATTGAAATAAACTATCTCCGCCAGCAGTGGCGCCTCCTTGGATGGTTCTATCGTCGCACACCCAACCCCATAACCAACAAGGCGGGTTGCAGAAGAGACACATACGGTTGAAGACACATCCGTCGAGGGCCAACCAACATAGGTAGGAAGGGAGGGCCAAGCCCAAGCAGAGGAGTTGAGGACCCACAACGGGGACTCAAAAGTCGGCTATAGCGCCAAACCTTCACTCCATCGATAGGTCAAGGCGCCATACTCGCAGAGCAAGAGAATTTTTATTGATAAAATATTGCCAACATAATATAAGTTGATTAAGTCAAATTTAATCACTATGGCATGATATCCACCACAAAATTTAAAAATAAATATATATAATTGTGATAGCACATTATTTAAAATCGGAATATATTGGATATTAAGTACACAATAAAGTTGTAAAATTTGTTATTTATCGATGCAATGCTCCCATGCTAATATTATGAGAATATTATGTCACCAATTCAAATTAAGTCACCAATTCAGATGATGTCTATCACAAATTAAAGAAATAGTTACATATTATTTTCATAGTAAATAATTTAAAATTGAAATATTTTAGGTATGGATTCAAAAATGGAGATATGAAGGATTAAAATATATCTAGTTAATGATATAACCTTGATAATTGGATAAATTGCATGAATTTCCATGCATCTATGTTATTTATAAAAACAATAGACCAATGTAATAAATTGATAATATGATTAATTACGCTAAGAAAAATAGTGTGCAATTTAATGCTCAAATTTGAAGAGATATGTCACATGTATGTGTGGGTGTGTTGTCACTAATATTGTTGAAAATTTGGCTAGTTCTATGTCAAAAGGTCTGTGGTTTGAATCCCCCCTTTTGTAGTGCACTAGTCTATGTCAACATGTTTATTAGGTATGTCATTTGCGAATCAATGTGGGGAAGCATCCTTTGGGTTTCCCTATGAGGTTTTCCTCAAAGCACAAGGGATGCTTCTCCACATTCATTCATATATGTAATATCTACTAAACCCATCAACATAGACTAATTTACCTCACTAAGGGAAATTCAACTTATGCACTTGCCAAAATACAACTGGCTAAATGCCTGACGAGAATAGTGATGATCAATTGAAACACACACACACACAAACAACCCAAGGGGTCAAATCAATTGGTTAAGCCATCCACCAAGGGATTTTTCTAACAAGGAGGCCATACATTACATGTTAAGATATGATAAAATCCATTGGGGTTACCAACCACTATTTTGGTTAGTAGTTGAGCCATCCTCCATCCAAATATTCTAGGGAAGAAGTGAAGATTCCACGATGTTGGAGAACTTCATTAGATTTGCCTCTTCTCAAATTATTTGAATGGAGGGTGGCTCAACCACCTCCGTGGGCCCAAAAAATACATCTATATAGATAGACACTTCTCAAAAAACATTTTCCCTATTTCTAACTTCTTCCTTGGAATATCCAAAAGTAAGATGGATTTATTCTAATTATAAAAAATACAAAAGATGTACAACACAAACTAAAAAGTAGTTACATATAATTGTCATGGACATCATTAAAAGTAGGAATATTTTAGATATTGAGTACAAAATAAAATTGTAAAATTTGTCATCTATTGATACAACTCTCCTAAGAGTATATAAGTTGACCAATGAGTTTTTAGAATAAATCAACTTTGATCATTATTGAGATAATTTCCACCACAAATTAAATGGGTAGTTGCATATATTTGTCATAGCACATCATTAAAAGTTGAAATAATTAAATGATGTAACCTTAGCAATAATGATAATTGGATGAATATTCATGCATGCTATGTTACCTTTTATAAGCTAATGAAATAACTTGGTAATGTGATTAATTTCACCAAGAGAAAATGTGGGTGGCTCAACCACCACCTCCCTGGCCCAGCGCAAAAATATAGATAGATAGATACTTCTCAAAAAACAATTTGTAGGTTTCTAACATATTCATTGAAATATCCAAATTAAGGATGATGTTATGGCTAGCTACCATGAGGGACTTGATTGGATTTAAACCTATTACTTATCACCTCCCCACTGAAAACTTTCCTCTGATAAATGCTTAACTAATTGAGCTAACCCTTGGTGCCTCTCTCTCTCTCTCTCTCTCTCTCTCTCTCTCTATACACACATACACAAATGTACATACATACTTATGCATATACATATGTATCTATTCATTTACTTTTTCAAAGGAAACTTTATGGGAAAACCCTTTGAGCACTTCCTTGCATTTCATAGATAGTAATTTGTGTAGTAATTGCATCCCTTAACCTTAGAGACACTAAATGAAGCATACAACAGAGGTAGCTAGACCACTAAAGCTAACCCTATTACACATACATATTTTTTATTTTTATTTTAAATCATGTAAAGTAAATAAAATAGCATATATCTATATTAACCATGTATGTTTCAAACAATAATATCTTCACACGAGTTAATTAATCCCTTACAATACTTAATGAATTATATATATATATAACTATATATTACTAATGTAACTTTAGCTAGTGACTTGAAGTCTACCTAGTCACCATCACTTTGACCACCTAAAGCACATCACCCTTTATTATAAAAATATATATTTCATAACATTGATGGAACACAATATTCAATACTACAATATTATGGAATAAAATCAATTCATGGATATAAGGACACAAATCTAAATAATTTTATTCAATCCAAAACATGTGAATATGTATGTATTATGATATTCCAGGTTAAGGAATTTTTAGGGGCGAAATTTAATCAATTGCCTATTTTTTGGACATTTCGTGAAGAAAACATTCACCTATTTGGTTAAAAAATCACCTATGTTTTACATAGATATGATTAATGTGATGTATTCACAAAAAAATTACCATTTTTAATAACAAATTACATGTTTTTTTATTGAATATTCATCTACATTCTATATATGAATTTTCAAACCAAAATAATCACCTAAAATATTTTATATAAACATAATATTTGAATCCTTAAAAGATATTCTATTTTAAACTAATTTATTCAGACCTTGAGATTGTCATTACAAAATTGTGTTTATATAATTTATGACCTTTAAAAGGGAATATGCACAATCTTATCAAAATATGAGTATATTGTTTAAGGATAATATTTTATACCTTAGTTGTTTATGAACCAAAGTAGGGAAACATTCAAAATATTAACTAACATATCCAAATCCAATATCCAAGGCTTATATAAAAAATTGGCATGAATTTCCTTATCAAGACACCCAAGTTCTAGCTCAAGAGAACATGTGCAACATCAAGAGGAGAAACAAAATTCTTGGAATAAAATGCTTGATTACTTGGAACCTTGTGACTCTTAACAATCACTAAATGATAATTATCATAGTTCAGATATTGCTACCAATAAAACTCACTTGTTAATTTAAGGAGTTATATGGATTTAGCATTAGTGTAACAACTATAGTTCTAACCACATCTCCCAATAACATAAATTTATATCAATTTTGAACATGTATTCCAATGTAATGTTTTGTGTTTTTGGAAAAAAACCATCATTATATCATGTAAATACTCTTTCTATTGTAATACCAATAGCCAATTCTATAAGAAAGGATAAAATTGGTGGTTATGTGTTATATTATTTGTAGTACTAGTTCCTTCTGTTGTTAAGTTCCCCCAGGTGTAGGAGAGGCGACATCCCACCCTGTCAGGGATTGGTAGCCCCTTGCACGAGGTTTGGGGAAGGACATCGTTTTTTTTTTTATGGAGACCCAAGGATGGGGAGCAGACCCAAGGATGGTGGGAAGACCCCCCCATGATTTTGCACATAGTTTTTCCCATGGTATTTTGTAGATCTAATCAAGTGAATTACAATTATGTTCAAATCCATGGTTAATTGATTGGTGGTTTATAAATGCTATGAAATGCATATAATCTATTGTAACATTCAAAGGAATATAACGAAAAATCTATATGGTTTTCCCGATTTTGGGTTATAGGAGAAAAATATCTATGTATATTTTTTGTTCCCGCCATTGTATAATTTTCTATTTTTTAAGAATTTGTTTGCAAATAATTTATGTACAAGGTTAAAACCTTCATTTCATATCAAAGAATTTTTTGGCTTCAAGGGGATGCCTTGCGGTTGAGGATTTTTCTTGGGCCTGTGGTAGACCCTGTTACAGTGGGAGATCTGCCAGATTAGTTCTTGCGATGAAGTATTATGGCAAACAATGAGAAGATAGAGATTGATAAATTCAAAGGATAGAGTTGAGTTGTGGAAGTTCAAGATGGAGGATCTGTTGGTGGATAAAGATTAGTGGATCAAAGTGGATCCATGTACTAAACCAATGACAATGTTGACAAAAGACTAGACCAAGTTGGATCGAAAGGAAAAGAGCACAATATGGTTGTGTGTCTCAGATTCAGTGTTATTGAATGTTTCAAGAGAAGCTACAACAAAGGCTTTATGGGACAAGTTAGGGGCTTTGTATCAATCTAATTCCCTAGTGAACATTATGTTCTTGCAAAAAAAACTATATAACCTAAGGATGAGGGGTGGAGACTCGGGGACAAAGCATTTTAACGCCTTCAATATTGTGGTAAGTCAGTTATTATCTATTGATATTCAAATTTTAGATGAATATAAGTGCATCAGTTTGATGTGTTCTCTACTAGACTTGTTAGATAGTTTTTTTTTTTCATAGGTAGCAATACAACTACTTTGAAATTTAATGAAATAGTCTCATTGTTGTTGTTGAACGAGATGAGACGTAAAAACAAGGAGAGTTAGAAAAAATATGCCTCGTCTGTTAGAGGATGGTTCTAGAATAGAAATAGAAATAAGTCCTCAAGTGGGAGATATAAATCTAGAGGGAGATCTAAATCTCCAGGAAAATTTGTAAAGGTATGTTGGAAATGCAGAAAAGAATGACACTACAAGAAAGGTTGTAAATCTAAAACTCCTAAGAAAGGAAAGGGATTTGATGATGCTCCTTCTATAGAGGAAAAAACCACCTCAAATGAAGGTGGGGATGTGTAAATGGATTCTTCTTTAAGTACACACATAGATGATGAGGCATGGTTGATTGACTCAAGTGCATCCTTTCAGATGAATCTCCAAAGAGAGTGGTTCTGCGAATATGAGAAATATGATGGTGGTGATGTATTCTTAGGTGATGATAGGAAGACCATAATCATAGGACGAGGAAAATTCAAGTAAACGTTGATAGGTGGAAGTATTAGAACGTTTCCTAGTGTTATGGACATGCCTGGACTAGCCAAAAATCTAATTCCTGTAAGCAAGATGGATGATGCAAGTGTAAAGACGAAGTTCGATCAAAATACGTGCAAGATGGTTTGAGGAACACTAGTATTGATGAGGGAAGTTTGGATCAAATCTATGTACAATCTTATGGGTAATATTGTTAATGATGGGTGAGATAATTATGTCATTCTTGTAAGTGGATAAGAAAATCTTGTAGTGTTTAGAGAAAAGACTATGTTGTGGCATCAAAGACTGGGACACATCGGAGAGAAATGCCTTCAAATACTACATGTTAATGGTATGGTAGAAGGTATTTATAATTTCTCTTCGTATTTTGATTTATGTGAACATTGTGTATATGGGAAGCATAATTATTTGAGTTTCTCTTTTGGTGCTAAGAGGACAAAAGGATTATTACAACTTGTGCACAATTTTGTGTTTGTACATGTGTCGGTTGCATCATTGGGTAAATATAGTACTATGTCACATTTATAGATGACTTCTAGATGAGTACATGGATTTATTTCCTTAGGAAGAAATTTGAAGTCTTTGATAGGTTTAAATAATTTAATGCTTTGGTGGAAAATCAGATAGTGAAGAAGATCAAGGTGCTGAGGATAAATAGTGGTGGAGAATTCTTTAAGAAGGAATTAAAAGAGTTATGTAAGAAGTGTGGTATAGCATGATAAGGGACTACTCCACAAACACGTCAAAAAAATGGAGTTACAAAAAGAATGAACAAGATGTTGATGGAAAAGGCAAGGAGCCTGCTCAGTGTTGTCTAGTTAGACAAGAATTCTAGGAAGATGATCCAAATGGAAAATGGCATCAACCATGGTATTCATCCACCCATGGAATTTACCCATGGTATTGTAAGTGGCATCCACCCATGGTATTTATCCACCCAATGTATTGTAAGTGACATCCACCCATGGTATTCATTCACCCATGGAATTGACCCATGGTATTATGACATCCACCCATGGTATTCATTCACCCATGGAATTGACCTGTGGTATTATAACTGAAAAATACTATAAGTAACAAGTCACATTTAGTAAAAGGATAGTTGGTCCACCACAATATAGTCCTTACAGTTATTATCTGTTTTAATAAAAAGTTTCTTTGTGGTTTGGTTTATTGGGCATTCTCCTCTTTTTCTTCTGGAATTTTAATTTTTCAGATCTTGGGGGCCTCCCCCCAAGATCTGGATCAGTGGTATCAGAGCAGGTTATGATTCCATGGGAATGAGGGTTTCATGCATATTTCAGTTTCAAATTTTTGCAGCAATATTCAACAAACTTCAGGCACGCGCTGCGACCTCCATATAGCACTTTCTTAGACTAGGCAGGAAGAATTTTTCTTCTTTTTTTTTCATTTTTTTGCAAGATTTTTTTTTTGGGCGACAAGTTTGTAGATCATATCTGAAACCTTTGGTGCAATATTTACAAAAAAATACCATATCTAGGTTCCTTGTGAAAAAATACCAAAATAATAAATAAATAAAAAATCGGCCAAATCGGAGTCTGGATGAGGGAGATATCGCTGATTTAAAATCAGCGATGTTGTAGAATTTTTATTTTTATTTTTATTTATTTATTTATTTATTTTTTTTTATTTTTATTTTTATTATCTATATATATATATATATATATATATATTTTTTTTTTTTTTTTAATTTTTTGACGACAACTAGTGGACGACAACTCTCCTATCATTTCTTGAAGATTTTGTACAGAATTTCAAAAAAAATATTGTATATTTGAGCTCCTCTTGAAAAATTACCCAATTTAAAAAAAAAGGGTCAAATCAGAGTTTGGATGTGCGAGATATCGCTGATTTAAAATCAACTATTTTTTTCAGAACTTTTGTGACAGTGGAAAAATTGCAGTGCGAATATGAGATTCTAGAGTGTCTAGATAAGGATTCCCAACCCATGGGAAGATGCAAAATGGTCCTTCTGCTTCCAAAAATAGGTTATAATAAATATATATATATATATATATATATTTTTTTTTTGACGACAACTAGTGGACGGAAACTCTCCTATCATTTCTTGAAGATTTTGTACAGAATTTCAAAAAAAATATTGTATATTTGAGCTCCTCTTGAAAAATTACCCAATTTAAAAAAAAAATGGGTCAAATCAGACTTTGGATGTGCGAGATATCGCTGATTTAAAATCAACTATTTTTTTCAGAACTTTTGTGACAGTGGAAAAATTGCAGTGCGAATATGAGATTCTAGAGTGTCTAGATAAGGATTCCCAACCCATGGGAAGATGCAAAATGGTCCTTCTGCTTCCAAAAATAGGTTATAATAAATATTCTGAGTTATATTGACCGAGTTATGTCCATTTTAATTCTGGAACAACATTTGAAGTGGGTCCTGTTGGAGACGTGCCCTCCCACCCCACTTTAGTAAGCACCTGATTCACATTCATCATTTTCAGCATAACATCATTCAACTTGGTTTATTTGGAGACGTGCCCTCCCACCCTAGGCTATGTAGGCACCTGCTACTTCATCAACAACCAACATCACGGTTATGGGTCAACCGCACAAAATCCTTGTCATCGAAGTCCATTTGCTAGGCCGCACACTGTTAGTATCACAGTTGGTCACAAGCATTACAGGGTATCTCTATCCTCGGATCTTCGTTTGTCATGTTTATGGGTCATCCACAAACCCACACTTCATCGAAGTCCATTTGCTATGCCATACACTATCAATATCACAACTGGTAACAAGCATTACAGGGTATCTCTATCCTCGGATCTTCGTTCATCATGGTTATGAGTTAACCACATAAAACTCTTCTCTTCAGTGGGTCTTCATATTCAACAAAGGCTTCGGAGGAGGGAACTTCACGCAATGGGGACCATTGCTTCTTAAGGAGGGAGGAATGATCTGAATGGAAAATGGCATCCACCCATGGTATTCATCCACCCATGTTATTCATCCACCCATGGAATTTACCCATGGTATTGTAAGTAGCATCCACCCATGGTATTTATCCACAATGGTATTGTAAGTGACATTCACCCATGGTATTCATTCACCCATGATATTTTCCCATGGTATTGTGACATCCACCCATGGTATTCATTCACCCATGGAATTGAACCGTGGTATTGTGACATCCACCGTCACCCATGGAATTGACCTTTGGTATTGTAACTGAAAAATACTATAAGTAATAAGTCACATTTTGTAAAAGGACAGTTGGTCCACCACAATTTAGTCCTTACAGTTATTATCTGTTTTAATAAAAAGTTTCTTTGTGGTTTGGATTATTAGGCATTCTCCTCCTTTTCTTCTGGCATTTCATTTTTTCAGATCTTGGGGGCCTCCCCCAAAGATCCAGATCAGAAGAGGTAGTGTATATTGCATGTTACCTATTTAATAGACCATCTTCATCACCGTTGGAAGATAAGACTCCATTTGAGGCATGGACTGGTAAGAAACAATATCTCTCACATCTTAGGGTATTTGGCTACAATGCATTTGTACATATTCAAGTGGATAAAATAACCAAGTTGGATAGTAAATATGAAAGGTGCACATCTTTATTGAATATAAAGATGGTTTAAAAGGTTACAAGATTTGGAACCTAGAAACAAAGAAGTTAGTGTTCGAGATGTGGTATTTACAAAAGTGAAGGATGTCATGAAACAAGAAGTCCTACCAAGGGAAAAGGAACCAGAGAAGATATAGTTTGATCTAAAGAGTGAAGAATCAGACTCCACAAAAGAACCTAAATCAGTGGAAAAAGAACCACACACTCTAATTTTGAGGAGATCATTTCATGAAAAAAGGAAGTTAGAGAGGTATAGTCCACCAGATTTCTATTCAAATTTTGCTTTATCTTTTATTGATAATGATCCCAGAAATGTCAAGGAGGAAGTGGACTCAGAGGATGGAAAACTCTGGAAGAAGTCCATAGTTAAATAAATGGTAAATTTGGACAAAAATGAGGCTTGGGATTTGGTAGAGTTGTTGGCTAGAAGAAAACCCATTGGAAACAAATGGGTGTTTAAGAAGAACATGAGTGCAGAAAGAAAAGTGGAGAAATATAAAGCTCTGTTAGTAGTTAAAGGTTATTCCTAGGTGTCGGGAATTGATTTTGGTGATATTTTTTCTCCTATTTCCAAGTTAGCTTCTATTAGATTACTTTTATCTATTGAGGTTGCTTTTAATTTTGAGGTAGAACAAATGGATGTGAAATCATCATTCCTACATGGGGATCTGGAAGAAGATATCTACATGAAGCAACTGAAAGGCTTTGTAGTGAAGGGTAAGAAAGAACTAGTGTGTAGGTTAAAAATGACTCTGTATGGGTTAAAGCAATCACCAAGGATGCAATATCAAAAATTTGACACATATATGCAGGGACTTGGCTTCACAAGGAGAAAAGTGGATCACTGTGTGTAATTTAAATTACTTATTGATCATGTTATTTGATATTGTATTCATATGGTATGTTACTAATAAAAAATCAAAGAGAAATTATCTAAGATGTGAAGATCTAATTATATTCCTCTGAATCCGACATGAAGGATCTTGGTGTTGCAAACTTTATTTTGGGCATGGAAACTAAATGAGATTTGGCAAAGAGGAAGTTCTGGTTGAACTAGAGGAAGTATGTTGAGATAATATTGCACAGGTTTAATATGCAAGATAGTAAACCAGTGAAGGCTCATATTCTTGTAGGTGTAAATTTATCTACAGAAAAATGTCCTAGGACACATGAAGAAGAAGAGGACATGTCCTATGTTCCATATGTGAGTGTAGTTGGTAGTTTGATGTATGCAATGGTATATACAAGACTATACATTGCATATGCAGTGGGACTATTGAGTAGGTTTATGTCAAAACTAGGGAAGGAGCATTAGATAGAAATAAAGTGGGTTTTCAAGTATCTGCATGGCACTAGTGATTATGGTTTGTGCTACCAAGGAATACTAGGATTGAATATAGTGTTGGACATATGTGGATTTGTTTATGCAGATTAGGCTAGAGATTTGGATCAAAGAATATATACAATTGATATGTTTTTAACCATTTAGAAGAGAAATCAGTTGGATGAGAAAAAGATAGTCAATATTAGTACTTTCAACTACATAAGCTAAATACATGATCATGCAAGCAATGAAGCAGTTTGGTTGCAGAGATTGTGTTTAGGGATGGGGTTAGTGTAGTGAGTTATAAGGATATATCATGATAGCCAAAGTTAAATTTTCTTGGAAAAGAAACATGCTTATCATTCGAATACAAAACATATTGATGTTCAATATCGCTTTGTGAGGGATATGGTTGGAGACAAAAAGGTGTTGCTAGTGAAGGTGGACACCTTGAAGAATGTTGTTAATGCATTAACAAAGTCTGTGAGCATTGAGAAGTTTTCTTGGTGTAGATAAAAATGGGTGTTGTGGACCTAAATTGATGACCGTGTACTCTTTTGGCCCACTATGTGCAAAGAAAAAAACAAGTGGCAAAATGTTGGGTATGTGTTATATTGTTTGCACAGCTAATTCTCGGGGTTGTTATGTTTTGTCGGGTGCAGGATCAAGGATTTTTATTTTTTTATATGGAACCAAGTATGGTTGGGTGGACCCAAGGATGTGGGGCAGACCCAAGGATGGTGGGTGGACCCATCCATGGTTTTGCGCATAGATTTTGGCATGATGGTTTTTTCCATGGTCTTTTATGGATTCTGTCAAGGGAACTATGCTTATGTTCTTATCTAGGGTTAATGGATTGGGGGTTTATGAATGCTTCGTCATGTATATAATATATTATAACATTTAAAGAATGAAAAATCAATCTAGTTTTCATGGTTTTGGGTTCCACGAGAAAAATCTATATGTATATTTTTTGTTCTCGCTGCTGTATATTTTTTGTTCTTTTTAAGACTTTGTTTGAAGATAATTTCTATACAGGGTTAAAACCTTCAAAAATTTTGAATTCTACATAATATCAAGTATTTGTGTATCTTTGACACTAAAATGAGGTTAAGAAGTAAATAGTGTATTTATAACATGTTTTTCTATAATGTAATATACATTTTCATTTATATTTACTTTTCATATTTATTCTCTCGTAGTTGTTTAGTTCTAAAAGATTGTAAATTAGTTTAATGATTGTTTTTTTTTTCCTTTTTTAATTACGAAAATTGATAATTTGTTGGAGTGATTAGATATACATTCGAGATCAAATTAATTGTCTACCATTATAACTTAAGAGTATATCCAATAATCTGTAAGACGATATATTAATAATTTATGACTTAGCAAGAGATGAGATGTTTAGAGACACACCTATTCTCATCAAAGTGCATACACAACCATTACTGAACCAACCCTCCTCGCGTTCATGACATATATTTACATATGTTAAGAAATATGCGAGCATTCTTCACTCTCAGAACCATGACTACAACCACAATACAATTGACATATATTTGTCTATATATGTATATATATTCACATATTGACCAATATATTGCTATGGGTAATAAACAAAACATACATATTCATATGTTGTGGGATATTTGAGCCAACCACATTCTTGTTGTACGTGATTAGTCAAAATTCACTACCTTGGAGAGTGGATGGCTACATTGATTATTAATATTTTTGACTTGAACAAGATAGGGAGAAAGTTGTATGTATCATTCCAAAGACTCAAACAGAGTACCTAGTGCAAATATAATGTCGTAGGGCACTGTTGACTCAACAATTGATCACGATAATCCAATGAGAGGATACCTGACTATAAACAAGCAACTAACAATTTGATTAAAGAGAAATAGATGCCATAATGTGGGGTATAAGATTGATTATATAAACAAAATAATGGAACACTAATTGGCTAATTTGAGGTGCTAGTCATGGAGTTAGTAGTGTGTGTGTGATCTCATAAGGACCCAATCAACAACTAGTGGGTACTAATTGGAAATCCAAATAAACGTATTTTATTATGATATAGACCACTGATCATGTAACTTGTTAACAAACCTCTTAATCAATGATTGTAATGTGTAATCAATCATTAATCCAATGAACAATGTGAGCCTGAGAATGACATGCTTATGTGAAATGGTGCAATATTTTAGTGAGTTAACTACGTGCACCAACAATAGTTTCCACTGTAATGAAGAAAATAGATAGGACACTATAGTCACATGATTAGTCAACACAATAAACACAAATATTACTTTGAATAAACTAGAAGGAAAAAATCTAAATTCTAATGTCTTTTCTAAGTATTTACTTCTCTTCTTAACGGGTCCTTGACAAATCTAGGCCCTATATTATTTACTACCATAACTTTACCTCATAAACATTCAATTCACATTATCCTCTAGATATTTTTTTTCTAATAGAGCCTAGACAAATGGGTATATATTTTTCAAGCCTAAATTACTATCCCATTTGGCTTTGCAAGCTTACTCCATTGGACTACAGGTATCCCTTTTTTTTTTTTATATATTTTCCAATTCATAGGAAACCAAATATTTTCTTCTATGTTTTTCTAGCATACCTTTATGAACATATACTAAAGTAAAATAAATAAATATGTATTCATAATACAACGTATTTTACCAAGATTAAGCTTCACATTCTAGACAACCATCTATAATAATAGTGTCAGTCTTCCTTCAATATTATAATAATGCCATTTCCAATATGTTAGTTTGTAATTATAAGGCTTAAGGTGGAACCCTAGATCATGAAGCTTGTGTAATTTAGCAAGATTTCTAATATTATGTTGAAATTTTTTAGGAACAATCAACATGTGTGATTTGTAGGAATGTGTCTAACACAGACTCTAACAATACGTAAGAGCATTTAATGCAGAGAAGTGCACCAAAATTAACTCTAATGATGTGCAAAGGTGCAACACATATAGCAGTGAACATACTTAAAAGTGACACCTACGACTGTAAGAAGACATGAAAACGAAATTTACACATGCTAATGACATTGAAATCAACACATGTCAGAGGAAAGGTAACATGAAAATTCCACTTATTAAAGTGAAAGCAAAGCCAAAATGACATTCGCGAAAGCGACACCTGTGAAATCAAAATTGTGCAAAATATGAAAGTTGAGAAAAATCACCAAAATAGATGTAAAAACATAACCAAAGTGAGGGAGGTTGTCAACAAAAGTCTGCACTCACTATAGACATGAGTTGAACATCGCACATGCACTGTCTTAATAGACGATGCTATGCTTATTTAAGCTTGCGTAAAGGAAGTGCACTTTTTTCTTTAGGCAAGTGGTAGGGAACCCAATAAAGACATTTTTATAGAAAACCCTTTCTTACTAAGACACGACGTCAAATATCTCTCCTTGTACACAAAATGGGGTGTTCTTTCTTTTTGACGACTTATTTGATTTGACCAAAATGTAAAAAAATCACACCTTTGTACTTAGTGGTAAGTGAATGTTATAGAATAAAAAAATTGCGCCTACTTCAAAGGACATTCAAAATGGAATGTTCTACCTTGCATGAGTGATAATAAGTAAGATAAATTTGGAAAAAATAACCATTGATGATTTATCAAACATTTCATTAATCTACCCTTTTCCTAGAACTATTATAGCTTTGATATTACTTCAATTAACTTTTTCACAGTTTACAACGAATGAGACCCTTTACTTATCACAAATAGAGTCTTTATATAGATAATTTTTCACTCTATATCACTTGAGCTTAAAAAGTTCATTGTCACCTAAAACATTTTGAAACACCAAGTGCAAGGCTTGTGTCCCATACTTTTTTCTTTAAAAAATGAGAAAAAGTCTCTTTTATGAGTGAAATAAATTGTGGTTAGGAACATAACATTTTAATAAATTGTGGTTTATAAATTTAAACTTTTTAATAAATAAAACAATTTCTTTTTTCTATATGATATTTTTCATAGAAAATGGTTTTTTACTAATTATCATCTTACTTAAATTAATAAAATGAACTCCTTTTATCTTTATCCAATCATCTTTCTCTATAGTAATTTTATTTTAATCATTTTTTTATTTAATTAATTTTTAATGATATTTATATTTTATTATTTTGTCTTATAAAATTTTATTACAATATATTATATAATTATTTTCATGTATTCAATATGTCCATCTTTTAAATTATGTGCATAATGTACTTTTAAAAACTTATTAATAATGCTCCATAAAAACCCACGACTAATCTCTAAATCCTCTAGGTCATAATTAACCCCCTAAACATACATTAACCGCCTAACTCCATCAACTCCATTCCGCTAAGCCCTTAAACCTCTAACCCCTAAGCCCTTAACCCCTAACCCCTAAACCATTAAACAATAACCCCTTACCTATAAGCCCATAAAGTAATTATTCCCTAACTCGACCTAACCCCTTAATCGACCCTAAAAGAAATAATCAAATAATATTTTTAGCCCACATCAAGATGACAACATATGTCATACACCTCCCAAAAAAGAATATTATAAAATCCATTTACAATAGAAAGAGAATACAATTTACATACAAAGGCATACAATCTAAAATACAACATACATAAAAACATTTACAAAAACAATCTACAATACAAAGACATAAAATGAATAACTTACTAAAACATGATATTCACGTTCGCCTTTAGCGTGTCCATAGTCTCTACAATTCTTTTTAGTTGATTTTATTAGAATTATCCTTGGCCTCAAGCCCTTGCAATTTCTACAAGGGAAATAACATCTTTGATCCTCAGAAGCCCCTGATGCTGATCCCACATATCTTTGGTTTCCTTGAGGAATGTTATGTGACATTTTTTGTCACCAAACTTTCAATAATGATTTTGTTCAAAAATTAACCTCAAAATAAGTCTACAACCTTTCAAAACAATTGCAACTAACATATATAGCAACTATGTCAAAGTTATATGATGTTCAGGCCGATATATATATATATATATATATATATATATATATATATATATATATATATATATATATATATAGATATAACATTATGTTAATATTAATATATTATTGAAATTAATATTAATATCTATTAATTATAATTACAATATTGTATTTATTATAATTAGTTAAACTCAACTTAAAATGGTCCCATATTAGACGTTGTCAATGGAAAAAATTCATTAATGGTGGAATCAAATATTATGCAATGGTTAATTGCCATTTTTTGGATATTGGACAAAAAAAATTCCATATCGGATAAAGCGTCAAATATTCGATGCCCGTAGGGTTATAGAAAAAATTAAAAAAATTACAAAATGTTGGATAATCAACGAGAAAAGATCTTTCGTCGGATACGCTATAGTTAAATAAAAAACTTATATTAATAATAAAATCAGGGGTTTGACTTTGATCCTCTGGTTAAAATTAGCCGTTGCAATAGAGCCGTTGGAGTCTCTGCACACTCTATTTAATCAAGCTAAGCCAGATCAGTTCTTCAACTTGTCCTGACGATGAACCACACTTGTTGGTTCGAAACGCGTCGACAAAAGATTGATTATGTGATTTCGCCGAAGATTATCTAAACAATGTTATGGATCACAGAAGTCTAAATTCCTTAACCGTTGAGATTTTAAAAAAAAAAAAATACATTTAACTTCCGATACTTTTTAGGGTTTCATTTATTCCATCAGATTTCGTTGTCGGAATTTCCGCCCATATATATTAGTTCCTACTGCTGCTCCCTTTTTTAATGTCTTTGCTACATGATTGACATATAAACACATCAACCTCAAAGATATAACATTATTTTTTTATTAAATGAAAAATGTATTTATAAATATGGACATATAACTTTCAATTAAAAAAAAAGAAATCATCCCCGATGTGCCCAAAAACCAGTAATGCCCCAGCTCCAATGCGTTATCAAACAGGAAAGCACTGACGATAACATGTACATACATATGAAACACTGTTTTTGTTTGCATACATACATTTTCAACACGCTATGTCGAGACATCCTTACATACTGGTGCATATGTATAAACTTTTCACACTGATATAGAATGTTCAGATGATCGAATGCACTGAACTATATCTTTTTAATATTATGTTTACGGTGCATTTGGTAAATATAAACACACCAGGAGTAACTTAAAAACATATGCACCGACATACAATTTATAGCTTTTCCCGATGCATTTTAATTTACCAAACACACCAACAACACCATGGTGCGTTAGTTTCATGCACTAAATTCCAATGCTACTAGTGCGAGGCAAGCTTCTCGAACTCACTGCAGAGGAATTTTGTTTTTTTCAAAAATAATGGATTTTGGGACCTAATTTGCAATTCTAATCTGCTAAAAAATTAAATTAGAGAGAAACATAGACATTATCTGGACATTTGCTTGTCAGAGAGGCACAATTGACATGTAAATGAGAAAAACAAATTTCACAATCGTTTGAGAAAATTTGAAAGCCACACACTTAACATGGGACAAAAAGATGGTGAGAAAGAGAAGCATTGAAGACAGGGCCCTTGCATGAGGCAAGAGTGGCACCAGTGCTTTAGAGCTCTACAATGCTACAAATGGTAAAAATTAAATTTACGGCCAGTAGGTTTATTTTATTTAACCCTCTCTTGGTGTGTTATTGTGACAGAACTGATGTGTACTATTTCCAAGAGCACCACATTTTTTTTTAATTTAAAACCCTATAGTGCTTTTGTTGTTAATTACGCATAAGGGCATTTAAATACATGAACAACACCCGTGCTTCGTGGGAATATAACACCGATATGGTGAAAATAATCTTAGGACTAACATTTTTTTAAATTTAGTATTTTTCCGGTGTTATTGAGTAGTGTAAGCACCGATGCATCATATATAGGTGGTGCACCGTTGTTTTTATTTGTATAAAAAACAACACTTCAACATTGCATCACTTTCTACTTAGCACCGAGGCTTTTAGTTCAATTAATCACACCAATGCATATAATCTAATAAGCCCACTATTGTTTTTAATTTAAAAACTCCTCAACAATGTGCTATACTGTGTACGCACTCGGGTGTTATTGCACTGGTTTAGCACTAGGTCGTCATCACAGTATAGAACTAGACTGGGCAAAATTAATTTTATGACTGACATTTTTGTAAATTTAACCCTTTTTGGGTGCTATTTAGTAGTATATGCACCGATGCACTTTTGTACTTAGCACAACATTTTTTTTTAAAAAGTAAATAAATATTCCATGGTGCAACATGTTCTACTAGGAACCGGTGGTTATGTGTATAGTAAAGCACCAATGCGTTTGTGTATTATAGACGCACCGTTAAAAAAACATATGCTAAAACATCTACCCACCCAACTTCGCTAGTAACCTCTACTACAAATGGATCTTTGGGCTATTTTTATAGGGTCTTGCACAAAAACTTTCACTAAAGGGCCTTTTCCTTGTAGTGTGGGTGTTTAATTTAGGATGATTGAACAAATATTTCAAACCTCCATGATCAGTCATCAGAGTAAATTTTCTATTGAGGAGGTAGTGTCTCCAAATTTTCAAAGCATGAATGGTGGGAGCCAATTCCAGATCATGAGTTACATAATTATGCTCATGCTCATTCAATTTTCTTAGTTCACAATAAACCACTTGACGCTTCTGCATCAAGGCTCCACCAAGTCCCTCCTTATAGGTATTTTTGCATACAATGAAATCCTTTTTAGGGTCTTCTATTCTTATTAGTGGTGCATTACTTAACAATTGCTTTAGTTGATCAAAACTTGCTGCAAAGTTATTTGTCCATTCAAATTTCTTTCCTTTTATTTTCAGGGTGGTAATTGGACAACCAATCTTGGAGAAATTCTTAATGAATTTCCTATAATAGCTTTCTAGACCCGTGACGGACCTCAGTTCAACCACATTTTTAGGTGTTGGCCATTCCATGATGGCATTAACCTTCTTAGATATCTTCTACTCCTCCTCTTGAGACAATATGCCCCAAATAATGGATATATTATTGAAATAAATCACATTTATTAATATTTGCATAAAGTTTGTGTTCCCTTAGTAACTGTAATACTGTGGCCAAATGCTCTTTTTTGGGTAATTTAGTTGTCAGTTAAATGACTTTTCATTAAATTGTCAAAGTCAGGGTTCATGAACATGCGAAGTATACTTGCACAATATATGTTAGGAATCAACTTTCAATTTCAAAAGGAAACTCTAATATGTTGAAAGAAATTGCAAGACTGGAATAAAACCTATTCACAAAAAATGTCTAAGCTGAGTATGCACACACTTTCTTTTTCAAAAGTCTCAAATTTGGAACATGGAAATAAATCTTTTAATCTATGAAATTGAAATGACATTTGACATGAAAGTAAAATTACTCTATTGACATGAAAATAAATCTATTCTAGTGGCATGAAAGTAAATCTATCTTGATTAACAAGGAAGTAAATCTATCTTATCAACAGGAAAGTAAATCTATTCTAATGACTGGAAAGTAAATACTTGAAGATAAATGTAATCTAGAAAGAAACAAATCCTATACTAAGAAAGCGTTGAATTCTTAACATATGAAATTTAAAGGAAACCTATTATGAAAGGAGTGAGAGATCAATTGAAATTACTAATGTGTGCATTGTCAAATTAGAATCATTCATGATTATCTATGAATCTAAAAAAAAACAGTTTGAAAAGCAATGAGCCAGTGACATGAAAGCAATAATGCTTGACCTACAAAAGAAAACAAATGGAATGAGCATAAAAGAATGTAAATAATGCATCTAATTATAAGAATTGAAATAAATCATAAAATAAACTAATTTATCTTAAAAAAATGAAACATTAAAATGCATCTCATGCTCATTAGGTGGCCATTCTAAAGTGCACGAGAGGTGGAAAGTTGAGAAAACTATTGATCAAACACCAAACATATCAAAGTGAACTACAATGGTATTCATTACATCAATCATAAGCATAGTTCCAATCCTAACATCTAAAACTCTACATTAAAGCATGAGCATAGCTCCCAAACGTTTCACACCTTTTGAGAGAAGGCACTCCTATTTATACAAAAATTAAGACAACTAATTCATATATGTAGATCTACAAATCACTCCTAGATCCACATATATCTTATGTGGTTACAACCATGTGTTGACATCTAGTAATTAGCATCTCTACATATCCTCTCACAAATATCTCATAGCTTTGATAAGAGACAATTATGAAGACTTCCATGATTCTTCTCCATGAAATGTGCTTGATCAATGATCCCAAATATTCCTCAAATCTTTAAGAGCTTGAAGAGAAAATTCGAATTTGAGACTTAGAGGCCAAATTTGACTTTGTGGGAATCTTTAAATATGCCTACACATGTCAAAAAACTCATCCAACTTTTATGTATAAGTGAAAACATGCTATTTTTCTATTTTTTAACCATAAATGCACTCAAAATACCAAAATAAATGTATTGGAAAGTAATGTGTTGAAACCCACATTTAATTATGAATAAGGTCTTAGTGCATGGTTATGGAGTTGCAGAATACAATAAATTCTAAAGTGAAATAAAATAGGTTGAAATGAATGACATTTTGGAGACCCAACACTCTTCATGTTCCTCCTTGGTCTTGGAATAGACCAAAATGTCATCAATGAACACTATCACAAACTTATCCAAGTAAGGGCACAACACAATGTTCATTAAGCACATGAAAGTTGCAGGGGCATTAGTAAGCCCAAAGGGAACCACCATGAACTCATAGTGCCCATACCTTGTTCTAAAGGTTGTTTTATGGATTTATTTCTCCTTGATGCGTACTTGATGGTATCCTGACCTCAAATCAATCTTGGAGAAGACTGCTATTCCTCTTAACTGATTGAATAGGTCATCAATTCATGGCAAGGGATAATTTTTTTATAGTCAACTGATTCAAGTGCCTATAGTCAATGCATAGTATGAGTGTGACATCCTTTTTCTTCATAAAAAATAATAGTGCTCCCCATGGGGACACATTTGGTCTTATCTAACCCTTTTCAATCATCTCCTTCAACTGTAACTTCAAAAAACTCAAGAGTGCTCATCCTGTATGGTGCCTTAGACATTGGTACTGATCCTGGAATCAAATCAATGGAAATTCTACCTCTCTTTGAGGAGGTAATATAGGAATCTCTTCAGGGAAGACATCTTGGAACTTATTCAAAATGGGATGTTTTAACAATGTTGCTATTTCTTCCTCAATTATATCATTAGCTTCAACATCCCTGGAGATTTGCACAACAAATAGGGCACATCTCTTCATATAGAATCTCTCAGCTTACATGGTCGATGTCATTCTTACTGAAGTAGTTTTCCTTTTTCCTCATAACACTCTTCTCTCTCTAGCCTCATCTAGGCATTCAATGGCCTTCTCATAACTATCTAATTTTGTGTGATGTGCATACTACTAGTCCATTCCTAGTAGCATTTTATATGCACCCAAAGGAAAAAAATTAAGGTTTTCTATTGTTGGCATTCCTGTTTCTAATCAAACTAGCCATGATTTTTCATGTGTCTCTTTAGCTAGATAACATCGATCCACAAGTCTGAGACTAATCTAGTTGTACTTAGAGCCCAGGTCAATTAAAATTGAAATAATATTATTATGGATCTTACCTTCCATTTCAACTATAGAGGTTTTATGGTTGGCCTGCTTGTTGTCCACGATCACATATATCCTAGGTAAACTACGAGCCACATCTCCCACTGTCTAGGATTCGTGCATGTTATACAAGCATGACCTAACATCCCTCCGATGTGAAAAATCTACCTTGCAATTATTTCCTTCACGAGTCTAGCACTTCACAAGCTCCCTTGTACTACTCTTACTCTATCCTCCCTTGGGCTAATTAGCACAACCTCTATTTTCTATGTTTCATCCCTGTTGGGGTAAACCAGATGAAATCATATTTTATCCTTTGCTTATGATTTGAGATTTCTATCCTTTCTTATGCCCCTTTTCTTTATGTTTTAGGCTGCCTTTCACCTTGAAATTTGGCTTGTGCTTCAACTACTCATAGTAATGCTTTAGCTTCTAAATTTCATCCTCTAATGTATTAGGCTCATCGAAATCGATCATATCCTTGAATGGTTGTGGTAGCCCACAAACATACCTTTGAATCTTTGTTTTGTCTTCCTTAAGGTAGCGAACATACCTTAGCAATTCCAATTATTTAGTGGTGTACTCCTCATCTTTCATTTGGCCCAATTTGAGTTTGTAGAACTCCTTATCCTTGCTATCGAAGTATCTCGATACTTATCCCTAAAATATCCCTCAAATTCATCCCAGGGAAACTCTTCTTCCTTATGCCCTTCACATTTCTTATATTTTCCCACCAGATGTCAACTTTTCCTTTCAAACTGAAGGTAACTATCCTTGCTTTCATGTTTTTTGAGTATCTATGAATTCTGAAAAACTTATTCATTCCAAGAAGCCATGCCTCTTCATCTTTTGATTTCTTCACTTCACCATCAAATGTGGGGGGCTTGTCCTTCCTAAACTCTTCTCACATATTGTATTTTCTCTCCTTTCTTCATGATGTTGTTGATAATAACAATGTAGTGGTCTTCTTTGGGTATTTTCATGTTGTTGTTCAGGGGTGCTTTCAGGAGTACCCAATAGTGTGTCACCCTTCATGGTGCCTTCACTTGAAAACTTAGGCCTATTCTTGGATCCACTACCATCTACCACATTAGTTCTTTATTCTTGTACCAAAATGATTTTCTTGCCTCTATTATCGATTCCCAACTCCTGCTACCTCTTCCTTTGCATGTGTGAAACACTCTACAATATGACTACATTAACTTCATCTTTCCTTTTTTGCACTCTGACAAGCCTCTCATTGCTAGCTCTATAACTCCTTATTTTGCTCTCAATCTTCTGAAGGTGTCCATCAAAGTAGGGGAGTCTTCCCCTCCTCGATATTCAACTAATATTTCCTCTTCATTTCCATGTTGTTATTGGTAGGAGCTATACTACACCATTTTACCATTCTTTCCTTAGTATGTTGAGTCTAGACTGTACCACCCTTAGCTGTTAACGTGGTCCTTAAAATTTATCTCTTTAAGCCTTAGTGTCTTTTATGTGTTGTCATACATACGCATAATTTTTACATTTCAACAAAATATAGATGCATAACAAACACTATCACCTTGGCTTGTTGTTGGAAATCTGTTGGTGCGAAGCTAGCTACAACATTACACTTCTGCTAGCATATTAGTATCAATAAAATCATATCAATCATTAATATCAATCCACACACACACACACACACATATATATCACAATGAAAACACACACAATCAATACATGTGATGAGTCCATGCAACAATCGAGGTTGACACATATCACATGTATTAATATTTTTCCTTCTTCCTATGGTCCAAGATTGAACCTTGTCTTTATTTTATCCATGATAGAGCCCATTTAGTCCAAGTTTTGAACCTAGAATCTCTTATACCACTCTATAGTGAACCCCCTACTAATCCCCTGCCCCAACCAAGGTTAGAAGGAACTGATCACTATGCTGGCATAATCTCCATGGTCCAGTTATGGAAATGGGGTCTATATTTTTCACCCTTTTTTAACTTGCTTGAAAACATAAAATGAATGATGCTATTGCATTCATCTAGTTAAGACATTTGTAATGGTATAAATGTTTCTCCAATCTTATCGAATTTCCATATTTGGACATCCATAGATTATCCATTTAATTAGCACCACCTCGCCACCCTCCCATGTGGCACTCACATGGAAATCTCAATTGGTATAATGCATAATGCACATATAATATATTTTCATACATATAATACACAGTTACGATCCCCTTCTCCCTACCATCTCATCCCAGAACAACCATTTCAGAAGTTTATCGCGTCGCCCTATGCCTTGACTTTCGAGGACGACCCTTTTGGGATTGCATGGAACCCTATTAATCCCATCTCCAACCATGTCCTCGCATCATTGGCAACTACTTTGCACACTTGGTCCCACTCCTGCCACATTCTCTCAAAGATAAGATCCAAGTGGGGTTTTCCCTGCCTCACTTTGAATTTTCCAGGAATGAAGTTTCGGGGCAGTCGTTTTTTCTCATGCTTCCTCTTCCCTACGACCCGAATCTCTTCGCCTTCACACCCAGTAATAGCTCCCGGTCACTTGGCCCAACAGGATTGGGTCTCCCAATACTTCCAAACCCTAAACTTTTGACTCCATGACTGAAGTATTATAAGGATTAGTTGGGCCCTTCAGCCTTAGTACTCAGTCAAGGTGGTTCTATTACATGAGGGTTTATTACAACTTAGTTCCTAGGCCCTTATGCCATTGAGTCTCAACCCCAACCTGATGCCTATGTGCATGGATATACCCAAGACTTGAAACTTGTGTTTTTCAAGAGCTTCTCCCTTAGCACCTTGTATTATTATTGTCCTTAAGAGTAACCCTCGCCCATGCTTTTGGCACATAATTCATAGTTATATATGTCTATATATGCATATATGTGTACATAAGCTCACCCGAGATACCCTTCTTAAGCTTGAGCTTCTTAAACCCAACTCATCCAACAAAGGTGTGGTTGTACTATATGTTCAACATAAATATGTTTATATATATATATATACACACACATGGTTATAGGTATATCTTAGCTATCTCTCTCATTCTTAGTAATATTTAAACATGCATTAAGTAATCATTTCTTTCAAGTTTATGGCACATATACCATGGTCTACACATTCATCTTCATTATGACCCTTTTAGATAAATTTTGGTATCATCACATCTCATCAAGTTGCAGGCCTCTCGACCAATATTGAACATAAACAAGCCCACAGGTCATACAGGGAAACCCTTACATTTACTCAAGATGTGTATGTCATGAATATGGTATTCTTTGCATGCTTGAGGAAGGATGCGTCCATATATATATATATCCTTCCTCAAGCATGCAAAGAATACCATATTCATGACATACACATTGAATGAACACATTGAATACATATTAGTACAAGCCTTGGGCCAACACAAGAACTTAAACCATTCCATATCTACACCTTTAAACAATGATGCTCATTCAAGCAGGAATACCACATTCTTAATATTAGAAATCATGATAGAAATAATAAATTAAATAAGCATAAGGTATTCATGTACAAGAGACATCAATAATCACTTATCTTTGATGAATTGATTCAAACAAATGAAACTAGGAATTCAACCTTCCACCCAACCTTAGACACATTGCAGCCAAGTCTTTCTTTCAGTAGCCACCCCTGAGCCAGATTCCAAAGCTAGAGGATGAGTGCTTAAGGGATCAACCAAATCTTCCAACTAAAACAGAGACTCCATAGGACCATCCACCTCCACCCACCAATTATGTCATGTAGTCAGTGTCTCTCGAGGAATCCATAAATCCTCCATCTCCACTATTTAAGTCAAGTAGGGAATCTAAGAGTTATGCTTCTACCACCCCTAATCAACAAGGAAATCCAAAAGTTATGCCTCGTTTTGGGAATCATGATTGTCGTTAAACCAAAACCAGCAGGTGTTAGTCAATGATCGCATCGCTGGAGATAAGGATCCATGAGAGGCAGTTAGTCCATGTCATGAAACAGACGGGGAGCGTTGGTTTATCCAATTTCCAACTATAGGGAAATTGTTTTTTGGACCCTATATTAGGTGGGAGAACCTACCTATGGTTTTGTGCATGGTTTTCACACATGGTTTTGGGCACGATGGCTTTTTGTCGATGGTATTTTGTAGATCCGGTTAAGCAAAATATAGCTATGTTCTAATCTAGGGTTAGTGGATTGGGGTTTATTGATACTTCAACATGTATATATATGTATTGTAACATTGAAAGGAATATAATGAAAAATCAATATGGTAGTCCCGATTTTGGGATCCAGTTGAAAATATCTATGTATATCTGTTTTATGTTTTATGCTCTCGCCATTGGTTATTTTCTGTTTTTAGAATTCGTATGCAGGTACTTTCTGTACGAGGTTAAAACCTACACCTCCACCATCTCAGAAGCGAGGGAATCTAGAGGTTGTGCCCAGGGAAAATTTTAAGAACCCCCCTAAATTTATAAATATAATAAATGGGCGAATCTCCATGGTATATAGGAAAAATGGAAGTCGATTTTATCAATAATATAATATGTATATATAATTTTTTGGCGAATCTCTCACCAGGCATGGCGAATATTTTACTCAATCCTCTAGCCTCCACCCTCTAAGCAACAAGGGAATCCAGAGGCAATGCCTCCACCCTCTAAGTAGTAAGGAAATCCATAGGTTTTGCCTCCACCAAATAATCAACAAGGGAATCTAGAGCTCTTCGTAAGAAAGTGTTAGCACAGTTCTAGGCTAAGTCATGAGTAGGTTTTGAAATTTTTATTTTTTAGGATTAATTTTGTAAATTAAAAAAAAAATCATGCGCTACTGGCATTTCCGGTAACGTTTCCCGTTTTTAAAAATAAAGCCAAACACACAACTGTTTTTTATTGTCCACATGTCATAGCAACGAAATATCTAATCCAAATCATGAGATTTCGTGATTGGATAGGTCACAAACTCCAAGTCAAGTCAAGTGGTAGTCATTAATCGTTTTGGCTGATCATGTTTACTAGGTGTCAGTGACAGCCATAGCCAACCATTTTGTACCCCACCCATCTTAAATAACTCGGGTTTCCCAAAGTATTAAGAGTGTTTACAGCGTCAGTCTCAGCCAATTATTTAAATTTTGACGGTCGTTCTTTCCGTTCCACATAATGCGCTACCGGAATTTTTGGACAGTCCGAATTAATGCTGTAAAATTTCTAGATTTGCAAGTTTCTCGTACAACCACCGTAGAAAATCAGCTGGACTCTCAAAAGCAACTCAACTTCATCATGAGGTTGTTGAAGGTTGTATTTAACGAAGCCATATGGTCATTCAATAGTCAAGACCATAAAGAGAAAAATTAGCAGCAAAAGGGGCACCTAGTCAGTTTTTCCAGCAGAAAAGTGTAATTTTTCCTCTTCTTCTCATCTACACCTGTACTTTCTGTTGCAATTTGATGGAAGATGATCTTAATATCTAAAATGCACCTATGTAACAAGGAAATAGTGGAACCACCAATTTAGGAGAGTTGGAGTTAGTGCCTCTCTCTCTATATATATCTTTTGTAAATATCATCTCAGGGTTGGATTTTGGTTCACCTGAAGACTCAACTTAATAAAATAACTTTTTCTACACTTCATGCTAGAGGATTTTGTGATTCAAGTCATATGTAATGTGTGGTTTGTCTATCTCTTGTTTTCAACTTTCTGAAGTATAAATTTGCATTAGCTAGTATAGTATGAGTGAGAATCATTAAGAGGATCTAATGATGACTTATCTACTGTCCATTTTTCTGTAAATTATAATATGTGTTCAAGTAGAACTTGTTAGTGAAGGTTTCACAAAGGATTTGTGAGATACTTTATATCTGTTTTTACTTCCTAATTGTTGTTTTCCTTGTCAAACCTGTTTTAATCTTTTCAATGATAAATTACAAGAGCTAGTATAGTATGAGTGAGAATCATTAAGAGGATCTAATGATGAATTATCTACTATCCAGTTTGTTGTAAATCATAATATCAGTTTAAGTAGAAATTGCTAGTGAAGATTTCACAAAGGATATGTGAAATACTTATACTTTTTCCTACTTTCTAACTGTTATTTTCCTTGTCAAAAAACAGAGTTTGCTACAAGGCTTTATGTAGTTGAAGTAACTGTCTTAAGATACTCAGTTTCTTAGGATAAGTATCAGCTACCTGTTCTCCTTCCTCTGCTCTCTTATACTACTCAGTTAACCATACAATTTATGCTTGCCACAACTTGCCAAATGAATGAAAGTTAAAGAGGGACTCAATCATTTCAAAACCCCTTCAGAAGCCACCCCAACACTCAAAAACCCTTTTAAATTTTGAAATGAAATTATGATGTGTAAGGTTTACTCCTTTTGCAGTTTAGGAGTAACTCCTTGCTCTAACATCTTTGGCGTCACTACTAGGGAGGCAAATTGAAGTTTATCCTTGGGTAAATAACAAAGTTATAAGTCTGGTTCTGAGGTGTATAGTTCCATATGTATTTTTAGATTGCTTTACACCTGGTGACTCCATTATAGAATTTATGGCTCCAAGTAAGGCTAGAACCAGGGAAAACTCACATTCTCCTTTGAAAACCCAAGTCCTCGATCCTGAGAAGCTAATCAAGAAAAAGAGTAAGCTAAAGCTTGTTTCTTCTGTTTCTGGTTTTTCAAAAGCTATGCCTGAAAAAGTACAACAAATTCTGTCCCCTGATTTTACAAAAATTTCTTTACCTCTCTCATTTTCCAGTCAACAAACAACCTCTACATCAAGTGTTGGTGCTTCCTCATCTACTGCTCAACATCCTCAAATTGTTATTCCACAAACCCTAGTGACTCCAACCATGGCAGGTCCTAATCCACCCCCTAACTGAATGGATGCAATTGTTTATGTTAGGTATTCTCCTTTAGTTTTACCTCAGCCTATGAATGCATTACCTATAGGAGATTATCTCAAGCATATGCCTAAATTTAATGGTGAGGGGGAGGTAACAATTGAAGAACATCTTGCTGATTTTTATGCTTATGCTGATAATCTGAACATTGAGCATGAAGATGTTTGGATGAGAGTTTTTGTTCAGAGCCTTGAGGGTGATGTAAGGAAATGGTTTAGATCTTTGACAGCTGGTAGCATCATTGGAATTGAAGTCCTAGATGATACATTTTTAAGAAAATGGGGTGACAAGAAAGATTTTTTGTATTATATCACAAAATTTGGTGTAGTCAAAAGAAATGAAGGAGAATCAGTTTCTGAGTTTTCTAAAAGATTCAATAAAATGTATAGCAAAATACCTACTAAAATCAAGCCTACTGAGGCCTCTGCTAAAATCACTTATGCTGGTGCTTTTGATCCTGACTTTTGTTTATTGTTGAGAGAAAGAAGATCTGTTACGCTATCACAAATGCAAGACAATGCAATGGAGGTAGAATCAAATATATTAGCAGCTAATAGACTTAGAGGAGGGATTTACAAAGAAAAAAGAAAGCAAAAATCTGAAGTTTCTACTTCAGGAACTTCTAACATAGATCCTAGGCTAGATGAGCTTACCAACATGGTCAAATCATTGACTACTGATATGTCTAAGTTGAAGATGGAATCAAGACCATCTACTACCTGAAATGTTTCATTTGATTTTCCAAATAGACAATATTTTAGAAGACCTAATGCTCCTCAAATTCTGCAGAGAGAAAGAAGACATGTTGATGATCAAAAGGTGCAACCTCCTTTGTTGAATTTTATATTTGAAGATAAAGAAGAAGCTGAAGGGTTGGAAAGAGGTGTTGATATAAATTGTCTTAGATACAAAGAAGGGATGATTTATCTTACACAAGCATAGTAGGAAGACTTCATGTCATATACTCAGAATAATGAAGTGAGTCCTAATCATTCCATGATTGCAACTAATCTTCAAAGCATATATAATCTTAGATCAAATAAAAATGATGATACTTCTAAGCATGTTGCACAACCAAAGAACAATAAAGATGCAATTAAAGTTTTAGTGAAAGAATCTCACAGAACGGAAATTCTGGTCACACCCGATATTCCAGTAGAGAAACAAGTGACTGAACCCAACAAACCGGAAGTTCCGGTAGTGTCTGATTTTCCTTCACTTGAGGTAAAAATTTCTCACAAACCACACTCTTCTTTCAATTTTGAAAATGAGATTTAGAAGATCAAGATTCTTGTTCCCCTTGTTGATCTCATGAAAAATCAAGATTTCAAAAATACTTTTATGAAAGCTTTCTAGCCTTCACCTACTGAAGTAGTCTCTAATTTTGTTAACCTTCAAGATGATAAGCCCACTGTTATTTTAGGTCCATTGGCAGAAGAAAAAGATGACTCTACCCCTCCCTTCTATCTATCTATGAATATTCATGAAAATACCCTGCATAATTTTCTTATGGACTCTGGAGATTCACATAATCTAATGCCCAAGATAGTTATGGATAAACTAGGTCTTGAGATAACTAGAGAATACCAAGATCTCTATTCTTTTGATTCCTAGAAATTCCAATGCCTTGGTGTTATCAAAGACCTTGCAGTAATTCTTTTTCAGTTACCTATGAGAGGGATGGTAATGGATATTTTTGTAGCTGATATCCCTCCAAGATTTGGTATGTTACTTTCTAGGCCATGGATTAAAAGGTTGGGAGGAACCTTGCAAATGGATTTACCTTATGCTACTGTTCCTGTTTTTGGAGGAGAACAAAGAAGACTTTACAGAGAAGCTTAGCTGGCATATATGATTAGTGACAACAAAGCCCCTACTAATCATCTGATATATACTAGAACAACTGGAGTTGGTTCAAGCATTCTACATATGTTTGACTCCGCCTTGCCTACAAAATTTTTCTCAGATTTTAAAGCCTATTGAAAATCAAATCAGTCATGAAGGATCAAAGGTATGGCAAATGTTTTTTGATGGCTCATGTTCCAAAGAAGGTGCTGGTGCAGGGATTGTTCTTATTTCTCCTTTGAAGGAAAGTTTCACTTTTTCTTTCAAACTTGAATTTGAGACAACTAATAATGTGGTTGAATATGAAGCTCTATTAATTGGCTTAAAAAAGGCAAAAGATATGAATATATTAGAAATTTCTGTTTTTGGAGATGCTGAACTTATTATTCAGCAAACCAGAAATGTTTATCAAACTAAGCATCCTAGACTCAGAGAATGCGGTATGGGACATTGTAGAAGACTCCTTCCTGGCCTTTAACATTTCTTTTGTTCCAAGAGAAGGAAATATTCTAGTAGATTCACTCTCTATTTCAACCAGCGCATTCCAAATTCTAATGCCTGTAAAGTTGAAATATGAAGTGGAAGTTAGGTTCAGACCTAGCATTCCTGATAATGTTAAGCATTGGAAAGTTTTTGAAGATGACCAGGAGATTAGAAAACTCATTGAAGTTGCTGAAGAGTTTGTTGTTCTAAATATTGATAAAGAAGAATACCTACCACAAATTGATGTTGATCATCAAGATTCCAGAAATCTTAAAAAATAGATTGTTGATCAGCCTATCATACAACTGCCTACCAATCATATTCCCAAGGGGTTAATTCCACTTGAGGAACTTTTTGATCAAAATGATGTTTCATTCAAGCCACAGTTAGCAGAAGCAGATGTTGAATTAGAAGATTTCAACTTGGGTACCACACAAGAACCAAGGTATGTGAAGTTGTCAAAAGATTTACTAAATGAAAGAAAGATGGAATGTCACAAGCTGTTTTGTGAATTTGTTGATGTTTTTTCCTGGAAATACAAAGATCTTAAGACATATGATACATCTATCATTGAGCATAGAATACCATTGAAAGATGGTACTAAACCTTTCTGGCAGAAGTTACGGCAAATCAATACACTATTTCTACTAGTGATGGAAAATGAAGTGAAAAAGCTATTGGATGCTAAAATCAGATTGTGTGTGGATTTCAGAAATCTTAACAAAAGCTCCAAGAAAGATAACTATCCATTGCCGAAATGGAGCATATTCTTCAAAAGGTGTCTGGGTTAGACAAAATTTCCATGTTAGATGGTTTTTCTAGGTATAATAAAATATCTGTTTGGCCAAAAGATCGAGAGAAGACAACATTCACTACTCCTTGGGGTACATTCATGTATGCAAAGATGCCATTTGGGCTCATGAATGTTGGAGCTACTTTCCAACGTGTTATGGACTTTGCATTCATTGGAGAAAAGGACAAGTTCTTGGTCATCTATTTGGATGACATTACTATTTTTTCAGCTTCAGATCAAGAACACCTTCAACACTTGAGACAAGTATTTGTTAAATGTAGAAAATATGGTATATCCTTGAACCCGAAGAAGTCTCATTTTGCTCTCAAAGAAGGTAAGATGTTGGGTCACATAGTTTCTAAAAATGGAGTGAGGATTGATCCAAAAAGAGTGATTGAAATTCAAGATTTAACACTTCCAAGATCCAAGAAAGAGATTCAATCTTTCCTTGGTAAGATCAATTTTCTCAGAAGATTCATCCCAAATTTTGCTGAAGTGGTGAAACATATTACTTGTATGTTAAGGAAGGACAAAGAATTTAATTGGATAGTTAAATCCAGAAATTCATTTGAACTGATAAAAAAGGCTATCATTGAAGCACCTCAATTGGTAAGTCATGAATATTCAAAACCTTTCTTAATCTTCTCATTTGCTTCTCAAGACACCATTGTTGTTGTTTTGTTACAAAAAGATTCAGAAAATAAAGAAGCGCCCATAGATTTTTTCAGTAGAGCTCTTAGAGATGGAGAATTAAAGTATGAAATGTTGGAAAAGCATGCTTATGCATTAGTTAAAGCTCTGAAAGCTTTTAGAGTTTATATTCTACATGCTCAAGTGATAGCTTATGTCCCTTCATCTACTGTTAGAGAGATACTGGCTCAACCTGATATTGATGGAAAGAGAAGTAAATGGGTGACTAAAGTTCTTGAATTTGATTTAGAGATAAAGCCTACTAAACTAATCAAAGGTCAAGGATTAGCTAAACTACTTGCTGAAGAAAATTGTAAAGTGTTGGGTTTGAATTTCATGGATGATAATCTAGAAGGGAAAATTTCAGAACTTGTTGATGATATGACAGTAGATTCAAAGCTTGTTGAGTGTAGTTGGTACAAAGATGTTGTTTATTTTCTGAAATATTTTAAACCCCCTCCAGAGTATGATAAAAGCAGAGTGAGATCTTTGAAGTTGAAAACCATTAAGTATTGCATCAAAGATAATTATTTGTATTGGAAAGATCCTACATGAGTTTTATTGAGATGCATTGATCTAGAGGAATCTAAAAAGGTCATATTTGAAATGCATAGTAGTGTTTGTGGAGGTCATCATTATTGGAGAACTACTGCATACAAAATATTGAGAGAACATGCTGAGGTGAGAACATGTGAAAAATGTCAAAGGTTCACTGGTAAAAAGCATCTAAAGTCATTACCTCTCAAGCCCATAATTGTTTTTGCACCTTTCCAGCAGTGGGGATTAGATTTCATTGGTGAAATTCATCCACCTTCAAGTGGGCAGCATTGTTGGATTCTTGTTGCTATTGATTACTTCACCAAATGGATCAAAGCAATACCTACCAGGAATGCCACTCATAAAGTTATTATTAACTTTTTGGAAGGAATCATAACTAGATTTGGATGTCCATCAAGACTAGTAGCAGATAATGCAACTGCTTTTAAAGCCACACCATTGGTAAATTTCTGTGAAGAATATGGTATCCAACTTACTCATTCTACAACTTACTATCCACAATGGAATGGTTTAGCTAAATCATCTAATAAAAGTTTGGTAAGAATCATCACCAAGTTGTTGGAGCAAAACAAGAAAGCTTGGGACTCAAAACTCAAGTTTGCTTTATGGGCTGATAGGGTGACAATCAAAAAGTCTATTAATACATCACCTTTTCAGATGGTTTATGGGATTGATGTTGTTTTTCCAGTCCAATTAGTTATTCCTGTAGCCAAACTACTGCAATATCATGAAGCTAAACCAAATGACATGACCAGAAGAATGTATTAGATCATAGAAGTGTAGCAAAAGAGAGAACATCAATATGATTTGGTAAGAAAATATCAGCAAGCTGTGAATGAAGTCCTTGATAAAGGGACCAAAAAAGAAGATTTTCAGATTGGAGATCTGGTGTTGAAGTGGGATGCACATCACCAAGATCTAGGTAAGCATTCAAAATTTGATGTTTTATGGCTTGGTCCTTCCAAAATCTCAAATTTCTTGTAGAACAATACTTTTGAGTTGCAACATCTTGATGGGACAGAACTATATGGAGGCCCATTTAATGGGAATTTTCTCAAAAAATACTTTTACTAAGGCTGTTGGTAGCCTTAGTTCACTGTAAATACTAGTGTAATTTCATAATAAGACTCCATAGCCCAATGACAAGGCACTAAAACTACAAAAAGTTCTTACAGCCTTGCAGGGAGAGCTCTATCGCCTGTGGAGCCAATGTTAACACAATTCTAGGCTAAGTCATCAGCAGGTTTCGAATTTTTTATTTTTTAGGATTAATTTTGTAAATTTCAAAAAAAAAAATCATGCGCTACCGAAATTTCTAGTAGTGTTTCCCGTTGTTAAAAATAAAGCCGAAAACGCAATCGTCTTCAATTGTCTATGTGTCATAGCAGCGAAATATCTAATCCAAATCATGAGATTTTGTGATTGGATAGGTCACAAACTCCAAGTCAAGACAACTGGTAGTCATTAATTGTTTTGGTTGATCATGTTTACTAGGTGTTAGCCACAGCCATAGCCAACCGTTTTCTACCCCACCCATCTTAAATAACTCAGGTTTCCCAAAGTCTTAAGCATGTCTATAGCATCAGTCTCAGCTAATTATTTAAATTCCAATGTCGTTCTTTCCGTTCCGTGTAATGCGCTACCAGAATTTCTGGCTAATCCGAATTAATGCAGGAAAATTGCCAGATTTGCAAGATTCTCGTACAACCACCTGTAGCAGATCAGCTGGACTCTCCAAAGAAACTCGACTTCATCATGAGGTTGTTGAAGGTTGTATTTAATGAAGCCATATGGTCATTCAATAGTCAAGACCATAAAGAGAAAAATCAGCAGCAAAAGGGGCAGCCAGTCAGTTTTTCCAGCAGAAAAGTGTCATTTTTCCTCTTCTTCTATGTAACAAGGAAATAGTGGAACCACCAATTTAGGAGAGTTGGAGTTGGTGCCTCTCTCTCTATATATATCTTTTGTAAATATCATTTCAAGGTTGGATTTTGGTTCACCTGAAGACTCAACTTAATAAAATAGCTTTTTCTACACTTCATGCTGGAGGATTTTGTGATTCAAGTCATATCTAATGTGTGGTTTGTCTATCTCCTATTTTCCACTTTCTGAGTTATAAATTTGTAGTAGATAGTATAGTATGAGTGAGAATCATTAAGAGGATCTGATGATGACTTATCTACTGTCCAATTTTCTGCAAATTATAATATGTGTTCAAGTAGAACTTTCTAGTGGAGGTTTCAAAAAGGATTTGATACTTTTTCCTACTTTCTAACTATTATTCTCCTTGTCAAAAAATAGAGTTTGCTACAAGGCTTTATGTAGTTGAAGTAACTATCTTAAGATACTCAGTTTCTTAGGATAAGTATTAGCTACCTGTTCTCCTTCCTCTGCTCCCCTATACTACTCACTTAACCATACAATTTATGCTTGCCACAACTTGCCAAATGCATGAAAGTTAAAGAGGAACTCAATCATTTCAAAACCCCTTCAGAAGCCATCCCACCACTCAAAAAACCCTTTTAAATGAAATTATGATGTGTAAGGTTTACTCCTTTTGCAGTCTAGGAGTAACTCCTTGAGCTAACAGAAAGAAACCAAGAAAACTAGTAGAGGGAAGCTAAAGAATTCTCCTACCATGAATCCAAGGAATACACCTCCACCCAAGCTATCAAGGGGATCTAGAGAAAACCATCTCCACCCTCAAAACTTATAGGGATTCCAGAGACTACTATCCTCACCTGAGAGCAATCCTTCTACCACCTAATGCTCAACCGAATAGTCACTCTTTTTCTTTGCGCTCTGTTAGTATTATCGAGCTATCTTCTCTCATTCTTTCTCCTAAATTCTCATTGGTTTCTTTCTACATCAGAATTCCATCCTTCTCCTCTGTTTGTGAGAGTGCTCTCTTACTCCCCACTTCTTCACTCTCTCATCTGTGGTATCTTCATCCTCGATGATGCCTTTTTTCTCTTCCTCACGTTGTTGCACCTGTCTTCTGTTGTGTGCACTAACAATGTTGTCACACCTTCGTTCTCGTCCATGGTGGTTCTATTGTGTTTGATTGGTGGAGGAAATTATGTGTGTCAGTACCTCCTTTCTCCCCACTTCTTGTTGGTTGAATTCTCTGTCCCTCATCTGCGAGTGCAACCCATATCTCATTCAATTTTGCCCTTTCTGCCTTTCATAATTACCCAAGGAAGCATAATTTCTTTTCCTTCATCTTTATCTCATCAATTTAGAAATCCAATCCATTTAAGGCACATCAACTAGAGGAAGGCCTAAGCAGACTGATCAAGGACATGCACCATAGAGGCAGGCTCTCGGGTATCAGGATATCGGACGGATGCACGATAAACACCTCCTTTTCGTGGATGATGTACTAATGTTTCTTAATGGGGGGTTAGTAGACCTTACCACCATCCATCACACCATCAATCTTTTCAAAACCGCAACAGGCATGATCATTAATAACTCAAAATCCACCATAACTGTTTCGGAATGCTCTCCCCATGAGATACACTTTGCAATACAAAGGTTCCCATTTACCCTGATGCAGATAGATGAAGGCCTCTGGTACCTGGGATACAGACTGAAACCTCTCGGATATAAAATTGTGGACTAGATATGGTTGATCTCCAAGCTCGAGAAAAGACTCAATATATGGTATCATAAGCATCTTTCTAGAGCTGGAAGATTGGTGCTCATCAAAGCGGTTCTGGAGGCCACCCCTGTATACTAGATGTCCCTCGCATGGATTCCACGAGGCATCCTCAATCACATACAAAACCTCTGCTGCAGATTCCTGTGGAAAGGCAACAAACAGGGAGGATATATGCATGTGAAAAATGGGATCTTCTGTTTATCCCTAAGAAATGGGGTGGTTGGGGTATAAAGAATTTGGGGGATTTCTCCTCTGCACTTGTGGCCAAGCTAGGGTGGAAATTAGTCACCACTAACAGCCTCTGGACCAAAATTGTAGTTGCTAAGTATATTGAGCCATTAAGGCCATTGGACTGGCTGAGACAAACACGCTGGAACAAATCTAAAGTCTCAAATATATGGAAAGCGGTTTTGAACTCAATTTCTCTTATATGGGATGACCTTACTTGGAGAATATCTGATGGGGCATCTATTTGAATAGGTCGTGACCCTTGGATAGGATGTGGGAATGCACACCTGCTACCTGAAGGCTTACTCCTAAACCTTAACGAGAAAGGAATCACACACTTAATGCACATTGTGGACCAGGAGAGATCAACTTTCCTGCACCAAGCATGGAAGTCAGCCCATAGCCTGCTCCTTCCTATACAATGGCACCAAGCTTGGAGCACTTACAAAATAACCCTCATAGAATCACACATTCGAATAAGAGAAGGGGAGGATGAGATTACATGGGCCATTGCAAAAAATGGTTGGTACTCCCCAAAAGAGGGGTATCTACATCTGGCCAATCGACACAAGCCTCACCATATAGATCCATGGTGAAAGGAATGTGGAGGCTCAAAGCACCTCTTGAACAAGGATACTCATGTGGTCCATACTAAAGAATAAGGTGCGGACGGGAGACAAATTGAACAGAAGAGGGCAATATGGACCTTATTGGTGCTGCCTTTGTAAGGACAACACTGAAACTTTGGATCACCTTTTTCTCTCATGTCCCATCACAATTGAACTTTGGAGCTCCATTCTATCTCACACACCCTCATCCACCAATTGGAGGGGTCAGACCACTAAGGAGGTATGGGCAAATTGGTGGTCATCTATACCATCACCTAAAGCTAGGAACCTCCCCCTGCTCATTAGTTGGGAAATTTGGATAGCTAGGAACCGCACCATCTTTCAAGACTCTGCCCCCCATTGGCCATCCATCATAGCCAGAATTATAGCCGACTACAGTGCACTACCCGAGGATGAGGCCGACTCTCCTCCCAAAACTATCATCCCTGAGTCCATTGATCACTCACAGCCCTGGGCATATTTTGATGGATCGGCACAAGAGACAGGGTGTGGTGGAGGGGCAACACTATATATTACAGATTCAAATTTCTATCATATTCAAATGGGACTTGGAAATGGCACAAACAACTATGCAAAGCTCATCACTGCAAAAAAACTCATACAATTTGCAATTGGAAAAAATTGTCATAATCTACAAGTTTTTGGTGACTCGAAAATTGTCTGCAACTAGATTAACAAAACATCAACATGTCAAGCATACACATTGCGACACATATTGGATGAGGTGCATAGATACATCACATATTTTGACAAAATTTGCTTGTCACCATATCTACAGGGAATGGAACACACTCGCTAACAAACTTTCCAAAACGGCAACAATCAGGCCATGCAACCTCTGGATGATCCAGGAGCAACGAGAAGGAGAACAGTACCAGTACTACCACCGCCCGTACATGGACCATGCAACACAAGCTCAACAGGAGCCTGAAATCATTTGATATTTGACTGTTTATTTATGTTTATATTTATTATGCTTATACATAATCAACACATGTTTTCAGGAATACTCTCTGTGTAGAGTAACAAAATTTTGAGTTTATTTACACAACACTTTATTTAAAGACTGTCTCCCTATGTGGAGCACATATTTTTGTTTCTTAAATTTTGGACAGGCACACAACCACTAAATTATGCATATGCTTATAACATCTACAACATGTAATTTTCCTATCTTAATGAAAATTACAATTTTTCCAAGGGGGAAAAAGGCACACCAAATAGCCTTCAATGGATGTCATAAACAAGTAAAGGATATTTTAAATCCAAGGAAACCTCCCTCCTCAAACTTTGGAATTTGTGTCCCAATTCTCAAGCCTTTTTTAAAATTATAATCAAAGTGCATGGATTATTTACAATGAGGGGGAATTTGCCTAGGGCTATCACGGGGTTGAGCTTGGAGGGAGGATGAGGCCTGAAGGTAGGTTGAGACCCCCTTGGAACCTACTTTCTTCTCTTTCTTGAAACTTGTTTTATATTTTGGATTAATGAAATCTTTACTTTTAATGCATAAATGAATTTAGCACCCTCAAATACCTTTAGTAAAATTGGATTATTCGTATTAAATTTTAAATCAAAGAAATGATTTTCATTCTCATGTATTTGATATAAAACATATCAATATGATAAATAAATATATCAATACTACTTTATCCAAAATAATTCACACTTTAAAATAGCCTAACCACCATAATAAGGAAGAAAAAATAGTATCCATATGGAAAATAAACATGTCAATGGTTTTCTCTCAAAATAACTATGGGTAAAGATAACAAACAAGGTTCCCCAAGTGGGATGACAACCATAAATATAACATCTCATGAGGACCTAGAGAATGTTGTTGGCATCAAAAACCTTTCCTACCCCTTGCATGATATGGAGAAGAAAGTTGGTGTTTCAAGGGTGCCAAGACTACATGGTTTAAGTGTGATGGAAACAAAAGAACATTGTTTTCCATAATAAGGGCATGGTACCCCCAACTTGGCCACAAACTCTTTGTTCATTGTGCAATATCAAACCACCATTAGTGACGAGTTTGCATTGCTTGGTCATGATGGTTCATCACTTCGATAAGTTAAGGGATGAGGGGCAGTGTTAGAGAGTATCCTCCATGTTAAATAGAAGATAACTCAATACCATCAGGTACATCAAGCTCCTTGGTTATACTTTCTCCATTTGCCTTAATATGAGTCTCTCCTTCAATTCTCTATGCTAAGGTTGTAATTGTTTTACCTCTAGTCTTGTTTTCGAAGTACCTTTTTAGTATTGGAGGATCCCTGACTTGTTTCCTCATGCTCCAACCTTCCAAGACTATCTTTCTGACTTCATCTATCTTTTTCATCTTGTTCCCCTGAGCCTTAGCTCCAAATATCCATGCAAGTCCTTTGAGCCTCTTCCTTTCTAGGTTTGATTTATATCTCTATGTACCGCTTTCTCTAGGTGAGACTCGTATCTTGGGTCTTAGTCTTCCTACCTTTTTTTCCATTGTATGCTTTCCTTGCCATCCTTCAACTCTCTATTACCTTCTCTAATAACCCTTAATTTATTAGTGCTATTCCTCCTAGCCCATGCGAGGATCTGTATATGGGTAGGTCGATTTATGGGGGGTTCTAGTCCATCATGCCAAGAGGTTGAGGCCGTTGTATAGGGAAGAGAAGAAGAAGAGGGGCCCATGGCTTGAAAGTACATGACACTACTTAGAAGGCAACTAATGAGCTAAAGGAGAAATCAACTTAGACTGCAATGCCATGCATGATTGGAATGTAGGTGTTGAGATTGGACACTAAGTGCTAGATGTGGGTAATTCTAGAACTAAAGACACCTAACATAACAAAAATTTGAATTAGATTCACACAAAATTTTCAAAACAAGGATGATCCCCGAGAAAAAGTTTTTGATTTACATGAGGTAATGCTTTAATTAAGAAAGATAAAAATAAGTTTCTACCTATTGTAAACACTCGGGCATATCACAATCACAACTTTTATCCTTTAAATTAATTTGTCATAATTAGTTACTTTATTTTTTATTTACTTAGCTAAACTTATATCTCTTCATAAAGTGATACGATATTATTGTTATTATGTATATTGAAAACAAATCACACTATATATGTATTTTCTATTGGTCGAATTCACAGCTACTAACCAATCAAAAATATTGATATATATTTTGTCTTTTAATAATTTAATAATAATAATAAAAAAACCAACTGAAGAAAAAGACTAGCCAACGAGAGTTTTTAACCCTCGTTCCAAATTGGTTAATAATCATTAAGAACCTTGTCTTATAAAATTTAGAAGATGGAATCTCAACATGGTCATGCGAAAGCGATGTGTAAAAAAACATTTTCATTATAGAAAGTTACAAACGCTGGCAGGATGGAGACCAGGAAAAAGAGACATAAAGCAACAAATATGTAGTAATAAAGCTTTCACATTATTAAGTATACAATAAAATTTGTTTTCTAAATATATAAACCATTGAACATATAGTTTGAAATAATGATTAACCATCCTATAAATTCAAATAATGATTTGTATTTATTATTATATTTTAAAATTCAAATAATGATTTATATTTATTATTATATTTTAAAATTTTGTATTTAAATTTAAGTAATAAATATATAAAAACTCACAACAATTCTTTTTCCTCGCATTAAGCTGGTATGATATCAATGCTATATATTATACCAAATAATTAAATTCAAAAAATTATAAAATATGTCCAAAAAAATTAAGAAAATTAAAATTAAAAATATAAAATTAAAAATATTTTGATATATAAAAATGTGAAATTTATATAAATATAATTTTAAAAATTACAAAAAAAAAATAGATTTTAATAAATTAAAATTATGAATATTTTTATAGAGAAATGTGAAATTTATTGAGCAAAGTTAATTCATAAAAAAGTTGCACTTAAATATATTGGACCTCTCTCGGCTCATGTTGGATCCGTATTTAAGATGGATCTATGCTTGTATAAATATAAATAATATTATTAAGAATCAATATAGTTCTATTTTAAGTTTGAATCTAGAGGTGTCTATAAGAATCAAATTTTTTTAGGTGTAAATCTTTCTTCAAGTTTTACACTCAAAATTTTTTTTGTCTCTTGAAAGATTTGAAGCTTGGTAAATACTAATATCAATTTAGTATACAAGAGATTTATATTTCTATTATGAAAAACATGTGCAATTCTTCCTTTACTCAAAATAAAATTGATATATGATATTCAAAAATAATTTTAATATTACAATTCAATATGAAAAAGTTAAATAATTTATATAATTCATTTTGTATTTAATAAAGATGTATTTTGTGCATTTATATATATAAGAGATAATACAGTAATAGTGACCTGGTTCGAGTTTGAATTAGGTGATATTGAAGTTCAACAAAAAAAATAGACAAGGAAAACATAGGTGATACAATTTGAAAATTTATGCTTTTTGAAGGAATGTTTGAGGGAGGCAACTGGTGCGCGACGGCCGAGTGGTGATGTGCAGGTTAAGGCAACCAACCAGCGCTCGGATTAGTGGTAAGTCAGTCCATACACTGAGCACAGATGGCTTATGCACATCCCATGCTTATGCCATTTAGTCCATCTGCATGCTTCTTTCCCCCATCCACCAGTAATCATCTGACATAATGAGCTTAGCATGCCTTAAGCCTAGTTTGTAGAATAACTCTCCCTCCTTTCCTCCTGACCAACTTTTTTACTAGTTATCATCAGACATAATGTGTTTAGCATGCCTAAAGCCTTCAGGTCATGCGCGCTGCTGGCTAATCCTCCTCCCTCTTCACCTGACCAACTTTTCGACTGATTTCGCTCTTAGCGGAATTCCTTTCACAACGTTCCAAAACAGTGGTGAGCTCTCTCTGTGTTATTGGAATTCCAGTTTGATTTTGATCCTCGCTGGTCTGGATGGTTTTCTTTATTACTGTTTTGCATCTCGCCCTCGGTGCGTCTGCGTCTCCAGGTCCGTTTATTCCTACTCCTCTTGCATTATTCTCCTGATTAAACATTTTTAATTTAAGAAAGTTATTAGTTTTTTCTCTGAATGAGCAAAATATGATAAATTTTGCATTAAGAAGATGATCTACTGGAAGCTAGGCGCTAGTTTTTTTTTATTTTTATGATATGAGCAATGTAAATACTGGTTTCAGAAGAAGAGCTTATAGAAGTAATTTTTTCTCCTTCTTCTTCTCTCATGACTGGAATATCATTCTCATGCTGGTCGTGGCTTCCGGTACCAAAGATACAGAATTTTTGTGTTATCACCAAGCCATGCACTGATATACGGTTTAAGCTAGGGTCCTGGTGGTGTGTCTGTGTAGTTCTGTGTTGCTGCATAGCTTGTCCAGAAGAAACAACATGAAGTACTGTGTTATGAAAAAACATAATTCACTCTGAAACAGGGTTCTGCTTTCAGTTTCAAGTCTGGAAGATCATAGGATTGCCAGCAGAGTCTTGGGCTCTCGCTTCACTTCTCACTATCCTCCCTGGACTTTCCGGTTCGGATCTTTTCCGGGGTCACTGGTTTCCGGCTGGCAGTTCAAAACCCAGTCCTCTTCCACTCTCCCCGATTCCCCAGGACAGAGTTTTTCTGATCCCAATATACTTTGTTTCAGGATAATTTATTATCGTCGGACGCGACTTGAATTCCTGAAATAAATAGAGCCGTCAGCTTTCAAATATTCTATCTCCTCTGTCATAATCCAGCTCATGATTCCGTCATCCGTCTATCAATAGGGGGACAACTGGCCTCACTTTTGAAATCTACCCTCTTTTGGAAGTTGTCTCTCATTCTCGAGACTTCCACGCGCCTGTACTTTGGTCAGACATGAAGTATTGTGAACTCTCTCTCTCCAGGTTCTTATAAATGACCACACCTGTCCTTCTCTGTCTTTAGCGTCCGACACATATCCTTCTTGGATTTCCTCACGTACCCTTAAGATAAGATTTAGGAGTGGCATTTATGAATGGATTATCTGGCGGACTCCCCTGCCATGGAGGCCATGGTACAAGCAGCCATTCAGGCGGAGTCCCTCCACGACAGTGCCAAGCTGTCAAACGACTGGCAGCCCACCTTGGATGCCATGGTAATCCGTCCCTCAGGCTCTCAAAAGGATTTGGGTGGATCTGATAAAATAAGATCGCCGCGAGGAAACAGCAACAACGGGACTGGGCCCCCAGGCAGAACATATGAAAAAGTTCACTCAAGAAGCCAGAAGCCTGTAAAAACCACTCCCTCTCCTGCTGCATTAAAGATTGATAGTGTCTATCTGGCAGATCGCATAGGAAGCCTTCAACAAAAGGCTTTAGTAGGGCGGTGGCACTTCCCGGTGATGGACGACCAAAAAATGAGAAGCTGGCTTGAGAAACAATGGAAGCCATTAATTGGATACGTTCCTATCGCGGCCAGATTACTAAAGGAGTGGTATTGCTTCCACTTTCTTAATACAGGTGACTTGGAAACCATCTTGAAGCATCAGTGGGTTCATGGAAGAAGCTTTTTAGCATTACACAGATGGTACCTGGGTTATAACCCGCTCACGAATGTCCCTCCCAATAACCTAATATGGGTAAAGCTTCCCGGTTTGCCTCTGGAATTATGGTCAAAGGAGACTTTAGCAGAGATAGGGAATGCCATAGGGAGGTGTGTGTATGTAGATCCATGGTGCTTAGGGGAGAAAGATAAAAGAGTAGCCTGGGTACTGATTGACAAAGCGTTTAGAGGCGGCTTTCCGGCCCATATAGACATTTTCTGGAGGGAGCAAAAAATCAGACAGAGGCTAGACTTCTGGGGAGTCCCCTTCAGGTGCTCAGCCTGTCATCGCACTGGCCATCTTATCAAGAATTGCCTGCGGCGCCCTCCAAGAAGCCGAAAACACCATGTTTCCCCTCACTTTGCGGCAAAGTCCTCCTCTTCGGATTTGGAGAAAACAACATCTCCAAATAGTCAGTCTCCCCATAGTCCGATTGTGCAACATAATCTATCCTCTGAACATCACCAGCAAACTCCTCCGCCGCTCTCCAAATCTGACCCTCTGTATAGAATCTCTCCTTCGATGCCCCCTTTGGAGACAGCCTCTGAACATGAATTCTCTTGTCCGCAGAACCCTCCTTTGGAGCCTCTCTCTGACCATCCTGTCCCAAACCCTCCCCCGATTCCACGGCCTTTAATTAACATCAGAAAGGAAATCCATTTTATTCAATCCCCATCCCCGTCCCCGAATAAGAACAAACCTCGCCCTGGAATAGAGAACGAGCCATTGGTTTCGCCCACCCCTGCTAATTCTCCAATCACTTCTCCAACAAACTCGATTGGAAGTGATCTCGACTACCTTTTAAGCAAGAAATCTCTGGAGCTTGAGCCTCTCACCATTCATAAGCCAGGAATCTGAAGATCCCCCCTGATAAGCCCCAATTCTACTAGTAATATTACGGTGAGGAGGAAAACCAACAGAGGCTCTAGACACTTCAGGGGGAGGGGTGATGCAGCAGGCAGAAACATCAGTAATTTATCCCTTGTCGATATACCCATCATCGATATGACGGAGGAAAGGCCCCTTAGAGCAAGCAAGGCCGGAAAGCCTTCTCAATGAATTTTATCATATCAGTGAATATTAGAGGTCTGGGGGCAGACCTAAAGTTTGTGGCCTTAAAGGATTTTCTACTGTCAGCAAGCCCCAAAATTATTTTAATTCAAGAGACCATGCATCCCTCCTCTGTAACAGTTTCCTATTTCAGAAAGATGTTTCCCCTTTGGCACATTTCTGCCTTGGAAGCAAACGGCCTTTCAGGCGGTTTGGCGGTATTATGGGATCCTAGCTGGATAATAGCCAAAACCTACAGCTGTCTCGCGGGCATTCTCATTTCGGCTCAACTTAGAGGACACAAATGCCCTATTAATATTCTGAATATATACGCACCATACAAGAATCGACTGCCTTTCTGGGAAACTCTTTTTGCATCAGAAATATTTGATGTTGAATTTTTAATGATTGCAGGTGATCTCAATTTCACCTTAAACATGGACGAAATTTGGGGCATAAACAAGAAAAAGGATCCCACTACCGACAAAATTAAGAACGAGTTGCTTAGTAGGAATTTTGTTGACATTCTCCCTCCCAAGCTGCATCCGACGTGGGAAAACGGAAGGGCTGAGAAAGCTTATATTGCCAAGAGAATTGACAGATTTATACTCCATGCAAGTCTAATTGACAAATTAGGCATGCCTTTCTCAACAATTGAGAACGTCTTCATCTCTGATCACAGGCCGATTATGCTCGGATGGAGGGCAAAGGGGTTTAGAAATGGTTACTCCTTTAAATTCAACAGGACATGTCTTGAAGACCCGGAGTTCAATGACATCATTACCAAATCCTGGTCTGAGATGTCATCCTCCGAAGCTGCTCCTCTTCTATTGACTTTCAGAGACAAAATGGAGGCCATACGAAAGATGGTAAAGGAATGGCAGAACCAAAAAAGACATGCGAACAGAAAGGAGCTCCGGGAGGTTCAACTGGAACTGGATAGCATTGCAGATTCCATGGCCACACACATGCTACCTTTCAAAACAAGATGCCAGATAAAGGAGCTCCAAAAGAAAAAAGCGAAAATTTTGGAACAGGAAGAATCTTTCTGGAGGTTAAAAAGCAGAGTGATCTGGTTGAAGGAAGGAGACAGGAATTCAAAGTTCTTTCATAATTTCGCCAGCTCTAGACGCGAAAAGAATTCCATATGGAAAATCAGCGATGGGAAAGGAGGTTTTCTATATTCCCAACAAGACATTTCAAATGGGGCGGTCAAATACTTTGAGAACCAGTACAAAAGGTCAGAAGAATGCAATATCCAGGATGTTCTTTGGGGCATTGAAGAGTTTCCCAGGATGTTTGATGATGATCTAAATGACCAAATCTTTCAGCCGGTTTCTGAGGAGGAGTTGCTGAGAACAATAAAATCCTTCAAGAGGGATAAGTGTCCGGGCCCTGATGGCTGGACGATAGAATTTTTCTCTCACTTTTTTGATCTTATGAAATCAGACCTGTTAAGGATGGTGGAAGCAACCAGGATGTCAGGCTGCATCAATCAAAAGATTTCCTCCACCAACATAGCTCTCAACAAAAAAAAAGGTGATGCGGAATCCTTCAAGGATTATAGACCGATCTCTCTTTGTAACATTTCCTTCAAAATCATCTCGAAGATCATAGCTGAAAGAATAAAAGGAACCTTATCAAAACATCTAACAAAGGAACAGCACGCCTTTCTTAAAGGTAGAAATATCATGAACGCTGTTGCAAGCACACAGGAAGCGTTGTTCGCTATTCATTAAAAAAAAACTGATGCGGTTATCCTCAAGGTTGATCTCTGTAAGGCATATGACTGCCTTGATTGGGGCTTCACTAGGTGCCTGCTCGCAAAGATCGGTTTAAGAGCCAGCATGATCAACTGGATTATGGCTTGCATTGAAGGAGTGAACTATGCGGTCATCATAAACGGGATCCCATCTTCCTTCTTCCGCGTGGCCAGAGGCCTTCGCCAAGGATGCCCTCTTGCGCCGCTCCTGTTTATATTGGCCATGAACTCGCTTAGCCTCCATATCAACAAGGTTGTCAAGGAAAACAGATGCCGACCCTTAAAAATTTGCAGAAATGTTTCTATTTCCCATAATCTTTTTGTAGACGATGTTATTCTTTTCGGGATGATTTGCAGGATTTCCTGGCAATGCTTCTATGAAATCCTAAAAAGATTTCAAATGGCTACAGGACTGCAAATAAACTATGCGAAGTCAGCTATTTTCCACAATGACTCCAATCCGGTTGAAGTTGCATGGCTGGCTAATCTATTTGGAATAAAAACGCAAACTATCAGTCTTGGCATCAAATATTTGGGCTTTCAGTTAAAAGCAAATGGCTACTCAAAGGCAGATTGGAGTTGGATCACAGACAGATACTACAGGAAGATCTCAGCTTGGGAATACAGAACTTTAACACTGGCGGGAAGAGTGACTTTGGCACAATCAGTTCTGAATCAACTTGTGGTTTACTGGGCACATTTATTTTTTCTCCCGGCGAGCATTATTCAATCCATGAATAAACTCACAACAAACTTTATTTGGGGCAGTCAAGTGGGAAGATCGAAATATCACCTTTCAAAACTGTCCAGTATCTCGTTGCCAAAGAGCATGGGTGGCTGGGGCCTGCTCGACATGCGCACCTTTGGGAAGGCTCTTCTATGCAAGTCATTATGGAGAGCGATTCATGGAGAAGGATCATGGAGCTCCATTATACAGAAGAAATATTTGGGTAGGAAGGACTTAACTTTTTGGTTCAGGAAGGGAAGGATTGGCGCCCCATATGGTTCTCCAATCTGGCTCAGCTTTTGCAAGATTGAAAATTTCTTTTTAAAGAATTTAATTTGGCGCTTCCAATCTGGAAACAAGATCCTTATCGGGAAAGATCAATTCTTAAGCGGTGCTGAGGAGATCAATGTGCCTGTATCTTTACTAAACTTCTTTCACAGAAGGGGTCTCTTCTTTTGGGACAGTCTGATTGCGTCATGGCAGGGATCTATTCCACTGTGGAAAGATGCAGGAACTTTAAAAATGCCTGGCCCGATTTCCCTTCAATGGGAGCATATCAGGACGTGCCTAAAGAACTGTGGATTTTTTCGCTCTGAAGAATCTGATAGCCTCACCTGGAAATCATCGAAAGGGCTGAACAGTATCCGAGTTAAAGATGTATATCTGAACTTGATTAGTCTTAAGCAGTCCTCCCACTATCCCATCTTCCCTCGCATATTTTGGAAGGCTGCTTGCCTGCCCAAAATGATCTTCTTTGCCTGGCTCTCATTCCACAATAAGAACCTATCCTGGGCAAACTTAAAGAAAAGGGGATGGCATGGCCCCGGTCTATGTCCCATATGCAGGTCTGAGGAGGAATTCAATGACCATTTATTTCTGCAATGTAAAGGTTCAAAGCAATTGTGGCATGCCTTGGAGAATTATTATGGAGTCCAGCACAATATTCATGCTTCTATCACAGATTCTCTCCTATGGTGCAGTGAACAAAATGAATCCTGGAGGACAATCTTCATCATTGCTTTGTGGAGTATATGGAAGTGGCGTAACAACTCCATATTCAATGGCTGCAATTCCCCTTTCCTGGATATTTTTCTCAAAATTGTTTCTCTTCATGAAGCCCTTCCGCAAAGGTCCCTCAAGAAAAGCAAGAGCGCCAGCAAAGATTTATCAGAGGATCCTTCCTTCTATCCAAGAGCGTACTTCGATGGAGCGGAACAGCTCGGTTCCTGTGGATGTGGAGCTATCATTATGGTAAATGAAAACAATCAATTTTTCGCCCATTGGAACGGTGGGAAAGGCACCAACAGTAAGGCTGAGGTGATGGCCCTAGCAGGCCTTCTAAAACTTTGCATCTTCCTAAATATACAGGACGTCTCAGTGTTTGGAGATTCTAAGGTAATGGTGGATTTTGTCTCTGGAAAAAATCATATTTTCATGCCGCACCTTGTAGGATGGACGAACAGGATCAGTTTTTACTGGGGAAGCTTGGAAGGTGGCTCCATACATCATATCAGCAGGGAACTAAATCAGCAGGCCGACTCGCTGTCAAAAGAGGGTCTTCATTCAGCTCCGGGTCTTTGGTTCTTGCAGGTTTTGTTTGAAGGGAACCTTTTTCCTATCCAGGAATTTTCCTTTCAGGATTTCTAGTCTCTCGCATGCAATCTCTCAGGTTTTTTCTTTTGCTTTTTGTTTCTTCATGATGAAGTTCCTATCATTGTCCATGCGGAAGCATCCTCCTATGCTTTTCTGTGATTAAAACATAAGAAGAACATCATCAAGATGTGCGATCTGCATTTGTTCCTTTGCTTCCTGGTTATGCTGGCTATAGTCTTACTAGCAGGTTTTGTATTGCGCCAATCTTCAGAATCTAGACATATGTATGCTTTTTTATATTTCTCATATAATATAATCTCGCTTTTTCTTCCTGAAAAAAAAGGTGATACAATTAGAAATTAAACCAGAGAAACTCTACAAATTGGAAATTAAAAATAAGAAAAGTTAAAAATCAATTTTAGACACAAATATAAAATAAACATAAAATAGGAAATATTAATAATCTAAAATAAATAAACATTAGAAAACATGTACAGTCAGCATCGAGTCTATGAAAAGTGCGCACAGTCGTATTTATGCGAGCCAGGAGGAACTGCTTTGGAATGCGCTAAAGGATGCTGTGAAGAAATGCTATTTTTTTTAAAGAATATCTTTTGAATTACACAAATTTGGTTATTGCCATGTTTGAATTCAAAACCGCAATTTAAATTTGATTTCAAGGTAGCCGAATATAAACAATTTTATTCAACCTGCTTGAAGTTAAATAAACATAAAGTACTCGATTTTTTTTCTATTTTTTTTTTAAATTATATTTTCTTTTCAATTTTAATATAGAGATGATAGGCAACCTTTTAAAAATATTAAAATATTAATAAAACTTTTTAATATAAATTATAAATAAAATATTTCAAATTTATTTTATATATAAAAAATTTATTCCATTTTAACATGGATAATATGATATATAAATAAAATATTTAGAAATATTTGTATACATGGACGGGATGGAGTCTGAGGCCGCGAGCGAACGGTCGCAGGAGCGAAGCCTGCGGCCGATAGGGCCAAGGGCATAGGAGAAGGGGCCTAGTCAGCTCGGAGCGCAGCAGGAGGAGGCGACAGGTGGTTTCTTTGGTTAGCGCAAACAACAGGTGACCGCAACACGGTCTAGGAATAGGGCGGAGGGTTAAGCGGTGGAGAGGAGTCGCCTTCAGCGCAGTTGCCGTTCTGACTGGAGGAATGGTTGGGTTCACCACCTAGCCTAAGGAAACTACCTGCAGGAGAAGAGAGTTAACTGTGCTGTAATTAACGGAGGTAATTAAGGAAGTAATCATGGTAATCCCAGAGGAATATGTCGACCTGGACCCTCAACCTGAGGACATTTTGTCGGTTTGGGGCAAGGAAATATCATCCCAGAACCTGGATCTTTTCTTCGGAGGGGACAACCTGCTTAAGGAGACGATAGGAAGCACAGATCTGAAGTTTCTGAAGCCAAATGCGTCGGAGGGCATTGATCTGAACCAGGGGTTGGTCGAGCGCAGCTGCAAGGAGGTCCTAGCTTGTGTGGCGAAGGAGGGCCGGAAGCCTGAAGACCTTCCAAAAACCCATGTAAGTACCCTTATCAAACCCTCTGGTTCTCTGCTTTGCGGTGGAAGTCTTGAAGATGTTGTCTACGGACAACGAGCCAAACCCTGGGATTGGCAAACCTCAAATTCTGGGTTAAAGGAGGACCTCGGCCAGGTGAAGGGAGGAAACCCACAGGCTTTATCACGTACATCCCTAACAAAGTATGGGGGTACCCTATCAGATCTGCAGGGGATAGAAGGGAATAAGGAGCATGAGGATGGAAGGAAGGGTGTCCGGGGTGAAATTGCTGTATGGCAGCCGGGGAAGGTAGGGACAGAAGAAGGGGCTGGTGAAAGGGCAAGCGCCCGGGAGGTAGGGGAAGCCTCAATTCATGCAGAAACCCTAGATCTGGATCCAGATGGGGGAAAGTCCCCATCTTGAAGCGCAGAAGTAGCAGGGGGGAGAGGAACACGGTAATTAGAGAAGGAAATCAAGGAGAAAATCTCGGGGTAAAAAGGAAGAAACAGAAAGGGATAAAACAAGTATCTGAAGCAAATTTGATACTGGGAGTTGACGTGCAGATCGAGGAGGCAATGGAGGTTGCAGAAAGTACAGTGGTGGGTCGAGCAAGAGGGAAGGTTTTCTCAGTACAGTTCATTCAGAATTGGGCCGAACAGCAGTGGCAAAAGAATGTGGGAGATGCGTTCAAAGTGTCGGGTTTAGCGAAGGGCTGGTTTATGATCCAATTCAGCAAGAAAGAAATGGTGGATTGGGTCCTGGAGCGAAACTGGGCTTTTGGCAAGCGTCCCGTGCTCTTTAGACGCTGGACTCCACTGTTCGATGCTCAGAGAGAGAAGGTAGATACCTTTCCAGTCTGGGTGAGGGCGCCGGGGTTGCCTCCCTTCCTCTGGGTAGACTCTGTTTTCAGATCGATTGGAAATACGCTGGGAACTTTCCTGGAGGCAGACATGTCATTCGTGGAAACTAGGAATAAAGCCATGGCAAGAATCCTGGTTATGCTCAATCTGGAGAAGGGACTCCCAGGGAAGATGAAGATTCATTACAAAGATTTTGTATATGACCAGCTCCTGGACTATGAGCATTTGCCTTATAGGTGCCACATCTGCCACGAGCATGGCCACCTGGCAAAGGAATGCCCATCCGGTCTTCGCCGCAGGAGGAGTCAAAAGAAATCGGATAAAGGGAAATTCTTGAATGCTGATGAGATTGTATCCGGTGAAAAAGGAATTCAAGCAGGAACTGGGAAAGATCAGGAACAGGGTGAGAAGGTATCAGTTCAATTGCAGAGTCCCGGTAAAAAATCAGTGGAAGCCGCCGTTGCGGATCCGATCGAGGAGGTCCTGGAAGTCCCAGTGAATCTTCAGGAAGGCTCGAAGGGTACGCATTTAGCCTCCAACCCTTCTCCTTCGCTCTCTCAAATCATTGGAAATGAAAAATGCAATGATCAACCTTCTCCATTAAAAGAATTTAATGTGGTCGATTCCAAAAATGCATGTTGTTCGCAAAATATTCTGAACTGTGATGGGGATGAATACAAAACCAGCAAACCTGAGACAAAAAATGAGACGAGAATCCTGAGAAAATTATCCGAAAGCCACTATAACCTCCGTTCCCAAGATAAAAAACCGGAGGCTGTAGATTCAATTGGGGGTATAGGAATGGAGATACCCCAGGTCTCGAGAAAAAAGACAAGGGGGCGAAAGTCTTTATTATCAAAAGCTCAGGTTAAGGCAAAATATGATATGGAGGACGGGAAGCAGTTGTCGATTTCTGGGGTGCTTAGAGCGGCGAAACCCTGTGAAAAGGGTTCAAAATGATTTGCCTCTCTTGGAACTGTAGGGGTTTAGCCAGTAAACCCAAAAAACTGGCTCTAAAGGAGTTGCTGCAGCGGTACAATCCAGATTTCATTATGCTGCAGGAAACTCTAGGAACAAGTGCAGAAGTAGAGAGGACTTTAGGCACTCTTTTCCCGGGATGGAGATTCCACGCTTTGGACTCCCATGGCCATTCAGGAGGAGTGGCAGTCGGGTATAGAGATGGAAAAATTAAACAGCTGAACACATGGGGTTTCGTTAATGGACTAGGGATGGAGGTTTTAACCCCAGATATTGAGTGGCCACTGACCATCTTAAACATATATGGACCATGTAAAGAGAGGGTTTCGTTTTGGAATAACCTTCTGGAGAAACCCATGTTGAAAATCCAAAATTTGATAATTGGAGGCGACCTGAACTTCTCTATGGGGAGAGCGGAAGCGTGGGGTCCCTCTGCAAGGGAAGATCCCCTCTCAGAGTTTTTTCAAAACTCTCTCTCTCTGCATAAGCTGGTTGATGCAAGCTTGCAAAAACTTAAGCCTACCTGGAGGAATCGAAGGACGGGGGAGGGTCGGATTGCAAAGAGGTTGGATAGATTTCTCGTAAGTGAGGACCTTGCTTCCAGGGTCCCGATGTTCAGACAGTGGATTGGTGAGGGAGGAAATTCAGATCACTTCCCTATCTTGTTTGAACTTGCTACTCCCCCAAAAAAGCCAGCAGCCCATTTTAAGTTCAACGCTGCATGGTTGTAGGAGGAATCCTTCAAAAAGCTATTCAATGAAACATGGATTCATCCAAACAGGGAGGCATTGGAAGATAAGGCTTACCTGTTTATGGAAAATCTAAAAAGGCTGAAGAAGGCAACAATAGAATGGGCAAAAAAATGGAAGAAGGATCAAAATGAAGCCCTATACAATATTGAGAGGGAACTTGGGGGTCTGGAAGTCCCTGATGGACCTAGATACGAATCACAGGAATCAAAGGATAGGATCATGATTCTAGAAAAGCAGAGAAGAAAAATTTTGTTGGATAAAGAAGAGGAATGGAGGCAGAAGAGTAGGGCAGTTTGGTTGTTGGCTGGGGACGAAAACACAAAATTCTTTCACAACTACGCAAGAGGCAGAAAGACTATGAACACTATATGGAAACTAAAAGATGAAGAAGGAAGAGAGGCAAATACGTTTGAATCTCTCTCTTCTTTGGGGAGGAACCACTTTCAAAATCTTTTTGCTGAACAGAGGGGGACTTCGCTAGCAGAAATTATCAGGACAGCGCTAAGCTTCCCCAGATATGTAGAAGAAGAAGAAGCAGAAGGATTACAGGGGGAGGTTACCCTGGAGGAAGTGGAGAGGGTAGTAAAATCCATGGCAAAAAATAAAAGCCCTGGACCGGATGGTTGGCCTATAGATTTTTACCAACAATTCTTTGAGCAGATAGGCCCAGAAATTACGGAGGTGGTGGAAGAATCCAGAAGGAAGGGGCAGATATATGCTCCTTTCAATACCACTTTTATTGCCCTCATCCCAAAAAAGGATGAGCCGGAATCCTTTGAAGATTTCAGACCAATCTCATTATGCAATTGTGTCTACAAGATCATAGCAAAAACTATAGCAGCTCGTTTAAAACCAATTCTGTCCAGATGTATCTCCAATGAACAATTCGGATTTCTGGATGGTCGACAAATCCATGAAGCTATAGGAGTGGCTCAAGAGACAATACACAGCGTCAAGATGTTGAAAAAGAAGGGAGCTGTAGCAAAAATTGATCTTTCTAAAGCTTATGACAGAATCAGCTGGACCTACCTCCGGATGCTGTTGACACATCTGGGTTTCAAAATAGACTTCATAAGCTGGGTAATGGGATGCATCAGTAGTGTCAGTTTCGCAGTGCTCATTAATGGGGCAGCCTCTCCTTTTTTTAAAGGGAAAAGGGGACTAAGGCAAGGATGCCCTTTGTCCCCTTTGTTGTTCCTCCTGGTGGCTGAAGGCTTAAGTCAGCTACTGTTAAAAGCAAAAAGAGAGGGATCAATAAAAGGATTGGAGGTGGCAGGAAATCTTTTCATCACTCATCTCCTGTTCGTTGATGATATCCTCCTTTTTTGCAATGGAAGTCGGGATGAATTCAAAAAAATAAAGGAGGCTCTAGAGCTGTTTATGAAGGCTACTGGTATGCTTGTAAACTATCGAAAATCTCAGCTCATAACAGAAGGCCTTTCTAGACAGGAGATTAACCAGCTTGTGGCCATTTTACCTCTAGAGACCTCAAAAATGAGGGACCCCTTTAAATACTTGGGGTTTTGGTTGAAGCCTGACAATTACAAAAAGCAAGACTGGTCATGGCTAATAGCAAAGATAGAAGCCAGAATTACTCACTGGAGCTTCAGATGGCTTTCTAGAGCGGGGAGATTAACTCTGATAAAATCTGTCCTTCTGGCTACTCCTGTTTTCTGGGCTTCTTTGTCATGGGTTCCCAAGGGGGTTCTGGGGAAAATAAGAAGAATATGCAGTCGATTCCTTTGGGCAGGAGCAAAGGAGGAATCTGTTTTACCTTGGATCGCCTGGGACAAAGTAGCAAGACCCAAGGAATGGGGGGGATGGGGCATAAAAGATTTGAATGCCTTTACAGCATCTCTGGCAGCAAAATCAGGGTGGAAAATTGTAAAGCTTGAAAATCTATGGACAAAAATTGTAAAAAGAAAATACATTGATCCATCCCCTTTGGAAGAATGGATAAGAAACCCGGAGAAAAAGGGCGGAAAGGTGTCCATCATTTGGAAAGCTACGATTGAGGCATTTAAGGTAATTGAACAAGGTTTGTCATGGAAGGTTGGGAATGGGGAAAATATTCGTATTGGAAGGGACCCATGGGTGGGGTGCAGTGAAAAATTTGCACTATCCCCTGGCCTGATAAGACACCTTGATTCAAAAGGCATTGTCTATCTAAAACAGGTGGAAAAGATAGGTGCATCATCCATCTGGGGCCAAGCATGGAAGTCGGGCGCAGACCTGAATATCCTTCCGCGTTGGTGGGATGAATGGGAGGCTTACAGGATGGAACTATCCAGAACAAATGTAAGAATAAAGGATGAACCAGACCAACTGATTTGGGCACATGCGGACACTGGAAATTATTCTCCAAAATTTGGATACAAATTCCTCATGACCAAGAAAGGATGGGGTGATCCGGAATGGTGGGCAAAATCGCTATGGAAGCTAAAATGCCCAGCAAAGGCAAAATTTTTTTTCTGGTGCATTCTAAAAAAGAAAGCCCCAACCTGGGATATTCTCCAATCAAGATTTAAACAAGGGCCAGGAAGATGTGCCTTATGCAAAAATGATTTGGAAACAGCGAATCATCTTTTTTTGGAATGTCCATCAGCAAAAAAAGTATGGGATGAAGTATTAAAGCAGATGACCTTAACTATCAAATGGGAAGGGCAGTCCTTACCAGAAGCATGGCAAAATTGGTGGAACAAAGTTCCTGAACAGAAGTTAAGGAATCTGCCCCCCATCATAAGTTGGGGAATTTGGATAGCCAGAAACAGAATTATCTTCCAGGAGAAGGAAACAGAGGCACTCCAAATAATGATTCAATGTATGACCATATACTCAATTATCCTGGATGCTGAGAATGAGAGGGAACCTCGGAAAGTGACGGAGGAGCAAATAAAGGAAGGGGTTCCCTGGGCTTATTTTGATGGCGCCTCCCAGGAAAACAAAGCTGGTGCAGGAATTGTTATCCATTTGAGCAACTCTCATTCTCTTAAAGCATCCATCGGACTGGGAAGTGGATCAAATAATTTTGCTGAATTATCTGCTCTAAAATATCTCTTATGCTGGTTGATACAAAAAAACACCCTCACAGTTCAAATATTTGGAGACTCACTAAATGTTATAAATTGGTTAACTGGACATAGCAGATGCCAAAATTATGCTTTACAGCCTTTATTTGAAGAAATTCAGAATTTGAAATTGTCTTTTAATTCGCTGTCCATCAATCATATTTACAGGGAACGAAATGATATGGCAGACAAACTTTCTAAAGACGGTATTGAACAAGCTGTGGGCAGTTGGAGAATAAGGGAGGAAGCAAACGGTGAAAGTTTTGCCTCGGACCAGCCTCCATATGCAGAAATCCTTCAATAGAACCAGTTGATCAGCATTCTTTTTTTTATTTTTGTTTACTACAATAAACTGCTGAAACAGTATTTTTTGGGCTATACAGTGGATAATGGAAGCAAGGCATATATATTTTCTTTTCGTTCTGCTTTATGAAACAGTCAGCAAAAACAGGAAACAGGATGGACTCATGAGAAAAATCAAGGGACAAGATCGGTGGTGAAATGATTCTCTTCTCGGGAAGAGAAGAAATACTCTCTTATGAGATTTTTTGTAAAATCAAACTGTTATAACAGCAATGGAGCTGTGTATGTACATGAAACTTTTTATAATATAAGAAGTTCGTTTTTTCTTTGGAAAAAATAAATAAAATATTTAGATAATTGTGTTTAGTAAAATAGTTTAATGTTAATTATGTATATATTAAATAAGAAAATAAAACATAAAATGTTTTATGTTTAAAATGTTTTATTAGTTTGTAACTCAAAATAAAGGAGATGTGCAATTCGTTCCATAACAAGCATGAAACGTAAAATTATCAAAGATCCATGTTAATTCTGTTTCTATCAAGTGCCAAGAGAGGGATCAAACCTTTCAAGATGCAAAGGTTTTATTTTTTTTTCATTCAAGTTTTACATTTAAAAAAAAAATTACATTTCAAGAAGTTTGATCTCTCGATATTTGATAGATTTGGGTTCGAAAATGACGATACATAAACCGACTGAACCCATTACAAGAACTAAAAACATAAAATTGAGATTGCATAGTAGCTATTGTTCTAAGTTGTCTAACTTAGGGTTTGCTAGGGGACAACCTCACTCCCAAGGAATGGCGTTGTTGTTGCACCTGCTAAGAAGGATCCTTATTTTGTGATCCATTCCATCCAATTTCTCCTCCAAATATGCTAGCTTGTAAGAATTCGCCTATTGAGCATTGTCGATGTATGTGGGGATGCACCACAGAAGAATTTTTATGTGCCAATAAACATTGATTTTTGGCATGCAGCTTGAAAATTATGTGCAAGTGGTGGTATCTAGATTAGGGACCCAGTCCTTGATCTTAGCTTGAACATGGTGTTTATTAGTACAATGATGTTCCTAGTGCACAAAGGGTTCTATTCTTTCAATTTCTCACAAATTCAGTTGCGATTTTATGTGGGGAGGGAAATTGAGAGCATTGGGAGTGAGTTGTTAAGTTAGAGTCACAGATAAAAAAGGATGGCTAGGAGGCCAATATGAATTATAGTATTTTCCAAAGTTATATGAATCCACAAACCAGAGAAGCCACAAAATGGCCCAACCAAACACAAGTTTATGTGAATGAAACATAATTTTATTGAGAATAGGCTTACCAAATACGTTGAGAAGCCTGTTACAAGGTCAAAAACCAGCAAAGTTCCTCACACCAAACAAAATTTGCCAACACAAAGGGATACGACTCCTAGATAGTTCTGCATAATCCTGATATAGGTATAAGGGAGTCTTGGTGCGCTCATTTTTTCTGAAATCAAGGGTATTCGTATAGCTAATCGTCAAACTACACCATTCATTATCTATGAATGCAACGTGCTGCTTAGAAATGTTGTTTGGATTGTGTAACGTGTTAGTGACCCTAAGACAAAAGACTCCCATGGTCGCCACTTCATAGAAGGATTAATCCATAGTGTTCTCGCTATGAGTAGGGGTCATCATTCTGGTATAAACATTTGATGCCTCCATCATCCACCATGAAACTATTTTGTGTGGCCTGGTACGTGCATGGTACTTTGCATGATGTCAGAGCCTGGAATTTGGACTTGAGTGAACCTTTGAGGTAACCCACGATCCAACCCCTTGGTAGGTGGCTTGCATGATATGCCACTTGTTTTTATGAACGATCATGATGTCAAAGTGAGAGGGGAGGGATTGCATTAATGCACCCTTTGTGGATAAATTACCGTATTATATTGTATGATAAACGTTTTATTTAATTTAATTTAAGTTCACTGCTTCAAGAGGCACTCTACAACCCAGTATAAGGGGAGATGTGTAGTCGTAAATGTTTGTAAACATAGACATGAACATTTATATGTTAATCCAATTCAAAGTCTTTAACATTTATATGTTAGGTCAATTAAAAAGTAATATAGAGCCCATTATGTGGGAGATGTGATAGTGCCCATAAATGAGTGTAAACATTTAAATCTTGGCTCAATTAATAATAAAAAGTAAAAAGAAAAAAAACAATAATAAAATTTAATTTGTCATATTGTAATTTTGTTTTGCAAGTAGCTTAGTCCCTCCAACTCAAGTTAGAAGTTATGCTTTGGGAAAATTTGCATAAATAATAATAAATTATATTTGTCAATGCTAAATTAATAATGGTTGATGGACAAATCATCCTATAATCTTGTTTTGGAAGGAACTAATAAACTAAGCAATTTACTCGCAAGAAGAACTTGCATAAATTTTAGTGGGAGTAACAAAGTTAAACTTTATAATTTGCATTGGTCAATGCTAAACTAATAGTGATCAACAAACAAATGTTAGAGTCCTTCCTTCGCAAGGGATAATAATCATTCCATAGCCATAAGCACATAAAAATTAATACTTACAATATAACAAGATTCTTAACCATGGATATTCACCCCCACTTTACCATGGATATTATTAACTTATAAAAAGGTTCTGTTACAATATCATGGGTCAATGCCATGGCTTATCAATACCACATTCACAAAAAGCATAACTCATTTCACAATAAAAAAATATTATGCAAAATATGTTATACCTTACATATATCATTGATTACACAAAGTGTCAATTCTCAATCATATGGAGAGAGAGGGGTGGGGGTGCAGGGGGGAGAGGGGGGGAGGGCGGGGGGGGGGGGGGGGGCGCGGTGTGGGCGGGGGCAAATTAAAAACATGGAGAGATAGAGGGAAGAATAAAGACAAGGAGAGATATAGGTAGAAAAAGAGGAAGTGACAAGGAAGAAATGGAGAGAGAGTGAGGGAGAGAGGAAAGAAGGGAAGACATAGGGTGAATGCATGAAGATGAGTTACACTTTTGGGCCAAATGTGGAGATGAAATTTCAAAATTTTACTCTTTTATCCAATTGAAGCCCTCAAAATTCATATAAACATTGTCAATTTTGATTCGGAGTAAAAAGAAAAATTGTGGAGAATTATGTTGTTGTCTTCATAAAAATTTTACAGAAAAATTTAGTGTCATATAATCTGTCAGTTTTCCATTTAATGAAATGATTGTCCTTGCAAATATTGGCACATCTTAAGAGGTATGTGTGTGTTCACATAGCATAACTTAGTCTAAAATGTGTAATATATATATATATATATATATATATATATATATACACACACACAGAGAGAACTAAGTTTTTCATTTTTCATTTTATTTTTTTAGCAAAATTATATTTTTTATTATTTTTCAAAGTTGGTGAAGTAACATTTGAATTGCATTTTGTAGACGTATGTGTTCGTGTAAGATTTTTTTCTACTCTTTAAATAAATTCAAAAACCAAGAGTGCCCTTTTGAAGAGGACTCATAAATGAATATATTTGTATTTTTTGAAATTTTTTCGTTCTATATATTTTATGTTATTGATTTTTTATTCTGCCCTTTTGAAATCATCCAAAAAAATTTCAAGTATTATTTTTAAAATAAATCAAATGAAAAATATCATATGAATTCGAAAATGTCAAACTCATATGCCATTGGATAGATGATTCCTTCATGAATCCAACATGATCAAGTCTGCCACATAAAGACAAATTATGCCTAAAGTCCGCTAGGGTACATAATGGTGTTACAGAGAAATCTGTAGAAGGGGAGCTAAAACTCTATTTTTTAGGTCCTCAACAGCTTGATTGAGCACTTAAAAAGATCGATCGAGAGCTTAAGGTAAAATTTGAAAATAACTAGATCGAGGGTTTAACATAGCCTCGATCGAGCTCTTGACATGGTTAAAAAAGGGCTCGATCGAGCTCCTATGTAACTATGGGTTACGTAGGAGCTCAATTGAGGGTTTATTTTTAAGCACTCAAACAACTCAATTGAGCGCTCAAATATAGATCAATTGAGGTACTTTTTTTCTCCCTCCCAACTCATGTGATTTGCAAAAAGTGTAACCCATCTACATGCATTTACCCCATAGAGAAGGAGAAGAGAGAGAGAGGTAGAGAAGGGGAAGGGAGAGAGGGAGACATAGATAGATAGATAGATAGAGAGAGGGGGGGGGGATGAGAGATAGAGGGAGGTGGGAGAGAAAGGGGGAGAGAGGAAGGAAGAGAGAGAGAGGACTTGAGAGAAGGAGGGAGGAAGTGATGGAGTTGGAGGGGGAGGGAGGAAGTGATGGAGTTGGAGGGGGATGGAGGAAGTGATGGAGTTGGAGGGGGAGGGAGGGAAGAACAAAGACATAGAGAGATAAAGGTGGAGAGAGAGAGGGAGTGACAAGGGAGAGATGTAGAGAGAGTGAGAGAGAGAGAGAGGAGAGGAGGGCACAAAGAAAGAGAAGGAGAGGAGAGAGAGGGAGAGAGAGAGATGGAGAGAAGGGAAAGAGAGAGAGAGAGGGTGACAAAAATATGGAGGGGGAGAGAAGGCGAGAGAGAGAGAGAGAGAGAGAGATGGGGGGGAGAGACACAAGGAGGTAGGAGAGAAAGGGAAATAGAGGAGGGAAAATAGATAGGACTTGAGAGAGAGGGAGAGAGGGAGGGAGAGAGATATTGAGTTGGAGAGTGAGAGAGAGGGAGGGAAGAAGAAAGACATAAAGAGAGAGGTGGAGAGAGATATGGTGAAAAGGGAGAGATGGAGAGAGAGTAAGGGAGAAAGGAGTGTTGAACGAAATGTAACTAGGTTCGGTATTCATAAATGTACTTTTGATATTTGTATTTATTCAAGAAAATAAATATTATTTTATATTATTTTTCAATGAGTTTCTTGCTCATTGAAGTAGGTCAAGCACATGGTTAAGTGCTTCTAGGAAGCCAAAATGTCAATGTATTTATATAAGACCCTTAGAGGGCATGTTACATTATGTATAAGGTCAAAGGAATACCTCCAAGACAAGTGCAAGTCCTCTCCATGCATCAACGTCCTCCAAAAGAAGCAAAACAATGAAAATAATGAAGATATGTTCAAGTTGGCCTCAAGATATAATGTCAGCCTAATGGTGGCCTAGAGGAGGGAAAATCCTCTATATATAGAGTCTTTCCACTCCCTCATAAGGTCAACAATGCAAGATCTAAAATCAGCGAAGAGATAAGCCGAGAAAAGGAAAGAGAAGAAAGTCTAAAGGGTCCCCAAAAGTGTAGCGAAGGAAGGAGGAAGCTCAATGAAGGTAGAGGAATATTTCTAGGGCTAGAAACAGTCACACGTGTGAAGAGAAGGAGGACAAATTATAGATATAACAACAATAGTATTTCAATGCAAGAATCGTTAATGTTTGGGATAGATATTAGGCCTACAAGGCCTCCCAAGTCAAGTGAAGAAGTCTCTCTCTCTCTAGTGAAGGTGAAGGACCCTAATTCACCAAGGGTACCTTCCACATGTGGGAAAACTAGGGCAGCAGAAAATCATTGCAATCATACATCCTTACCTCAAGAAGGATTTCGTTTGGTCAACAAAAGAAGAAGTCTACTTGAGAAAAGGATAGAAGAGGAACATCTCATTTAGAAGGCTCACTCAAGGAAGGTCTATCTCTAGACAAGTAACAAAGAAGGAGGACGAAGTGCTGGGGAGAAAAGTGTCGGAAGGAGGAAGTCTATGTGTCAGGGAACCAAGAAAAGAGAAGGAAGGACTTGACTTGTGCTTGGAGGATATCCTAGTCAAGGTTATAGGGTTTGGCAGTGATCAATAAGAAGCTTCAATAAGAGAAACTTACCGAAGGGTTTTCCTCTCTAAGAGAGAGATATTTTGGCTGTGGTAGAGAGCCAACATATATGTTCTTGTCTTTATGTTTTTAGTAGAAGTTTGATGAAACACACACACTAATAATAAGAAGAAGATCAATATAAGATAATTGTAAAAGTGCTTCACAAATTGTTATCAAGTCAAGAAGAATCACACTACATAGAATTTCCCTAGATTCTTCAACATGGTATCAAAGCTAAGGTGACACATCAAGGAAAGGGAATCTCAAGAAATCTCATCAAGGAAGGACATCTACAAAAGTTGAAGCATCAAGCCAATAATTCTCTATCACATTAAGGACAATAAGGTCTATCATCTATCATTCATCAGGGGAGACTACAAAGCTAGAAGAAGAGCTTTATAAAGGCACCTACAAAGAAGAGCAAATCAAAGAGGGACATACATCAAGCCACAAATCGTCAAGAAAGTATCATCATCAAGAAAGCCCACTTGGAGAAAAAATCTTGAGGAACATCAAGGTTCAAGGAAAGCAAGCCATGAAGACTTCAAGGAGAAAAGAAGTCAACTATATTTCAAAATATATCAAGTAAGTATATGTCCCCTTCTAAATATACATCAATTTCGTTTTGCAAGGAAATCAACAAATTGGCAGGTACCAATAAATTTCTTGCATGGAAGAAGCAGACTGATCTACTTCTCAAGGAGAATGAACTTCTAGAACATGTCAAAGAGAATATCACTATCCCTACTAAGGAACAAACCCAAGCCTTAGCCAAGTACAATAAGGATGAGAAAAGAGCTTGAAGGATTCTAATAGAATATATAAAGGACTCTCTCATTCCTTATGTCTCCAAATTTGAAACATCAAAAGAAATCTATGATAAACTAGTAGAGCTATTCTCTGTAACTACAACTGGAGAAGTGATATCTCTATGAAATGAATTGTACAAGATGAAGATATCAAAGGAAGGAATAACTCCCTACTTCATGAAGATCTCTGAGATGAGATATCAACTTCAAGAACTAGGGGAAGTCATGTCTGACAAATAATGACAACTGTAGTACTCAATGCTCTACCTGATGATTGGGGCAACCTCACATCTAGAATAGATGCTAATAAGGAAGCTATCACATCAAGTGAAATGTGGTCTCTATTCAAAACAAAGGAAACCAGACTCAAAGCCAAGGAAGATGTCAGATCAAAGGAGCAAGAATTTTCTACCATGGCCAAGAGAAAGGGAAAATTTGGCAAATTTGGTCCACAAAGAAGAAACAACAAAGATATATCCAAAATCCAACATTATGGATGCCAAGAATATGGACACTACAAAAGGAATTGTCCTAAGCTTAAGAAGGACAACAACAACAAAATAAATATGGAAGAAGCTCACTTGAATCAAGAGGTGAAAGAAGAAGAAAAGAAGAAAAAGAAGGAAGATCCTCCAGATCTCTACTACGACTAAGCCAAAATCCTTACTTAAAGTCTTGTTTCAAAGTTTTGAGTAGGATAGGAGCATGTAGGAATAAAATAAAATTGCATGAAGCATGAAGTACATAGAATTATAGATACTCATGTAGAAAGAGCATTTATAATTGAGAACAAAATGCATGGCTAGAAATATCTTCTAGAATATAGGAGCATAATGGACATAGCTCAAGATATTCATGTAGAAGGAGCATACCTAGAATAGGAGCTCATCCACAATGAAATAAAATTGATCATCACTAAGAATCCTAGAAGTCCTCCATTATTAAAAGGAAAGAAACATTTGCAAGACAAGGGTCTTTAAGATCCTATGATGGAAAATTCAAAAGAGGGTTCATGAACCAAAGAAAATGTCTCATTGGGAATCCCATTCATGGGATTCAAGAAAAGGATGATATGCAGGCAAGCTAAGATGAAGCAAGAAGGGCCACACCAAGTAAAACCAAATGAAGCTAAGATGATCAAAGGAGAATCAAGATGAGGTATGTATGCATCAAAGTTGAGTCATGTTATCATTTGTATATTATTGAGTCATGGGAATAGTTCTATAACATGATCAAGTAGGAAAGAATCTCTTTCACCAATGACATGCTTAAAGGCATGTAATACAATGAAATGAAAGTCAACAAAAGAAAATACTCACATAAGGAGTATAATATTGCTGACTAAGAAGAAAATAAAGAAGAAATGTTGACTAATCCTAGAAGCAAGCAATTAAGAAGTACTCTCACAAGGAGTAGAAAGTGGTTGACCAACCTATCCAAGAAGAAGAAAATGAAGAAAGAGATCAAGCATGTGAAGAACACCATGATCACCAAGAATCACTATATCACAAGATACTTTAAAGACATCTCCCAAAATGAGGCATGGCAACTCTAATGAAGGAAGAAACAGATCAAAGGACCCTTGACACCTATGAAGGCCTTAGAGATATGAAAGGTGCAGATAACTGATTCTACTCTACGAAGATGCCATCTTGAAGAATCAAAACTTAAAGTTGAAACAATAACAAGATGAATTCATGAAGGGCTACTCGACCTAAGCATGGGAACAAGCAAGTTCAACGAAGTATCCATGAGAAGAGTATTCTGAAGCATGGGAACAAGCAAGTTCAACGAAGCATCCATGAGAAGAGTATTCTGAAGCATGGAAAAGATAACAAAGGAGTAGCTAGATAACAAGAGACCCTGATATATGACAAGAATACTACTTTCCACAAAGGAAGAAATGACATGAAAAACCAGGAAGGAAATTGATTGATGGATGGTGCCCTACCAAAAGGAATTTTGAACCAAGACTTCATGACATCGAAAGAAAGAAGAATATCAAGTAGTTGAAGGACCCACAAAGAAGAAGTTGTTGAATGGACAAGTGCCTAGCTAAGAGGGAGTTATAACAAGTTCCCAATTACTTGGACAACTACCTTGTTACAGGATACTTGGGCATGTCTTCCTCAATTGAGAGGAAGTTATAGAAACAACATTCTTTTCTTCACTTGGGAAGAAAGAATGGGAGGATTGGGTAATCATATGGCATCCAATACTGTTTAAGGATGTGTAGGGCATCCAAAACAAGAGTAGACAAGAGGACCAATATCCTTTGAGGGCTGGGAACCCAAGATAATAATAGTCCTAGAAGGTCATACTCGGTGAAATCTCAGGTGGGTATGTACCTTGAGAGACAATGACTAAGGTGTCTATAAGTCATTAGTCTAACCAACATTGTTCTCTGATCTATTGAGAGATAGAGCTGTCAGTCAAGGCCTTATTGTGGAAACAATGTTGGTTACTATGATGCTATAACAGATGGATTTCCAATCCGATTTCCCTTATGTGAATTATTTAAGATTGAAACATATCCAAACACCTTGTAATGTTGTATGAATACCTCCCTAGTTAAGAAGGAGTGTTGAAGGAAATGTAACTAGGTTTGGTCTTCATAAATGTACTTTTGATATTTGTATTTATTCAAGAAAATAAATATTATTTTTATATTATTTGTCAATGAGTTTCTTGCTCATTGAAGTAGGTCAAGCACATGGTTAAGTGCTTCTAGCAAGTCAAAAGGTCAATGTATTTATATAAGACCCTTAGAGGGCACGTTACACTATGTATAAGGTCAAAGGTATACCTCTAAGACACCATGCAACAATGTCCTCTAAAAGAAGCAAAACGATGAAAATAATGAAGATATGGTCAAGTCGGCCCCAAGACAGAATGTCGGCCTAATGTCGGCCTAGAGGAGGGATAGTAATCCATATATAGAGGTTGTCCACTCCCTCATAAGGTCAACAACACAAACTCTAAAATTAGCGAAGAGATAAGTCGAGAAATGGAAGGAGAAGCAAGTATAAAGGGTCCCCCAAAAGTGCAATGAAGGAAGGAGGAAGCTCAATGAAGGTAGAGGATTGTTTCTAGGGCTAGAAATAGTCACACGTGTGAAGAGAAGGAGGACATATTGCAGATATAACAACAGTAGTATTTCAGTGCAAAATTCATTAGTGTTTGGGCTAGATATTAGGCCTACCAGACTTCCCAAGTCAAGCGAAGAGGTCTCTCTCTAGCGAAGGTGAAAGGACCCTAATTCACTAAGGGTACCCTCCACACGTGGGAAAACTAGGGTAACAGAACAACATTATAGTCATATACCCATACCTCAAGAAGGATCTCATTTGGTCAACAAAAGAAGAAGTCTACTTGAGAAAAGGATAAAAGAGGAAATTCTCATCTAGAAGGCTCACTCAAGGAAGGTATATCTCTAGACAAGAGATAAAGAAGGAGGACAAAGTTCTGGGGAGCAAAGTGTCGGAAGGAGGAATTCTATGCACCGGGGAACCAAGTGCAGAAAAGAGAAGGAATGACTTGAATTGTTCTTGGAGGAAATCCTAGTCAAGGGTCTAGGGTTTGGTAGTGATCAATAAGAAACTTCAATAAGAGAAACTTACCGAAGGGTTTTCCTCTCTAAGAGAGAGAGGTTCTGGTCCTGGCAGAGAGTCAACATCTATGTTCTTGTCTTTATGTTTTTGGTAGCAGTTTGATGAAACACACACACTAATAATAAGAAGAAGATCAAGCTAAGATAATTGTAAAAGTGCTTCACAAATTGTTATCAATTCAAGAAAAATTACACTACATAGAATTGCCCTAGATTCTTCAACAAGGAGAGAGAGAGAGAGAGAGAGAGAGAGAGAGAGAGAGAGAGAGAAGGTGAAGAGAGAGAGAGAGGGAGAAGGTGAAGAGAGAGAGAGAGAGGGAAAGTAAGAGGGAGGGAGATAGATAGATAGATAGATATGGGGGGAGAGAGTGATATATATATATATATATATATATATATTGTGTGTGTTTGTGTGTGTGGGGTGAGATAGAGAGACAAATGAGAGAGGTTGGGAGATAGACACAAAGATGGAGAGGATAGAAAGAGGGAAGAAGAGAGAGAGAGAGACATATACAAATACATATATTATATGTTATTATATCATATTGAACATTATTAACCATAGAGAAAGAGAAAGTAAGACTTTTACAAAAGGTAAAAGAAGTTGGATTTAGAAAGCCATGAATATTTGGTCTTTCATTGAAATATAAGCATTGATTTCAGTGTAGAGGATGATTTATTATCTTATTTGATTGATTACACTTGATGCATTGATTTCAGCGTAGTTGTTGATTTCTAATCCTATTTGGTTACTTGCACTAGATGCATTGATTTAAGTGTATATGTTGATTTCTAATCATATTTGATTGCTTGCACTAGATGCATTGATTTTAGTGTAGATGTTGATTTCTAATCCTATTTGATTATTTGCACTAGATGCATTGATTTAAGTGTAGATGTTGATTTCTAATCCTATTTAATTGTTTGCACTAGGTGCATTGATTTTAGTGTAGATGTTGATTTCTCATCCTATTTGATTAATTGCACTACATGCATTGATTTTAGTGTAGACGTTGATTTTTAATTTGATGTAACTAGATGTATGATGTAGGTTGATTTTAAAGTAATTAGATTAATAGTGTACATTGATTTCAGTGTAAGCACAAAAAATTATTGACAACATGCATTGATTTTTGCTCTACAATAATTCAACCATAAATAAAATACTTGAATTTTCATCTTAAATGAAATATTCACTTGAAATGTTTGCTTCTTGAAACTATAAACTATTTGTAACATCTTTATTATTCCCAATTTCCATCATTCAATACTGTTAGTCACTTTGCATTCAAATGCATACTTGGGGTTTAACACTCTATAAGTAAAAATGATTGACATTGGAGATAGATATTATTAATATTGGAGAGAGAGAGACAAGGTAGGACATTTACTACAATAGCTTGAGTTAAATATTTTAATGGTCTACGATTTCAACCACCATTTTCATATAATTGATATGAAAAGATGGAAAAATTAACAAGTTTGAGAATGATCACAACGGATACTATTTGTAATTGACTAAATTCTTACTATTCACATTTTCTATCATTAAACACTGTTACATTGTCACTTTGCATTCAAAATTTTTATTTCATAATTTTTCATCATTCAAGTTATTCATAGTGTCTATCATCTCAAAAATTTGTGGTAACTGAGTAAATTTAAAATCATCTTAAACATATTTAGCATGTTTAAAATAATTAGAATAATTAGATGTTCAACAAATGTTGTGTGAGAATGCATGACTAAAACCATCCTAGATCCATCTTAACCATGGTTCTATCAACCGCCGAGAGAGATCAAATCTCTTGAGGTGCAAAACCTTTCCTCAGGTTTTTCACTCAAAAAAGAGGTTTGCACCTTGAGAAATTTCATCAGGGTTTGCATTGAAAAAAGAGGTTTGCACCTTGAAAAATTTCATCCCTCTCGGCGCTTGATAGATTCAGGGTTAAGATGGATCTATGATGGTATATAGATTGTTAAAGCCATATTGTTTTAATATTTTTAAAAGAAAACTTAAATCAATGAAATGTTAAATTCAATCATTTAAATAGGAAAAGATATCACATCTCACCCAAATAACAGGGTAAAGAACCCATATTTAAAAAAAAATAAAAAAATAAAATAATTAAACCTTGATCTTGTATCACTATCCCTTCACTACACCAAGATGGGCTCTCCAACCCAATATGGTAGAGATGTTGTAATGTAATGTAATGTAAATATTTTAACTCGGTCAAAATAAATAAAAATAGATATAAATATAAAAATAACAAAATAACAATAACCCTATTGAAATAAAAAATAATAATAAAAACAAATGACCCATGGTATAGAGAAGTAATGGTATTGACCCACGGTATCCATGTTGAATATAAAAGGGGCTACATCCATCTTAACTCCAGATTTACCAAGCGCTAAAAGGAATCATATCTCTTGACACAAACTATTTTAGAGTGAAAAGAGATTTTATTCCTCTTAACCTTAGGAATCATATCTCTTGACACAAACTATTTTAGAGTGAAAAGAGATTTGATTCCTCTTAACCTTTGGTAGATCTAGAATTAAAATAGAGTTAAAATAAATCTACGCTGATAAATAATACAATCAAAGCTCTAAAACTTATTTGATTATTTTGTATAAGAAAGGGAATACCAACCAAATTGTAAACTAATACCAATTAAATTAATTGTAGTATTTTCTAATGAGACAAAAGGGCACCAGCTTTATTTAGACAATTTAGTTGGTTGTCTTTTATTAGATACAAGGCAAGTGAGCACTTATGAATTTGAATAGGGACAAGGAAGATTCCATACAATCACCACTATGGTCAATAAGAGATATGAAGCCTTAGAGTGATTTTTGCATGGAAAAATTTATTGTAATTTAGAAGTCAAATTACTAGTGTGATAGTTATTATTGGTTACTATCCACCAAAAATCTAAACTAATTTATTATCATTATTAAAACAAAATCATTATTGACTACTATTTAGAAATCTAGGCCCACTCATCATCATTATTAAAAAAAACCATATCACTTAAAAAATAGACATTTCAAATACCTCTAAATCTTAACTATTGACCTATTCCCATACATCCAAAACTAAATTGTAACTAAAAAAGCTCGACATACTTCAAACTTTTTAATCCTTACTTGGATTGGGATTTAAAAACTATATTTCCTTATTAATTTGATTTTGGACGGATTTATTAAACTATTTAACACATATTTTTAAATATATTAAAAGTATTTGACATATTCTTTAAGTTTAATGACAGGCATGGAGGAGCTTTTTTGGGCTACACCCCATAGATCCATGCGTGCCTGTAACGATGAGCTGTCCATTACAAGTGAAGCATATGCAAATTTATTTGAAACTCTTCCAACGTCATCATTATTTTTCAACAAGCAATTTAAATTTTTTCGAGCGGGTGGTGCCCCGCTGAAGAAGCTATATATATCATAATACAACTGTACATATTACATATGACCATGACCCAAATATAGTGCTGGCGCAGTCTCGGCAGAACTCGATACAGACTGGGGCCGTCGGACTGCCCCAACCGTTCCAACATACACTCGCATGTAAAAAAAAGCAATTTAAACTTTATGAAACGCAGGTGTCTACTTTAATGAGGTTTGATAGGAATCGTCATTGACAGCTTGTCCTGGTACAAGAATATCTCCGAAAGCACAATGATAAATGGTGTGTCACAATCTTTCGAACATTTTCAGTCTCAAAAACTGAATGGCTTTCTTATCCGGTGATTAAATTAACCTGAAAAAAAGCAAGCTGGGTGCTATCGAGAATGGAACTTGGGACGTATAGTAGAATCACAGTGGGCAGGATTCTTATTCTGCTCATTTCTTTTTACGCAACCTTTGCCTTGATTCGATATTTGTAATTTGTAATTTAATTTTCTTTATGAGACATCATGTTTTTTTTTAAGGAAGTTACTTATATTATATGGAGTATAAGTGTAGAGTATTACCAGTATAGATTTATTTTAAATATGGATAATTTTAGAAAAAAAGATTTAATTTTTTCAGGTGTAATTTTTTTATGAAGTTATATTATTTAAATATTTTGTATAGTTATTAATTTTTATTTTTGTTTTTAGATTTTTAAAAATTTTATTTGGACCAACATGAGTAACATGTCGATTTTGATGACTAATGAACACCCTTACACATCATCCTGGGTTGTAAAATGAGCCTCTCAGCTCAATGACAAATGGACGCCTTTACACATTATATTGTAGAATAAACCTTTAGACTCAATAACAAAACAGATGCTCCATAGCAATCACAAATCTAAGGTAATATAACAAATATATGATGGCAATCATCCTGTAGGAATGCTTTTCCAATTTGTGAGTTCGGTTTTAATAGGTTATTTATTACGTACCAAAAGTTTTGAATTTCAATTAGGTTTAATTTAGATATTTGAAAGAAATAATTGTTATTAATTTTATTTAAATTTTATTTTTATTAATATTTTAAAATTCAAATTAATTTATTAAGTTAATGGTATTTATTATGAGTGAAAGTTCGCTAGAATTATTAGTAGATAATTTTAGGTGGTTTGATTTTTTTGAATAGTAATGATGAGTTAACTTACATTAAAGAATCACAATTAGTGATAATTAGTCCCGTACTAATTTAACAACCAAATTATGATAAATTTTCCCACTGTAAATAGATTTAATTTTTATTTTTAAATATATTATTATAATAATTTTGATATTAGTTATTAATCAATTTTATACATTAAAAATTTTAAATTTTATATTCATACAGTTTTCCTCAAAGCTAATGTGGAACATTTTCCTCGAAATTAATCTTTAAAATTAAAATGAAAATCAAAGTGCATTGCGAAATCCCAAAGTATTTGCAAGAAACCTATCAACTAGCACTTCTATTCCAATGCCATAGAATAGTTCTAATTTGAAATTCTAAAAGAATTTAGTTATGGTTCTCAGTTATCAATAAGGCTTTCTATTTCAACTTAAGGTGGATGATGATTTGTTGATTTATTTTTTATTTTTTAATTGAGGGTCTAGATTGATTGGAATATGCTTAGCATATTTTTTGTTTGAATTCATAGTGTGATTCATAGTGTGTTACAAAGTTTGTTAGGTTGCATTGGCCTAGATTGATTGGAATATGCTTAGCATATGTTTCCTCTGAATCCATTCTGTGTTACAAAGTTTGTTAGGTTGCATTGACTTTGGTTGCATTGGCCTAGATTGATTGGAATATGCTTAGCATATGTTTCCTCTGAATCCATTCTGTGTTACAAAGTTTGTTAGGTTGCATTGACTTTGGTTGCATTGGCCTAGATTGATTGGCATATGCTTAGCATATGTTTTGTCTCAATACATAGTGTGTTACAAAGTTTGTTAAGTTGCATTGGCCTAAATTAATTGGAATATGCTTAGCATATGTTTTGTCTAAATCCATTGTTTGTTACAAAGTTTGTTAGGTTGCATTGACTTTTAATAAAATTAAACAATTATATTTGTGTCATGTGCCCACTAATTTCCTAGGGATTTGAGATTATTCAATTTCTAATAAATTCATATTCTAATTAGATGGGGAAATTAATATATAAGAAAATTTTATTTAACAAAATGGTTCATTTTACAATAAGATGTGTAAATCCTTCTTTTTTTTCTCAAAGTTAAATTAGATTCGTGCAAGGTGGCTTCCTTCCTAGGGATTCAAGATTATTCCAATTCTAATATATTCATATTCTAATTAGATGGAAAAATTAATATATAAGCAAAATTTATTTAGCAAAATGGTTCATTTTACAATAACATGTGTAATTATTTTTTTCCTCAAATTAAAATTAACACGTCGCTTTTTTTATATATAATTAGTAAGATAAATATATACATTAGTAAGACATTCTCTATATCACAATAATTTTTTTATTACAATAACTTTTTTTTGTTATATTTATAAAGCTTTTAACTATATCAATTATATTAATATAATCATACTAATACATAATTACAAATACCTGTACAATAGTAAAATTAACAAACTATTATCTATACACTACACTTAAGCACCATTGTTATCTCTTATTATATTCCCCATGTGAAGTTATATCTATAATTTTTTCCATATATTATCCAGTGTATTTGCTCTCATGATAACTTCAAAAACAGATACAATATGTGGTTTGATAAATTGGTTTCATTTTATAGAGAATGAAATAATACCGCAAATTATTTACAGCGTCAAGGATATTATTGTTGAGCAGAATGCAAGGTTTTTAAATTCATGGATCTTTATTACATTTAAACAAACTAGCAATTAGTTTGCGTGTTTTCTTTCATGGATGCCCAAGCCAAACGGCTCGAATACGGGAGGTGGTTTTGGGTGTTTGAGATTGGTAGATTAATTTAAAATATGGATTAATGTTTTGATATTGGGCATTTGGATTATTTAAGGAATATAGTTAAAATTGTAATTTCAATTAATTTTTTTAAGCTGAAATTTAGATAAAATTCACCAAAAAAACATAGCTGGAAAATAATTGGATTGTAAAATAGTGAAATTATTTAAAATGTTTTAACTATAATATTTTTTTCTAATTGTTTTATATAATATATAAATAATTTTTTTAATTATATATAATCAATATATAGTTGATATCAAAATATTTTACTTAACATGTGTATATTTTTTAATTCACCATATTGAAATTTCTTATTTATGATTTACATTGATTACAAATTTCTCTTTTATTATTTTTATTGAGAAATATTTGATTTCTTTTACTATAATGAACATTATATATATATATACACTTTGTCATTGATATTCAAATAATCTATTTAAGTTGTATATCCAAATATTTTTTTAAAATATCAGAATTATACATTTTTAACACTTAAAAAGAAAATATAGGATTTATATTTATATTTTTAATTAATTTATCTCTCTCTATTTTTTTTATAAAATTATATTATGTAATATCTATGGTAAAACTCGTAAATATTTATTTATTGCAAAGAAACTATTTTGTTTTATGGCCACTTGAAGGCTGAATAATTAAATTCACATTTGCTAAGGTGGTTACCTTCCTAAACTCCTTTTGAGAATAAAAGCTTCTCAATGGGAAGAGGATTTTGTGGAGATCATTGTTCCAAAACTACCCTAGATGTCAAGTTGACTCAAGGGTAGGGGGAGATGCAATGTTGTGACTGGTATCATAGGTTGGGACGAGCATTCCTTTCCCTGTGACTTTGTCGTTCATCAGTTAGGCAAAAAAAGAGAGGAACATATAAGTATAATATAAAATGTCTGTTGTGCCAAATAATGTAAATCAAACCGCGACTCTTTTGTTATTCATAGAAAGTTCCTGAAAATGTTGTGTGAGTTATCTTATGTTGAATCAGATCGCAAAATGAGAAGGTCTGATGTAATAATAGAGTGAAAAATAATGTTTGACAATTAGTTTCAGAACATATATAAGAAGGGATTGATAACATTTAATAAGGAACACATGTTAGTTCCTAGGCCAAGTCAATAAAAACAACAACCGTAGAATGGTCCCTTATTTCCAGAATGTAAACAAGAGCAACAAACAACCTTGAGTTTATGAAAAAAAAATGCACACGGGCAGGTGTTTGTAAAACTATTATATTAGATATCATTTTTTGGGATTCAATTGCGTTAAGTAAGTCATTCATCTATGACCATTTCCATGAGAGGTAGTCATAACTGACTAATTTCTCATGATTTTTGAATAGTCCAATTAGCACTCATTGCATCGGGTGATTCTCACAAGGGTGAAGAAGTGGGATTGAAACTAGTGAAATGAATCACAAAGTGTCAATCATCACTTCCGGGGCTTGCACCCAGTAACCAGAACTTCTCGGGAGGTCACCCATCCCAGATCGCCTCTAGCTCAAGCGCGCCTAACTGTGGAGTTTTCCCCACAATGAAACCCACTTAGCTTGCTACCCCATTTGCAAAACCTTAGCAAGTATTGTGCCTCATGAACCATTCAAGTAGTGTTCCCTTCACTCTATTTTATTTAAGTTAGCTACCACATCTCTTCTCAGAGATAAGCTACCATCGCCCGATCTAGTCTTCTTTCCATTCAATTTGTAAGCATATTTCAATATTTGATATTAATGAAATGATATGTTATTTATGTTGCATATTTCTATTTATGGTTTTTTTTGTAATTTGTTGCGTTCCTGTTTAAATTTGGATTAAGGTCAAAGGTAGTAAAATAACTTGTTGTTGAATAAAGTGAATAACATGTTGTGAATCGATATAGAAGAAAGGAATTATACTAGAGTAACATAGAAAGTGTGAGACAAAAAATATGCTTACGAGCGCAAAAAGGGAATTTTTTAATGACTGCACACAAAAGAAAAATTGCATATAACTTTCATCAACAACCTATAATGCAGGATGATAAAGGGAAAAATTGAAGGAATGTTGCAAGGTGGATTCTTCGTTTTAAGCTAAAAGGAAATAAAAATCAGCCCAAGATGGGCATGACTAAGTTTAATTGGACAAAGTAGACAAAAATATAGCCACTTTGCACATGATAGGAAAAATGAAGCTATCCTAAAATGTACTCATGCATTACTAATGCATGTGTAACATTGAATTAAGATCAAAACGTAGTAGTACTAACTAGCACAATAATACATTTGTTGTAATCTATCATAACAAGACAAAAATAGTAAATAGTTTCTGCAATATTATTACCTTTATGTAAATAGTACAAATGGAATTGGTATTTCCATGGTATGGAATTACAGTAGAACCACACGTTGGGATCTTTGTCGATTGGCATAATTGTTGGTTACGTAAAATAGATTTATTTCTATTGTTGATGAGCTTATAGTGATGCCACTAACTTTTATTTAGTGCAAATTGCTAACCGTTGTTGGGTTGTGATGAATGTTGATGACTCTTCTTGGGTAGATAAACAACAAATGATGGTGTATGTAATAAAGTGTAAAATGACTATGTATATGATTCTTAAATAATGAATTATGGATAACTAATGATAACTTTGATGATTATGAATGTATGTCAAGCCGAACAGAGAGGTCCTCGTTGAATCTCTATGTATTCTCGAACGGAGAGAAATAATGTTACATAAGCGAGTTATTTCCCAGGTTAAAGTGCAGTGGAAGCACTTTAGCCCAGGTCCCAGTTGAACCTCTATGTATTTTTGAACGGAGAGAAATAATGTTACATAAGCAATTTATTTCCCAGGTTAAAGTGCAGTGGAAGCACTTTAGCCTAGAGGCTACTCGGGGGAATGAGCATTTTATGCGCGGAGAATATCCCAGCCTATTCCAAAGGCTAGAAACCACCAAGGACAGTGTTTCGTTCAGGGGGAGATGTAATATCCCTTGGTAAAACTGGTAAATATTTATATACTGCAAATAAGAAAGAAACTACTTTGTTTTATGGACTAGGTGAAGGTTGAATATTTATTAAAATGAAATATTTTGTCTAATATATTAAATGCATAGATTCTGTATGTAGTTATCCATAAATTCACATTGGGAAATGCTGAGAAAATTCACATTCCAGGTAGTAGGAAACAATTATGGGTAAGGTGGTTACCTGCCTAAATTCCTCCTTGAGAATAAGAGCTTCGCAATGGGAAGAGGGAGCCAAGAGGGTAAGAGAGGAACCTGAGGCAACCTAGAGGAGAAGAAAAACTGCAAAATCTGACAAAACCTTATCAATGCCAAGATTCTTGAGCTGGTTGGCTAGTGGAATCCAAATGAAGCCCGTGTCTCAGTTTTAATTTCAATCTTAGGCTAAGTCTGGTTGAGATCAAGATAGCCATTGGATAGATTTTGTGTAGGTCACATTCCAAAACTTCCCTGGGTGTGAAGCTAGCTCAGGGGGAGATACAATGTTGTGATTGGTCTTATAATTTGGGAGGAGCATTCCCTTCCCTATGACTTTGTGCTTCATCAGTTAAGCAACAAAAAGAGGAACATATAAGTATAATATAAATGGTCTATTATAACCAAGAACTATCGTTAAAGTCAACACTTTTATATTAATGAATAAGTCCAATAGTAATCAAAGAGTTACATGTTTGTATAAATTAAGAAGGTAAAAAAAAATAAAAAAATGTTTGTGGATATGTTCATATTACTTATAAATGTTTTACTTATGGTTGAGAGTGAGACTGAAAGATTTTTACACATCTTTCATATTGGGTTGTAATACCAACTAATGAGATAACTAAAACTAAACAAACATCTATATTTATATTATTTTTTATAATAGCCAACTTTGTATTTTTATTTAGTGAATATTTTATTTTTATTTTAAAAGATATACATGTCAATTGAAAGTTGGATATGGACAGAGTAATACATCACCTTCATGGTGGATTTATAAAATGCACCTCTCGACGCAATAAAACTTAATAATCAAATACACCTACTTAAGTGAGCAACATAATATTAATATCAAATCCATATAAAATATAAATATATAAAAAAAACACATTTTTATCTAATTCATATTACTTCACAAAAACAAGGCCGCATAGCTAGCATTCCCTGTGGCCTAGTTTAATTATTGTACTAATTAGCAGATTTGAACAAGAGTTAAATTCATTGATTTGTTTAAGTATGGTTAAATTGGAGTCAAAAACACTGAAAGAAGTGAGCCAATGACTCTTATGATTAGAGCATAAAATGTATTTAACTCAAATTTGAAATTTTTACAAAAAATATGACTAAGCATTTTACAGTTTGCATATTAGAGACTAATATAATTTGCTAAGGTTCTTAAATTTTAAGATAAATTTAAATCCTTAAAATTGTTGTTAAACCTTATATATATATATATATATATATTAAAGAAAATGAAAAATAATCTTTCACTCCAATATTAATGTTAATTTTCTTATCTTTAAACTATTATTTTATTTAAAATTATAAAAAACATGGAAAATGAAATTATAAAAATTGAAATATTATTATTTATAGAAAACTTAAATACATTACAATATCATATTTCCTAAACACTTATAAAAGTTAGACATATATAGATTTTTTGATTTAAAAACAAAATGCGAAATACTTATTTTTATTAGACATACACACTAGATAAAAGTAAAATATAAACCTATTTTTTAGCTAAACATAATTCTTTTGTTAGTTAAACGATGTATTGTTAATTTATGTTAATTTTTTAATTAATATAATTTAATTTAATTGTAGATTATTAATAATGTTTCAGTTACACAGGTTATAATATTTTGTGATATTTTTTAAATAAAAAAACATAATAAAAAAAAAGCAAATAATGAAGCAGATTGCAGGGACAGACTAAATTTCATTTATCTGATGAACCAAGAAAAGTAACACATGCATGGAGTAAATTGAGATATTTGATTAAACAAAAACGTGGGCCGCACTTAGCAAGGAGATAATTTATTTAGACTAACTATTATTGGATAACTATTATCTAGGCTAAAATCTAGGCAAACTATTATTGGCATTGTAGGAAACCCATGTAAAAAAGTATAGCCAACAGGTGGTTCCATTGCAGAGCCTGAAAACTTTAACATGTAGAACATATGAAGTGGGATCCAAGAAAGGCAGAGATTAAATAATGTTTCAAAGAAAAAATTAGAGATTTTGCTAAAACAATAAAGAATTTCAATTCTAAAAAATTGAAATAGCAATACATGTACTTTAGATCTCCACGAAATTTTATTTTACGCTAACAATGGCAGAGAACAATAAGACTAACCTTAAAAATTCATATGACCCAGAAATAACAAAGGCAGTCTCTGAGTCTACACTCGCGATCCTGGTGCTTGTTCCCGCAATCAAAGCAGAGTATCTAATGAAATAATTATGCCAGCATATTGCCAATCAAAGAACTATGTTTGATAAGGAAGTTACGACAACACAACAACAAATAGATTTTGAGCCAAGGGGTTATGAATATTTGGAATGCATTAAACTCAACCATCAATCACTGTAAGGATCGATGGCGATCCAACAATAAAACTCATTAACTGTTGTATGAGTGTCGTGAGTGTTTAAACAGAGTGTGGTAGAGTTAATTTGGGTAGAATTGCGAAGTCCATCATAAGAAAACAAGTGCAGAGGGAGTCGTAAGATTGTTTAGATCGATGGATATAAGTGGCAGAAGAAGAATGGCGGAGGAATAGACTGCGGGGGATAGGAGTGTATGGATGTCTTGATCATGGTCGAAGGCTCGCAATCGATCTTAGTCGTCGATCACAAATTCAAACTTTTGGGTTACATCCAATTACGGGGGTTGAGCTGTTCAATATCTCGCGTGCTAGTTGAAGGGTCGTAGATCGTAGGATTTGATGGCCTCCATTATCCAACGGATATTGGGCCATAAAGAGGTTAGATTTTAACTTCAAAGGTGGACCCAAACTTTTATAGACTAAGGTTTATGAACCTTATCGGCTTCGTGAGGGTAGTTAAACATCGCGCAAGTGGTCCGTGCGATATCGTTGTTGACCATCGGATCAAGTGTGCCCTGATCAAATGATGGATGATTGTTGTTCGGTTGTTGTTCAATTACTGTTTAGTTACTGTTCAATTGCTATTCGGTTGTTGTTCAATTGTTGTTCAGTTGTTGTTCAGTTGCTGTTCGGTTGTTGTTCAATTGTTGTTCGGTTTCTGTTCAATTGCAGTTCAATTGCTATTCAATTGTTGTTCAATTGTTGTCCAATTGACGGATTGGAAAGGAGCAGACCCGAGAAGTGTATGGACACGAGTTCATTTTATTTGGAGTCTGATTTTGTGCATCCAGGTGGGACCGACGTTCGTTGGCAGATTATGTGTAGAAACGTTGTTTGGTGATTGTTTAGGTTTTTTTGTTTAAAATCCACTAATGTAAACGCTTCCGATTTGTATAGGTGGGCCATAACCCACAGGTTCATGGTAAGGTGATTATGAAAACCAGGGAAATTGACTTAGGCGGTTTTTCCTGCGTCAAAGTGGTATCAGAGTAGGGAAAGATTTCCTGCGAGTAGAAAGAAGATTTTGTGTGTGAAAGGAGGTATAGTTATGTGAAAATTGGTGAGTTTGTGATCTTTATGTTGTTATGCACGTAGCAGCATCAGAAGGTGAGAAAACTTGCAATAGCCTGAGCTTGGAGTGCTCATATGGTTCCATAGAAGAGCGAACTAGAGAGATACTGAAAGACTAAGCCAGGAGGGAAGCTTGGTGAGGTATCGTGTAACAAAGAAAATTGTTACTGCAAAGGTTTTGTTGCTCACAAAAATATCATGAAAGCAATTCCACTGACGAAGTGGGTAGAATTGCTATGGGATGAAGGAAAAGAATATGACCAGAAGGTCATAAAATTTTGTGTCTCGGGAGTCTGATGCAGGAGCATCCAACCACCCTTAATCAAAAGTCAAAGTCAAAGCTATGGAGGAGGAGACGTGGACAATCATGTAAATCGAGAGCAAATTTATGTTAAAAACGAGCTAATTTGATGGAATTGATAAGTCTCGAGAAGACTTAATTTAATGTAATTATCTGCCATGTATGTGTGTTGAGAGATTTAGGCAATTTGTGAGAGGAAATCACAGATCTGAGATGATCCACGACTTTGTAATTTCTCTATAAAGAGTTTGTGTGTGTGAGAAGAGAGATAGAGAGAGAGGGGCAGGAAACCTTTGTGTAAACAGAGTGTGGATTCAATGTAGTTGAGAGGAGAATTTGTGACTAAGGCTGAAATGCCTTAGACTATAATTGTACTATGTATAATATAAACTGTGTGTTATGTGGAATTCGTATGTCTATGTGTTTATGTGCTATTGAGTTAATTCCTGTGTAATTGGTTCATTCATCTACCGTCGATCATTGTAAGGATCGATGGCAATCCAACGATAAAACTCGTTAACTATTGTATCAGTTTCATTGATGTAGGAGCATCCAACCAGGGGTAGACAAGTGGAGGTGTTTGTCTCACAAGCTAAACAGGTTCACAGGTCATTGTACCTGAGTTTTTTTTTTTTTTCTTATTTTATTTCCTTAGTTATTAACAGTTGGGACATGACAGCAGTTTCAGTTTCGTTTTCTGTTAAGGAGTTTTTTTTTTTTTTTTATATAGAAAAAATAAAATAAAAACTCTATTTCTTTTAAAATTAATCCTAGAATTTAGATAAATAGGAAATTGACAGTTTCTTATGGTAACTGTATGTAACTGTTAACAGTTTCCAAAAACTATTTAACAAATCATATAAAAGCAAAAAGAACAAATCATTGTAAGGTTGATTTCCATCATAGTAGAAGAGCAATAAAGAATTTACAAGTAATATTTCGCAGTCATCTGAATTCCATGTGCAATTAGTTTCTTTCGTGTTCTTAAAATATATTGAGCGCATTTCCAAACAGAAGCAAGCATTGGAAATTGAAATCTTTTAGCAGACATCAAGACAAACAAAGATAGCAAGACTGAGAGTGTGGAAGTGTCGTTGCAAGCGTACGGAGAGGAAACCATCGAAGAACCAACAAGCCTCACAAACAATCACCTACAGTTCTGAGCGGTAATGAGCATACAACAAAGCAAACAAGCAGAGGGTTTCACATTTAATATCACCAGAATCACCAATGCGAAAACAACATCAAAGACCAGGTACTACAAGACTCATTATATAAATCTTTTCATTGCAAACACAGTTTGAAAAATAAGTTACAAGAGTCTTTGCAAAGGAATTTATAAGTTAAGTTAAACAATTCATATTGCAAGTAGACCGAAGACCTGGGCTCAAAACCCTGAATTACATATACATAAGTTAAACGAGTTTGTGTCACAAGTAGACCGAAGACCTAGGTTCGAAAACCTGAACATACGCTCACCCTAAAACCCCAAAGATTTCAAGCAAGACAAGCTACCTATCCATATTCCACATAGGGACTAATTAAACAACAAAGAGGCCGAAGCCTGAAACTAAGACACAATAGCATCAACAGTTTACAAGTATGAACATCATGGAAAGACCCTACCCAGTCTAGCGAAGCGCAATAGGAGCCGAAGCCACTGTTGCTCGCTCACCTTCCACCTACAACGACCACAAGCAGAGAATCAACAACAGAACACAACAGAAATCGAACGAGTAAAGAGACAGGGTAAGGGTTTCACTTACCAGAGAAGGGGTCGACGAACTGCAAGCAGAGAGACGACAACAGGCCGCGAACTAGCAAGAGACCCTGCTCACAAGGAGCGTTCACTGTCAGGACCGGAAAGAGAAGCATAGAAAATACTAAAGCAAAGAAAGAAAACATACTTGAGGATTCTGCAAACCGAGACCGAGAATGGGGTCACCTCGTGGCCGCAACCTGAATTCACAAATAAAAAGAAGCAAGATTAAATAGCAGAGCCATCAAACAGTAACCAGTGAAACATAAACACAATAATGCCAGACACATTCAGGAGGAAATAAGTTGTCATCATGTCATAGCAAACCTTCAGACATAGTCGCAGAACGCTGAAAGGCAGCCCAAAACCCTCAGGCAGACCGACAAGCAAATATAGGCATCCATCAAAATAGATAAAACACTAGCAGAGTCCTGCTACTAGACAAGCCATGGCCGAGAAGCCAAGCTGAGCGCCAGAGCAACATTAAAGAAACCCTCAAGAGGAAAACCAGAGAGCAGACCCTCTCAGTGCAAACAAACAACAATCGAAATGACAGACCAAGTGAGGAGCTAGGGTTACAAGCACAGTGAAGGTGGGAGAATAGAGCCCGAGGTCAAGATAGGTGTCTCCCTCACAAGAGTACTGTAGCAATCACATTAATCACAACCAAAATATCTAAGTACCACTACACCCTACCAAAAATCATAAATTTAATAATTTCGAATAAACCAAATCTTGTGTCCGGTTAGAGTACGCGGGTTGGTCCCATCAAATTTTGGTATCAGAGCAGGTTAGTGGACTGAAATGGAAGTTGGGAGAAGAGGTCGTGGCAGAGCTATTCGAAGAGTCGTAGATGAGGGGTTGAGAGAAGAGCTTAGGATCTTGAATGCCCATTTGGTGGTAGTAGAAGCAGGAAGGAGAAGGGATCCGAAAGTAGGAGATGACAGTGAGGAAGAGGCTGTAGTTACAACAGATGGATCAGATGAAGAAGGACCTGAGATTAAATTATTAAGGTCAGTTTTATTGGCTAGCAGTAAGCCAAAACCTGAAATTCCGAACTATGATGGAAGTTTGTCCATAGAGGTGCTGTTGGACTGGATTAATGAGTTGGATAAGTATTTTGAATGTGAGGAGGTCAGTGAAGATAGGAGAGTTAAATTCACTGCTACCAAGCTAAAGGGACACGCAGCATTATGGTGGGATAGTGTCTAGGCAGAAAGGAGAAGATTGAACAAGTTACCAATTAAAAAGTGGACCAGAATGGTCGCCAAGATGAAGGGTAGGTTTCTGCCCAAAGATTATCAGATTGCTTTACATCGACAGGTACAAAATTTGAAGCAGAGAGGAATGACGGTGAAAGAATACACTGAAGAATTCTATCGGGTGAACTTGAGAGCTGGATATACTGAAGACACCCCAGAGAAGACAACAAGGTTTGTGAATGGCCTAAGGCTGGAAATATTGGATGAAATAAGTATTCTTTCTCCAAAGAATATAGAAGAAGCATATCAGAGTGCCTTAAAGGCAGAAGAGAAGCTCACAAGAAAACAGAATGCTAGGAGGGGACGAGGAACAGGCAGAGGAAAAGGACAATCCTTTGGCAGAGGAAGGACTGCCAATAACAGTGAAGAGGGCAACAGTTCCAAAACTTCAGGGACAACAGAAAAGGATGGCAACACAAGAGGAGGAAGGCCATACCAGAGAGGCAGGGGAAATGGCAGAGGCAGAGGAGCTGCCTACCAGTGCTACAAGTGCCACAAGTGGGGGCACAGATCCTTTGAATGTCCTGAAGGAGAACGATCTGGTCAAAGAGGAGCATATGTTGGTCAGACAGAAGAAGTATAGTTACCTTCTCAGGAGGTAGAAAATGCACCAAAAATAGGAGAGGCCTTAGTTTTGAATAAGGTATTACTAAAACCAGCGAAGGAAATAACTGAACAAACCCAAAGGAAGGCATTGTTTCGGACTGTGTGCAAGTCACATGGCAAATGCTGCAAGTTGATTATAGAGAGTGGAAGCACTGATAATCTGGTTGCAATAGAGATGGTGGAAAAATTGGGTCTGAAACAACTAAAGCATCCAACCCCTATAAGGTGTCGTGGTTGCAGAAGGGTCACCAACTGTTGGTTGATGAGCAGTGTGAGGTGGAATTCCATATTGGCAGATATAAGGACAAAGTTATTTGTGACATCATGCCCATGGATGTGTGTCATATTCTACTAGGAAGACCGTGGCAGTATGACTAGAAAGTCATTCATGATGGGAAGACAAATTGTTACAAGTTTGTTAAGGATGGAATTAAGCATACATTGGTGCCCATCAAGGAGGAGGAAACAACAGAAACTAGCGGAACAAAAGTGTTATTGGTGGGTGGAAAACAATTTTTAAAGCAGATTGAAGATGATGAAGTGAAATATGTTGTTGTGAGAAGACCAAGAATAGTGCTGTTGCACACAGAAATTTCTGATTTACCTGCAGAAATTCAGGAAATGTTGCAGGAATTCAATGACATTGTGGTGGACGATTTACCAGATAAATTGCCACCAAAGTGGAGTATCAGTCATCACATAGATTTCATCCCTGGAGCTAGTCTACCGAATAAAGCTGCTTATCGGATGAGCCCCAAAGACAACAAGGAGATTAGAAAACAGGTACAGGAATTGCTGGATAAGGGACTGATTCGGGAGAGCTTGAGCCCATGTGCAGTTCTGACGGTGCTTGCTCCCAAGAAAGGAGGTGAATGGCGGATGTGCACAGATTCGTGAGCAATAAACAAGATTACGATCAGGTACAGGTTTCCATTGCCACGAATGGATGATATGATGGACTGTTTGAGCAAGGCAGCCTATTTTTCAAAGATATATTTGAAGAGTGGATACCACCATATTAGAATCTGGGAAGGGGATGAATGGAAAGCAACTTTCAAAACTAATAAAGGGCAGTATGAATGGCTGGTGATGCCATTTGGGTTAAGTAATGCACCTAGTACTTTTATGTGCCTGATGAGCGAAATGCTGAAGGAGTTCATTTGGAAATTTGTGATTGTGTATCATGACGATATACTGATTTTTAGCAATACCAGGGAGGAGCATTTTCGACATGTTCGATCTGTTTTTTAGAAATTGCAGCAAAACAAGTTGCTGATAAATCTGAAGAAATGCACTTTCTTTCAGAAGGAGTTGATCTATTTGGGTTTCGTGATTGCAGAGAATGAGCTAAAAATGGACCCAGAAAAAGTTGCAGCTATACTTAGTTGGCCATCCCCTAAGAGTCTGTTCGAAGTACGAAGTTTTCATGGGTTGGCAAGTTTTTATCGTAAGTTTATAAGGGACTTTAGTGGAATTTGTGCACCTATGTTGGATACAATCAAGAAGGCAAGTCAACCTTTTCAGTGGACTGAAGCGGTGGAAAGGAGTTTCCAGATGTTGAAAAAGAAGATCACTGAGAGGCCAATTTTGAGGCTACCTGGCTTCAACAAACTTTTTCAAGTTCGTTGTGATGCCAATGGTATAGCCATTGGGGCCGTACTTAGCCAAGAAGACAAACCTATTGCTTATTTCAGTGAAAAGTTGAATGAAAGCAGGCAGAAGTACTCATCATATGACAAGGAGTTCTATGTTGTCGTCCAAGCATTGAAGCATTGGAGACACTATTTGCTGGGTAATGAGTTTGTTTTGTTTTCAGATAATTCTGCATTGCAATACATTATGCAGCAGCACAAACTGAACCACAAGCATGCAAAGTGGGTTGAATACTTGCAGAGTTATACATTTGTGTTGAAACATATTAGTGGACAGGCCAACAAGGTAGCAGATGCATTGAGCATAAGGGTTTTGCTTTTGCAGGAGAGAATGATACAAGTGCTGGGTTTTGAACACCTGAAAGACTTGTATCAGACAGATGCAGATTTTAAGGAGGCTTATGAAGCCTACCAAAACCCTTTGATGAGGAATAATAGTCCATGGCTGGACTATAACCTACAGGAGAAGCTGTTGTTTAAGGGAGGACAACTGTGTATTCCCGACTGTTCGATGAGGGAGAACATCATCCGGGAGAAACACAGTGGAGGTCTTGCTGAACATTTCAGCATTGACAAGACCTTGGATCAGCTCAGTCATTTTTATTACTAGCCGAGGATGCAAAGGGATGTGCAATGATTTGTAACCAGGTGTAGAGTGTGTCAATTGGCAAAAGGACACAGTCAGAATACGAGACTTTACACACCATTGCCTATTACAAGTAGACTGTGGGACTCAGTGAGCTTGGACTTTGTCTTGGGTTTACCGAGAACACAACATGGTCATGTCTCTGTGATGGTGGTAGTAGATCGGTTTTCAAAACTGGCGCATTTTATTCCTTCCAGGAAAACTAGTGATGCTACTCACGTAGCACACTTGTTTTTCATAGAGATTGTCAGGTTACACGGCTTGCATAAGTCCATTGTCTCTAACAGAGATGTGAAATTTACAGGACATTTTTGGCACACCCTGTGGAAGAAGCTGGACACACAGTTGATCTTCAGCTCCGCTTATCACCCACAGACGGATGGGCAAACGGAGGTGGTGAACAGAAGTCTAGGTAACCTGCTAAGGAGTCTAGTGGGAGAAAATTCACGTATGTGGGATCATGTGCTTGCTCAAGAAGAATTTTCTTACAATGGTTCACCAAACTGAAGCACAGGAAGCAATCCTTCTCAGATTGTGTATGGAATACATCCCTAAGGTGTGCATGCACTGCAGGATTTGGGAAAGCTAGAGAAAAGAAGTGCTGACGGGGAAGACTTTGCAAGAGCAATTAACGACCTACATGAGCAGGTGAAGATGAAATTACAGGACAACAGTCAGAAGTACAAACAGAAAGCTGATTTGAAACAACGTGAGGTACAATTTAATGTGGGGGATCAGGTCTTGGCACATCTGCGCAAGGAACGATTTCCTAGGGGCGAATACAACAAACTGAAATTCAAAAAAATTGGACCTTGTAAGATTCTGCACAAGTTTTCTACAAATGCTTATGAACTGCAATTGCCTCCAGGTATAGGAATATCACCCATTTTTAATGTGGCAGATTTATTCCCATACACTGCCAATTTGGAAGAGGACAGTTTGGCACAGCTAAAACGAGACACCCAGGAGGAGAGTAGTTCATGGATGAGACAAATGCCTTCAGCTCAGCTGCTCGAAATCGAGGGAATCCTTGACACACAAGTGGCCAGGTGGACACGGAAGAAGGAGTACCTACAGTACCTCGTCAAGTGGAAGAACCGCCCTATAGAGGACAGTTCGTGGCTTGATGCGGTACATATACAATGTGTAGGGTATTCTATCGAGGAGCTCATTGACCAGAGGCATGAATTTTTTGTTACCCCAGGAGCCTAATGCAGAAGCATCCAACCAAGGGTAGACAAGTGGAGGTGTTTGTCTCGCAAGCTAAAGAGGTTCACAGGTCATTGTAGCTGAGTTGTATTTTTTTCTTATTTTATTTCCTTAGTTATCAGCAGTTGGGACATGACAACAGTTTCGGTTTCGTTTTCTGTTAAGGAGTTTTGTTTTATTTATTTATAGAAAAAAAAACAAAAACTCATTTTCTTTTAAAATTAATCCTAGAATTTAGATAAATCAGAAATTGACAGTTTCTTATGGTAACTGTATGTAACTGTTAACAATTTCCAAAAACTGTTTAACAAATCATATAAAAGCAAAAAGAACAAATCATTGTAAGGTTGATTTCCATCACAGTAGAAGAGCAATAAAGAATTTACAAGTAATATTTCGCAGTCATTTGAATTCCATGTGAAATTAGTTTCTTTCCTGTTCTTAAAATATATTGAGTGCATTTCCAAACAGAAGCAAGCATTGGAAATTGAAATCTTTTAGCAGACATCAAGACAAACAAAGACAGCAAGACCGAGAGTGTGGAAGTGTCGTTGCAAGCGTATGGAGAGGAAACCATCAAAGAACCGACAAGCCTCACAAATAATCACCTACAGTTCTGAGCGGTAACGAGCATACAACAAAGCAAACAAGTAGAGGGTTTCACATTTAATATCACCAGAATCACTAATAAGAAAACAACATCAAAGACCAGGTATTACAAGACTCATTATATAAATATTTTCATTGCAAACACAGTTTGAAAAATAATTTACAAGAGTCTTTGCAAAGTAATTTATAATTTAAGTTAAACAGTTCATATTACAAGTAGACTAAAGACTTGGGTTCAAAACCTTGAAGTACATATACATAAGTTAAACCAGTTCGTGACACAGGTAGACCGAAGACCTGGGTTTGAAACCCTGAACATACGCTCACCCTAAAACCCCAAATATTTCAAGCAAGACAGACTACCTATCCATATTCCACAGAGGGAATAATTAAACGACAAAGAGGTTGAAGCCTGAAACTAAGACACATTAGCATCAACAGTTTACTAGTATGAACATCATGGAAAGAACCTACCCGGTCTAGCGAAGCGCAAAAGGAGCCGAAGCCACGGTTTCTCGCTCGCCTTCCACCTTCAACCACCACAAGCAGAGGATCAATAACAAAACACAATAGAAATCGTACTAGTAAAGAGACAGGGTAAGGATTTCACTTACCAAAAGGGGTCGACGAACTGCAAGCAGAGAGACGACAACAGGTTTTGAACCAGTGAGAGACCTTGCTCACAAGGAGCGTTCACTGTCAGGATCGGAAAGAGAAGCATAGAAAATACTAAAGCAAAGAAAGAAAACATACCTGAGGAGTCTGTGAACCGAGGCTGAGAACGGGGTCACCTCGTGGCCACAACCTGAATGCACAAGTAACCAAAAGCAAGATTAAATAGCAGAGCCATCAAACAGTAACCAGTGAAACATAAACACAATAATGCCAGACACATTTAGGAGGAAATAAGTTGTCATCGTGTCACAGCAAACCTTCGGACATAGTTGCAGAATGCCGAAAGGCAGCCCAAAACCCTCAGGCAAATCGGCAAGAAAATACAAGCATCCATCAAAACAGATAAAACACTAGCAGAGTCCTACTACTGGACAAGCCGTGGCCGAGAAGCCAAGTTGAGCGCCAGAGCAACATTAACAAAACCCTCAGGAGGAAAACCAGAGAGCAAACCCTCTCAACGCAAACAAACAACAGTCGAAATGACAGACCAAGTGAGGAGCTAGGGTTACAAGCACAGTGAAGGTGGGAGAACAGAGCCCGAGGTCGAGACAGGTGTCTCCCTCACAAGAGTACTGTAGCAATCACATTAATCACAACCAAAATATCTAAGTACCACTACACCCTACCAAAAATCATAAATTTAATAATTTCAAATAAACCAAATCTTGTGTCTGGTTAGAGTACAGGGGCTGGTCCCATCAAATTTTGGTATCAGAGCAGGTTAGTGGACTGAAATGGAAGTTGGGAGAAGAGGTCATGGCAGAGCTATTTGAAGAGTCGTAGATGAGGGGTTGAGAGAAGAGCTTAGGATCATGAATGCCCATTTGGCAGCAGTAGACACAGGAAGGAGAAGGGATCCAGAAGTAGGAGATGAAAGTGAGGAAGAGCTTCTAGTTACAACAGATGGATCAGATGAAGAAGGACCTGAGATTAAATTATTAAGGTCAGTTTTATTGGCTAGCAGTAAGCCAAAACTTGAAATTCCGAACTATGATGGAAGTTTGTCCACAGAGGTGCTGTTAGACTGGATTAGTGAGTTGGATAAGTATTTTGAATGTGAGGAGGTCAGCAAAGATAGGAGAGTTAAATTCGTTGCTACCAAGCTGAAGGGACACACAGCCTTATGGTGGGATAGTGTCCAGGAAGAAAGGAGAAGATTGAACAAGTTACCAATTAAAAAGTGGACCAGAATGGTCGCTAAGATGAAGGGTAGGTTTCTGCCCAAAGATTATCAGATTGATTTACATCGATAGGTACAAAATTTGAAGCAGAGAGGAATGACGGTGAAAGAATACACTAAATAATTCTATCGGGTGAAATTGAGAGCTGGATATACTGAAGACAACCAAGAGAAGACAACAAGGTTTGTGAATGGCCTAAGGCTGGAAATATTGGACAAAATAAGTATTCTTTCTCCAAAGAATATAGAAGAAGCATATTAGAGTGCCTTAAAGACATAAGAGAAGCTCACAAGAAAATAGAATGCTAGGAGGGGATGAGGAATGGGCAGAGGAAAAGGACAATCCTTTGGCAGAGGAAGGACTGCCAATAACAATGAAGGTGGTAGTAGTTCCAAAACTTTAGGGACAACAGAAAAGGATGGCAGCACAAGGGGAGGAAGGCCATACTAGAGAGGTGGGGGAAATGGCAGACGTAGAGGAGTTGCCTACCAGTGCTACAAGTGCCACAAGTGGGGGCACAAATCCTTTGAATGTCTTGAAGGAGAACAGGCTGGTCAAAGAGGAGCATATGTTGCTTAGACAGAAGAAGCAGAGGCACCACCTCAGGAGGTAGAAAATGCACCAGAAACAGGAGAGGCCTTAGTTTTGAATAAGGTATTGCTGAAATCAGCGAAGGAAACAACTGAACAAACCCAAAGGAAGGCATTGTTTCGGACGGTGTGCAAGTCACATGGCAAATGCTGCAAGTTGATTATAGACAGTGGAAGCACTGATAATCTAGTTGCAACAAAGATGGTGGAAAAATTGGGTCTGAAACGACTAAAGCATCCAACCCCCTATAAGGTGTCGTTGTTACAGAAGGGTCACCAACTGCTGGTTGAAGCAGTGTGAGGTGGAATTCCATATTGGCAGATATAAGGACAAAGTTATTTGTGACATCATGCCCATGGATGTGTGTCATGTTCTACTAGGAAGACCGTGGCAGTATGACCGAAAAGTCGTTCATGATGGGAAGACAAACTGTTACAAGTTTGTTAAGGATGGAATTAAGCATACGTTGGTGCCCCTCAAGGGGGAGGAAAAAGCATAAACTATCAGAACAAAAGTGTTATTGGTGGGTTGAAAACAATTTTTAAAGCAGATTGAAGATGATGAAGTGAAATATGTTGTTGTGAGAAGACCAAAAATAGTGTTGTTGCACACAGAAATTTTTTATTTACTTGCAGGAATTCATGAAATGTTGCAAGAATTCAGTGACATTGTGGTGGACGATTTACCAGATAAATTGCCACCAAAGTGGAGTATCATTCATCACATAGATTTCATCCCTGGAGCTAGTCTACCGAATAAAGCTGCTTACCAGATGAGCCCAAAAGACAATGAGGAGATTAGAAAATAGGAACAGGAATTGCTGGATAAGGGACTGATTCGGGAGAGCTTAAGCCCATGTGTAGTTTCGACGATGCTTGCTCCCAATAAAGGAGGCGAATGGAGGATGTGCATAGATTCACGAGCAATAAACAAGATTACGATCAGGTACAAGTTTCCATTACCACGAATGGACGATATCATGGACTGTTTGAGTGGGGCAGCCTATTTTTCGAAGATAGATTTGAAGAGTGGATACCACCATATTAGAATCCGGGAAGGGGATGAATGGAAAACAAATTTCAAGACTGATGAAGGGCTGTATGAATGGCTGGTGATGCCATTTGGGTTAAGTAATGCACCTAGTACTTTTATGAAGCTGATGAACGAAATGCTGAAGGAGTTCATTAGGAAATTTGTGATTGTGTATCTTGACGATATACTGATTTTCAACAAAACTAGGGAGGAGCATTTTTGACATGTTCAATCTGTTTTGGAGAAATTACAGCAAAACAAGTTGCTAATAAATCTAAAGAAATGCACTTTCTTTCAGAAGGAGTTGATCTATTTGGGTTTCGTGATTGCAGAGAATGAGCTGAAAATGGACCAAGAAAGAGTTGTAGCTATACTTAGCTGGCCATTCCCTAAGAGTCTGTTCGAAGTTCGAAGTTTTTATGCGTTGGCAAGTTTTTATCGTAAGTTTATAAGGGACTTTAGTGGAATCTACGCACCTATGTTGGATACAATCAAGAAGGCAAGTCAACCTTTTCAGTGGACTGAAGCGGCGGAAAGGAGTTTCCAGATGTTGAAAAAGAAGATCACTGAGAGGCCAATTTTGAGGCTACCTAACTTCAACAAACTTTTTCAAGTTTGTTGTGATGCCAGTGGTACAGCCATTGGGGCCGTACTCAGCCAAGAAGACAAACCTGTTGCTTATTTCAGTGAAAAGTTGAATGAAAGCAGGCAGAAGTACTCATCATATGACAAGGAGTTCTATGCTGTCATCCAAGCATTGAAGCATTGGAGAAACTATTTGCTGGGTAATGAGTTTGTTTTGTTTTCAGATAATTCTGCATTGCAGTACATTATGCAGCAGCACAAACTAAACCACAAGCATGCAAAGTGGGTTGAATACTTGCAGAGTTATACGTTTGTGTTGAAACATATTAGTGGACAGGCCAACAAGGTAGCAGATGCATTGAGCAGAAGGGTTTTTCTTTTGCAGGAGAGCACGATACAAGTGCTGGGTTTTGAACACCTGAAAGACTTGTATCAGACAGATGCAGATTTTAAGGAGGCTTATGAAGCCTGCCAAAACCCTTTGATGAGGAATAATAGTCCATGGCTGGACTATAACCTACAGGAGAAGCTGCTATTTAAGGGAGGACAACTATGTATTCCCGACTTTTCAATGAGGGAGAACATCATCCGGGAGAAACACATTGGAGGTCTTGCCGAACATTTCGACATTGAGAAGACTTTAGATCAGCTTAGTCATTTTTATTACTGTCTGAGAATGCAAAGGGATGTGCAACGATTTATAACCAGGTGTAGAGTGTGTCAATTGGCAAAAGGACACAGTCAGAATATGGGACTCTACACACCACTTCCTATTCCAGGTAGACCGTGGGACTCAGTGAGCTTGGACTTTGTCTTGGGTTTACCGAGAACACAACACGGTCATGACTCTGTGATGGTGGTAGTAGACCAGTTTTCAAAAATGGCGCATTTTATTCCTTGCAGGAAAACCAGTGATGCCACTCACATAGCACACTTGTTTTTCACAGAGATTGTCAGGTTACACAGCTTGCCTAAGTCCATTGTCTCTGACAGAGATGTGAAATTTACAGGACATTTTTGGTGCACCCTGTGGAAGAAGCTGGACACATAGTTGAACTTCAGCTCCGCTTATCACCCACAGACGGATGGGCAAACAGAGGTGGTGAATAGAAGTCTAGGAAACCTGCTAAGGAGTCTAGTGGGAGAAAATTCACGTATGTGGGATCGTGTGCTTGCTCAAGCAGAATTTTCTTACAACGATTCACCAAACTGAAGCACAGGAAGCAATCCTTTTCAGATTGTGTATGAAATTCATCCCCAAGGAGTGCATGAACTGCGGGATTTGGGATAGCTAGAGAAATGAAGTGCGTACAGGGAAGACTTTGGAAGAGCAATTAACAACCTACATGAGTAGGTGAAGATGAAATTACAGGACAACAGTTAGAAGTACAAATAGAAAGCTGATTTGAAACGACGTGAGTACAATTTAATGTGGAGGATCATGCCTTGGTGCATTTGCGCAAGGAACAATTTCCTAGGGGCGAATACAACAAACTGAAATTCAAAAAAATTGGACCTTGTAAGATTCTGCGCAAGTTTTCTTCAAATTCTTATGAACTGCAATTTCCTCTAGGTATAGGAATATCACCCATTTTTAATGTGGCAGATTTATTCCCATACACTGCCAATTCAGAAGAGGACAGTTCGGCACAGCCAAAACAGGACACCCAGGAGGAGAGTAGTTCGTGGATGAGACAAATGCCTTCAGCTCAGCCGCTTGAAATCGAGGGAATCCTCAACACACAAGTGGCCAGGCGGACACGGAAGAAGGAGTACCTATAGTACCTCGTCAAGTGGAAGAACCACCCTATAGAGGATAGTTCGTGGCTTGATGCGGGACAGATAAAACGTGCAAGGTATTCTATCGAGGAGCTCATGGATCGGAGCCATGACTTTTTTGTTACCCCGGGAGCCTGATGCAGAAGCATCCAACCAGGGGTAGACAAGTGGAGGTGTTTGTCTCGCAAGTTAAACAGGTTCATAGGTAATTGTACCTGAGTTGTTTTTTTTTCTTATTTTATTTCCTTAGTTATCAGCAATTGGGACACGAAAGCAGTTTCAATTTCGTTTTCTGTTAAGGATTTTTGTTTTATTTATTTACAGAAATAAAAGAAAAACTCATTTTCTTTTAAAATTAATCCTAGAATTTAGATAAATTAGAAATTGATAGTTTCTTATGGTAATTGTATGTAACTGTTAACAATTTCCAATTTTTTTTTAACAAATCATATAAAAGCAAAAATAAAAAATCACTGTAAGGTTGATTTCCATCACAGTAGAAGAGCAATAAAGAATTTACAAGTAATATTTTGCAGTCATCTGAATTCCATGTTCAATTATTTTCTTTCCTGTTCTTAAAATATATTGAGCACATTTCCAAATAGAAGCAAGCATTAGAAATTGAAATATTTTAGCAGACATCAAGACAAACAAAGACAGCAAGACCGAGAGTGTGGAAGTGCCGTTGCAAGCATACGAAGAGGAAACTATCGAAGAACCGAAAAGCCTCACAAGAAATCACCTACAGTTCTGAGCGGTAACGAGCGTACATCAAAGCAAACAAGCAAAGGGTTTCACATTTAATATCACTAGAATCACCAATACAAAAACAACATCAAAGACCAGGTACTACAAGACTCATTATATAAATCTTTTCATTGCAAACACGGTTTGAAAAATAAGTTACAAGAGTCTTTGCAAAGTAATTTATAAGTTAAGTTAAACAGTTCATATTACAAGTAGACCGAAGACCTGGGTTCAAAACCCTGAATTACATATACATAAGTTAAACGAGTTTGTGTCACAAGTAGACTGAAGACCTGTGTTCGAAGCCCTAAACATGCGCTCACCCTTAAACCCCAAAGATTTCAAGCAAGAAAAGCTACCTATCCATATTCCACCGAGTGACTAATTAAACGAAAGAGAGGCCGAAGCCTAAAACTAAGATACAGTAGCATCAACAGTTTACAAGTATGAACATCATGGAAAGACCCTACCCAGTCTAGCGAAGCGCAAGAAGATCCGAAGCCACCGTTGCTCACTCACCTTCCACCTGCAACCACCACAAGTAGAGAATAAAAAAAAGAACACAACAGAAATCGAACGAGTAAAGAGACAGGGTAAGGGTTTCACTTACCAGAGAAGGGGTCGACGAACTGCAAGCAAAGAGACGACAACAGGTCACAAACCAGCAAGAGACCCTACTCACAAGGAGCGTTCACTGTCAGGACTAGAAAGAGAAGCATAGCAAATACTAAAGCAAAGAAAGAAAACATACCTGAGGAGTCTGCGAACTGAGGCCGAGAACAGGGTCACCTCGTGGCCGCAACCTAAATGCACAAGTAACCAAAAGTAAGATTAAATAATAGAGCCATCGAACAATAACTAGTGAAACATAAACACAATAATGCCAGACACATTCAGGAGGAAATAAGTTGTCATCATGTCACAAAAAACCTTCGGACATAGTCGCAGAATGCCGAAAGACAGCCCATAACCCTCACGTAGAACGGAAAACAAATACAGGCATCCATCAAAACAGATAAATCACTAGCAGAGTCCTGTTACTAGACAAGCCGTGGCCGAGAATCCATGCTGAGCGCCAGAGCAACATTAACGAAACCCTTAGGAGGAAAACCAGAGAGTAGACCCTCTCAGTGCAAACAAACAACAGTCGAAATGACGGACCAAGTGAGGAGCTAGGGTTACAAGCACAGTGAAGGCGGGAGAACAGAGCCCGAGGTCGAGACAGGTGTCTCCCTCACAAGAGTACCATAGCAATCACATTAATCACAACCAAAATATCTAAGTACCACTACACCCTACCAAAAATCATAAATTTAATAATTTCAAATAAACCAAATCTTGTGTCCAGTTAGAGTACGCGGGCTGGTCCCATCAAATTTTGGTATCAGAGCAGGTTAGTGGACTGAAATGGAAGTTGGGAGAAGAGGTTGTGGCAGAGCTATTCGAAGAGTCGTAGATGAGGGGTTGAGAGAAGAGCTTAGGATCCTGAATGCCTGTTTGGCGGCAGTAGAAGCAGGAAGGAGAAGGGATCCGGAAGTAGGAGATGACAGTGAGGAAGAGGCTATAGTTACAACAGATGGATCAGATGAAGAAGGACCTGAGATTAAATTATTAAGGTCAGTTTTGTTGGCTAGCAGTAAGCCAAAACCTGAAATTTCGAACTATGATGGAAGTTTGTCCACAGAGGTGCTGTTGGACTGGATTAGTGAGTTGGATAAGTATTTTGAATGTGAGGAGGTCAGCGAAGATAGGAGAGTTAAATTCATTGCTACCAAGCTGAAGGGACACGCAGCCTTATGGTGGGATAGTGTCCAGGCAGAAAGGAGAAGATTGAACAAGTTACCAATTAAAAAGTGGATCAGAATGGTCGCCAAGATGAAGGGTAGGTTTCTGCCCAAATATTATCAGATTTCTTTACATTGACAGGTACAAAATTTGAAGCAGAGAGGAATGACGGTGAAAGAATACACTGAAGAATTCTATCGGGTGAACTTGAGAGCTGGATATACTGAAGACACCCCAGAGAAGACAACAAGGTTTGTGAATGGCCTAAGGCTGGAAATATTGGACGAAATAAGTATTCTTTCTCCAAAGAATATAGAAGAAGCATATCAGAGTGCCTTAAAGGCAAAAGAGAAGCTCACAAGAAAACAGAATGCTAGGAGGGGACAAGGAATAGGCAGAGGAAAAGGAAAATCCTTTGGCAGAGGAAGGACTGGCAATAACAGTGAAGAGGGCAGCAGTTCCAAAACTTTAGTGACAACAGAAAAGGATGGAAACACATGGGGAGGAAGGCCATACCAGAGAGGCAGGGGAAATGGCAGAGGCAGAGGAGCTGCCTACCAGTGCTACAAGTGCCACAAGTGGGGGCACAGATCCTTTGAATGTCCTAAAGGAGAACATGCTGGTCAAAGAGGAGCATATGTTGCTTAGACAGAAGAAGCAGAGGCACCACCTCAGGAGGTAGAAAATGCACCAGAAACAGGAGAGGCCTTAGTTTTGAATAAGGTATTGCTGAAACCAACGAAGGAAACAGCTGAACAAACCAAAAGGAAGGCATTGTTTCAAACTGTGTGCAAGTCACATGGCAAATGCTGCAAGTTGATTATAGACAATGGAAGCACTGATAATCTGGTTGCAACAGAGATGGTGGAAAAATTGGGTCTGAAACGACTGAAGCATCCAACCCCCTATAAGGTGTCGTGGTTACAGAAGGGTCACCAACTGCTGGTTGATGAGCAGTGTGAGGTGGAATTCCATATTGGCAGATATAAGGACAAAGTTATTTGTGACATCATGCCCATGGATGTGTGTCATATTCTGCTAGGAAGACCGTGGCAGTATGACTAGAAAGTCATTCATGATGGGAAGACAAACTGTTACAAGTTTGTTAAGGATGGAATTAAGCATACGTTGGTGCCCATCAAGGAGGTGGAAACAACAAAAACTAGCGGAAAAAAATTGCTATTGGTGGGTGGAAAACAATTTATAAAGCAGATTGAAGATGATGAAGTGAAATATGTTGTTGTGAGAAGACCAAGAACAGTGTTGTTGCACACAGAAATTTATGATTTACTTGCAAAAATTCAGGAAATTTTGCAGGAATTCAGCGACATTGTGGTGGATGATTTACCAGATAAATTGCCACCAAAGTGGAGTATTAGTCATCACATAGATTTCATCCCTGGAGCTAGTCTACCGAATAAAGCTTCTTACCGGATGAGCCCCAAAGACAACGAGGAGATTAGAAAATAGGTACAGGAATTGTTGGATAAGGGACTGATTCGGGAGAGCTTGAGCCCATGTGCAGTTCCGATGGTGCTTGCTCCCAAGAAAGGAGGCGAATGGTGGATGTGCACAGATTCGCGAGCAATAAACAAGATTATGATCAGGTACAGGTTTCCATTGCCACGAATGGACGATATGATGGACTGTTTGAGTGGGGCAGCCTATTTTTCGAAGATAGATTTGAAGAGTGGATACCACTAGATTAGAATCCAAGAAGGGGATGAATGGAAAACAACTTTCAAGACTAATGAAGGGTTGTATGAATGGCTGGTGATGCCATTTGGGTTAAGTAATGCACCTAGTACTTTTATGTGCCTGATGAACAAAATGCTGAAGGAGTTCATTGGGAAATTTGTGATTGTGTATCTTGACGATATACTGATTTTCAAAAAAACCAGGGAGGAGCATTTTCGACATGTTCGATCTGTTTTGGAGAAATTGCAGCAAAACAAGTTGCTGATAAATCTGAAGAAATGCACTTTCTTTCAGAAGGAGTTGATCTATTTGGGTTTCGTGATTGCAGAGAATGAGCTGAAAATGGACCCAAAAAAAGTTGCAGCTATACTTAGCTGGCCATCCCCTAAGAGTCTGTTCGAAGTTCGAAGTTTTCATGGGTTGGAAAGTTTTTATCGTAAGTTTATAAGGGACTTTAGTGGAATCTGTGCACCTATGTTGGATACAATCAAGAAGGCAAGTCAACCTTTTCAATGGACAAAAGCAGCAGAAAGGAGTTTCCAGATGTTGAAAAAGAAGATCATTGAAAGGCCAATTTTGAGGCTACCTAACTTAAAAAAACTTTTTCAAGTTCGTTTTGATGCCAGTGGTACAACCATTGGGGTTGTACTCAGCCAAGAAGACAAACCTGTTGCTTATTTCAGTGAAAAGTTGAATGAAAGCAGGTAGAAGTACTCATCATATGACAAGGAGTTCTATGCTGTCGTCCAAGCATTGAAGCATTGGAGACACTATTTGCTGGGTAATGAGTTTGTTTTGTTTTAAGATAATTCTGCATTGCAGTACGTTATGTAGCAGCACAAACTAAACCAAAAGAATGCAAAGTGGGTGGAATACCTGTAGAGTTATACGTTTGTGTTAAAACATATTAGTGGACAGGCCAATAAGGTAGCAAATGCATTGGGCAGAAGGGTTTTGCTTTTGCAGGAGAGCACAATACAAGTGTTGGGTTTTGAACACTTGAAAGACTTGTATCAGATAAATGCAGATTTTAAGGAGGCTTATGAATCCTTCCAAAACCCTTTGATGAGGAATAATAGTCCATGGTTGGACTATAACATACAAGAGAAGCTATTGTTTAAGGGAGGACAACTGTGTATTCCTGACTGTTCGATGAGGGAGAACATCATCCGGGAGAAACACAGTGGAGGTCTTGCCGGAAATTTCGGCATTGACAAGACCTTAGATCAGCTCAGTCATTTTTATTACTGGCCGAGGATGCGAAGGGATGTGCAGCGATTTGTAACCAGGTGTAAAGTGTGTCAATTGGCAAAAGGACACAGTAAGAATACGGGACTCTACACACCACTGCCTATTCCAGGTAGACCGTGGGACTCAGTGAGCTTGGACTTTGTCTTGGGTTTATCGAGAACACAGCACGGTCATGACTCTGTGATGGTGGTAGTAGACCGGTTTTCAAAAATGGTGCATTTTATTCCTTGCAGGAAAACCAGTGATGCCACTCACATAGCACACTTGTTTTTCATAGAGATTGTCAGGTTACACGGCTTGCCTAAGTCCATTGTCTCTGACAGAGATGTGAAATTTACAGGACATTTTTGGCGCACCCTGTGGAAGAAGCTGGACACACAGTTGACTTCAGCTCCGCTTATCACCCACAGACAGATGGGCAAACGGAGGTGGTGAACAGAAGTCTAGGAAACCTGCCAAGGAGTCTAGTGGGAGAAAATTCACGTATGTGGGATCGTGTGCTTGCTCAAGCAGAATTTGCTTACAACGATTCACCAAACCGAAGCACAGGAAGCAGTCCTTTTCAGATTTTGTATGGAATGCATCCCTGAGGAGTGCATGAACTGCGAGATTTGGGATAGCTAGAGAAAAGAAGTGCTGATGGGGAAGACTTTGCAAGAGAAATTAACGACCTACATGAGCAGGTGAAGATGAAATTATAGGACAACAGTTAGAAGTACAAACAAAAAGCTGATTTGAAACGACATGAGGTACAATTTAATGTGGGGGATCAGGTCTTGGCGCATCTGCGCAAGGAACGATTTCCTAGGGGCGAATACAACAAACTGAAATTAAAAAAAATTGGACCTTGTAAGATTCTGCACAAGTTTTCTGCAAATGCTTATGAACTGCAATTGCCTCTAGGTATAGGAATATCGCCCATTTTTAATGTGGTAGATTTATTCCCATACACTGCCAATTCGGAAGGGGATAGTTCGGCATAGCCAAAACGAGACACCCAGAAGGAGATTAGTTTGTGGATGAGAAAAATTCCTTTAGCTTAGCCGCTCAAAATCGAGGGAATCCTCGACACGCAAGTGGCCAGGAGGACATGGAAGGAGTACCTACAGTACCTCGTCAAGTGGAAGAACCGCCCTATAGAGGACAGTTCATGGCTTGATGCGGGACAGATACAACGTGCAGGGTATTCTATCGAGGAGCTCATGGACTGGAGCCATGACTTTTTTGTTACCCCGGGAGCCTGATGCAGGAGCATCCAACCAGGGGTAGACAAGTGGAGGTGTTTGTCTCGCAAGCTAAACAGGTTCACAGGTCATTGTACCTGAGTTGTTTTTTTTTTCTTATTTTATTTCCTTAGTTATCAGTAGTTGGGACATGACAACAATTTCGGTTTCGTTTTCTATTAAGGAGTTTTGTTTTATTTATTTACATAAAAAAAAAAAAAAAAACGAAAACTCTATTTCTTTTAAAATTAATCCTAGAATTTAGATAAATCGGAAATTGACAGTTTCTTATGGTAACTGTATGTAACTGTTAACAATTTCCAAAAACTGTTTAACAAATCATATAAAAGCAAAAAGAACAAATCATTGTAAGGTTGATTTCCATCACAGTCGAAGAGCGATAAAGGATTTATACGTAATATTTTGCAGTCATCTGAATTCCATTTGCAATTAGTTTCTTTCCTGTTCTTAAAATATATTGAGTGCATTTCCAAATAGAAGAAAGCATTGGAAATTGAAATCTTTAAGCAGACATCAAGACAAACAAAGACAGCAAGACCGAGAGTGTGGAAGTGTCGTTGCAAGCGTACGGAGAGGAAACCATCGAAGAACCGACAAGCCTCACAAACAATCACCTACAGTTCTGAGCGGTAACGAGCGTACAACAAAGCAAACAAGCAGAGGGTTTCACATTTAATATCACTAGAATCACCAATACGAAAATAACATCAAAGACTAGGTACTACAAGACTCATTATATAAATCTTTTCATTGCAAACACAATTTGAAAAATAAGTTACAAGAGTCTTTGCAAAGTAATTTATAAGTTAAGTTAAACAATTCATATTACAAGTAGACCGAAGACTTGGGTTCAAAACCCTAAATTACATATACATAAGTTAAACTAGTTCGTGTCACAAGTAGACCGAAGACCTAGGTTCGAAACCCTGAACATACGCTCACCCTAAAACCCCAAAGATTTCAAGAAAGACAAGCTACCTATCCATATTCCACAGAGGGACTAATTAAACGACAGAGAGGCCGAAGCCTAAAACTAAGACACAATAGCATCAATAGTTTACAAGTATGAACATCATGGAAAGACCCTACCTGGTCTAGCGAAGTGCAAGAGGAGCTGAAGCCACCGTTGCTCGCTCGCCTTCCACCTGCAACCACCACAAGTAGAGAATCAACAACAGAACACAACAGAAATCGAATGAGTAAAGAGACAGGGTAAGGGTTTCACTTACCAGAGAAGGGGTCGACGAACTGCAAGTAGAGAGATGACAACAGGTCGCGAACCAGCAAGAGACCCTACTCACAAGGAGTGTTCACTGTCAGGACCGGAAAGAGAAGCATAGCAAATACTAAAGCAAAGAAAGAAAACATACCTGAGGAGTCTGTGAACTGAGGCCGAGAACGAGGTCACCTTGTGGCCGCAACCTGAATGCACAAGTAACCAGAAGCAAGATTAAATAGCAGAGCCATCGAACAGTAACTAGTGAAACATAAACACAATAATGCCAGACACATTCAGGAGGACATAAGTTGTCATCATGTCACAACAAACCTTCGGACATAGTCGCATAATGCCGAAAGGCAGCCCAGAACCCTCAGGTAGAACGGCAAGAAAATACAAGCATCCATCAAAACAGATAAAACACTAGCAGAGTCCTGCTATTAGACAAGCCGTGGCCGAGAAGCCAAGCTGAGCGCCAGAGCAACATTAACAAAACCCTTAGGAGGAAAACCAAAGAGTAGACCCTCTCACTGCAAACAAACAACAGTCAAAATGACAGACCAAGTGAGGAGCTCGGGTTACAAGCACAGTGAAGGCAGGAGAAAAAAGCCCAAGGTCGAGACAAGTGTCTCCCTCACAAGAGTACCGTAGCAATCACATTAATCACAACCAAAATATCTAAGTACCACTACACCCTACAAAAAATCATAAATTTAATAATTTCGAATAAACCAAATCTTGTGTTAGGTTAGAGTACACAGGCTGGTCCCATCAGTTATGAGCGTTTAAATAGAGTGTGGTAGAGTTAATCTAGGTGGAAATGCGAAGTCCATCATAAGCAAACAAGTGCATAGGGAACCGTCGGATCGTTTAGATCGACGGATATAAGTGGCAGAAGAAGAATCGCAGATGAATAAACCGTGGGGGATAGGAGTGTACAGATGTCTTGATCATGGTCGAAGGTCCGCAATCGATCTTAGCCATCGATCGCAAATTCAAACTTTTGGCTTACAGTCAACTACGGGGGTTGAGCTATTTAGTATCACGTTTGCTAGTTGAAGGGTCGCAAATCATATGATTTGATGGCCTCCGTTATCCAATGGATATCGGGCCATAAAGAGGTCGTACTTTACCTTCAAAGGTGGACCCAAACTTTTATAGACTAAGGTTTATGAACCTTATCGACTCCATGAGGGTGATTAAACATCGCGCAAGTGGTGCGTGCGATATCGCTGTTGACTGTCGGATTAAGTGTGCCCTGATCAAACCCTGGAGGATTGCTGTTCGGTTGCTGTTCAATTGTTGTTTAGTTGTTGTTCAGTTGTTGTTCAATTGTTGTTCAGTTGCTGTTCAATTGTTGTTCTATTGCTGTTCAATTGTTGTTCAGTTGATGTTCAATTGTTGTTCGATTGTTGTTCAGTTGTTGTTCAATTGCTGTTCAGTTGGTGTTCAATTGACGGATTGGAAAGGAGTGGACACGAGAAGTGTATGGACGTGAGTTTATTTTATTTGGAGTCCAGTTTTGTGCATCCAGGTGGGACTGGCGTTTGTTGGCGGATTATGTGCAGAAACATTGTTTGGTGATTGGTTGGGTTTTTTTGTTTAAAATCCACCAATGTAAATGCTTCCAATTTGTATAGGTGGGCCATAACCCATAGGTTCACGGTAAGGTGATTATGACAACTAGGGAAATTGCCTTTAGGAGGTTTTTCTTGCGTCAAAGTGGTATCAGAGCAGGGAAATGTTTCCTGCGAGTAGAAAGAAGTTTTTGTGTGTGAAAGAAGGAGGTATAGTTATGTGAAGATTAGTGAGTTTGTGATCTTTATGTTGTTATGCAGATAGCAGCATAAGAAGGTGAGAAAACTTGCAGCGGCCTAGAGCATGGAGTGCTCATATGGTTCCACAGAAGAGAGAACCAAAGAGATGCCGAAAGACTAAGCCAGGAGGGAAGCTTGGTGAGGCATTATGTAGCAGAGAAGACTATTACTGCAGAGGTTTTGTTGCAACTCACAAAATGATCATGAAATCAGTTCCACTAACGAAGTGGGTAGAATTGCTATGGGATGAAGGAGAAGCATATGACCAGGAGGTCATAAAATTTTGTGTCTCGGGAGTTTGATGCAGGAGCATCCGACCACCCTTAATAAAAATTCAAATTCAAAGCTATGGAGGAGGAGACGTGGACAATCATGTAAATCAGGAGCAAATTTCTATTAAAAACGAGCTAATTTAATGGAATTGATAAGTCTCGAGAAGACTTCATTTAATGTAATTATCTGCCATGTATGTGTGTTGAGATATTTAGGTGATTTGTGAGAGGAAATTGTGGATCGGTTGCTGTTCAATTGATGTTCATTTGTTGTTCAGTTGTTATTCAATTGTTGTTTGGTTGTTGTTCAATTGTTGTTCAGTTGCTGTTCAATTGCTAATCGGTTGTTGTTCAATTGTTGTTCAGTTGCTGTTCAATTGTTGTTCGGTTGTTGTTCAGTTGTTGTTCAATTGTTGTTCAGTCGTTGTTCAATTGATGAATTGGAAAGGAGAGGACTCGAGAAGTGTATGGGTGTGAGTTTATTTTATTTGGAGTCCGGTTTTGTGCATCTAGGTGGGACCGATGTTCATTGGCGGATTATGTGTAGAAACGTTGTTTGGTGATTGGTCGGGTTTTTTTGTTTAAAATCCACCAATGTAAACTTTTATGAAAAATATATAAACTTATCACTTAAAACTTTCTCAAATTTTTTTATTTAAATTTTATATATATTCTATTATTTTACAATTTTTTTTAAATAATTTTATAATTATTTTCTTTTTAATTTTTTTAAATGAATATTAAAATAATAATTATTTGATATTCTATAAATTGAATTATTACTTGATGTTCTATAAATTAAAATTCTATGATTTTTTTTTAAACCTATGTTTACAAGTTTTCTTATAATAATTAATTATATTATTTAAATATTTGTTGTTATAATTTAATTCAATTTCTTAAAACTTAAATAAATAAACAAAGTTTATTACGACAAATAAGTCACTTGAATAGTTAGGAGTATTATTTCTTATTTATTTATTAATTATTATTACTATTTAACAAAGTAATATATTTAACCTAAACAATTATTTTCCTTAATTATTTATATATTTAAGGATGCATTATCATTTAAATTCATCATTGAAATTTTATTTTAAAAAATTAAGTGTTTCATTGACAAAATATTATTTTATTAAAATTAAAATAAATAAAAACAAAAATTACTTAAAAACCCCAACCCCGGCTGTAGTTATAGGTAGTTTTATTATTTTTACAAGTAGCAGGCTTGTTTTCAATGCATGCGACATCTGGGCTCCTCAGCCTCACTCACCTCCCTCGTATCTCATCAAACTAGTAAAAACCAATTTCGCCATTCTTAACGTGGCTTACCTCTCTACTACCAGTTTCTGCCTTGAACCTTAGCTCATATTACCTTTCACCTTCTTGACGCAAAATTATGTTCTCCTTATGTTAATTGATGGCGGCAACATCAATTATCCTCTTTCAGGGTTTGGACGGATTACCGCAACAACAACAAAGCTTCTGCGCACAGACCTCTCCATGGTCGAGGTATGGCATGGTTTCTATCATTTATTACCCTATGGTTCCATTTTCACGTTATTCACCCTATTAATTGCTCTCCTTGTCACAGAGGCTGGCTTGCAACAACCTCTACGTTTTCCAAATGACATCGAAGGTATGTAATTATTTATTTCCCTGGCAAATTTACATTACGTTTTCAGGTCATATATATTAGTACTAATTGTTCATGTCAAAATTACCAAGAACACGCATTTGACCTCCACAGGTAGAATAGGTAGTAGTATTTGCATAGGTGAAAATACCCAAAGGTAGTAGTATTTGCATAGGTGAAAAATATCGAGAGCTTGTATTTTGAAACAAAATCTTAATAACCCAACAACGGGAGGAGTTTCGATGTGAAGTTTTCCTATAATTTGAGAACTTGGTCGCATAGTGCAGTGCATGACAGCCATTACAGGAGCCAGGTTTCACTGCCGCAGAGCTGTTGGGAAAATATATCGCCCAAATTGCTCAGAGATGATATTTCGAGAATCGAGGCAAGCGACGGTGCTTGGGCTACACAGAAATACGTGGTTGCCTGTTTTGGGGTTTGCAGAAGTTGGAGGGCAATTAAGAAGGAGATTGTCTAGACACCCCAACTCTCTGGGAAGCTCACTTTCCCTATTTCTCTTAGGCAGGTAAAGTTCTGGCATAATGAATTCCATTTTCAAAAAATATTCTTCAATAAAACCATAAAAAGTCATTGAGTTATGCAAAACATTTATTTCGTTACAGAGTGTTTGAGATTGCACCTACGTTTGTTAATTTTAAGTTTATTATAAGTCGGTTCCCTATCAACGAAGTTATATTTTATTTTGACTAGTAAGTAAAGATGTTATGAATTGTGTAAAAATAGTATGTTCATAAAAATTTTAAAATAAAAATAAAAATATATATAAAAAATTACAAATTATTTCTTCTTTTAAATTTGAACTCGCAACCTTTTATAAAAAATATATAAACCTATCACTTAAACTTACCCAAATTTTTTTATTTAAATTTTATATATATTCTATTATTTTACAATTTTGTTAAAATAATTTTATAATTTTTTTCTTTTAATTTTTTTTAAATGAATATTAAACTAATAATTATTTGATATTCTATAAATTAAAATTCTATTGATTTTTTTTTAAAGCTATGTTTATAAATTTTCTTATAATAATTAATTATATTTTTTTTTTTTAAAGCTATGTTTATAAATTTTCTTATAATAATTAATTATATTATTTAAATTTTTGTTGTTATAATTTAATTCAATTTCTTAAATTTTAAATAAATAAACCAAGTTTATTATTGCAAATAAGTCACTTGAATATTTAGAAGTTTTATTTCTTATTTATTTATTAATTATTATTAATATTTAACAAAGGAGTATATTGAACCTGGACAATCATTTTCCTTAATTATTTTTATATTTAAGGATGCACTACGATTTAAATTCATCACTTAAATTTTATTTTTAAAAATTAAGTGTTTCATTGACAAATTATTATTTTATTATAATTAAAATAAATAAAAACAATAATTACTTAAAAACCCCAACCCTGTCCGTAGTTACAGGTAGTTTTATTATTTTTACAAGTAGCAGGCCTGTGTTTAGTGCATGTGACACCTGGGCTCAGCCTCACTCACCTGCCTTGGATCTCATTGAACAATGGTGGTTTTAGTAAAAACCAATTTTTCCATTCTGAACGTGGCTTACCTCTTTGCTACCGGTTTCTGCCTTAAACCTTAGCTCATATTACATTTCACCTTCTTGACGCAAAACTATGTTTCCTTATGTTAATTCATGACGGCAACATCAATTATTCCTCTTTCAGGGTTTGGACGGATTACCGCAACAACAACAAAGCTTCTGTGCACAGACCTCTCCATGGTCGACGTATGGCATGGTTTCTATCGTTTATTACCCTATGGTTCTATTTTCACGTTATTCTCCCTATTAATTGCTCTCCTTGTCACGGAGGTTGGCTTGCAGCAACCTTTGCGTTTTCCAAATGACATCGAAGGTAAGAAATTATGTAAATAACCAGTGCCGCTCTCCCTTCCACCTCTATTTGCCTCATACCTCTCTCATTCAATGTTTGTGAGCATTTGGAGTTTTGGAGTAGCATTAAAGAGTTGTGATATAGAGTTAGCTTAGAGATTTGTCAAATTAGAAAAGGAAGAAGGAAATTGGCCTGTCAGACTATTCCTATAGAGATCTATTTTTATGGCTAGATTTAGCATTCCCAATTCAGAAGGAACAGACCCGTGAAGTTTGTTATCCCTAAAATCTATCCATTCTAAAGAAGATATGTTTCCCAAGCAAGTGGGAATTGTTCCTGTCAAATTGTTTCGTGCTAACACAATAAACTGTAAGTTGGGGAGGGCACATAATTCTGAGGGAATGTTTCCTATCTGTTAAGGTTCATTGTCATGTTAGTTAAACTATGATAGCCGCCGAGAGTGGGCGGAATGGAATGTTAGCTAAACTCGCTTTCCTTTGTTACTTTGTGTCTTCTCATAAACGATGGTCGACTTGCCTTTTTTGTATGGATATTCTGCAAAGTGGGCTTTGTCTTGCTATAACTGCAATCTACTACCTTGTGCCAAAATTTGCTACAATTATAGCATTCAACCTCACTTAAAAATGGGACATAGGAATTTTAATTTCTTACAACATTTCCACTACACCTTCTTTTCCTGTAACCAAACCCATTCCTATATCTTCTCCTATATTCAGTTGCTATGACTAGAGTAGGAGGTAAAGGATTTAGAGCTACGGGTGGCAAACTTTAGGACTCTGCCAATCCCAGAAAAGGCCTTCAATAACTTGGTTGGTTCCGAAAAAAATTGCCTTGCATCTATATTGGAGGTAAGATTTTACTTTGTTTTGTTATTAAATAAATTTAAAGGAAAATTTACGTTAGGTTTTCAAGCCATAGATATTACTACTAATCATCCACGTCAAAATTACTGGGGACATGCATTTTCCCTCCACAGGTAGTAATATTTCTAGAGGTGAAAAATACGAAGGCTTGTAGTTTGAAACAAAATATTAATAACCCAACTCAATATTTTTGTTTTTTAATTTATTTCTATAATTAGACCCATAAATCTACAGTTGAAATATTGCATTCATTTCCAGTTTGTCTGAAAACATGACTTATTGTTCCTTGCCCATACTTCTAAAATCACCACATAAATTATGTGCAGAATAGGGCCTATAAAACATGCCCTTACGACTTCTTTACACAATATAGAAATTAAAATTTGAAGCTAGGTGAACTTCACCATACATTAACATTATCAAACTAGAGGTGCAAATAGAGAAACTTTTCGAAAATTTAAAAACAGAGAAGAAAATAGAGCATAGGGGTTCTTCTTTGGAAGCACATTTGCTCACCATGACCCCCGGATGGTGGGTTATGAGTACTTACCAAATTCTTGCTTGCCCACAATACAGAATCTTTCTTGCTCGCCCACAATGAAGAGCACTCCCCGTAGGTTTCAACTTTTCTGTTCAAATACATAGACAAAGAGGGATGCGATATAAAACTAAAAATAAATAACCCACAACCCACAATGGAAGTGGCTGTGTGTCTCTTTTTTCTATTAAATAGAATAAATGCTTACTGGATTTTTTTGGGCCGCTGCTAAATAAAATTAACGCTTACTGAATTCTTTCAGTCTGGAATGGAATGTTCACCAATTCTTTCCCACCATGATTTTCTCTCAGTCAACAATACGTATACCTGAACGGGGTGAACAGTAAACAACGATGCAGAGGCAATAAGAACAGGAAGAACCACAAACAGTGCTCGAGAGGCAATGAAGAGCAAAGAAACGGAAGGAACCATAAAGAGTGACCCAGAGGCAATAAACAACAAAGAAGCCCATTCATCTCAATTAATTGGCATTCATGTGTTTGGACAGAACATTTAAGTGGCCATACGATTAAGTGCTCTGAAATATATTGGGAGAATCACTTCATTAAAGCCGGAAATCTTCCGAGGATATTACATCATTAGATTTCCAACTCTTTGCAAGAAATTTGTTTAGGAGAATTGCATTCATTAAATTCAACTTGAATTCTCATTAAATCTTCTTAGGTTTAAAATTGGCAGGGCGAAGAATACATTGAAATGATCATAGGTTTTAAATTGATGTTTATTTTATTTGGATTTCTTATTAGTAAATTTGAAAATATTATTATTTTGAACAAATTAAATATAACTTAAATTAACTTAATATTTTTCAATGGATTTTCTGGGTATGGCATGGCAGAGAATACATTGAAACCTGGTTGTGTTTTAACTTGGTAGGGTAGAGAATATATCGAAATCTTCATAAATCTTCATAGGTTTTAAATTGATGTTTCTTTTATATTTGAGGTTTCTTTTGGACTTTTTATTAGTAAATTTGAAAAATATTAAATTTATTTTAGTTATTTTGAATATATATCTCTTTTATTAGTAAATATGAAAAATATTAAATTGATTTTAGCTATTTTGAATATATGTATGTGCCACTTTTAATATTTATGGTTATAAATTTAGGAGTTATGTTTAATAAATAAATAATTTATAACAAATTTAAACTTTAATCTAGTTTAAACTTTAATTCATATTATAAAACTATCATTATATGAAATCATAATTTCAAAGATTTAATCATAATGGAAAATTGATGGCTCCTGAATATATATGTAATTAAATTGATTCGGAGTTTGATATTCATAAATAGTTATAAATAAATAATACATTGAGAACTGGAAAGAAAACTAATATTAATTAATAAAAATATAAAATAACAAAAATATTGGAACGTGTAAAAAGTAATTTAAGAGTGCTAAGGGTATACAAACTTCCAACACTTTCTTAATTAAATTCTGAATTAAAAGAATTGTCAGACTATTCTATAAATACATATCCATATTACGTTTTTGCGGAGGCAATGTACCACAAAACAATCGAAGGATGTACAAGTGTGAGTTGAAGGACAGAACAAGCGTGCAAGGATGACTGTGCAGGGACAACTGGCATATGGCCTCGACCACGGTAACCTTCATGGTGACGGCAGCAGGGACAGATGGTGTATGGCCTCGACCACGGTAACCTTCGTGGTGACGGCAGTGACCACACCTAAAACCAAAAATTTGGTATGAAAACTATTAAACCTAAAGTTAACATTGTGGAAACGATAAAATTTTAGCCAATATTTTTTGTACCGCGGAATCTGAAGTAACAATTACTAAATAAAAGTCCCTCTCTTTTACACCAATCAAAAATTAAATAAATTTAAATTCATAATTTTAAAAAATAAATTATTTATAAGTTCTAATGTCCACTTTATAATTTATTCACAAATTTTTTATCAAAATGAATTTAATTGAAAGGTCAACATATTTTTTAATACATTATACCCTAACCTGCCGTAGGGATAATAACACATATTTTCTTATATTTTATAATATAAATAAACATATTGTAACATTTACATTTATTAACATTTAAAAGGTTAGAAATTCCTTTTAGTTTACAAACATATGCCAGCAACATCGGATGGGGGGGTATATTAAAACAGAAAAAAGACAATGAAGAACAGGTTATCCAGTTCACTTCAGGAACATGGAACCCCACTGAGAAAAGATATTCTACTATAGAAAAAGAGGTGAAAGCAGCATGGAATAGCATCAACAAATTCAAGATCCATCTGGTCAATAAACCATTTCTTCTCAGGACAGATGCATCTGCCCTTAAGAAGGTGCTTAATAAAGATATCAAGAAGCCTGGAGAAGCCAAATTTGCCAGATGGCAAGCCCTTTTTGCAAATTTTGATTTCGAAGTGGAACATATCAAAGGAGAAGACAACTATCTACCTGATTTTCTCAGCCGAGAATACATACAAACCCAGTCACAAGAACAAGAACATGTATTTGTTATTGTTACTGAATGGGACCCAGATAATCAACAAGAAGTTCTCAGAACTATTAGAGAAGACCAAAGCTAGGAAGAATACAAGGAGAATTGGAAGCCAACCTGGCAGCTAAGACAAACAAAAGTCTTAGATGCAGATCTACAGCCACATACAGATCTTTTACACCTAGTGCCTGAAAGAAGAGTATTTCCCTAAGGAATTTGCTGGATCCATGATATGGTGTATACTAGTAGTATGGCTGTAGCTCATCAAGTAGAAGAGGCATTGCAAAATAATTTCCATGACATCGCAATGATCTGGTTTGAAGGAGGAAGACAAGGAAATATTTATCACAGATATTTAATCATCAACAGAACTAGAAACACAGATTGGACAATCACCATACATTCTCCTATCTTATGGCCACAAAATAATCCTAATCTTATTTTTCCTAACACTGTTTTTAATTATGTAGGTTATAAAAAATTATGGTGGGATCTCCTAAATGTTGATGGAAAGGAAGAAATCCATTATACAAAATTAAAATTTGGATTAATTAGGTCCATGTAAAGAAATCAATTCTCAGGATGGTTAGGTGACTCGTGGAGAGATTTTGGAGTAAATTGCACTGCTATAGATCCAATCTTTTATGAAAGCTATTTTCAGATGTCATGTGACAAATGCTACCACAGAAATGTCGTTGACTGTTTTCACATTCCTTGTACCACAGTAAGTGATCTGCTGAATTATCCGGATCACCATATACTACAACAATTTATGGCTAGGCATGACGAATGGCTAGTCATGACTAAAATAAAGCATCAATATGTGCTGAATAAACCTATGATAGTTCGGCGGATCTATACAAAGGCATGGGATGGCCTCATTTATCCAAGAAGTAGATTCCCAGAAATCACAACTCTCGGTAAATCATTTGACAGTGCTAGTCCTTCTTCATAAAAAGGTTTCCATGGGTTTATCTAGAAAGCTCCACTATGTAATTATGTTGTCCAGTCATGAGGACTATTCATGACCAGTTTCCTTGTGGGCCTTAACTGGTTAAAAGGCATCCACTTTGTAGATAATATGCTTTCTGTAGGATTTATTGTAATCTTGTAATAGGAAAAAGATTCTTTAGTCACGAGACTCAGAGCACTTCTTTGACTTTTGGTGGATATTGAACCACATCTCCGTGATTGATAGAATCTTTCATACTCAACTTGTTTGTCCGATGGTCGGATGTTTGTCCCCTCTTTTTCGTATAAAACGAAGAGAGTCAGGTTCATTCGGGGCATCGAGAGTTAGAGTTATTGTGTCTTTTCAAGTTTGGAGTCGAGAGTTTCTCATTCTCTACAACTGCGGACATTCAGTCTGATCTACTTGCATCACGAGAATAACTCAAGTCTTTAGGTGATCTAAGAAGCCTGCGCATCAATGTGAGAGCACTGGTGAGAACCTAAAGTGGCCAGATAGTTAGTGTGTCTGTCTATATGTGTGTTTTGAGTATATGTTCAAAGACAAAGTCTGTGTAATCACCAGGTAGCCTCCAGTAAGCTATCTCAGTATTCAGTAGCAACAATCTGGTAAATGTGAACACAGTCCATCTCTGGTATGAACAGAATCTAAATCAAGTGTAATTGTTATTTGAAAAATTCAATAAAAGAGTGTTATTTCAGTTTCCGCTTCCAAGTACTGTGTGCTTTAATTGGTGCTGTTGTGTAGTAGTTGTCTCATAATCTTCACTCGAAGTTCATTAGGGGTTCCCCAAAGGTTTGGAGGGATGCCAGACCGTTGGAAGGTGAGGAAGCCGTATGTAAGGTCGCATATCATGAAAGATCCGAGTAGGTTCGCACTAAGTTCACCAGAGGTCGATCAGTGAGGACAAACGAAGAAACACAACAAGGCCAAGTCAGCAGAAAGCGACAACAGCATAGCGTGTGGAGCGCGCGACACTGTAGCAGCACTGTAGCAAGCTAGCAAGCTTTGTAAAAGCCCTTGCATAAAATTGGTATAAGAGCCAGTAACATCTAGTTCGCCGGGTCAGTACTCATTTTTCCATCACTCTATAAAATGGATCCAATTAGAAAGTCTGTTTCATACCGTGATATTGAAGAGCAAGAGTCCTCTGTTCAAGGAAATCCCCTTCGGGATATGTTCGCTATTGCATCTAGTAAGGTTTTAAATTCTGATGAACTTGAATATGAAGAAAGCCAACCATCTACTAGATGGTAGCTACCTTCAATTAATTCTTCAGAAGTCTATGCAGATCTGTCTGCCTTCCATTTAATTACCGCTACTAGGATAAGTATAAAGGAATCTATCAGTCAATTTCAGGAAAACTCTCACTGTGTACAATCTATTCCTTTACTTAACCCCAAACAATTACAGGCTGAGGCTAAGCGTCTAAAAACTCAGTACCTTCATTTGGGTTGTACCAGAATTGGAATACATATGTTAACACATCAGGGTTTGAATACTTTTGTGTTAGCCATTGTCTGAGATCTTACACACAACAAATATACAGATTCATTAGTAGGAGGGATAGTTGCACCTCTTTCAAATGGTCCAGTGTATTTTGATTGTTATCCAAATTTTTCAGTTTATCTCTTTGATGAAACTATTGAGAGCATTCTCCAGCTCCAAATCTAGACAACTGGATTTGATATGAATAAGAAAAGACATAATATAGCAATCCAAACGAGAGGTTGCTTCAGGCACACAAATAGCTTGTATCCTGTTGTTATGCATGCCCCCACTAAAGATTCTAAAGCTAGTTTTGTGGTGTTAATAGACTCTAGAAATCAAAAAATAGAACACCAAACAATTAGGTGGGAAGATTTGACATTCCTTGAACACTAGGTGGTTTCAAACCCTAGGCCTCCGTCAGTTAAGAAAATTACTTCTGCAGATATCAAAGAAGAGTCCTCATCTACTGTCTTATCTTTCCCCCGTAGATCTACTATAGACAGAAATAGGATAGATAAAATGTGCAGAAGTTCACCATTATACAGAAATCCTGAACTTGTTGACACTATTTGCACAATTTCTCTTGTAAATACTTGCAAACATATTTCATTGTTTGAATTAGCCAAGATGGTAAATTTTTCTTCCCTAGAAGTTAAATGTCCAAAGTGTCAGTATCCAGTTATTTTAAGCCAGCTTGCAGATTTGGTAATCCATGAGAACCATCATCCTAGACTGGTGAAGCCCCACCTACAACTTCTCTCAATCCATGTTCTAATCCTAAGTGCTCTGAAATTCCATTTCCTCATGAGTCAAAGCATGTTTTAATGATGCATGAGATTCCTATTTTGGAAAATGAAGATCCGAGGTTAACCCAAATGTTTTCAGTAATGAGACCAGTCAAATCGAGATATGGTCTTGGTTATCTTGATTAAGCTAATGGCCTTATACCAGATTGTCAATTTGGTTATGTTCCAGATGACTGCAAAAAGGCAGCAGACATGGAGATGCATAAATTCTTCACTTTAATGGATGGATGTATGAAAAATAGAGTCCCTATCAAATGGATGAAAGCCATGTTGAATTGGGATCTTTTTACAAATCCTAAAGCAGAAGAATTTGGTTTCAATCATTCTATGTCTGAGAAAATAAAATTGTCTCAAGAATGGAAAAGCCACATGGAATGTACTAACACATGGATCTCGTTCTATGTTTGGTTAGAAAAGAGAAAGCAACAAATGCTTTTAATGACTAATGCATCCATTCATCTCAACATTCTTGGATAGAACTAGATGGCCTTAAAGTTGAAACACCTACAACATTTCCTCCATACAAAGGCATAGTGCTTGGAGAAGGACAAAATTTAGCCAAAGCAATACCATTAGTATTAAAGGATGACAGTGCATTTGGTACTGATGGCAGAATACATAAAACTTTTGAACAACTAAATTGGACAAATACAACTGTGAAAGGTCTTGAAATGAACATGGAAAAATCCAAAGAGGTCAAAGAACAATTTGATATTGTCCAAGTTTCTTTAAATTTTGTAAATAATTTCTTGAATAATGTTCAGAATTCTACTTCAGTGATTAGAGGATATGTTAGAGAATCTCTAATAAAGATAGAGAATGTTGAAGAAAAAATGGTAGAACATATTGGTTCTACATCTGGACAAATAATGAACTGGTACAGAATATGAATCAATTATCTATATCCAAAACAAAAAAACTAGTTCCTTCTTCTTTTTTGCATAAAGCAAGTGTCTGTATTCAGGATCCTGTCAAGCCAGTCGACAAGTTTCCTTTTTTATTCCCCAAAGAAATTGCATCCCAAGAACTAGAAAAAGTTGACACTCCAAGTGAACATATTTCTATAGCAAGTCTGTTTAAGGACGAGGAAAAAGAGCCAGAAGTTATGCCTATATATGAGCCCTTGGAAAGTCAGTACAACAGATATTCAACACTTGATATCAGAGGAAAAGGAAAACTACCTGAAACCCACACTTTCTTCCCTGATTCTCATAGGGAATGGACTATAGATAACCTCAGTGTCAGCCAGATAAGACAAATGGTAGACATGATGTTTACCGAATATAAACTTATGTGTCTAAGAGGAAGAACTGAGGTAGAAGCTTGCAAAACAATTATCCAGTGTTTCACAGGCACACTATCAAAATGGTGGGAAACAGAATCCTCTCCTGCTTTAATTAAATAGATGGAAGAACAACTTCTCAAGGATGAGCAAGGCAATATAATTCATAATTCAGATGGGACAGTACATAACAACATGATTGGAGCCTTAACCTCCATGATTGTTGAGCACTGGTGTGGTTCTAAGGCTGAAATAGCCGATATTAAGCATGAGATTATTTTAATGAATCTTAAGTGCAATAAAATATCCCAATATGAAGACTTCCATCGAGATTGGATGCAGAGAATCTATGAAGTCAAAGACTCAAAGAATTTGTTATGGAAGCAAGTTTATCTTGCAGCACTTCCTTCCAAGTTCGTTGACTATCTCAAAATGCAATTTTTTTTTCAAAATGCCTTTTGAGTCTTACACATGGGGACAAATATATTCAATTATTACTAAAGCTCTGGTTGGTCTTTACACAAGCTTGAAAGTTAATAAGTCTTTAGAAAGGTTGTCCAGATTCCCTGACAGCAAATCATTGTGCAACAAGTATGGGTTATCTCTTGATGGTCCATTAGTAAAAAGGAGAAAAATCAAGAAACGAGCCAAGAAAGAAAAGAATTTATCAACCATAAAAGACTTTAAGTCGAAAGGCCGATCTTTTTGACAGCATAAAAGGAAGGGATATTACAAATATGTCCATAAGACACATTATTATAAACCATCTGACATTCACCTGCATAGTGCCAAGCAAGAAAAATGGAATAAATTGACATGTTGGATGTGTGGAAAAAATGGACATACTACAAATAACTGTCCACTAGGTGAAGAATAAAAAAGAAATCGAGGCAAGAAATCTTAGCCTCCATTAAAAAATCCAAAAATAGAGGCTCAGTATCTTTGAATGAGATGTGGCTCTAGAAATCATAAAACTGATCATTGCCCCAAATTGGTGATCAAGGAACAACCCTAGATTCAGCAGCAACAGTTGCTTGACTCACCTGTTGAAAGTTATAGTTCTGTATATACTTCAGAAGAAGAAGTTGAAGAATTAAATTTTTATGCAAATGCTTGTGATTGTTCAGACTCTGAAAATTGTAAATGTATTTTCTCTTCTGAATCTGAAATTTCTAATGAATCTTCTGATGAAGATATACAACCACAAAAATACAAAGAAAAAATTCTTATGGTACAAACAGAAGAAGATGAGATAAAAATCTTGTCCCAAATAAGAGCTATGGAGGAAGGAGAAATGAAGAATTGCCTTATGGAAGCCTTCATGGACCAAATGAAATCTTCCAGCAGAAGTTCTTCAAAAAAGCCACTCTTCATTGACGCCTCTTATGAAAAGAATGCAAAATCATTCCAAAGACATCAACAACAGGATAAGGTTCGCGCGCTTACCTTGGGGGAGGTAAGTCATGAAATTCACAATCTCAAATCTGAAATTTCTATTCTTAAATCTCAGATTGTGAGATTAGAAAAAGGCAAATCCATTGATGAAGCAGATCATATAGAAGAATATGATACAGAAGAATTTTACAAGCCAAATGTACAGATTTATGAAGGAAGAAAAGATATTGCTTCAGGTTTTCAGGAAATGAGGATACTCGCCATCGAATACCAGCAACATCATGTACAAGTGAATATTTGCATACAGGGACAGATGTTCAAATTGACTGCTCTTATTGATTCTGGAGCAGATGTAAATATTTTAAATACAAAAGTGATCCCTGCTAAATATTGGATGACAGCAGAAAGAAAAGTTATTGGCTTGGGAAGTAAAACGCTGAAGTATGAAATTCCCAAGGCATCTATCTGCTTTGATAATCACTGCATAAAATTAAAATTTGCAGTTGCTGACATCCTTGTTGATTGTATTTTAGGTAACATATTTTTGGTTGTTGTTGAACCACATGATTCATTTAGAACAAAAAAGAATAAGGGTGGATATTTTATTACTCTTCCTACCTCCTCAAATGGCCCAAGAAAAATTAAATTACCATATGTCTCAGCTCCACGAGTCTCGACAATGGTTCGAACTATGGAAGAGCTAAAGAAAGATGAATCAAAGCTAACAGATATAAAAGATCTAAAATCTACCATTCATATCTCACAACAGCTAATTTTACCAAGAATACAAAAGAAGATTTTAGAATTAAAGGCACAAATAGAGAAAGAGTGTTGTGTAGAAGATCCAAATGATTTTTGGCACAGAAAGCAATATTGTGTTGAATTGCCATATAAAACAAAATATATAGGTAAGCCATGTAAAAGTAAGGCAATTCTGAAGAACAAGGAATATCGTGAGCTCTGCGAAAAAGAAATCAAGAATCTGTTGAGTAAGAAATTGATCAGAGAATCAGAGAGCCCGTGGAATTGTTATGGGTTCTATGTAAATAAAAGAGCAGAACAAATCAGAGGCATCCCAAGGCTAGTCATCAATTATAAGCCTTTAAACTCAGTACTAGCAGATAATACATATCCGATTCCCCACAAAGGAGATCTGATAAGCAGAATAGTAGGAGCAAAAATATTTTCCAAGTTCGATATGAAATCAGGATTTTGGCAAGTTGCTATATCAGAGAAGGATAAATTCAAAATAGCTTTTAGTGTCCCAGCTGGACATTATGAATGGAATGTGATGCCTTTCGGCCTAAAGCATGCACCATCCAAGTTCTAGAAGGTGATGGACTCTATATTTAAACCCTTCTTCGATTCGCTGATTGTGTATATAGATGATATACTTATTTTCTCAAAAAAATTGCAAGATCATTTTAAACATATACAGACCTTTGTAAATACAATAAAAAGGAATGGTCTTGTATTAAGCAAAAATAAAATCAAAGTCTTTCAGACTTCCATTAAATTTCTTGGCCATACTATATTCAATGGCCAAATCTCCTTGCAAAAACATGCTCTGGAATTCTCTAAAAAATTTCCAGACATCATTACAGACAAGACACAGCTACAAAGATTTCTTGATTGTTTAAATTACGTAAGTAATTTCTATCAAGACTGCGCCAAGGACAGAAGCTTATTAAATCAGAGGCTACGAAAAAATCCTGCACCTTGGACTCCACTCCATACCAGAGCAATTCAAAAGATTAAAGCCAAGGTCAGGGAACTTCCCATACTGTATATATCTGATGATGCAGCTTATAAGATTGTAGAATCCGATGCCAGCAACATCGAATGGGGGGGTATATTAAAACAAAAAAAAGACAATGAAGAACAGGTTATCCAGTTCGCTTCAGGAACATGGAACCCCACTGAGAAAAGATATTCTACTATAGAAAAAGAGGTGAAAGCAGCATGGAATAGCATCGACAATTTGAGTTCCATCTGGTCAGTAGACCATTTCTTCTTAGGACAGATGCATCTACCCTTAAGAAGGTGCTTAATAAAGATATCAAGAAGCCTGGAGAAGCCAAATTTTCTAGATGGAAAGCCCTTTTTGCAAATTTTGATTTCGAAGTGGAACATATCAAAGGAGAAGACAACTATCTACCTGATTTTCTCAGCCGAGAATACATACAAACCTAGTCACAAGAACAAGAACATGTATTTGTTATTGAACTGAATGGGACCCAGATAATCAACAAGAAGTTCTCAGAACTATCAGAGAAGACCAAAGCTGGGAAGAATACAAGGAGAACTAGAAGCCAACTTGGCAACTAAGACAAACAAAAGTCTTAGATGCAGATCTACAGCCACAGACAGATCTTTTACACCTAGTGCCTGAAAGAAGAGTGTTTCCCAAAGGAAATTGCTGGATCCATGATATGGTGTATACTAGCAGTATGGCTGTAGCTCATCAATCAGAAGAGGCATTGCAAAATAATTTCCATGACATCGCAATGATCTGGTCTGAAGGAAGAAGACAAAGAAATATTTATCACAAATATTTAGTCATCAACAGAACTAGAAACACAGATTGGACAATCACCAGAAATTCTCCTATCTTATGGCCACAAAATAATCCTAATCTTATTTTTCCTAACATTGTTTTTAATTATGCAGGTTATAAAAAATTATGGTGGGATCTCCTAAATGTTGATGGAAAGGAAGAAATCCATTATACAAAATTAAAATTTGGATCAATTAGGTCCATGCAAAGAAATCAATTTTCAGGATGGTTAGGTGACTAGTGGAGAGATTTTGGAGTAAATTGCACTGCTATAGATCCAATCTTTTATGAAAGTTATTTTCAGATGTCATGTGACAAATGCTACCACAGAAATGCTGTTGACTGTTTTCACATTCCTTGTACCACAGTAAGTGATCTGCTTAATTATCCGGATCACCATATACTACAACAATTTATGGCTAGGCATGACGAATGGCTAGTCATGACTAAAATAAAGCATCAATATGTGCTGAATAAACATATGACAGTTCGGAAAATCAATACAAAGGCATGGGATGGCCTCATTTATCCCAGAAGTAGATTCCCGGGAATCATAGCTCTCGGTAAATCATCTGACAGTGCTAGTCCTTCTTCATAAAAAGGTTTTCGTGGGTTTATCCAGAAAGCTCCACTGTGTAATTACGTTCTCCAGTCATGAGGACTATTCATGACCAGTTTCCTCGTGGGCCTTAACTGGTTTAAAGGAATCCACTTTGTAGATAATATGCTTTCCGTAGGATTGATTGTAATCTTGTAATAGGAAAAATATTCTTTAGTCACGAGACTCGGAGCACTTCTTCGACTTTTGGTGGATATTGAACCACATCTCCATGACTGATAGAATCTTTCGTACTCAAATTGTTGGTCCAATGCTTGGATGTTTGTCCCCTCTTCTTCCTATAAAACAAAGAGAGTCAGGCTCATTCGGGGCATCGAGAGTTAGAGTTATTGTGTCTTTTCAAGTTTGGAGTCGAGAGCTTCTCCTACTCTGCAACTGCGGACATTCAGTCTGATCTGCTTGCATCACGAGAAAAATTCAATTCTTTAGGTGATTTGAGAAGCCTGCGCATCAGTGTGAGAGCACTAGTGAGAACCTAAAGTGGTCAGATTGTTAGTGTGTCTGTCTATATGTGTGTTTTGAGTATATGTTCAAAGACAGAGTCTGTGTAATCGCCAGGTAGCCTCCAGTAAGCTATCTTAGTATTGAGTAGCAATAATTTGGTAAATGCGAACACAATCCATCTCTGGTATGAATAGACTGTAAATCAAGTGTAATCGATATCTGAAAAATTCAGTAAAAGAGTGTTATTTCATTTTTTGCATCCGAGTACTGTGTGCTTTAATTTGTGCTGCTGTGTAGTAGTTGTCTCATAATCTTCACTCGAAGTTCATTAGGGGTTCGCCAAAGGTTCGAAGGGACTCCAGACTGTTGGAAGATGAGGAAGCCATATGTAAGGTCACAGAGTGTAAAATATTCGAGTAGGTTTGCACTAAGTTCACCAGAGGTCGATCAGTGAGGACAAATGAAGAGACACAGCAAGGCCAAGTTAGCAGAAAGCGACAGCAGCATAGCGCGCGGCACTGTAGCAGCACTGTAGCAAGCTAGCAAGCTTTGTAAAAGCCCCTTCATAAAATTGGTATCAGAGCCAGTAACGTCTGGTTCGCTAGGTTAGTACTCATTTTTCCATCACTCTATAAAATGGATCCAATTAGAAAGTTTGTTTCATACCGTGATATTGAAGAGCAAGAGTCCTCTATTCAAGAAAATCCCCTTCGAGATATGTTTGCTATTGCATCTAGTAAGGTTTTAAATTCTGCTGAACTTGAATATGAAGAAAGCCAACCCTCTGCTAGATGGCAGCTACCTTCAATTAATGCTTCAGAAGTCTATGCAGATCTGTCTGCCTTCCATTTAATTGCCGCTACTAGGATAAGTATAAAGGAATCTATCAGTCAGATTCAGGAAAACTCTCACTGTGTACAATCTATTCTGTTACTTAACCCCAAGCAATTACAGGCCGAGGCTAAGCGTCTAAAAACTCAGTACCTTCATTTGGGTTGTATCAGAATTGGAATACATGCATTAACACATCAGGGTTTGAATACTTTTGTGTTAGCCACTGTCCGAGATCTTACACACAACAAATATACAAATTCATTAATAGGAGGGATAGTTTCACCTCTTTCAAATGGTCCAGTATATTTTGATTGATATCCAAATTTTTCAGTTTATGTCTTTGATGAAACTATTGAGAGCATTCTCCAACTCTAAATCCAGACAACTGGATTTGATATGAATAAGAAAAGACATAATATAGCAATCCAAACCAGAGGCTACTTCAGGATCACAAATACCCTATATGCTGTTTTTATGCATGCCCCCAGTAAAGATTCTAAAGCTAGTGTTGTGGTGTTAACAGACTCTAGAAATCAAAAAATAGAACACCAAACAATCAGGTGGGAAGATTTGACATTCCCTGAACACTAGGTGGTTTCAAACCCTAGGCCTCCATCATTTAATAAAATTATTTCTGCAGATATCAAAGAAGAGTCTTCATCTGTTGTCTTATCTTTCCCCCATAGATCTACTATAGACAGAAAGAGGATAGATCAAATGTGCAGGAGTTCACCATTATACAAAAATCCTGAACTTGTTGACACTGCTTGCACAAGTTCTCTTGTAAATACTTGCAAACATATTTCATTGTTTGAATTAGCCCAGATGGTAAATTTTTCTTCCCTAGAAGTTAAATGTCCAGAGTGTCAGTATCTATTTATTTTAAGCTAGCTTGCAGATTTGGTAATCCATGAGAACCATCATCCTAGGACTGGTGAAAACCCACCTACAACTTCTCTCAATCCATGTCCTAATCCTAAGTGCTTTGAAATTCCATTTCCTCATGAGTCAAAGCATGTTTTAATGATGCATGAGATTCCTAATTTGGAAAATGAAGATCTGAGGTTAACCCAAATGTTTTCAGTAATGAGACCAGCCAAACCAATATATGGTCTTGGTTATCTTGAGCAAGCTAATGGCCTTACACCAGATTGTCGATTTGGTTCTGTTCTAGATGACTGCAAAAAGCTAACAGTCATGGAGATACATAAATTCTTCACTTTAATGGACGGATGTCTGAAAAATAGAGTCTCTGTCAAATGGATGAAAGCCATGTTGAATTGGGATCTTTTTACAAATCCTAAAGCAGAAGAATTTGGTTTCAGTCATTCTATGTCTGAGAAAATAAAATTGTCTCAAGAATGGAAAAGCCACATGGAATGTACTAACACATGGATCTCATTCTATGTTTGGTTAGAAAAGAGAAAGCAACAAATGATTTTAATGACTGATGCATCCACTTCATCTCAACATTCCTGGATAGCACTAGATGGACTTAAAGTTGAAACACCTACAACTTTTCGTCCATACAAAGGCATAGTGCTTGGAGAAGGACAAAATTCTGCCAAAGCAATACCATTAGTATTAAAGAATGACAGTGCATTTGGTACTGATGGCAGAATACATAAAACTTCTAAACAGGTGAATCGGAAAAATACAGCTGTGAAAGGTCTTGAAATGAACATGGCCAAATCCAAAGAGGTCAAAGAACAATTTGATACTGTCCAAGTTTGTTTAAATTATGTAAATAATTCCTTGAATAATGTTCAAAATTCTACTTCAGCAATTAGAGGATATGTTAGAAAATCTCTACTAAAGATAGAGAATGTTGAAGACAAAATGGTAGAACATATTGGTTCTACATCTGGACAAATACATGAACTGGTACAGAAGATGAATCAATTATCTATATCCAAAATAGAAAAACTAGTTCCTTCTTCTTTTTTGCATAAAGCAAGTGTCCGTATTCAAGATCCTGTCAAGCCAGTCGACAAGTTTCCTTTTTTATTCCCCAAAGAAAAAGCATCCCAAGAACCAGAAAAAGTTAACACTCCAAGTGAACATATTTCTATAGCAAGTCTGTTTAAGGATGAGGAAAAGGAACCAGAAGTTATGCCTACAGATGAGCCCTTGGAAAGTCAATACAACAGATATTCAACACCTGATATCAGAGAAAAAGGCAAACTGCCTGAAACCCACACTTTCTTCCCTGATTCTTATAGGGAATGGACTATAGATAACCTCAGTGTCGGCCAGATAAGACAAATGGTAGACATGATGTTTACCGAATATAAACTTATGTGTCTAAGAGGGAAAAATGAGGTAGAAGCCTGCAAAACAATTATCCAATGTTTCACAGGCACACTATCAAAATGGTGGGAAACAGAATCTTCTCCTGCTTTAATTAAACAGATGGAAGAACAACTTCTCAAGGATGAGCAAGGAAATATAATTCATAATTCAGATGGGACAGTACAGAACAACATGATTGGAGCCTTAATCTCCATGATTGTTGAGCACTGGTGTGGTTATGAGGTTGAAATAGTCAATAAGCATGAGATTATTTTAATGAATCTCAAGTGCAATAAAATATCCCAATATGAAGACTTCCATCGAGATTGGATGCAAAGAATCTATGAAGTCAAAGACTCAAATAATTTGCTATGGAAGCAAGTTTATCTTGCAGCACTTCCTTCAAAGTTCGTTGACTATCTCAGAATGCAAGAATTTTTTCAAATGCCCTTTGAGTCTTACACATGGGGACAAATATATTCAATTATTACTAAAGCTCTGGTTGGTCTTTGCACAAGCTTGAAAGTTAATAAGTCTCTAGAAAAGTTGTCCAGATTCCCTGACAACAAATCATTATGCAGCAAGTATGGGTTATCTCTTGATGATCCATTAGTAAAAAGGAGAAAAATCAAGAAACGAGCCAAGAAAGAAAAGAATTTATCAACCAGAAGAGACTTTAAGTCGAAAGGCCGATCTTTTTGACAACATAAAAGGAAGGAATATTACAAATAATATAAACGACAACATTTACATTTATTACTATACATTTAATACGTTAGAAGTTCCTTTTGCTTTACAAACATATGCCTATTGTCATAGTACTTAGAAGTTCCTTTTGCTTTACAAACATATGCCTATTGTCATAGTACAAATGACTAAGAATATATTCCATATCGAAGTTCCTTTTGCTTTACAAACATATGCCTATTTTCATAGTATTTTGTTTCTCTTTTAGGCTTGTTTGCCTGTCTCCCATGTCTTTTTGGCTTCACAATTGGTTTTCTGGTTCTGCGATTTTCCTGTTATGTTTATTTACTAAGGAATTTCAAATGTTTGAGATTATTTTTGCACGTTTGTGAAATTTGTATTTATTCTTAACTTTGTATTCAAGAGGTATTAAAGCTCTGATGTAGTATAATTGCTAAGAATTGAATGAATGATGAATCCTTATGAATGTAGTGGGAGGGAACATTCAGAAATTTTCTAGGTTTTGTGACTCTAGAGAAATATGAAGACTCAATACATGATTTGTTCCTAGGTTATCCCAAAACACCCCCCTCAAAAATTGAATTTAGACTGAAACCTATTTTTTGCACCCAAAAAATGAAAAGTTATTTTAGAAAGCTTTGGAATTCAATAAATATTAATACTATTTTCACCTGGGTAACATTCTTCTATATTTAGCTTAGCATACAAGAATTATATAATGTTACAGAGAGAGGTTTTTTGGTTTTCAGAGCACACAAGAACTAGACCAGGCATGCCAGAGAAGAAAGAATCCTACATAATTCAATGGGTTAGTGTTAAAAAATAACATGTAACTGGACATAAAGTTTTTATTTTCAATCTTTTCATAAATTTTGTTTGCTATTTTAAAATATAATTGATCTTTTCTCGCCTAAGCACATCCCATTTTAAATATTGAATATTGAAGTTCCTTTTGCTTTACAAACATATAATATATTCAATATTGTAAAACATATTGAATATTGAAGTTCCTTTTGCTTTACAAACATATAGTATATTCAATATTGTACAACATATTGAATATATTCCATAGACACCTAGTTTCTCAATATAACCATCCAAACGGACTCGATATTTCCTTTCTTTCTTCTCCATTTTTAAAATAGGTTAATTCTTTGAAAATTATTATTTAATATAATTAAAATTAAATGAAATATAATGTAAAGTAAATGATAACATATTTATTTAATTAAATATAATTAAAATAAATGACGAAACACCTTTATACCGTGTAAAGTAGTTTGAGATAAAGTGTTTTGTTAAGGTATAAAAGATTATTGTTTTGAACCTTATGTGTACAAATCTAGTGATGAATACTACGTGTAAAAATCTAGTAATGAATACTACGTGTAGGTGTGATTCATTTTAAATAAAAATTCTAAATGATTTTAATAACTGAGATATTTTAAATTATATTCTAGTGATATTACTAATTTAAAAAAATTCATATATATATATAATTATAATTTAGATTGAATATGAAAAATATTTTTATATAGTTTAGATTGAATATAAAGACGTGAGAGCAGGCTTGGAATTGCAAATTCTTTTTGCCCGTCAAACAAAAATTTCGTGACATTTTTACATTTTCGATGCCCTTCATTTTATGTTCTACGTAAATTTAGAAATGTCAACCTCCCTAATTAGACAACCACTTTCCAAACTATTTTTGATGCCTTTCATTTTACGTTCTAAGTAAATTTAGAAATGTCAACCTCCCTAATTAGACAACCACTTTCCAAACTATTTTTGATGCCTTTCATTTTATGTTCTAAGTAAATTTAGAAATGTCAACCTCCCTAATTAGACAACCACTTTCCAAACTATTTCATAAAGTGCAGGATGCCAACTAAAAACTGCAACCTCTACCAACAAAAAAAACTACAACCTCTGCTCAGTTAAGAGAAATACCTCGTTTTCACAAATGTTGAGTGCATTGAATACCCCCCTGCACACACATTGGAGAAATTAAATAAATGGATACAAAGGAGTTATCAATTTCTATTGCTTTGAAACTCCAATATAAGTCTATTCGAGTTTTAGGGTAAGGAAAGCCTTCTTCGAAAACCATTGGAACTTAACCCAATGACTACATAATTATCAATTGCCAAATGTTTATTTCAGTTCTCAAGTATCATCAATCTAAAGCTTTACAAGTCCAAAATAAAAGCTAATACCTTTGACCTTTAACCAGTGAACAGTAGACAGTTATGCCCAAAATTTTCTCTCTAGTCCAACGTGAAAGAACAATGAATCATATCAACCTAAAGCTTTACAAGTCCAGAATAAAAGCTAATGCATTTCTTTAACGAGTCAACATAGATAGTTATGCCCAAAATTTTCTCTCCAAGTGAAAGAACAATGAATCATTTATGCGGAACTGTGAAATGATAATCAAAAATATATCTAATGATAATCAAACATGTATCTAACTATGTATTCATGTTATATCTGAAATAATGGCGGAGACTTTCCAAGAGTAGATCACTTTACAGTTATCCCTAAAATGCTTTCATTACTTTATGTAAATAGAGAGTGAGAAATAATAATGAGAGAAATCAAACATTCAGTCTAGGGAAATACACATTAATAGTCTAGCGAATAAAAGGGAAGTCAAACATTCCAAAGAATTATGCAGAATAGAAATCTAATAGTTAGGGAAAATACTCATCAAACACACATGGGATTGGTGAATTCTTATAACTTCCCTGTTGAGGAGAAAATTAGAAGTCCCACTTTAGCATCACAAGCACCAAGAGCTCATAAGCTTTCTTCAGCAGCCCATTCCTGCACAAGGAGGCAAGGATGCATAGAAGGATGGAATTGTGAACTTACTATTTCCGTGCACATTCTAGATCTAATGGAAACCCAATATTTGTTGATGATAACTAAACAAGCTCGTGAACCCCAAAAGTTTAGAATGAGAATCCGATAACAAAAAGGGAAAAATAATACTAATTACAGACGTATACCAACCATCTTCCGTTCATAAGGGTTTGGTTTCCTAATAAATAGGAGCATAAATACAACGTTAAAATTCTCACCAATCTATTGACATAAAGTTAATGTAATGTACTATAATTTGTACGTATAGTTGAATGAGGTATTATAATATTCATAATATTCTACTGTAGGCTATCTTTACTTGCGCTTAAGGTATTAGAGATTTTGACGGTTTAACTTTAAAATTGGAAGTCATTTTGACAGTTTACTTATTATAACACACGTCAAATTTGACGGTGAAAAATTTTCAACAACTGTCAAATACGTTTTGAAATCCAAAATACGTCATGTGGACGTTAATTTCTAGGCCTGTGTGAGAGATTCTAGTGTAGAGATTGTTTTTTTATTTTATTTGATTGATTTCACTGGATGCATTGATTTCAGAGTAGTTGTTGATTTCTAATTCTATTTGGTTGCTTGCATTAGATGCATTGATTTAAGTGTAGATGTTGATTTCTAATCTTATTTGATTCCTTGCACTAGATGCATTGATTTTAGTGTAGATGTTGATTTCTAATCCTATTTGATTACTTGCACTGGATGCATTGATTTAAGTGTAGATGTTGATTTCTAATCTATTTGATTTTTTGCACTAGATGCATTGATTTTAGTGTGGGTGTTGATTTCTAATCCTATTTGATTACTTGCATTAGATGCATTGATTTCAATGTAATGTTGGTTTCTATTCCTATTTGATTGCTTTCACTAGATGCATTAATTTTAATGTAAATGTTGATTTCTAATCCTATTTGATTCCTTGCACTAGCTGCATGGATTTCAATGTAATGTTGATTTCTATTCCTATTTGATTGCTTTCATTAGATGCATTGATTTTAGTGTAGATGTTGATTTTTTATTTGAGGTAACTGGATGTATGATGTACGTTGATTTTAAGGTAATTAGATTAATAATGTACATTGATTTCAGTTTAAGCATGAGAAAAATATTCACAACATGCATTGATTTTTTCACTACAATAATTCAACGATAAATAAAATACTTGAATTTTCATCTTAGATAAAATATTCACTTGAAATGTTTGCTTCTTGAAATTGTAAACTATTTGTAATTGATAAAGAGTTTAGACTTCTGTGATCCATACTTGATTGTTAGAGATTTCAGCAAAATCACATAGAGAATCATTTGTCGACGCGTTTCGAACCAACTAGTGTGGTTCATCGTCAGGACAAGTTGAGGAACAAACCTGAGCGATCCGTTAAATAGAGTATGTAGGTCCTTCAATGGCTATATGAACAGGCAATGGTTAAAAGGTCCTTTAACGGTTATAATATATAAATATAAATATATATTTATTTATTTTTATTATTTTACTTATTATTATTATTTAATTAATTATTTATTTATTAACACTAATATTATTGTATTATATTAACCTCAAGCTAATATTACTATATTAATTTTAAATTAACATTTTTGAATATTATTATCAATAATAGATTAGGGTAATTTATATTTTATTTTTATATTCTATTATTATTATTATTATTAATTTTTATTTATTTATTTATTATTATTATTATTCATTATTATTTTTATTTTTATATCAAATTATTAAATTGTTGTCATTAATAGTAATATTATTGTAATAACCTTTAGTAATATTATAAGATTAACTCCAAGCTAATATTATAATGTTAATTTCCAATTAATATTAATAATATTAGTCTCAGGTAAAGTTATTATTATTTTAATTTTTAATTTTTAATTTTTTTATTTTTATTTGTAATTGACTACATTTCTATTATTCCCATTTTCCATCATTCAATATTGTTAGTCACTTTGCATTCAAATTCTTACTTGGGGTTTAGCACTCTATAAGTAACAATTATTATCATTGGAGATAGATATTATTAATATTGGAGAGCAAGAGAGACAAGGTATGACATTTACTACAATAGCTTGAGTTAAATATTTGAATGGTCTATGATTTCAACCGCCATTTTCATATGATTGATATGAAAAGATGGAAAAATTAACATGTTTGAGAATGATCACAACGAATACTATTTGTAATTGACTACATTAATATTCACATTTTCTATCATTAAACACTGTTACCTTGTCACTTTACATTCAAAATGTTATGAAACCAGCTCACAAAAAGATATAAAAGAGAGATCCACGCCTTAGAATTCAGCCTCTTCGAGGGGGCAACCTCATTTACATTACATAAATGAGCAATTCTTGGATGATTCAAATGACAAAACCTCCTTTCTATATATAGGAGTCTAAGGAGTCACAATATAACCAAGCCAACCTAACAATAATAATATAAAACCACAAAAAAAACAATAGAGGGATTCTATGGGGCACAGTAATAACAATATGGGGACAATAGGGGCACAACAATATTAATAAGGGATACAACTACAATAGTAATGGGGTAATCACTAGTATTATAGGGACCCAACATGCTCCTCTCCTCAAAAAATTGTTGTCCTCAACGCTTCAGTAGTTCTGGATGCTTCTGTATAAGATTCTCATCCTCCCATGTGGAATCTTCAGCGGATAAGTTCTTCCACTTGATAAGATACTCCGAAATTGATCGATTTCGTAACTATCGAGTTCTTGTTTCTGTGACTGATTCTGGTTCCAATATAATTTTTCCTTCCTTGTCAAGTTCTGGCAATATTGTTTGAACTGGGAGCTTGTCACCTATAAACTTCTTTAAACATGAAACATGGAAAACTGGGTGCAATCGAGAAGCTGCAGGAAGCTCCAATTTGTATGTCATAGTACCAATCTTTTGCAAAACCTTGTATGGACCATAATACTTTGGTGATAATTTATTATCCTTTTTAGCTTGCTTGAGGGACATTTGCTTATATGGTTGTCACTGTAGGAATACCCAATCACATACATTAAAACTTCTTTCACTGTGATGTTGATCTACCTGTTGTTTCATTTTATTTTGTGCCAACACGAGGTTATCCTTTAAGAGTTGGAGGACATGTTGTTGATGTTCGATGTGATGTTCCACTACTTGAACCTTAGAATTTTCTCTTAAATATGATGTGATGGATGGTGGTTGATATCCATAAAGTGCCATAAATGGGGTCATTTTTGTTGCTGTATGGAAGGAAGTGTTATACCACCATTCAGCTAGAGGCAGCCATTTGACCCATTGTGTCTGTTTATCAGATACAAAGCAACGAAGATATCCTTCCAAACATTTGTTTACTATCTTAGTTTTCCCATCAGATTGAGGATGATAAGATGAGCTATGAGCTAACTGAGTACCAAGACAAGAAAATAATTCTCTCCAAAAATTTCCAGTGAAAATGGGATCTCTGTCACTTACAATAATCTTTGGGTTTCCATGTAGCTTTTGAATTGTTTCCATAAATGCAGTAGAAACTGTACTGGCTTTAAATGGATGTGATAATGCACAAAAGTGTGCATACTTGGTAAGTCTATCAACTACCACCATGATGACACTCTTTCCCTCAGACTTGGGTAAACCTGTGATAAAATCCATTGAAACCTCCTCCCAACGTTGGCTTGGAATGGATAAAGGTTGTAATAGACCCGGTGTCTTAATTGTTTCAACTTTATTTTGTTGGCAAACCAAACATTCCGCCACAAAATTTTGAATATCTGATTTAAGGCCCTCCCAAAAAAATTCCTTCTTAACCCTGTGGTAAGTTTTTAAAAATCCTGAGTGCCCTCCTAAGGGGGAAGTGTGCAATTCCATAAGAATCTTTTGTTTTAACTCGGAATTCTTATAGAGATATAAGTGATGTTTGTACCATAACGAATCATTTTGCCAGATAATTGTATCAGACGAACTGGAGTCTTGTTGTAACTTTCGAATAAGTTCCCACACTTCTTCATCATTCTTCCATTCTATTATCGGGAAATCTAGTGTCCACTCGGAGCTGCTAGTCCCACTAAGACTGGTAGCTATCTTAGAAACAAACAAACTAAAACTACTTTCGCTTTCCTTTATGAGAGGTAGATGAGAGTGGAATGAAGGACACCAACCTCAGTCTTGCGCTTGGTTCCTTGCTCGGTTCCTCTTCCTTCTGACAGATCCTTGCCGCTTCTCCTTCGTCTAGCCAACTTCAAAGAGCACCTATGGAATCAAAGCAGAATAATACTATCGAAGAACAGAGATCTACAATCATAAAAAATATAGGACCAAATGTATATTGACCACACAAATGCATATATCATCAAACATACAAGAATGTGGAGGAAAACTTGAATAGCTTTATTAATATCAAGAGTAAGAAAAGAGGATTACAACCAATTGTTCTGACCCAGCGTCATCCTCCAGCATGAAAGCCCTTCTTTCACCTCATGAAAAGCTTAGATCACCCAACACTATGATATTCCAACAAGAAACCAACAACACTTCCTTACAAGATATAAAATTCCAGCCTCTGGATCTCTAGGATGAGGGATCCATATATAGATGATTGCAAGAGGGTGAGTCAGCTTTTGGGATTTGATTAGTGTCCTCTCTCTGATAGTTTTTTATTCCACTTGGAGATTGATGATTTCTTACTCATCCCTGGGCGAATTCAGAGAGGCAAGTGTCACAGGAGAAGTTTCTGGAAGATTCCATGATCATCCACCTCGCAAATTGTCTCTGCCATTTGTCCACTCTCGCCCATCGCACCCCATAGAAGGGATTTTCAGTATGCATCGCACCTCTCGTGTGCATGAGGTGGGATGCATCATACTTTGACCATGGAGCAAGTGAGATGGTCCAGGTTTGACCAGTTCTGAGTATTTTTTCATGGAGAACTTCTGGGAGATGATGTAATCAGCTGACCTTGTTCTTTTAGGGGATGGAACAACACTTTTAGGGACTTAGGAGCCCTTGGTTTATGGACATGTTTGATTGGGGTTGCAGTGCCCAAAAATGTCTATAACAGTTGCCCCCTAAAGCATGAGTTCGTTAATCTTTTGATGTCGGGTGAAATGCTTTATAATGAGGATCCGAAGTTTTTTCAAGCTGGAAGGCGACTTGTAATAAGATACAATATAATACATTATCTTCATAATATTTTTCATGATCTAGCTGAGTCGGGCATTCCCATGCTCAGCTTTATAAATTCATTTTCATGTACATAAGACAGACAACCGTTTGTGCGGGAGACTGATGATTCTGATAGAGCCATCATCCTTTGATTCGGATGATCATCTGTGAAACAAAAATGTACATTTGATGTCTTTATTTTCCTGAATTATCGCAGCCCGAATGGATGAAACTAGATCTGGGGTCTTCAAACTCGTGCAATCTTCACTTGGAGTACAAGTCGATCCATGTGAAAGATGTTCTGGAGTCAAACATGGAAAGACATCACCTGATTACCAGCCAATGATGTAAGCTGTTAACAGGCGCGAGAGGAATCACCGATAATGATGATGATCCTCAAGGTACCACAATAAAATTTGCGTGGTGTGAATAAAGGACTTGGTGTCGAACACCACACAAAATCTTTTGGTCGAAGGCCATTGATGGAAACCTGTCGCCGGAAGTGAGAAACTTGCCATTGAGGCATGCAAGCTTCAAAGTACTGAAGGGGTTGTTCCTAAGTCGACTTCTTGGATAATGAGCTGATGTTGACAAGAAGTGACTTGCCGTAGGAGGGTCTTAATGAATCCCACATCTACGACACAGAACGAAGTAAATGATTTTGGAGGTGAAAACGATCTGATGATACAGGGTTTAGTGTGGCCGTCATGAAAGAATGGAGCGTGAATTTATTGCAGAGAATGAGACACATGTGAATTCTCTGAGCAACTTCTCTTGAACATACCGGTGACACTGACATGATGTATTGGTAGCGTTAACCCCAAATTTGGATGTTGTGATGGACCAATGGTGACATGACCAGTGAACGGAACAACCCAACCCGACTCAGATGCAGAGTGAAAGTGTCATGTTCAAGAGCGACTTGCTACCAATAAAGTTTCTTCAAGTTTTCTTCCCAATTTTTCTCCAGTCATTGCTGACCAGTACCTCTTTATTTTTGTCAAGCTTGAGGAGGATAACATATGCTTGTTCTATAATTTTCCCTTCGGGAAAACCCGTCGCTATATTTTAACGAGCCTAGCGACAGTGAAAATCGTTCTTATCTGTATGGACAAGTTTGTCGCTATTCGGTTTTAATGAGTTTAACGACAAAGATAACTCAGTCCTTTTCAATTTTAGAGAGTCTGAAAGGGACATAAAGGAAAATCCAATAATCCTTTTTCGTTATGTAATCCCTTAAGTCTGAAAAAGTATAAAATAATATGAAAGGGATGAATTTTTTATAATTTTAACGAGCCGAACAAGACAAGCGCTCGATCTTTTTGTGTAATAATCCCTTAGGTCCAAAAAGATTAAAATCTAGAGGAGGGATAGCACTTCCGGTCACTTTAACAAGCTGGAGAGGCCAATCGCTCGGCAATCTTTTCATGTTTTACGAGTCAGGTGAAAAGATCTTAAAGGAGACTCGTTTTTTTAGGAACGAGTGATAATTTCGGGTAGCAGCTGATTCCAGGTAAGGTTTGGAATTTCCCAATCACGGCAGTGTCACAAGGATGGCTAACAGGATCACTCTTCGCAGTTGTTCCTCAAAAGGGGTAAACAATCAAATGGAGGTGAATGATCGGCTAAAACAGAGTGGAGGTGATGATGAGAACACGACCAAGGCTCAAAAGCTGATGATAATGCATTCACAATGGTTATTTACCAGAAATTGGTTCATTTTTTAGTGAGCTTAAACTCTAGGGGAACGTTTGCTCATTGCTTATGTTTAATTTTTAACGAGCTTGAACTCTGCATAAAAACTGCTCATGGTGGGTTTATTTTTTAACGAGATTTAACCCTGCAGTAGCACTGCTCGTGATAAGTTTGCATGCCCCCAGCATAATAACAAAAATCGAGGTGCATGCCCCCAAAGTTTCATTGCATTCAACACAGTGGTTGGAATGAAGGTTTACCTTCGAGATCTTTGAAAGGCTCGACTTGGAAAGGGAGTTGTTTCATTTTTTAATGAGGTTGATGCAGGATAGGAACCGTCCTTAGAATCCACCGTATTTACAGTATTTGATAGAAAATAAAAAATTGAAGGATGGTTCAGGTCACTGGAACTATCTTCCTTACAATCCGGAAGATGGGAACGATGGTGGTAATCTTCCCATGGCGCCCTGTCAATCATCATTGACTGAACAATTCCTTCGTCTGTAGAATGTACTTGCGACCAAGGATATGAAGGGGTATCATATTCCTTAGACCTATCTATCCAAACGCTCGATGAGCGTTGATTTGGGTTTGCCCTCGAGGCCAAGAAAATTGATTGCTACAATATTTCTAAAATGGCCATGATCCATGCTGACAAAATGTTCAGGAATCTTCCAAATCTTTTAGATATAGAAGATATCGTATCGTAGGTTCCCACTGTGGCCACTTCCGCCAGATTGTTTGGAGGTGGTAGGGCAAAAGTTCCCATTAATGTGGGGTCTTTTGGTAGGCCTACTCCGATATTTTGAAGCGAATGAGGGCTTTCATGGATCATCGGAATCCTTCCCGTAACTTGTGAATTGTTGGGGAGAAAAATTTGTTGGTCGATGATTGTAATTCCTCCTTGGAAGGAAATGCAATCTTCCTGAAGTAGGTCGACACAACGGCAGCCATAGCATATATCCAGGGCCTTCCCAGTAGGATGTTGTAATCGAGGTTTCCGTCGATTACTTCAGCATCTATTTCTACTATTTTGCCCCCCAGTTCAACTTGCAAGTTACTTAAAATCCCATATGGGGTGTATGTTCGTCCATCAAATGCTTTTAATGTCGTCGAAGATCGCGACAAGGGTGGTGATCCTAAAGTTTTCCAGCAACTCATCGACATAATACATGTAGATGCCCCCTCATCAATAATTTTTCGATGAACAATTTTGTTGAGGGCTTTCACTTGAATCAGGAAAGCTAGTTGAGCTGGTAACTAAGGGTCATATCCTTTGTGATTAAAGGACACAAGATTGGAATCCGTTGGGTCAATCCCACCTATTGCCGATAATAAAGCCTGCTTTTTGGAGGGGCAATTTTGCAGTACCTCAAGTGTTGACATAGCGGATGGCGATTGGGCCAGATCTTCCACTATATTATAATGTTGCGCTGCTCTGGCACAAGGATTAAATGTCGATTTGTGTACTACTCCCTTTGGCGGCTTTATCGTTAGTTTAGGAATGATGGGTGGCACAACTTCGGTTGAAGTTGTTGTCGAACTACTAGGTTGATCATTAGCCATGTTGTCTGACAGCTGTGGATTCCCGTAATCTTTATTCCTTGTTGATATCAAAGCATCATTTTGCTGCTTCGAAAATGACAACATTAGCACTTGGGACGGGGAAGCATTATCACTGGCAACCAGATTTGTTCCTGGATTTGGAAACGGATCAGTCAATACCGCCGAGGTTTTTGAATTCTTGAAGAATTTTCTAAGCTCAGTTTTATATGGACATTCTCTTGTCCAATGATCCTAATCACATATAAGGCATGGACGATTTGGTTTCCTATCTCCAGAAGGGTTTGCAAAAGATTTTTCAGGGGACGACTCCTCCTGTTTCTTCTTTTTCCCTTTCTTTTTCTTCTTGCCTCCTGGTTGCTTGGTTTCTTTGCCTTTGTCAGTCGATACGGCATTTACTTTCGAGGCGAGAAGTTCTTCATTTGCATTTTGACCTGAAACCGTACGGGCCTTTTTCGACTTAGCCTTTATAGTTTTTGTGCTGGTCGTTCCTATCACGCTGTCCCTCGCATGAGAGTCTTTGTTTGATTTAGGAGAGAGAGGAACAGAAAATTCCGGTCTAGGAGCATCAGGGATTTTATCGTAGAGTGTGCCAAACTAGGTATAGATCAAGTCTAGATATTGCACACGAGAAATTACTTGCTCTTCAGTGACGACTCCTCCCTTTGCCACATCTTCCGTAATAGAAGGTAACAACGACTTAATAAACCATTCAGCCAATAGCTGATCAGGAACATATGTTTTTACCATTCTATGACGACGTTGCCACTCATGAATATGATCGGATATGTGAGTGGCCGTCTTTTGCTTGAAATTGGTAAGAATCTCTATTCTCGTTTCGTACCTTATAGGTAACTGAAAATGGGTTAAAAAGGTTGTGGCTAGGGCGCTGTAGTTATCAAACGAAGCTCTAGGCAATTCGATATACCATTTTGCTGCCGGACCAGTTAACGTTCACTGAAAAAGGCCAAGCTTGATCGAATCATCATTTAGGGTGTTAGATGAACACCACAGGTGAAAGGTCATCACATGATTCGATGGGTCTTCACCCGGATTTCCATTAAATTTAGGAATATCTTATGGAAGTTTATGAGGAATCGCTGGCCACCAAGGGGCATAAGCGATTGGATCGTTTTTTAGCCGATTTAGATTTGGTAACTCTAAAGTTGCTGTGAAGGGCAACTGTTGATTAAGTTTCGGCGAAGCATACCTAGGTTAAGATGGGATTGCCTGAGAAGTGGGTCTTTGCATACCAGCATAGTGCATTTGATACTGATAACTTTGATAAGGTTGATGGGCATAGCCATTATGAAATGGTTGATGTTGTCCGTTTTGAATATATGGCTGCCCATTACTTGCAAAGACTTGGTGCTCAGATCCTTGGTAAACTTGTTGGAATTGTGGTTGTTGATATTGCACCAGCCATGGTTGTGAGACCATGTGCTGTTGCCCAATACTGGCTGTTTGACCGAGATGAGGGGTAATGGTACCCATTTGAGCCTGGGTCACTCCAGTTAAGGAGCCACTAACCAATGATTGTGGTGGTGTTGCAGGGACAAGGGGTTGTTGGATTGCGACCTGAGAGACTTGAGGTTGGAATACAACAGGTAACGCTTGTACTTGCGACACCGTCATAATAGCCGGTGTAGTGGGGATATTTGACATAGGAAAACTTTGTTGCATTGAGTATACAACTCTTGGTTGTTGAGGCAGTATTGGCATCCAACCACTGGATGTAATTCCAACATAACCTAAATTCTGTTGGAAACTCTCATATGTTTGACCTCCTTGAGGAGACAATGAAAGGGCATATTGCCCCCCATACGGTGGTAATCCGGTGCTTAAAGGAATTATTTGCCTTTGAGGACCGGACTGCCCAAATTGACATTGCGAAGGATCAATTTTCTGAGACTCAACATAAGAGATTCCAGATATTATTCTGGACGAACAAACGACAACAGACCATACCGTCGAAACAGCCACTGGATGGATACCATCCAGTGATTATGAGCTAGTTCCGACAAATGGTACACCAACAAACATTGTCGGAGTAGCAGCAGGAAGTTCTGCCGCTGCTGTGTCAGATGACACAGTCCTAGATGTCGACGGTTGTTCAAACATATCTAGTCTATCCAAAATGTTTCCTATCGATTCTATAGGAACTTCCGATAACGATAGACTAATTTCTGATGAAGAAGGATATAGAGTGACCCCTACTCCAAATTGCGATGGAGTACTAGATGGTGGATCCTCTACAATCTCTTCTATAGCAATCAAACCAGGTGGAAGAGGGAGACCGTCAGGTTTGTAAAATATTTCCGGTGCCAAAGAAGGTATATATTCTGTAGCGACTGATGTTTGGGGAACAACACCCTCCGAATCAGCTATGGATGGAGTCGGTTCAGGTATAGAAGTGTTTACCTTCACACTGGGATCAGTTCTACTGTCCTCTTGTGGCTGCAGAACTTCTTCTGTAAATGCAAGGGTACCAGAAATGTTTGGAGTAACCGGAGTCTCCGAGGGTGTCGGAACACTTGTTCCAACCTGACCAGGGGACTTTGAGCCAGTTGAATGAGTTCACTTTGTCTGGAATAGTTTTGATTTTGGGGACAAAGACGATTGGCTCATAAGTCTCCGCGAACGATGGGGTTTCAATTGACTTTCTTCCAGGATTGCAGATTACTCGATCAACTAAAAATAAAGGGGAAAATGTTTCCGAATTAAATGAATTTTAGACGCTTTGACACAACTTGTTTTTTCAATTTTTAAGAGTCGAGAAAAAAACAAAAGATGACTCTAGTTGCCTTCGATTTTTAATGAACCTGAAGTGACAAGTGCTCAGATGGACCTTTTCCTTTAAGGAGTTTGAAAAGGAACGAAAGAGACTACTCTGGAAATCTAGACAGAGGGATTACCAAACCAATCGCAAAACTGCAGAATAATTTTTACGGTACGACAATCAATCTTCCCGAATGTTGTGTTCAGTGCATTGCGATTGATAGGGCAGCAGACACGGCTTCCTATGGATAAAGGATATAGCCTATTGTGGTCTCCCAATATATACTCGACGATACGTGGGAGCACAAGTCCGTACTGGCACTTGTCGTCTCAAAGAGGAGGAATCACCCAACCAACAGTGAAAATGACAGTTACCAGGCTTTACAACGCCGGAATACGTCTCTAGCCTAAACTTCTAGATGTTGTGCGTTAGGTTCCAAAGCGTTTTTAGGTTCATTAAATTTATTTTACAGTTGATCTTTCTTAAGAAATTTGCCTTTCAGGTTCACTGCGTGATGTAGATGTACAATTCCTAAAATGCAATCTAAGATGATAAACAATCGTTTAATCTTCTTTTTGCAATGAAAATCCTAGCTACTAAAGAAAGAGAGATGATATTCTTTCAACATAGAGAAGAGAGCACACACTAGATGCACTGTCCTAAATCAAACCAACAAGCAGTGTAAATGCAAATGCACATGCATGTATTTGTTTTCAGCTTTCTTAATGTGTGAATGACAAGAAGAATGCTAAGTACAAATCTGAATTATATTTTCAAAGCGACAGTACTAACAGATTTCCCTTCAAAACGGAAAGAAGATAATGACGACACTTTACTATTTTGAATTGAAAACTGCTTTTGACACTTGAAAAACTACTAATTCAAATCAAATACAAGAGTAACTGTATAATCGACCATAAAGAACAATAGGATTCTTTTCTTTGACTGAAAACGACACTTGCGACGCTTTCAAATCAGAAGACGAAAATACGACTATGCTACTACTTTGTAAAAGAGAACTGAAAATGGCAGAAAATACATAAAAACATTCACATTTCTTTGCACAATGGAGGTGGAATGATGGAAAGGAAGGGGGTTTCCACAGTGGTATATTGGTCACAGATAGCAAAACTCCAGAATAGAGCTGAAAAGAGTGAAGAAAAACTAGGACCGGGAGGCAAAATTAGCCTTTTCTGATCATCACACCTGTAACATAGGGAAACAGGGATGCATCCCACCTACTGCACATGGGAAGTGCGATGCATCCAGATTTCCTTGAAGAGAGGGTGCGATGGTACCAGGACAAGACTTTACTTGGCTCTTGGTCACAGTTTGCAACTCAGTTCAGGGATTTAGGCCGAGGAAATGATGTACAGTAAATAGAAATCACAAGGGCTGATCTAATGATGTTACTAGAGCCACCACTAGGGCAATTAGAAAGCTTGCAAATCGATTGTTCAATTTATAAACAAAACCCAAAGATAAACTGAAGCAGCATTGATCTACTTTGCACTTGCATAGAAAATGCAGTTCGAAGGCTAGCTGGCTTGACTTCAGGCTCCATTTGTAAGTTTATAAAACAAACAAATATAGACAAACAAACAATCTATTCGCTCCCTAGTGGAGTCGCCATTTTTTTATCGGGAAATCTAGTGTCCACTCAGAGCTGCTAGTCCCACTAAGACTGGTAGCTATCTTAGAAACAAACAAACTAAAACTACTTTCGTTTTCCTTTATGAGAAGTAGATGAGAGTGGAATGAAGGACACCAACCTCAGTCTTGGGCTTGGTTCCTTGCTCGGTTCCTCTCCCTTCTGACAGATCCTTGCCGCTTCTCCTTTGTCTACCCAACTTCAAAAAGCACCTATGGAATCAAAGCAGCATAATACTGTCGAAGAACAGAGATCTACAATCATAAACAATACAGGACCAGATGTATATTGACCACACAAATGCATATATCATCAAACATACAAGAATGTGGAGGAAAAATTGAATAGCTTTATTAATATCAAGAGTAAGAAAAGATGATTACAACCAATTGTTCTGACCCAACATCATCCTCCAGCATGAAAGCCCTTCTTTCACCTCATGAAAAGCTTAGATCACCCAACACTATGATATTCCAACAAGAAACCAACAACACTTCCTTTCAAGATACAAAATTCCAGCCTCTGGATGTCTGGGATGAGGGATCCATATATAGATGATTGCAGGAGGGTGAATCAACTTCTGGGATTTGATTAGTGTCCTCTCTTTGATAGTTTTTTATTCCACTTGGAGATTGATGATCTCTTACTCATCCCTGGGCGAATTCAGAGAGGCAAGTGTCATAGGAGAAGTTTCTGGAAGATTCCATGATCATCCACCTCGCAAACTGCCTCTTCCATTTGTCCACTCTCACCCATCGCACCCCATAGAAGGGATTTTCAGTATGCATCGCACCTCCCATGTGCATTAGGTGGGATGCATCGCACTTTGACCATGGAGCAGGTGAGATGGTCTAGTTTTGACCAGTTCTAAGTAGTTTTTCATGGAGAACTTCTGGGAGATGATGTAATCAGCTGACCTTGTTATTTTAGGGGATGGAACAACACTTTTAGGGACTTAGGAGCCCTTGGTTTATGGACATGTTTGATTGGGGTTGCAGTGCCAAAAAATGTCTATAACACATTCCTCCCTTGCTTCGTTTATCCAATCTGGTTTTATAATAGAAATGGCGCACAACAATGCTTCCACATCCTCATCCTTTCTTGAGAGTGCATCTGCCACCACATTTTGCTTCCCTTTTTTGTAGATGATTTCAAAGTCATAACCCAACATATTTGTGACCCACTTTTGTTGCTCTTCAGAGGATAATCTTTGTTCTAAAAAGTATTTAAGGCTATCATGATCTGTTTTTACCTTGAAGTGTCTTCCCATTAGGTAGGGTCGCCATTTATTAAGTGCATGGAGTATTGCCAACATTTCCTTCTCATAAATAGCTTTGTGTAAAAACTTTCCCTTGATTGGATGACTTTCAAAAGCAATGGGTCTTTCATCTTGCATTAAAACAACACCAATTCCATTTCCTAAAGCATCACATTCCACAATAAAGGTTTTTGTGAAGTCTGGTGTAGCTAAGACCGGTGCTTGGCACATTGCCCCTTTAAGATGCTCAAAGGCCTTTGTTGCTTCTGTAGTCCATGAAAATGCATCTTTCTTCAATAATGTTGTTAGAGGTGCTGCTATTCTCCCATAATTCTTAACAAACTTGCGATAATACCCTGTCAACCCGAGAAATCCTCGCAGATGCTTTATGGATGTGGGGATTTTCCATTCCTTAATGGCTTTAATTTTGCTAGGGTCTACCTTAAATCCTTCATGAGATACAATATGACTCAGATATTCCACCTCTTGTACTCCAAAGACACATTTGGATCTTTTTGCATATAATTGTTTCTCCTCCAATAGTTGTAGCACCCTATCAACATGTCCAACATGATCCTTCCAAGACTTGCTGTAGATTAGTATATCATCTAAAAATACTAACACAAATTTTCTAAGAAATGGTTTGAAAATGGAATTCATCAAACCTTGAACTGTTGAAGGTGCATTGGTAAGGCCAAAAGGCATGACCAAAAATTCATAGTGACCCTCATGAGTTCTAAATGTTGTTTTGGGATTGTCTTTAATCTTCATTCTGATTTGATGATATCTTGAACGAAGATCCAACTTGGTGAAGTAAATTGATCCATGCAATTCATCTAGTAATTCATCAATGAAAGGAATGGGAAACTTATCTTTAATAGTGAGCTTGTTGAGCTCCCTATAATCCGGACACATGTGCCATGATCCATCCTTCTTGTGCACCAATACTACTGGAGCAGAGAAAGAACTTTGACTCGGTTGAATTATACCAGCCTCTAGCATTTCTGCAACCATACGTTCAATTTCACTCTTTTGGGCATAGGGATATCTGTACGCCCTGATGTTTGGAGGAACACTTCCTGGAATCAGATGAATAGCATGATCATGATCACGAATAGGTGGGAGACCTTTGGGAGTTTCAAATACTTTGGAATGATTGTCCAAGACTTTTTGGAGATCTGGAGAAATAGATGATTCCAATGTGGAAACATCTAGCGAACATAATTGTGCAATTACACCTCTTTGTTCCTTTTTTAGAAGATTTGTCATACCGTTAGAGCTGATTATCTTTCCCGGTTTCCCTGCAATACCCCTTAATTCAACTTCCTTTCCTTCCATAGAAAATTTCATGAAAAGTTCTTGAAAATTAAAAGCTATTGTACCCAAGGGTTGTAGCCATTAGACTCCTAGTACAACATCAACACCTCTTATTGGAATGGAAAGCATTGGGCTAGTCAATACATATTCTCCCATGGATAGCTTGATATTATGGCACTTTCCAGAGCAATTTATTGTTCCTCCATTTGCAACCATCACTTGACACTCTGGTGTTGGATATAAGAAGCAATTCAATTCTTTTGCTACCTTACAATGAATAAAATTGTGGGTACTTCCTGAATCAATCAACACTATTACCTTTTTCTTCTTGATTTGTTCTTCTATCTTGATGGTTTGAGGAGTGGTAATTCCCGCCAATGCATTACAAGATATGGTCAGATTCATTTCTTCTTTATCTAGGCTTTGTTCCTGGAGTATATCCTCTTCTTTTGACCTTTCTTGCTCATTTTCTTCTTCCTCTTCACAATCTATGTAGAATAATTTCTTCTCAGCACACTTATGACCTTTAGTGTATTTGCTATCACAACTGTAACAAAGCCCTTTTGCTATTTTTTCTTCCAATTGTTGTGGTGTCAACCTTATAGGTTGTGGAAGACTAGGGGCAACAACACTTCCATCTTTATAGTTGTGAGTGGTATGCTTCCTGGTTGCCATAATTTTGCTTTCCATTTTTCTTGCTAACCTGAATGCCTTCTCTAATGAATCAGGTTCCCAAAGGCGAACATCATGTTGGATATTATCCTTTAAAGTCCCTATGAACACATCAATCCTATGCTCCTCTGGAATATTTTTTACCCTTATGTTCAATTTTTGGAACTCCTCAATGTGCTTCATTATTGAACCCTTTTGTTTGAGACTTATCAATTAGCTAAAAAAAGTGTTGCTTTTTGTATCCTCATAATGTGCTGTCAATTCTTCCGTAAAAATTGCCCAAGTGATAATTTGTTTACGAGAGCAAAGCCATTGATACCATACAAACTGATTTGGTTCCAAATATAAAGTTGCAATACGTACCTTTCGTGTGTTTTGCACATTATTGAGATCGAAAAATTGCTCCATCTGTAATATTCATGTTGCGGGATCCTTGCCATCAAACTTTCTCATATCGATTTTTGGAATATGGTGGGTCTTCGATCCCACATTAGAACCTATGGAATCATGATTAACATTTCTTTTGTTCTCATCATGAGTTTCCTTTACTACCCTTTCACCATTAGTGACCATTTCTTATAGCAACTTATTCTTATATATCTTCAATTCTTCCATCTTATCATCCATGCCATCCATTTTAGCGTCCATGCCATTCATCTTAACTTCCATGCCATCCATCTTAGCTTTTACACCTTTCTTTAAACAATCCATCTTAGCTTCTACACCTTTCTTTAAACCATCCATATTAGCTACTACATCTATCCTTAAACCATCCATCTTAGATTCTGTTTCTTTTTGTGCAAGTGACACTTGTTGCACTTGGTCTCGTAATTTTGATATATCATGTTGCATTTCTTCCTCTTCTTCATAAGTCATGCTAGAGCTTTCAGGTTGCTTACTAGGTGTTTTCATTTTCTTTCCTCGGGGCATCAATTACCAATTCAAGCTAATTTTTCAAACCAAGCTTATGCAAAAATTTTAAAAAAATTACACACCTTTTTTCACTTTGTAGAAGCTTGATATTGAATCTAATGTATCTCTGCAATTTCGGATCATCTAGTTCTGAAATTACGAGTTGTAGTAGCCCTCTGTGTCCTCTTTCCAATGCCACCAGTCTGATCCAAGTTGGATTCTCCAAGGAAGGGTTATGCACAATCTCCCAAGATGACCTGATTATAGACTAGTTCAGTAGAACGAACTTGTACGACGTGCCACAAGTCACTATTTCGACCTTTCGATCTGAAAAAGATATACAAGAAACTACAGTCCGTCCTCTTTCTGTACCTTCTTATGAAATTTCAATCCGATGCTCAGAGAGAAAGTTATGACGATTTTCCCCAGGTCACTTGTTTGGAATGTAATTCAGGAGTCTGCAAAAAGACCAACTTTCTCAGATCATATCTCCGCAAATATAGCGCGAAAAGCTCTAAAATTTTGACCCAATATTCAACGCGATTTTTTCTCAAATGGGTTTTTTTTAGCTTCTGAAACGTCGCAGAAAAAAGTTATAGCGAAAATGCCACGATGACCTGTTTGGAGTAGCGAAACCCTAGAATCCAAAGCTCTGATAGCAAATGTTATGAAACCATCTCACAAAAAGATAGAAAAGAGAGATCCACACCTTAGAATTCAGCCTCTTTGAGGGGGAAACCTCCTTTACATTACATAAATGAGCAATTCTTGGATGATTCAAATGACAAAACCTCCTTTCTATATATAGGAGTCTAAGGAGTCACAATATAACCCAGCTGACCTAACAATAATAATATAAAGCCACAAAAATAAGAATAGAGGGATTCTATGGGGCACAGTAATAACAATAGGGGCACAACAATATTAATAAGGGATACAACTGCAATAGTAATGGGGTAATCACTAGTCTGATAGGGACCCAATACAAAATTTATATTTTATAATTTTCATCATTCAAGTTATTCATAGTCTCTGTCATCTCAAAAAAATGTGGTAACTGAGTAAATTTAAAATTAAAATGACCAGATTAATCTTGGACATATTTAGCATATTTAAAATAATCAAAATAATTAGACGTTGAACAAATTTTTTGTGACAATGCGTGACTAAAACTAGCCTAGATCCATCTTAACCCCAGTTCTATCAAGCGCCGATAGAGATCAAATTGCTTGAGGTGAAAAACCTTTCCTCAGGTTTTGCACTTAAAAATAGGTTTGCACCTTGAGAAATTTCATCGCTCTCAGCACTTGATAGATTCAGGGTTAAGATGGATCTACGCTGGTATATAGATGGTTAAAGCCATATTCCTTTAATATTTTTAAAAGAAAACTTAAATAAAAGAAATGTGCAATTCAATCTTTCAAATAGGAAAAAATATGACCTCTCACCCAAATAACAAGGTAAACAACCCATATTAAAAAAAAAAAATTAAAATTTAATAATTAAACCTTTATCTTGTATCATTATTCCTTCATTGCACCAAGAGGCACTCTCCAACCTAGTATGGTAGAGATGTTGTAGTGTAATGTAATGTAAGCTTTTTAACTTGGTCAAAATAAAATAAAAATAGATATAAATATATAAATAACAAAATAACAATAACCCTACTGAAATAAAAGTAATAATAATAAAAATAAAAATGACCCATGGTATAGAGAAGTCATGGTATTGACCCATGATATTCATACTGAATATAAAGGGGGCTACATCCATCTTACCTCCATATTTACCAAGCGCTAAGAGGAGTCATATCTCTTGTCACACAAACTATTTTAGAGTGAAAAGAGATTTGATTCCTCTTAACCTTAAGAATCATATCTCTTGATGCACAAACTATTTTAGAGTAAAAAAAGATTTAATTCTTCTTAACCTTTAGTAATTCAAGAATTAAAATAAATCTACACTAATAAATAATAAATAATACAATCAAAACTCCAAAAATTATTTGATTATTTTGTATGAGAAAAGAAATATCACCCCATAGATCCATGCGTGCCATTTCAAGTGAAGCATATGCAAACTGTTCCAATGTCATCGTTATTTTTCAAAAAGCAATTCAAACTTTATGCAACACAGATGTCATTGTCATTGACAGCTTGTCCTCGTACAACAATATCTCCGAAAGCACAATGATAAATGGTGTGTCACGATCTTTCAACATTTTCAGTCTCAGAAACTGAATGGCTTTCTTATCCGGTGATTAAATTAACCTGAAAAAAAGCAAGCTGGGTGCTATCGAGGATGGAACTTGGGACGTATAGGAGAATCAGAGTGGGCAGGATTCTTTTTCTGCTCATTTCTTTTTACGCAAGCTTTGCCTTGATTCGATATTTGTAATTTGTAATTTAATTTTCTTCACGAGAAATCATGTCCTTTTAAGTTACTTGTAGCATATAGGTGGAGTAGAAGTGTGGAGTATTGCAAGAGGAAGTTACTTGTAGCATATCGGTGGAGTAGGAGTGTGGAGTATTGTAAGCATAGATTTATTTTAAATATGGATAATTTTAGAAGAAAAGATTTAATTTTTTCACGTGTAATTTTTTTTAATGGATTTATATTATTTAAATATTTTGTATAGTTATTTAATTTTTTTAATTTTAGATTTTTAAAATTTCTATGTGCATTGATACAAAATAGATTATCCCAATCATCTTGTAAGAATGCTTTTCCAATTTATTAGATGTGAGTTCGTTTTTAATAGGTTATTTATTACTTACCAAAAGTTTTGAGTTTCAATTAGGTTTAATTTAGATATTTGAAAGAAATAATTGTTATTAAATTTATTTAAATTTACTTTTTATTGATGTTTTAAAATTCAAATTAACTTATTAAGTTAAATGTATTTATTATGAGTGAGTTTCCTATAATTATTAGTAGATAATTTTAGGTGGTTTGGTTTTTTTTGAATAGTAATGATGAGTTAATCTACATTAAAGAATCACAATTAGTAATAATTAGTCCCCATACTAATTTAACAACTAAACTATGATAATTTTTCCTACTATAAATAGATTTAATTTTTATAAATAAATAGTTTGTCTTTTATTTTTAAATATATTATTATAATAATTTTGATATTGATTATTAATCAATTTTATACATTAAAAATTTTAAATTTTATCTTGAGACAATTTTCCTCAAAACTAATGTGGAACATTTTCCTCTAAATTAATCTTTAAAATTAAAAAGAAAATCAAAGTGCACTGCAAAATCCCAAAGTATTTGCAAGAAACCTATCAACTAGCACTCTTATTCCAATGCCATAGAATAGTTCTATTGTGAAATTCCAAAAGCATTTAGTTATGTTTTTCAGTGATCAATTTGGGAAGTAAGTTGTTATTTGGCAAAAACCCTTAGTTGTTGAAGGCTTTTTATTTCAACTTAAGGTGGATGAGGATTTGTTGATTTACTTTTTCTTTTTTTAATTGACGGCGTAGATTGATTGGAATATGCTTAACATATGCCATTGATAAATGCTTTTCAATGGCCATAGTGTGTTACAAAGTTTGTTAAGTTGCATTGACATTTAATAAAATTAAAAAATATATTTGTGCCAGGTGCCCACTAATTTACTAGGGATTTGAGATTATTCAAATTCTAATAAATTCATATTCTAATTAGATGAGGAAATTAATATATAAGCAAATTTTATTTAGCAAAATGGTCCATTTTACAATAAGATGTGTATTTTTTTTTTTTTTTCAAGTTAAATTAGATTCGTGCAACTTGGCTTCCTTCCTAGGGATTTGGGATTTGAGATTATTCCAATTCTAATATGTCCATATTCTAATTAGATGGGGAAATTAATATATAAACAAATTTTATATAGCAAAATAATTTATTTTACAATAACATGTGTAATTCCTTTTTTTCCTCAAATTAAAATTGACACATAACTTTTTTATATATGGTTAATAAAATAAATGTGTGCATTAGTAACGCATTCTCAGTATTGCAATAATTTTTTTATTACAAAATTATTATTATTATTATTTTGTAATGAAACTTTCGACTATATCAACTTTATTAATATCTTTGATATAATCATACTAGTAAATAATTATATTAATTCTTACCATTCAAAAGAAATTATATTAGTTATTACCCTTCAAAACAAAAACCTATCCAATAGTAAAATTAACTATTATCTATACACTACTATTAAGCACCATTGCCATCTCTTATTATATCCCCTGTCAGGCCAGGCAGTAACTCTCCAAAGGCAGTAAAACTGATTCGTCTATTATTCCATAGGTAGGCTATTGTTATATACAATAGGAGTAATTGTTCAGTTCATCTCCCAATGACTGTTCACATTCCTAATTTATTTATTTACAAATTCCCCCAATCATGAAGATTAGGTGTCAACATTCCCCCCCTTAATTTGAAGGGATGTTGGTGAGTCCAAGCATCATTCTGAATCGTTCAAGCTTTTCCTTTCCAAGTGCTTTGGTGAAGATGTCTGCAATTTGCTCATTTGTGGAACAATGATGGAGATGGATTGTTTTGGCCTCAACATGATGTCGAATCAGATGATATTTAGTATTGATATGCTTTGTTCGATCATGGAACTTTGGGTTCTTGGCCAAATTTATTGCAGAGGTGTTATCAATCATGAGTGGAGTTGATTGTACTTGTTTTACCTGCAAATCTTCAAGAATTTTCCTGAGCCACACAATTTCTTTCATTGCTTCAGCTGCTGCCACGTATTCTGCTTCTGTTGTGGAATCTGCTGGAACTGATTGTTTGCGTGATCTCCAGGAGACAGCTCCTGATCCAAGACTCATAGCATATCCTGAAGTAGATACCCCAGTTTCTTTGTCTCCATCGAAGTCTGAATCAGAGTATCCAATCAAGCTGAAGTCGTCCACCTGTGTATACTTGATTCCAAGGTCTTGAGTTCCCTTCAAGTACCTTAGAACTCTTTTTGCAGCAGACCAATGTCCCTCACAAGGCTTTTGCATGAACCTGGAGAGGATTCCAACAGTAAATGAAATGTCTGGTCTGGTAGTAGTGAGGTAGATGAGACTTCCTACAAGCTGTATATACTTTGTTGCATCCTCAAATTCCTTTCCCTCAACAGATGTGAGCTTTAAGTTTTGTTCCATTGGAGTAGAAAGAGGATTGCACTCTGTCATGCCAAATCTGTTTAACAAATCTCCAATGTATTTATTTTAAGAAACAAATATGGATTTTGGATGTTGGGTTACTTCAATGCCAAGATAGTAATTAACATAGCCCAAATCAGTCATTTCAAAACTTTTCCCCAATTCCTTCTTTATGGATGCAATGTAGCTTTCATTGTTCCCTGTCATTAAAAGATCATCTACATATACCACAAGATACACAACTGTTTTGCCAACTTTCTTGACAAATAAAGTTGCATTATCAAGATCAAAATGATTGAAGTTGAGTTTCAGAAGATGCTCAATTAGTCTTTCATACCAGGCTCGCGGTGCTTGTTTGAGGCCATACAAGGACTTCACAAGTTTGCATACTTTATGTTCATGTCCTTTCACAGCAAATCCTTCAGGCTGGGACATAAAAACATTCTCTTTTAGACCTCCATTCAAGAATGCAGTTTTTACATCCATTTGATGGACTTTCCAACCATTCTGAGCTGCTAGTGCAAAGAGTGTCCGGATGGTGGCCCATTTTGCTGTGGGGGCAAAAGTTTCCTCATAATCGACCCCTTCCTTCTGTGCAAAACCTTTTTCCACAAGCCTAGCTTTGTGCTTGTCAAGTGAGCCATCAGCTTTGTACTTGTTCTTGTAGACCCACTTGCAGCCAATTGTTTTGGTTCCAAATGGAGGATCAACTAGCTTCCAAGTGTCGTTCTTTATGAGGGCATCATACTCCTTTTGCATCGCTTCTTTCCATTCATCATGAGAAGCAGCTTCTTTGAAGGAAGTTGGTTCAAAATCTGTAGACAAGTTCAATTCACAATCATAAGTAACATCCATATCAACAGGTGAATTAGAGTCATCTACATCACCTCCATTTTGTTGGTTTGAGTTTCTGGTTCCTGTTTTTCCAATTTCATCAGGATGAACACTTTCAAGTGTCTTTGTCAGCCACTTCGGGGGACCTTTCTGAGATGGTCCAGGCTGCTGTGTTGATTGAGTTGGGACTGAATCAAGATTGAGTCTCCCAATTCTATCTATTACATCACTTAAAGCATCATCCGTTGTTGGAGTTTCATGCAGGGGAGATTGTTCTTCAGAAGAAGATTCCACATGTTGATCTAGTATAGGAATCCCCCCTTCAAGATGTGGAATCTGATTATCAAACTCTTGAAATGATTTCGTTTTTGCAAATCTATCCAAGCGATCAAGTTGCTGCTCAACAACATTGTCAAATTTGGATGATTCAAGAAAAATTACATCTCTAGATACAACAAACTTTTTATTTACTTCATCATAGAGGCAGTATGCTTTGGAGGTGTTTGAATACCCCAGGAAGATACACTTACGACTTCTAGCACCAAGTTTGTTTCTATGTACCTTTGGTATCAAAGCATAACAGGTGGAACCAAAGATCCTGAGATGTTTTACCGAAGGAACATGTCCATACCACAATTCATAAGGAGTCTTATTTCTTATAGCATTAGATGGACATCTATTCTTTATATATGCAGCACATAGAACAGCATCAGCCCAAAACATTATCTTTACATTTTTGAAGAAAAGCATGGATCGTACCATATTCAAGATTGTTCTATTCATTCTTTCAGCTACACCATTCTGTTGGGGATTATAAGGCACAGTTGTTTGATGTTTGATCCCATGTTGGCGAAGATAGTTTTCAAATTCATTTGATGTATATTATTTTCCATTATTAGTGCGAATAGACCCAATATGAGATTGTGCATCATTTTCAATCCATTTATGAAAATTCTTGAATGTTTGAAAGGCATCAGATTTGTTCTTCAATAGATAAACCCAACACGTTCTAGTGTAATCATCAATAAATGTCATGATATATTTATTTCCATTTGCAGAAGGAATAGGCATTGGACCACATAAATCTGAATGAATGAGTTCAAGCTTCCTATGTGCTCTTGAATGTGAATCATGAAAAGACTGTTTGCTATGCTTTCCTAGAATGCAAGCATCACATTGCTTATGTTTCCTAGGAATTGTAGGCAAACCAGCAACACCATTTTTCTTCAATAAGCGGAGACTGTCATAGTTTAAATGTCCAAATCTAGCATGCCATAATAAACTTGATGGAAGTGTACCTTCTTCATGATGAGAAATATATGAGAAATGTTGTGCATGAGCAGAGGTTCCTTGCAGTTTGAGAAGTCTTTCTTCTTCTATTCCCCTCATGACAAGTGAGTGGTCAGAAGCTTTTCTTACCTCAAGCTTGCCACCAAACATATGAATGGAGTGACCTTGCTGGCGGATGTGGACCAAGGACAACAAGTTTCTCTTGAGCTGTGGGAGATATAAAACATGATCCAGAAGAAAGTCTGGAAGGCCAGGCAGTTTAAGCCTGATTGTGCCAAGCCCTGATGGCTTGATTTTTTACTGATCTGCAAAGTATACTGCTCCATCAAAATTGTCAGTGAAATCTTCAAAAAAATCTTTTCTATGAGTCATATGACAGGTTTCTCCTGAATCAAGCAACCAATCATTTTTTGAAGAAGCAAGTGAAGCATTAAGCAAATCTTCATTTACTCCAATGTTACATTGTGCCTCAATATAGTGAGTGGATTCAAGTGCTTTACCTTTGTCTGTATCATCAGTTTTACCTTTCTGTTGGTTTCTTTTTTGCTCAATTTTGTCCCATGGTAGCTTGCATATAGAGGCATCATGTGATCCATTTCTTTTGCAGCAAATGCAATTTAAGTCTGCCTTTTCTCCTTGAGAATGTCTGCCCTCCCTGCCTCTGAAGTATCTTCCTCTTCCTCTTCGTCCACCTCTTCCTCTTGTAGAATCTTGAGCAGGATGCTTTTCTTTATGAGCAAGGCACACAGTCTCTTCAGAAGATTCAGGGGTTGTCTTCTTTCCAAAGGCTTTCTCTCTTTCAGCAAACTTTTTCACAAGAGAGTCAAAGGTTATATCTTTAAGATTTCTATTTGCTTGTAAAGACTCAAGATAATTGGAGTAAGTAGGATAGAGTGCCTTGAGAAAAGCAATAAGAGGGATATCCAGCTCAACCTTAGTGGATTTGATATCATGCATTATAGATTTTACTTCAGATGTAAGAGCAAGAGGATCATTATTTTTCAGTTCAAGAGTGAAGAGTTTAATCATGAGCTGAACAACTTCAAGTGCAGAATGTGAGTCATAGAGTTCTTTCAGCTTTTGTAAAGCTTCAAAGGCAGTTGAATATGATGAAATATGGCGACTTACTTCTTCATTTACAGATGTTGCGATTAATGCATAGGCTTTGTTGTTCTTGTTTTCCCAAATGACGAGCTCTTTGTCTGATGTAGGCTGCACTGGGTCATTGTCTCCTTCTCCGACACACACTCCTTTCCACAACTCATTGAAGATGAGGGTTTGTTTTATCATCCGGGACCATTTAGGATAGTTCTCCTTGCCAGTGAGAACTATTCCTACCATAGAGATGATTGAATGCATTCTATAAAAAATACTTCTGTTGATAAAAAAAAAACTTCTGCTGATGTACAGTGAAATTGTACTCAGATATATTAAAAACAGAGGTATTATTTTGTCGTGGTTTATGGGGGACAGCGTGGGAGCCAAACGCAAGAGCGTTAATAACATTCCAATACGACAACAATAATAACATTCCAATCGTACAACGTTAATAACATTCATATACAACGTGGAAGCCAAACGCCGGAGCCAAAAGCAACAAAAAACTAATGTATATCAGCATTATATATGTATAGAACAATGTATTTAGGTAATATGGAACAACGTATTTAAGTATCAGTTCTACAATGGCGCGGTGCCTCTTAATTTTGTTGCTTCCCGCTATTCTCTCCCGCTATGAACTTGTTCAGCCTGGCCAACAAGAGGTGGACAATCCTCTGGTTCTCCACGATGCTTTTGAGCAAAACCCCCTCCGCCTACCGAGCGAGAAAAATAATGAGATGATGAAGGACGTTCCCCTTGTGCGAGATATGAGAAATCGAAGCGGTGAGGGAGGTATGTTATGACAGTGGGATATGAGAAACCGAAGCGGTGAGGGAGGAATCAAACGGAGTGATGAATCAAACAATGTTATGGAGTGATGAATCAAACGGTTCACTGCAAGAGTGCACGGAGGTTCACCACAAGAGTTCTCTGATACCAACGGAGGTGGTTTAATACAGTGCGAGAGGCCGAAGGCTGAGACTGCAATTAATCAGTATGAAATCCGGGTGACAACTCAAGGGTTGATAAGGAATTATGTTAGTTATGCCTCGAGTCTCTTGCAGGACAAGGCAACTCCAGAAATTGTGTTGAAAGCAATGGGCCAAGCCATTAGCAAGGCTGTAGCAATTGCTGAAATAATAAAATGAAGAGGTGGTTTAATACAGTGCGACCGAAGGAGAGGGCGCACAATGAATACACTTGTGGGAGCTGAGGGGACCGCATACACAGTTACTCCAGTGTATAGCGTATGGAAACGGTAGAGCAGTGGATACAATCACTCCAACGTACAATGCCATTCAACTGACTAAAAAACTTCATGTATTCACTGTATATGCCATTAACCATCAATCTTCTGCAATTTATGAGCTTGACAACGAATTCCGATTAAAGCACTTACCAAACACCGCAACACCTCCAAGTTTTGACTAGGCTCTCACACTAATTCTTCAATCGTTTTGAACTTTCCAAAACAAATGTCTCAACACAACAATACGACCCCTTCAACACAGCATGCAGTGACACGCTTCAACGGATGTATTCAAGAATGAACGAGATTTGCAGAGTTTCGACAGAGATTTTAGCATAGAAGTGCAGAGAGCGAAATGAGCTCGGATAGGCCATCATCAGGACAGAGGGGAATATGGCAGTGGCAAATTATTTCAGGACAGAGGCAGAGCAGCGCTCAGTGGACAGAACGACAAAGGCGTTTGAGGACAGAGCTCAGGCCAGCGTACAGCCCACAGTAGCAAAACTGAAGGGATTTACAACTATTTTTAGAACTGGCTCTGATACCATGTCAGGCCAGGCAGTAACTCTCCAAAGGCAGTAAAACTGATTCGTCTATTATTCCATAGGTAGGCTATTGTTATATACAATAGGAGTGATTGTTCAGTTCATCTCCCGATGACTGTTCACATTCCTAATTTATTTATTTACAAATTCCCCCAATCATGAAGATTAGGTGTCAACATCCCCAAAAGAAAAACCTATCCAATGGTAAAATTAACAAACTATTATCTATACACCACTATTAAGCATCATTTCCATCTCTTATTATATCCCCATGTGAAGTTATATCTATAATTTTTTCCCTTTTAAATAACGGAACACAAATATTATCCAATGTATTTGCACTCATGATAACTTCAAAATCAGATACAATATGTGGTTTGATAAATTGGTTTCATTTTATAGAGAATGAAATAATACTGCAAATTATTTACAACGTCAAGGATATTATTGTTGAGCAGAATGCAAGGTTTTTAAATTCACGGATCATGTAATCGGCAAACACTCAATAAATAATGCCAATCTTACTGGATGGATGCATAGGATCTCAACTATCTGGAAATCTTCACATTTTTTCCATTGCACATGTAAAACGCTTTCAGAATATGATCGTTGATGCACTATCTAAGAGGGGCCTGCGGTCATAGTGCGGAAGATGGTACTTGAGCATCACAGTGGGGTCTGTCACGCACCAAATTCAACACTTCTCTATGCCGGGTATATAGGAATATCAAAATTGTCCTGGTATGTATCATGATCCCGACTTATTATCATCAGTAACATGCTCAGGTATCACTGTTCGTTTCTTTTTCTCTGTATATGGGTTATCACTTTATCTGTCAAGTTATAAGTTTGGTATCACTGTTCATTTCTTTTTCTCTGGATATGGGTTATCACTTTATCTGTCAAGTTATAAGTTTTGTCTTTGTAGTGATGTTACCAGGCTATCAATTTTCTGTATATGCAGTCATGGGCAGGGAAATATTGACAATATTTCCCTTTACAAAACTATACTGTCCTTGATTTATACATAATATATACAACTTTTTTTCTTACTGAATTAAAAAAAAAAAAAAAGAAAAAAGAAAAAAGAATTTTTTTTTTTTAAATTCACGGATTAACAAACTAGCAATTATAGCAATTATTTAAGGTATACAGTTAAAATTGTAATTTCAATATATATATTTTTTTCTTCTGGAATTTAGATAAAATTCACAAAGGAAATATAACTAGAAAATAATTGGATTGTAAAATAGTGAAATTATTTGAAATGTTTTAATTATAATATGTTTTTTTTCATTTGCTTTACATAATATATACGTAAATTTTTTTAACTATATATAATCAATATATAGTTGATATTGAAATATTTTACTTAACATGTGTATATTATTTAACTCTCCTTACTAAAATTTCTTGTTTATGATTTACATTGATTACACATTTTCCTTTTATTATTTTTATCAAGAAATATATGATTTTTTTTACTATGATGAACATTATACATACACGTACTTTGTCATTGATATTCAAATAATCTATTTAAGTTGTACATCCAAATATTTTTAAAAAAGATAAGAATTATACATTTTTAACACTAAAAAAGAAAATATAAGATTTATATTTATATTTTTAATTAATTTATCTGTCTTTATTTTTTTTATAAAATTATATTATGTAATATTTATGGTAAAACTGGTAAATATTTATTTATTGAAAATAAACTATTTTGTTTTATGGCCAGTTGAAGGTTGAATAATTAAATTCACATTGGCTAAGGTGGTTACCTTCCTAAACTCCTCCTTGAGAATAAAAGCTTCTCAATGGGTAGAGGGTAAGAGAGGAACCCGAGGCAACCTAATTGCAAATATCTAAGAGAACCTTGTCAATGTCAGGATTCTTGAGTTGGTTTGCCATGGAATCCAATTTAAGCCTGTGTCCTTAGTTTTATTTTCAATCCTAGGCTAAGTTTGGTTGGGATCAAGATAGCCATTGGATAGATTTTGTGGAGATCATTGTTCCAAAAGTACCCTAGGTGTGAAGTTGACTCAGGCGGAGGGGGAGACACAGTGTCGTGACTGGTATCATAGGTTGAGATGAGCATTCCTTTCCCTGTGACTTTGTGGTTCATCAATTAGGCAAAAAAAATAGGAACATATAAGTATAATATAAAATGTCTATTATGCCGAATAATGTAAATCAAACCGTGACTCTTTTGTTATTTGTGAAAAAGAGAGGAAATATAAGTATATTATAAAATGTATATTATGTCGAATAGTGTAAATCAAACTGTGACTCTTTTGTTATTTGTTGAAAGTTCCTGAAAATGTTGTGTGAGTTATCTTATGTTGAATCAGATCGCAAAATGAAAAGGCGTGTTTGTAAAACTATATGTTAGATATCATTTTTTGGGATTCAACTGTGTTAAGTAAGTCATTCATCTATGACCATTTCCATGAGAGGTAGTTGTAATTGACTAATTTCTCATGATTTTTGAATAGTCCACTTAGCACTCATTACATTGGGTGATGCTCACAAGGGTGAAGGAATGGGATTAAAACTAGTGAAATGAATCACATAGCCTCCATCATCACTTCCGCGGCTTGCACTTGGTAACCAGGACTTCCTGGGAGGTCACCCATCCCAAATTGCCTCTAGCTCAAGCACGCTTAACTGTGGAGTTTTCCCCACAATCAAACCCACTTAGCTCGCTACCATATTTGAAAAACCTTAGCAAGTATTGTGCCTCATGAACCATTCAAGTAGAGTTCTCTTCACTCTTTTGTACTTAAGTATTGAGGGTCTTTGAGCCTAATTGTAACATAGTTCAGAGGCATATAACTGCCACATCTCTTCTCAAAGATAAGCTACCATTGCCCGAGCTAGTCTTATTTCCATTCTGTTTGTAAGCATATTTTAGTATTTGATATTAATGAAATGATGTGTTATTTCTGTTTCATATGGTTATATTTGTAATTTGTTGTGTTCTTGTTTAAATTTGGATCAAGGTCAAAGGTAGTAAAATAACTTGTTGTTGAATAAAGTGAATAACATGTTGTGAACCGATATAGAAGAAAGGAATTATACTAGAGTACATAGCAAGTGTGAGACATATGATATGCTTACGAGCGCAAAAAGGGATTTTTTTTATGACTGCACACAAAAGCAAAACTACATATAACTTTCATCAACAACCTGAAATGCAGGATGATAAAGGGGAAAATTGAAAGAATGTTGCAAAGTGGATTCCTGGTTTTATGCTAAAAGGAAATGACATTCAGCCCAAGATGGGCATGATTAAGTTTACTTGGAAAAAGTAGACAACAATATAGCCATTTTGCACATGGTAGGAAAAAGGAAGCTATCTTAAAATGTACTCATGCATGACTAATGCATGTGTAACATTGAATTAAGATCAAAACGTAGTAGTACTACCTAGCACGATAATACATTAGTTGCAATCTATCATAACAAGACAAAAATAGTAAATAGTTTCTGCAATATTATTACCTTTATGTAAATAGTACAAATGGAATTGGTATTTCCATGGTTTGAAATTACAGTAGAACCACACGTTGGGATCTTTGTCGATTGGCATAATTATTGGTTAAGTAAAACATATTTATTACTATTGTTGATGAGCTTATAGTGATGTTACTAACTCTTATTTAGTGCAAATTACTAACCATTGCGAACATGTTGGGATCTTTGTCGATTGGCATAATTATTGGTTAAGTAAAATATATTTATTACTATTGTTGATGAGCTTATAGTGATGTTACTAACTCTTATTTAGTGCAAATTGATAACCATTGTTGGGTTGTGATGAATGTCGATGACCCTTGTTGGGTACATAAACAACAAATGATGGTGTATGTAATAAAGTGTAAAATGACTATGTATATGATTCTTAAATAATGAATGATGAATAACTAATAATAATTTTGATGATTATGAATGTAGGTCAAATAGAACGGGGAGGTCCTAGTTGAACCTCTGTGTATTCTCGAACAGAGAGAAATAATGTTACAGAAGCGAGTTATTTCCCAGGTTAAAGTGCAGTGGAAGCACTTTAGCCCAGAAGAGGCTACCCAGGGGAATGAGCATTTTATGCATGGAGCATATCCCAACCTGTTCCAAAGGCTAGAAACCACTGAGGATTTTAGGGGGCGAGGTGTAATATCCCTTGGTAAAAATGGTAAATATTTATATACCGTAGGTAAGAAAGAAACTACTTTGTTTTATGGACCAAGTGAAGGATGAATAGTTATTAAAATGAAATATTTTGTCTAATATATTAAATGCATAGATTCTTTATGTAGTTATCCATAAATTCACATTGGGAAGTAATGTTGAGAAAATTCACATTCCAGGTAGTTGGAAATAGTTATGAGTAAGGTGGTTCCCTGCCCAAATTCCTCTTTGAGAACAAGAGTTTCTCAATGGGAAGAGGGAGCCAAGAGGGTAAGAGAAAATTCACATTCCAGGTAGTTGGAAATAGTTATGGGTAAGGTGGTTCCCCGCCCAAATTCCTCCTTGAGAATAAGAGTTTCTCAATGGGAAGAGGGAGCGAAGAGGGTACGAGAGGAACCTGGGGCAACTTGGAGGAGAAGAAAAACTACAGAATCTGACAAAACCTTATTAATGTCAAGATTCTTGAGTTGGTTGGCTAGTGGAATCCAAGTCAAGCCTATGTCTAAGTTTTATTTTCAATCTTAGGCTAAGTCTCGTTGGGATCAAGATAACCATTAGATAGATTTTGTGTAGGTCACTATTCCAAAACTGCCGGAGACACAATGTTGTGATTGGTCTCATAGGTTGGGAGGAGCATTCCCTTCCGGGTGACTTTGTAATTCATGAGTTAAGCAACACAAAGAGGAACATATAAGTATAATACAAACTGTCTATTATGTTGTATAATGTAAATCAGATTGTGACTCTTCTTTTATTCGTGGAAAGTTACTAAAAATGTTGTGTGAGTTATCTTATGTTCAATCAGATCATAGAATGAGAAGATCTTATGTGATAGTGCAATGAAAAATAATGTTTGACAATTAGCTTCAAAACATATGTAAGAAGGATTGATAACATTTAATAACGAACTCAAGTTAGTTCCTAGGCTAAGTCAGTAAAAAAAACAACTTAGAATATTCCCTTATTTCTAGAATGTAAACAAGAGCAACATATAACCTTGAGTTTATGAGCAAATTTTGCACACAGGGTTGTAACAAGTGACTGTAAAACTATTATATTGTTGAACATAACTATGAGGAAATATTTCATAACCCTGAAGAGATTTGGGTTAGTTCTGGGGCCACATCAACCTTAGAACAATACCTCGACTCTAAAGCACTTTAACTTGAATAGGAACAAGCATGAAGATTGAAATACAAAAACAACTGTGAGCAATATCCATTAACATCGACTACAAATACTTGTGGAAATAACAAAGAATTTGTTTATATAGAGTATTTATATAGTAAATACAACAAGAACTGAAACGAATCCCTAGAGTTTATGGATTTAACATAACTATTTACCAGATTTAACTTAACTATTTACCTTGCAGACCAATTCAAGAAGGAAACTCAAGCCTTGTCAACCAACAATGAAAAAAAAAGAGTCATGCGAAAAAAAAATATCAACGTTGTTGTGAAGGCAAGTACCTAATTTACTTTGGTAGGAAAATATGCTTATAACTTAATGTAAATAAATAATTCCACAAGTAAATTTTCAAATTGACAACAATGATACCATGAAACCTTCCTTACATAAAGGAAACTATTATATAATTCAGAATGTATAGTCTCAAAAGAAAATCATGAATGTTTAATAGTAGGTCTTTAAGTTTCACAACTTGATTCATGGAGCAAGAATTATAGTTGATCCTCAGACTGAAGGTAGCCTGCGGAACCTAAAATCTTTTTTTTTTTGTAAACTGAGGCGGTATTCTATTATTGAAAATAAAAGATACTACATACATAGGCAGGTCTCAACCCGCCCTTAAGGGAAACCCATCGAAGGTTTTTAACAGACATCCACGAAAAGTATATAACCAGTCTATCTAACCATGCAAAAAGCCCAACTATTGGTTCTACAGTCAAACTATTTTTTCTTTGAAGCATTACCATCCAAGATTACAAAAAACAAAAAGAAACAGATAAAAACCTCCTTGCAGCCATTCCATATCCTACTGATTCTTTGTATCTGGCTTTGGTTCGCTTTCTGCCTTGATCTCCATTCCACTTGCTTTAAACAACTGCAGAATCTTGTCCATCTTTCTGTCTTGCATAAGAAGAGTAACCTGGACATTCTTCAGCTCCCTTTTGAGGGTGGGGAATCCTTGAGCCAATTCCACCATCTCCATGGCCACCTGTTCCATAGCTTTGGCCAATAATCTCTTCATTCCCCAATAAACATGTAATGACTGCTTGTACAAAGACATTCTTCCTCTTGTATGCCCCGGGTCTGGAATAAATCGTTCCCAATCCTCCATTTCAGGGTCTGAAATTTCCTGCATGGCCTCTTCCTCTAAGTGGTCAATAATTCTTCTGATGTTTGGGTTTGTTTCTTGAAGATATGCTTCCTCTACCTCTTGCAATTTTTTCCTCATATCTCTCTTTCCTCTTTTTCTGCCTCTGCCCTCACTAGCTGATCCTTCCTCAAATTCAGCTCTTTGGGCCCTGCTCCCTCTACCTCCATAGCCACCATGCCTCCCTCTACCCCTCTGTTTCCCACGTCCTCGCATTCCTCTGTTTCTTCCGCGTCTTCCACCCGCTCCCTCCTCATCACCTTCCTGACCCTCATTCGCCTCATCCCTTTCTTCCGTTTCATTGCTATCCTGCTTCCACTTACCTACTTTCCCACCTGTTGCCCGACGCGGCTCCTCATCTGCAAAGTAGTCTCGTATATCAAACTCCTCCTCCGACTCGTCCGGGATGTCAAGATAAATCCTCTGTAAGGATTCCTCTGCAAGACTCTTTCCTTTCTTGTCTAAATTCGCCCCCTTGCTTCGCGTCCACCGGCCTTCTCCCTGGTCTTGGTTCACGGCCATTCTGCTTGTCGTCGTCTGCTGCAAACTCGTAACTCTCCTCCTCTCTTTGCTGCAATTCACTCCTGGTTTCTTCCTTTTCTCCGTTCGATCGCATGCAAACACTAATGACTCCCTGCTCGGCCACCTTCTCTTCTTGAAACTTCGTTTCCGCCTGTCCTCTTCATTAATACGCGTCTCATTTACTGGGTCATGATGTGAGACGTACGCTGTCTCTCTGACGCAGCCACCTCTCGTCCTCGAAATCTTACCCACTTTCCTCCTTGGGATGATAATTCCTCCCATGTTTTGATTAAACTCACCGTCCCTAACTTTAATTCCATACACTCGCTTCTTCATACGCCCTAATCCAGCATTTATTGTCCTGTCTTTTCCCCTCCTATCCATAATCAGGAGGCGACTAATCATTCCTTTCTGATGCATTCGCTTCATCATGATCCTGTCGTAGTATAGTTTGTAATGCGTTCCACCTTGGATCGTCCTGAAATGATAGCCAGCAACCATCAATTACCCTGTTCGGCGCTTCACTTCCCCAGTTGGCTAATAAATCGGCTGCTCGATTACCATTCCTCAAAACATGATTTATCATTGTATACTCTATCGTTCTCAGCAACCCTTCTATGTCTTGTATAATCGCTGCTGTCCGCCAACTCGTCGCCACATGATCCCATCTTTTGCCATTTCGTAATTTCCTTAACATATCTATCGTGATCTGGGAATCTCCTTCAATTTCAAGATTCCTATATCCGTTTCGAACTGCAATTCGAAGTCCATTATATACTGCCCATAATTCCGCTTCATTATTTGTCATTTCCCCTCCCCATTCAGCATACACCCACCGTGTAATACCTCTATTATCTCTGAAAATGCCCCCCCAACCTGCTTGTCCAGGGTGCGGAACCCTTAAGGGCGGAACCTAAAATCTTAACAAATCACGAATTCATAACACAATTTCACGAATTCATAACAGAATTTCCCATATGTCATAGGAAAAATTCGTTGTTAGCACTACAAACCCTCAGACCCTAAAAATTCTAAGCGACGATCAATAACTTGACAGAAGGTCGCAAGGATGGAAGCCCCAAAAGAATTAGGGGATGGTCGTTTACACCTCGGAAGAAAAGAAGTCAAGAATAAGTCGAACTGGGAGCTGGTATACATCAAACCCTTTGATGAGACCAAGAACTATCGTTAAAGCCAACACTTTTAAGATTAATGAATAAGTCCAATAGTAATCAAAGAGTTACATATTTGTATAAATTACAAAGGTAAAAAAAATAAAAAAATGTTTGTGGATATATTATATCTCACTGATAAATGTTTTATTTATGGTTGAGAGTGACAGTGAATGATTTTTATACATTTTTTATATTGCATTGTAATACCAACTAATGAGATAATTAAAACTAAAAAACATTTATATTCATATTATTTTTTGTTATAGCCAATTTTGTATTTTTATTTAGAAAATATTTTTATTTTTATTTTAAAAGATTATTGTTTTAAAATTTATGTGTACAAATCTAGTGATGAATACTACATATACAAATCTAGTAATGAATACCAATAAGTGATTCATGTTAAATAAAATTTCTAATAATTTTAATAACTTAGATATTTCAAATCACACTCCACACCTAACTAATCTCACAAAAAAAAATAAAACATTAACTTTTATTATATATATATATATATATATATATATATAATTTAGATGGAATATAAAGGCTTGAGAGATTTATCATATAAAGACACCTATTTGATATATCATAAAAAGAATATATATTTTTTTTTAGCAAATAATTTATTTACATATTTTTATAGAGAAAATTAAAGTTTATTAAGTAGAGTTTCCACGTAAATTACATAAAGAAAATTTTTGTCAACCTGTTTTGAACCAACTAGTGTGGTTCATTGTCAGGACAAGTTAAATGAATCGATCTCACTTTTCATCTTAAATAGATAGCAGAACATTCTAGACCATGAACGGCTATAATGACAACGGCTAGAGTTGACCAGAAAATGGCTAGTTGACTTAGATAAAGGTTAAAAACTTTATTAAATAAATTAATATTAGAATATGAAATGGATCATTTTATAATTATAAATATATATTAAAAAAAGTAAATTTGAATAAATAAAAAATAAATTAATCTAAAATTGTTAGTTATCACATTTATTATAAATATTAATTAGTTATAGATAAATCTATAAATAATTAAATTATATTTATCTTTAACTATTTAAAGTTTTTTAAGATAAAAAGAATATATCAAAATTTCAAAAACAAAGAATTATTTTTCTATATTATTACCTTTCTCTATTATTACCCTGCTGCCTGGCAGTATAACGCAATCGGAATTGCACCGACTTCCAATTAGTTAAGTCGACTTATGTAATTTATTATATCTATCTATATATATATATATATATAACATTTTTTTTATTAATATTTATTTTTATTGTTATTTGCTGAAAATTTTAATATTTTATCCCACAATACATCATAAAATGTAATTTTGTAATCAATACTTTTATTAATATAATGTATTCGGTCTTATCATATCAATATTTTTTATAAATTAATAATTATATTAAAAAATTTACTTTAATATTTTAATTCAAATTTTAATTTTATATATATATATATATAGCTAAAATCTAATTGTCTTCGCTTAAAATTTTAATTTTAATTTTAATAAAATAAAAAAATTGTATTTTTATAAACTAATAATTATATTAGAATATTTTTTTTATTGAATATTTTAGTTCAAATTTTAAGAAATAAAATAGATAATTATTGATTTGGAGAGACAATCTTCATTTGTATCACTAATGTAGTTCAAATGTAAATGCAACTATAATATATTATAGTTTTTAAAACTATATTTGCATAGGCATTGAAATCGGGTCTTTGCTCTTCATTTGCACATAACTTTGTGAAACTCAAACTGATCGAATTATAAACCTTAACATTAATTTGAGTTCAATATTTTTACTTTAATTTAGTTATATTTAGCTATATTATGCATCATTGGTACTATTTGATAAGCGTAGTGTAAAAAACTCACAAAATAGCTCAGAAATTCGGGAATATTTTTTTGAAAATCTTGGTTACAACGGTCAAACTTCAGGATTTTGGGTGCCACAGGGTTTTTGATGGTGCTGAATCCATTTCCACCATTAAAAAAAAACGATTCAAACACTCCAACTATCTGATTTTTTGAAATTGTTTTACCAGATTCTGACAAAAAACTGCCGTCTAGGCTATTTTATTGTGTCAATAGACAATGCCCTATTTCATATTGTCTACGCCATTGGTACTATTTCATATCAAATGCTATTATTCACTATAGTGTAATTGATTATCTTGATGATCTTACAAGTCCAAGTTCATTATTGTTGACCAAACAGCCAAATAAAAGAGGCATTTATGATATAACAATATCTTGAGAGCATCCTCATAAGCTACATCACAAACTACAATAAATGTTTTACCTTCGTAACTGAGATGCAAGATCGCACATCCAAAACTTTGTACGTAGAAGTGAACACATCTTTCATAACGCAGTTGTCTATAATGCAACTTTTTGGAAGCTTTTCCGGTGGGTTTTTCTCGTCAAAATCCGGCAGCAATTTATTGGAATCGCAAGTTTGATAGCTAGTTTCTGCACAATCAAAGCGTCCCAGGGGTTTTTCAGGGTGCTGAATCCAAATATGCAGTTAAAAAACCATTTTAAATAATACAAATCAAGATTTAACCTCAACTTTTTCCACCGGATTCCATCGCTGGAATCTCCAAAAAGTTGCATTATAGACAACTCCTTTCATAACTGTCATGAAAGTAGTAATACCTTGGGGATGTGTTATAAATTGCTTGTTTAAAGTTATATAAAATTGTGTTCATAAAATTTTACATCTTGCATTTTTTTCCTTTAGGATAAAATTGTGTTGATAGAATTTACATCTTGCTTTCTTTTGGTTAGTATTTTTTTTTTTAATATTTTAAGAATCTATATTACATATATAGACACAGGATATCACAATAGGATATCAGAAAAGAAAAAAATAAATAATATATATATATATATATATATATATATATATATATATATATATATATATATATATATATATATATATATATTGTTAAGCTTGGTAGGACCCTTCATTTTCTATTTATAAACGACAAATTTGCATCACATATATGAGCTAGGTGGCCTCAACTTGCCCAATGGGAAACCAACTCTGTTGGCCACCTATCCTTGTTATAAGCCATCCAAAAACAATATAGTTTCAGTATTTTTAACCAAGCTAAGTATATCTCAGTTTCATGACAAGATGTTATATGTCTGTCTATCATAAGCATGCACAATGTAAAGTAAGTGCTACTCGCATAAAGGCGAAAAGAAGCTAGATTAAATAACTATTCCTGTTGCTCTTCCGATGTTGATTTGACTGGTGCCGGATCCTTGATAGTTTCCCAATGCATCTCAGTTAATTCAATGATGCATGGGATGTGCCTTTGAATTCTATCTAGTTGGATGTCCTGCTTGTGGAGTTGGAATTGGATTCACTGTAAATCTTGTTTGTAGTTGGGCATGTCGTGGAGGGATAGAGCCATCCCCACCGATATTTGTTCCATGGCCTTCCCAAATAGGATTTTCATAAACTAGTAGAGATATAAGGTTTGCTTGAATTGGGTTATCATTCCTTTGGTACTCCGAGGATCCGGGACTAATGTCCTCTAGTTCTATATCTCCCCCTCTGTCTCACTGTTTTGCTTAATTTCTTCCTCCCATTCTTCCAACAGATTATGGATTCCTACATCTATTCCCTCCCGATATGTCGCGACAACTTCTCGGATGAGATGTTCAACAAACTTCCTTCCACTTTGCGGTTCCGATGTGCTCGGATCTTTAGCCTTTGCAGGCTCCCTCTGAAGTCTACCGCGACCCATTCCTCTCGTTGGACGAGCCATCTCCACTCTGTTCGAAACATGTTCACAGAAAATAGGTGTTAAACTCTATTTTTTGTTCTTATTGTTTTCGTTCTCCCTATTCTTTGTCCCGACCCGATTAATCTCAGAACAGGTCGCAGGTTGGGTGATAGCCTAGTCAGAAGATGAGGCCAGTCTCCTTATCCTATCGGGATTCTCTCTTCTCCCTTCCCGGTGCCACTCATACCCTATATGGTTGGCGGTCCCCTCTCTCGGCCATGCAAGAATCCCCGTGCTCTAGTAAGCCTTCCCATTCCCCTCTGCCCAGTCAGCCTGCGCTGCTCCTTTGCTCTTACTATACCCATTCATTCCCCTTGGGGTCCTAATAGGTTTCTCCGCATGTCTCCTATTCTCCATTCCCCAAGTCTTGCGAGGGTTACCTCCGTTGCTCCTCCCAACAACACATATTTTTAACTGTTTATACTAAGCCTCAATTATCAGGTTGTAATCTAACCATCTGCAGTACACAACCTCTCCCGTTCTGCCCCAATTAACACGCGAGGTCACAATGCTACTCTTAGAAGGGGATCCCGGCCACTGGATCGGTCAATACTCGGATGCCTTATAGCCAAGACGAATAACCAGACAACAACCATGCAATGCTTGTGACAATTTCCCCAACAAGCCCCCCATTTCCCTTCCAAGGTTTCTCTCGATCCCTCCAGCAAAATACAAACCATGTCGCCATTGCAAGAGGGTTGAAGGGCCATGATACATACCCATTCTCGCTCCTCAGATGCTGTCGATGGTACCTTTCCTTTACTCTTCATAACTATCCGCCATCCCTGCCATCCTCCGACACACACCCTGATTAGGGTTTTGGTTGTTTGGGTTCCCATTTTCTTGGCTTTGCCTATAATCTTGGTCCAGTATTTCCTCTAGGGCTTTAAACCTCTCATCCCTAGGTTGTATCAGCCATAATTTTTCCAACGGGCCATTTTGCTGATTGCATCCCCAGTTGGCCAAGAAGTCAACCGCTTTATTCCCTTCCCTTCTTACATGTCGGACCATTATATAGTCAAACTTGTGGATGAGCTTCCCTATCTCTTGTATAAGGCACGTTGTCCTCCAACTTTGGCTCAGTTTGTCCCATGTGGTGCCATTGTTTAGTTTTGCCAAGGTGGTTGTGACCAGACTAGAGTCTCCTTCCACCACAACGTTTCAATATCCCATTCTTACAGCTATTCGAAGTCCTTGACCCGCTGCAGCAAATTCTTCCTCGTTGTTGCTTGCTATCCCACACGAGTCAGCATAAATGAGCTACATGTTAGCTTGATTGTCTCGGAAGATGCCACCAAGGCCTGCTACTCCTGGGTTCCATTTTGAAGCCCCATCGAAATTAAGTTTTATGAAACCTTCTCCTGGGGTAGTGAATTGAGCCGGGGAACCTATATCCATCCTATCTTTTCTCCAAGCATTTGGGGCCAGCATTTCCATTGTTAGGTTAAGTTTTCATAGGATTCTTGCTTCCTGGGGGGAACTTGCCAATCTTCAGGGCTCCATTGTTCTGCTAATATAGTTTCTCTGATGTTTCTAACTATTCCTTCCCACACCTGATCTTGGGTTAATATTTTATTTTTGAATACTCTGCAGTTTCTTTCTTTCCATATGGCCCATAGGTTTAAACCTAAAGCCAATCCCCATGCTCAGTTTAGTACTAGACTTGAGAAAATATTGTTGCGCCATAGAAGGATTGTTTCCTTTATGTTGTGGCAGTCCCGATCCATCCTTTTGAAGACTCCTTGCATCTGACCCCATTTCTGTTCTGCAAACGGACAAGAATTCAGCATATGCTCCATATCCTCTATGTTTTGTTGACACATCCAGCATAGGGACGGGCCCTGAATTCCCCTTTTCTGAAGTTGGTCCCAGATTAGGATCCTCCCTTTGCATACCAACCATAGGAAATGAGCTACCTTTGGCCACCACCCCCCCTTCCAGATTTTTTTCCAAAGAAGTCCTTGTCCATCTTGAGCTTGTTCTGCTTTCAAGTCATACACTTCTTTGCTGGTGAAGGTACCTTTCATGGTGTGGCTCCATCTTAGAATGTCTGGGTCATTCCTAATCATGATTTGTCTTGATCTTATTTCTTTTTTGAACTCTTCCCATTGCTCTGTCTCTATACCCTGGCCCCAATCTTCCTTCTTCTTCCATCTCCTCCAGTTCCCTGTTCCTTGCTCCTCTTTCCAGAATTTCTCTACATATTGGATGTTGTTATCATTGGTAAATCTATATATGTCTCTGAGGTCTTGCCTATCTATTAGTCTTTCTCTTTGCTGCCATGAGTCCTTCCAAAATCTTGTTGTTCTGCCATTGTGAATTTCCCAAAAAGCATGTTGGTTTATAAGGTCCCTATTTTGGCTTACCAAGTTCCATATTACTGATCCTTTGGGGGGGTCTCTATACCATAGTATATCCTCTGTTCTCTCTGGCATGTTATAATTTCTTGTCCATATTTGTTTCCATAAGTCCCTTCCTCCCCCTAGCCATCTCCACCATAATTTTGCTCCCATTACTTGGTTTAAAGTGTATGGGTCTCTGAGGCCAAGCCCTCCTTCCATCATTTTTTTTACCAATCCTGCCAAGATATAAGGGCCCATTTCCTTGTCTATTGAGCCCCTCCCCATAGAATTTTTTTGAAGATATCAACCATTTTGGTGCACGCCCCCTTAGGGGCCACCATGCCTGACAGTTGGTATATGGGAATCGACTGGAGCACTGCTTTTAGGAGGACAATTCTGCCTGCTAGGTTGAGGAATCTAAAGGCCCAACTTCCCAGCCTTCCTTGTAGCTTCTGGAGGATCTGCTGCCAACCTGACAGTTTTAGAGAGTTTTCTGATAGAGGCATGCCCAGGTATTTAGTGGGGAGGTTTCCTGTACTAAACCCCAGGATCCTAGCTAGATAGGTCTTAACATTCCCTTGGGTGTTGAAGAAGAAGGTACAAGATTTTTCATTGTTTATTTGGGTCCCTGATGCCATCATGAAGGTGTTCAAGATTTCTTTGATTCTACAGGCTTCTCTAAGCGATACTTGGAAAAAAAGCATGATATCGTCAACGAATTGTTGGTGGGTTATGGCTAGATCATTCCCCCAAATCCTTAGTGTTGGGTTGTGTTATATTATTTCCACGTAGTTAACAGGGGGTTTGAGGGGCACTCGTAACCCCACTTTATGGGGTCTGGGGCAGCGCCTCGGAAAATTTTGGTTTTGGACCCTATGTTAGGTTGGGCGGACCCACCTATGGTTTTGTGCATGATTTTCGCACATATTTTTTGGATGTGATGGTTTTTGGTCCATGGTATTGGATGCTTCGACATGTATAGATATGTATTATAACATTGAAAGGAACATAATGAAAAATCAAGCTGGTAGTCCTGATTTTGGGATCTAGGGGAAAATCTCTGTGTATATCTGTTTTATGTGTTCTACTCTCGCACTATTTATTTTCTGTGTTTTAGAATTCGTATGTAGGTCATTTCTGTACGGGGTTAAAACCTACATTTGGTATCAGAGTAGATTTGGCTTCAAGGGGACGCCTTTGTTTCTGAGGGGTTTCGCTCGGGCCTGTGGTAGAACCTGTTCAGCGGGAGATCTGCGAGATCGATTCTGGTGGTGAAAGAAGATGGTGAGCAGTGGAAAGATAGAGATCGAGAAATTTAATGGTCAGAGTTTTGAGTTGTGGAAACTCAAGATGGAGGATTTGTTGGTGGATAAAGATCAGTGGATTGCGGTAGATCCAGGTACTAAACCAACAGGAGTGTCCGATGAAGAATGGAAGAAGTTGGATCGAAAGGCAAAGAGCACAATATGATTGTGTGTCTCAGATTCAATATTTCTGAATGTATTAGGGGAAGCTATAGCAAAGGCTTTGTGGGACAAGTTAGGGACTTTGTACCAATCTAAGTCTCTGGTGAATAAACTATTCCTGCGGAAAAAGTTGTATAACCTGAGGATGAAAGATGGAGACTCGGTGACAGAGCATTTGAACGCATTTAATACTGTGGTAAGTCAGTTAGCATCTGTTGATATTAAAATTTCAGATGAAGATAAGTGCATTAGTTTATTGTGTTCTCTACTAGATTCATGGGATAATCTGGTTATTGCAATAGGTAGTAATGCAACTGCCTTACAGTTTGATGAAATAGTCTCAGCCTTGCTGATGGAGGAGATGAGACGGAAAAATATGGAGAGCCAAAATGGTGATGCCTTGTCTGTATGAGGACGGTCCCAGAACAGAAACAAAAATAAGTCATCGAGTGGGAGATCTAAATCTAGAGGGAGATCTAAATCTCTAGGAAAACCTGTAAAGGTGGTGTGCTGGAAATGCAGAAAGGAAGGCCACTTCAAAAGGGACTATAAATCTAAAGCTCCTAACAAAGGAAAGGGATTTGATGAGGCTCCTTCTACAGAGGCGAAAACCACCTTAGATGAAGGTGGGGATATGTACTTGGCTTCTTCAAGTACACATGTAGATCATGAGGCATGGTTCATTGACTCAGGTGCATCCTTTCACTTCACTCCCCATAGAGAGTGGTTTTGTGAGTATGAGAAATATGATGGTGGTGATGTCTTCTTGGGGGATGACAGGAAGGCTGGAATCATTGGTCATGGAAAGGTAAAGTTGAAGCTACAAGGTGGAAGGGTTAGAACACTTCCGGGTGTTCTACATATTCCTGCATTAGCCAGAAATCTGATTTTTGTTAGTAAGCTGGATGATGCAGGTGTAAAAAAAGTGTTTGAGAAGGATACCTGCAAGATGGTTTGGGGAGCACTGGTATTGATGTGGGGAGTTCGGATTGGAACTCTGTACAAGATTCAAGGTAGCACTGTTGTTGATGGGTTCAACAATTCTGTGGTTCCTGAAAGTGGAGCAGAAAATCTAGTGGTCTCTGGAGAAAAGACCATGTTGTGGCATCAAAGGCTTGGACATATCAGAGAGAAGGGCCTTTGAATACTTCATGGTAAAGGTATGGTATAAGGTATGAGTAATAGCTCTCTAGATTTTGATTTCTGTGAAAATTTTGTATACGTGAATCAAAATCGGGTGAGTTTCCCCTCTGGTGGTAAGAGGGCGAAACATATATTAGAGCTTGTGCAGAGTGATGTGTTTGGACCTATGGAGGTTCCATCACTGGGTAAGTCTGTGTACTATGTATCATTTATAGATGACTTCTCAAGCAATACATGGATATATTTCCTTAAGAAGAAATCTGAAGTCTTTGATAGGTTTAAAGAATTTAAGGCTCTAGTGGAAAACCAAACAGAGAAGAAGATAAAGGTGCTGAGGATAGATAATGGTGGAGAGTTTTGCAGTAAGGAATTTGAAGAATTCTGCAAGAAGTGTGGTATAACACGGCAGAAGACTACTCCATATACACCTCAGCAAAATGGAGTTGCAGAAAGAATGAAAAAGACATTGATGGAAAGGGCAAGAAGCATGCTCAGTGGTGCCGGGTTAGGATAGGAATTCTGGGCAGAGGTGGTGGATACTGCATGTTACCTGGTCAATAGGTCACCTTCATCAGCGTTGGAGGATAAGACTCCACAAGAGGTATGGACTGGTAAGAAACCCTCTCTTTCACATCTGAGGGTATTTGGATGTGATGCATATTTACATGTTCCAAAGGAGAAAAGAACAAAGTTGGATAGTAAATCTGAAAAGTGCATCTTTATTGGGTATAAGGATGGTTTAAAGGGTTATAAGATTTGGAACCCAGTAACAAGGAAGGTTATGTACGGCCGAGATGTGGTGTTCAAAGAGGTGAAAGATGTTATTAAACATGAAATCCAACCAAAGGAACCTGAGAAGATAGAGTTTGAGCTAAAGGAGGAAGAATCAGACTCTATAGCAAAGGAGGAATAAGAAGATGAAGAGCCACAAACTTCGGCTGTGAGAAGATCAGTTCGAGAAAGAAGGCATCTAGAAAGGTATAGTCCATCTGCTTTCTGTTCAAATTTTTCTTTGTCTGTTATTGATGATGATCCCAGAACTATGAAGGAAGCAGTGGATTCAGAGGATGGAAAACTTTGGAAAGAGGCCATGGTTGATGAAATGGCATCTTTGCACAAAAGTGAGGCTTGGGATCTGGTGGAGTTGCTGGTTGGAAGGAAACCCATTGGTAGCAAATGGGTGTTCAAAAAGAAGACAAATACAGGAGGAAAAGTGGAGAAATACAAAGCTCAGTTGGTAGCAAAAAGGTTATTCCCAGGTGCTGGGAATTGATTTTGGTGATATTTTTTCTCCTGTTGCCAAGGTAACTTGTATTAGATTACTTTTATCTATTGCTGCTGCTTTTGATTTTGAGGTAGAACAGATGGATGTGAAGACATCATTTCTTCATGGGGATATGGAAGAGGAGATATACATGACGCAACCTGAAGGCTTTGCGGTGAAGGGTAAGAAAGAGCTGTTATGTAAGTTAAAGAAGTCTCTATATGGGTTAAAACAGTCACCAAGGATGTGGTATCAGAAATTTGATACATTTATATGGGGACTTGGCTTCACCAGAAGCAAAGCAGATCACTATGTGTATTTTAAATTAATTGGTGACCGTGTTATTTATCTAGTCTTGTATGTGGATGATATGTTGTTGGTTGGAAATGACAAAGAAGTTATCCAGGATTTGAAGACCCAATTGTCCTCCAAATTCGATATGAAATATCTTGGTGCTGCAAACTATATTTTGGGCATGGAAATTAAAAGAGATAGGGAAAAGAGGAAGCTCTGGTTAAACCAGAGGAAGTATGTCGAGATAAAATTTTAGAGGTTTAATATGCAGGACAGTAAACCAGTGAAGGTTCCTATTCCTCTAGGTGTGAGGTTATCTGCTGAACAGTGTCCCAAGACACAAGAAGAGGAAGAGGACATGTCCCGTGTTCCATATGCAAGTGCAGTCAGTGTATGCAATGGTATGTACTAGACCAGATATTGCACATGCAGTGGGAGTACTGAGCAGGTTTATGTCAAAACCAAGGAAGAAGGACTAGACAACAGTGAAGCGAGTTTTCAGGTATCTGCGTGGCACTAGTGATTATGGTTTGTGCTACCAAGGAAGACCAAGATTGGATAGAGTGTTGGATATTCATGGCTTTGTTGATGCAAACTAGGTTGGAGATCTGGATCAGAGAAGATCTACAAGTGGGTATGTGTTTAACCTATTTGGAGGTGCAGTTAGTTGGATGAGTAAGAAACAATCTGTAGTGGCACTGTCAACTACAGAGGCAGAATACATGGCAGCTACTCATGCAAGCAAGGAAGCAATTTGGTTGTAGAGATTGTGTTCAAGTCTGGGGTTAGTATAGGAAGCTATAAGGATAGACTGTGACAGCCAAAGTGCAATTTTCTTGGCAAAGAACCCCGCATATCATTCAAAGACAAAGCACATTGATGTTCAGTATCACTTTGTGAGGGATATGATAGAAGACAAAAAGGTGTTGCTAGTAAAGGTGGACACTTTGAAGAATACTGCAGATGCATTGACAAAATCAGTGAGCTTTGAGAAGTTCTCTTGGTGTAGAGAGACAATGGGCATTTCGGGGCTGGAAAAATGACTAAGCTCTCTTGTGGCCCCCTGTGGAAAGAAAACGACAAGTGGGAGAATGTTGGGTTGTGTTATATTATTTCCACGTAGTTAATAGGGGGTTTGAGGGGCACCTGTAACCCCACTTTATGGGATCCAGGGTAGCGCCTAGGAAAATTTTGGTTTTGGACCCTATGTTAGGTTGGGTAGACCCACCTATGGTTTTGTGCATGATTTTCGCACATGTTTTTTGGAAGTGATGGTTTTCGATCCATGGTATTGGATGCAATGGTTTTCGGTCCATGGTATTGGATGCTTCGGCATGTATAAATATGTATTATAACATTGAAAGGAACATAATGAAAAATCAAGCTGGTAGTCCCAGTTTTGGGATCCAAGGGAAAATCTCTGTGTATATGTGTTTTATGTGTTCTGCTCTCACACTATTTATTTTCTGTGTTTTAGAATTCGTATGCAGGTAATTTCTGTACGGGGTTAAAACCTACACTTAGGCCATTAATCCTAGACTCCTAGGCTTCATTTTTAATGAATCTACACAGTCCTTCAACAACAATGATGAACAGGAAAGGTGACAATGGATCTCCTTGTCTCATACCCTGGAAAGGGTTAAAGGTTTGGGTAGGGGTCCCTTTCAGCATAATAGAGATGACAGGGGTGGATATCATGGCACTGATCGAGTTTATCCATCTGTGGTTTAATCCATAGGCTCTAAGGATGCTCCTCAGATACTCCTAGCTTAACCGATCATAGGCATTTGATAGATCAAGCTTAATCATCATTCCAGCTAATTTTTTTCCCTTGAGGGAATGGACTACCTCTTGAGAGGTTACCAGACTGTCCAAGATTTTCCTTCCCTCAAAAAATCCTGTTTGCTCTGGGGATATGATATTTAGGAGGAGAGGTTTTAGTCGTTTAACAATAAGAGTGGCTATAATTTTATATATGACATTACATAGGGCTATGGGGCAGAATCCCTAAGGCTATTCCGATTTCGATGTCTTAGGAATGAGAGTTATAAAAGTGGAGTTCAGGCTGGGGCATACCTTTTGATTTCGCCTTGATTCCTCCATGACTTCCAGTATGTCTCTTCCCATGAAGTGCCATGCGGCTTGGAAGAATTCTGCTATAAAACCATCCAGTCCAGGGGCCTTGTTTTTCTTCATACCCTTGACAATTTCTTCCACCTCTTCAAGAGTAGCTGCTCTCATCAATGCAAGGTTTTAGTCCTGAGTGACCCTGTGAGGTATATGTTGAGAAATTCTTTGAATTTCTTCTGTTCTGTCTTCTTGTGGTTCTGATAGGAGATCTCTGAAGTGGTTTACTAGGATCTCCTCCATCTCCTCATGTTGTACTCTACGGTTCCCCTCTTCATCTTTTAGGGAGAAGATTCTATTGTTTTGGTGGTGTTGGACCATGGCCTTGTGGAAAAACCGGGTATTACGCTCCCCTTCTCTTAACCAATTCACCCTCGATTTTTGTTTCCATAGAATCTCTTCCTGTTTTCTCCTTTCCTCCAACTGACTTATTAATTGGCCCTCCTTTGTTGCTAGCTCTTCTGATCTCCCTTCCTGGATGATTTTTTGTTGCACCTCTGTCATTCTCTGATTGAGCTACTTCTGGTCCTTCATGATATGCCCAAATTCTTCTTTGTTCCATTTCTTTATTTTCTTCTTGATTTCCTTGAGCTTTAATTGGAATGTATGCATGTAGTTCCTCCCTTGCTGATCGCTCTGCATCCACCAAGCCTCAATTTTTTTAATGAGGGCTAGGTCTCTTAGCTAAAAGGCTTCGAACCTAAAAGGTCAATTTTTTGGGCTCGCTTTCAGATCCACTTCCAATCGTATCAGCCAATGATATGATCCTATCTTGGGAAGGATCGAGGCTTCTATGAATATGTCTCTACTAATAACCTTCTCAGATATTAGTAATCTATCCAATATGGAAGAAATTTGGTGTTTCTCTCCTCTTTTGTTGTTCCTGGTGCGCACCCCATTGATTGTTGGGATGTCTACTAGGCGTTGCTCTGCTATAGTGTCACAAAATATCTCCATGTCTGTGTCCATTCTTCTCATACCTCCCTTTTTCTCTGCTAGGGAAGTGATCATGTTGAAGTCTCCTCCCACCACCCACAGGTCTTCCGGGTATATACTTCTCATTTTTCTATGTTCTGGAGGAAAGCCCTTCTTTCTCCTGGGATATGGGGTCCATATACTCCTCGGAGGAGCACTCGATATTTCGATTCGATAACTCTAAATCTACCTAAGAGGATTCTCAGGATGCTGACCTAGTCTTCAAACCATATTTCTCCTGGATTCCATATGATCACCAACCCTCCTACACTACCATTTGTGTTCTGGACAATAACTTGGTACTGGGGTTTGACATTTTCCAAAATTCCTTTCAGTTTTCTTTCACTGATTTTAGTTTCCTGTATTATCATTATACTTGGTCTATCTTTTTTCAATCTCTCTTTGAGGTATCTCTACTTGCCTATGCTATTGAGGCCTCTTATGTTCCATGTTGTAATAATCATTTCAACAATTTTGGGGGTTGTTGAAAGACCTCTGATAATGGCACTACTCTCCCTGAGTTTACTAGTAGTTCCCCCACCATCTGGATGGATTCATTCATTGGTCTTCTACCCCATTTCTTTCCCCCTTTTCCTAGGGTTCCTGGTTCTTGCCCTTGTCCACCTTGAGACCCTAGGTGCTCTGGTTGTGTGATAATAGCAGTTCCTTGTTTAATCTTATATTGTTGAAAGGTTTCCTTGTAGAGTTGCTTTTGATCTTCTGGGATAAAGCGTTCGTCCAGATGTCTCCACTCCTGTAGTAATCGTTTCATCACTTTCTCTTCCACACTGAGATCTTCTTTCTGGGTGTCAATCTCCATTGGGTTTTTCTCTACCATTTGCATGGTATTCTCCTCTCTTAGGTTTTCAACTATTTCTTGTCTCTTTTGCTTATTTCCTTCGGGCTCCTTCGTTTGCATGCTTTCCATCTCCTTGGTATGCTCCATGCTTGTCTCCCCCATTTCGTCCACCTGAAGGGTGGTGAATCTGTTATGGGTGCGCTACTCTTTCTCATTTTGATTTTCTTTCTGATTCCCTGTTGGTTTTTGGTTTCTTTTCCTTCTGTGCACCTCCTAAAATCCATCCCCATCCTCTCTTGCCATTGCCTCTCCTTCCTTCTTCTCAGTCGATTGGTTTTCTGGGTTATTTAACGGAAAGTTCGATACAGGTGGCCATATTCATGACACCACCTGCATCTGAATGGGATATGCTCATAGTCAAGGGGTTTTTTCCATATCTCGTCATGATATTCTATCTCTATGTAGTCTGGTAGCAGCTCAATGATATTCATGTACACATAGATTCTTGCATAGGAGGTGTACCTACCTTTTCTTGTCGAGTCTGCCACTTTGACAAAGGTTTTGATCGAGTTGCCTATTCCTTCCAAGATTTTGGGGTCCCAGAAGTCCATTGGTAGGCCAAAGAGCCATACCCAGATGGGTGCTGCCAGAAGCTTTTCTTGGTCTGGGTTATAGCATTCCTCCCAGTGTCTCATAAACATGCCAACATTGTTGAAGAAATATGACCCATCTTCGAAAACCTTCTCCTTGTCTTCTAGGTTGGAAAATATTACAGAGAAGAATCCTTTCACCCCCAGCTTGAGGTCTATGTGCCCCTTATATGATATATTTCGATATTATTTATATTTTATAATTAATTTCAATTATTTTCTATTTTAAATTTATGAAGGATAAATAAATTTATTATATAAATTCAAAACTTATGACAACTTAAATACATTTACTATACAAATTTAAATAGGTTATTATATTTTAAATAATATAGATATTTATTTTTTATAAATTTTTGTTTTTTTAATTATGTATATAAGTATTATTAATTTAAAATAAGATTTTAAGAATTTTAATTTAATTATCATTAATTATTCAGTGGATGGTAAAAATTTAGTCTCAACTGAATATTCTATAATATTTTTAGTAGTATTTACAAATCATAAGGTTGAAAGGAAGAGTGAAATTTGTACCATTTTTTTCCTCCAGTTATCCTTAACATAATATGTACCTATGAATGCAAGTTTTAACACTGGTTCCCTGACATGATGGACATCCAAATTCATAATTTTAAATCCGAATTGTTCCCAATTAACTTATTATGCCGATTTCCATAAGCCCAATAATATCATCTTCATTGTTAGCGCACTTTTTCTTAATTTTTGATCAATTTTCGTGTCCATTTTAGTTAGCGTACTTTTTGATAAATTTTCCTATGCATTTTATTAATAATAAATAATAAAATAATGGTTTAGGTATATTTTTAAAAAGGTGGAACATAATTAAATTACAAATACCTTAATATTATAAATAAAATATTTTAAAAAATCAAATTAAAAATAAATTATTTAAAATAAATCATTGAAAATTTACAATATTTAATTTTTATTAATTTAAAAAGAGACCATATTGTTGGAAGCAATGATTCCATGTCATGTGTAGTTGTCATTGTGAGTCCCTAGGTGTCAGTCTAGAATTTGTTGATTCCTATGTAATGAGTTGAAGTCATTATCTAGAGGCATTGAAGTCAGTGTATAATTTCCTATATATGTCATTGTTGTAATGAATAATATTATGGTGTGAGATTTGTGTTGTGCAAAATCTCTCTCTGCTCAACTCTCTTGAGCATTATTGTTTATGTGTATATATTAGATAGATTTGTGTGTTGTGTGAGTATAGTTTGTTGTGTGGAGTGATTGTTATGAGTTAACGACCTTCAATAGATTGCTCAACATGTGAGCCATCGATTGGATCCCAAACCATTGCGAAATTTTTGATGATAAGAGGTAAAGAAAGAAATTTCCATGCAAATGTGGCGTGTTGGAGGTGATAATAAGAATATTATTATTTTGGAAGCTACAAATACTCCATATGATCTGGATCAACCTATCAGGTTGTTAGGGTCCTATAATAATAGGATTCATAATTTTGAATTGGCCATCCATCCAAGTATTTTTTGAGAAAATTGACTTAGTGAAGGAGGCTACAGAAGCCATACAGAGAGTGAAAACAAAACTGGGAGACATGCCAGAGGAAGCCACTAGGATCATTCACTTCCTTAACTCCAAAAATAAGTATGAATTGCAGGAATTGGAGATACCTGACAGGACAGGTACAATACTGGAAGTAAAAAGGGTCCTCACCAAGAGAAATTTAATGCTAAACCTGGAAGATAAGTGCCAAACCATGCAACTGGCTATAGATAGATTCATGGTTAAATTTGAAGTTTTGAGGCAAAAGGGTCTGCCAAATCCCTTAGTAATAAATGATAAATTAATGCCACAGGAGGACTACAATAGAAGAATTAGAGAAGTGGCCAGAGATCAGGTAAATACTTCATCTATGAAGGGGATGCCAACTAGCAAGGTCCTATACCAAACTTTTGAGAACTTGTTTTACCTCCAGCATGAGGTAAAACACCTTTTTCTGAATAAATCCAATTTTTCAAAGTACACGGAGGTAAATGAAATTTATAGGAAAATGATAAATATCCAATTACGAGATGCAGAAACATGGGAGAAATTGAATGACTTACTATATAAATACACAATCAAATGTAAAAATGTACAACAAGGGTGAAAAAGCATAGTAAAAGGATAATGACAGTCCAGCCAGATGAAAGAGTATTAGTTAAAAGTGTATTAGTTGAAAGGTCAGAGTGAAAAGAACATCCAGCGTGAAGACCAACAACAAGGCAGAGAAGAAAAGGAAAAATATCAGAGCATAAAGAAAACACAACCTAATAAATAGGGACAACATACAATAGTTGAACATCTGTCTCTATCTTCTTGCATGAAGATTTTTCTTTCTCCTAGAATAATTCCCAAGACAGTTTGGGATATTTTGTAAATTATTTTTGTATAAATACTTCATAATTCGAAGTATTGAGTGTGGATTGCTATACATTTGTAGAGTTATTTTTATCATAAACCTAAGGGTTATTGTACCAATTTTTCAAGTCAGCAGACTGGACCAAGTAATAAAGAGATTGCATTATAGGATTCATGTGTTAAGCTATTACAGTGAAGTATTTTCTTTGTCAAATATGTTATTTTCTTATGTTTTGCACAAACTTGAATGTTATCTAAAGTTGAACGAATTAACTGGAAACTTATCTCAGAATTTGTTTAAGTACACTCTGTTTTGAACAGTTGATCATTTCCATGTTTTCTTCTGATATCCGGATCTGAGAATCCTTAATTTCTCTCCCATCCGGTTGACCTCTTTCACTTTCTTCATAATCTGGCCTAAGGAACCCTTAATTGCTCCTTGGATCCAATTGAAAACCACTTCACCATCCAGCCTTGAGATCTGAAGTAACTCTGCTATCTTGCCCTGTAGACACTGTTTTTAGAACTTGATCCAGTCCTGTTTGCTTGATATTTGACCCCATAGCCCAATGGTAAAAGACACCCCTCTTTTCATCTAAGTAAGTGATCCCACCACCAAATCCAAATCAAAACCCAAGTACAATCATAACTAGCCTAAAATCAAACAACTAAACAAAGTTAAAACATAAAGAGAGAGCCCTCTCTGAGCATTAGGAAGGCTAGATCCTAATCTCCAAAGTAGGTTTGTGGTTACCTCTAATCATTTCTTTCTAATCAACTCTAGAGAAATATTGGAGTGATAACACAGGCGACATTTTAACAAACGAATGTATATTTCTCTACTTGATGTCACGGTAAGGCATCATATGTTCAAGCTTCTCTACCTGAGTATGTAAGATTTTGCGGATCTGGCAAGATGAAGCAATGGCTTCTCTGGTTTTGATATTTCTATTTTATGAAAGATGTATTCTTTGAACTTGTTCAGATCATTGATTTCCCATACAATCTGTAGGAAGATGGCTATCATTGTCAATTAGAGCATCAATCGTTGTTTGCGCATACAGTGCACAACAACTTAATGTCATGGCTATGAAACAATTTATTTTTAATGATGGGATCCGATAACATTGTTTAACAATGTGTAGCTATGTATGTAAATGGTAATTAATAGTCTAATAGTATGCTAGTGTGATCATCTATGTAAAGGGAAATCTTCATATAAGTTCGTGGGCTATTTGTTAAAAAAAGAAAAGGAGCGTGAGAGATTATTTTGGTGTTTTTGTTTTTATTGGTTATTAAAAGGGTTAGTGGTTCTTAAACTAGAAACCCCGATGTTCAAAACATCATTTCTTGTGTGTTTTTATTATTCATAAAATGGGTTGGTGGTTCTTAAACTGGAAGCCCTAGTGTTTGAAACATCAATTCTTGTAAGGTCAAGTTGTTTGATCAACTTTTGAACACATTCAATATCCAAACCTCCAATGTAGCAACTGACAGATAATTGAAAGAGAAATATCTGACATATGGTGGTTAGTCCATAGGATGGTTCATTACTTGACGACTCTTATCGCAAAATCTCCGACGAGCTGAGGTGTCAATATTGTTGATCTTTCACAATTCATCAACTATGGTCAGAGGTGGTTACATTTTAAATGGAGCTCAAGTGACAGCTCGAAGATGTGGTGGTGAAAGAGTCGTGTTTGCAAGATTCCAAAGCAGATGTGAATGCTGATGAAGACCAGTTAAGCATATATTAATTTTTTTGTTGTAATATGTGTTTTCAATGTTTTTCATGTAAGCATTAAGGGAGGGTGTTGGAAGTAATGCTTCCATGTCATGTGTAGTTGTCATTGTGAGTCCCTAGGCATCAGTCTATAAACTGTTGATTCCTATGTAATGAGTTGGAGTCATTATCTAGAAGTGTTGAAGTCAATGTGTAATTTCCTATATATGTAACTTTTGTAATAAATAATATTATGGTGTGAGATTTGTGTTGTACAAAATCTCTCTCTGCGCAACCCTCTTTATTTTTTCTATCACATATAAATTTATATCCTAGTTGATTACATGAAATATTTTCATATAAATTAATTTACACATTAAACCATTGTTGCATAATGTTATATTTATATTAACAAAATACAAATAATAATAACAAAGAAAACAATGTAGGAATATTTCAATTTCCACCATTTACATCAACTTTTATAATGATAAAGTTATTGAAAATTTAAAATAATTAATTCTTTTTAGTATGATGAAAGTACATAATTCCTTCACCACTTAATATAGAGTTAGAAAGATAACATGTAAAAATAATATTATTGATATTACACAATGTCAAATTCAGTATATGTTTAATTGAAATTTAACATTTAAAACAAAATATATTAATAATATTAATTATTTTTTAATTGAAAAAATAAATAAATATTTTTGTAATAAATAATAATAATATTATTATTTAATTTTAAAAATATAAAATTTTGAATATATATATATATATATATATATATATATATATATATATAAAAAGAAAATGAATCAATAATATATATATATATATATATATATAAATAAAGAAAATGAATCAATAATATATATATATATAAATAAAGAAAATGAATCAATAATTAATAATAAATATATTTTATTTTTTAAATTTGAATTTAAATGATTTATTATAAAAAATACATACTCTTAATTACTTAATCTATTTAATTTATATTTTATACACCTTAATTTTACTTTACAATTATTACACTTACCTATATACTCTTAATCTATTTAATTTATATTTTGTACACCATAATTTTACTTTACAATTATTACACTTACCTATATACTCCTAATAATAAGAAGTATATATGTAAAACTTATATGTAACAAAAACTATTAAACATGTTCAACTACGACATATGCATATATGCAAAAACCTATTTCTAACCCAAACTATCACATATTAACAAACACATATTATAATTGTTGCATTTATCTATGTATTAAAATAAGCATGTATATCAAACCTATTTCTAACACAAAGTATTAAATATTAACAAACACATGTTTACAATGTTAGTAGTTAATATTTAACCTTATTTTATTATTATTATTATTATTACCAAAACATTTTAAAGTTATTGAATCAAATTATTGAATTAACCGAGAAAATAAAATTTTCAATACTTTATTGCTTTTCAACATGGGCAAGAAATTTTAACCTACCTGAATACTAAGGTTTGAAATATTTTTCTATTGTGTGTAACACTTTGAGTAGGCTTATGAACTTCAAAGATAATGGAATATAAACTATTGATGAAATCTTTATGTCTTTATTGCTTTTTACTTTAATTTAGCTATATTTAAACTAAGTTGCAGGGACTAGCTACTATGTAGCATCACTTGCACATCTTTATTAAAATGTTTCATTTGCTAACATAAAGTAAGCATAAAAGAACAAAGATAATAAATAATAAATGCATCAAAGACAACTACATTCTTTTGCGTAAATGAAATTTTCTTGTTGGAAGATGAAATATATACAATTTTAGTTCTTTGTTGTTTTTTACTTTAATTTAGCTATATTTAAACTAAGGGGCAAGTACTAGCTACTATGTAGCACTTGTTTAGTTTCATTAATCCATATTAAAATTTTAGAGCCTAATCTCCAATTCTCTTTATTGTTTGAAACATTGAATAAATTATTGAATTAAATATAAATATTACCTTAAAAATATTTATATAAAAATATAAAAATAATATTTATATTGAAACTTTAAATTTCAAACTTGATTTTTAATTTAAAACTCTATAATAAATTAATAAATTAAATATAACATTATATTTGTCTAAGAAAACATATTTATTTAAAATAAAAAATGACATTTAAAAATTAATTTAATTAATTAAAAAATTATAATAACTAGTATATTTATTATAAACTATAGTTTATTTTAGAAAATTTGTCAAATTAAAAATTTTAAGAATTTTAAGTGTTTAGATAATATAAAAAATTGTGATTTACATCCCATTATAAAAAGTCATATATATATATATACATATATATATATAAGATTGTTAAAATCCTATAGAAGGTGATAAGATTATATTTATATATATATATATATATATATATATGATTGTTAAAATCCTATAGAAGGTGTTAAAATCTTATTATGTGGGTGACCAACTTATTTAGATTTATGTATTACGAGTCCTTGCCCCTTCGAAGTTGCAAGGATTATTGTAACTGATTTTGTCTAATCTATATTTTTCACAAAAACCAAGCTGGAAACAGAGCTCATTAACCTAAAGCTTTACGAATATATTCTATAAACATTTTTTTTCAACCAATAAGAAATTTCTAGCCACTATTTCAACCACTAAGAAAATTAGAGATCTTATTTGGCCTCATACAGAGGCAAGATCGGGGCAAACTTAAGATAAATTTCAATTCATCTAGAAAGTTTCAGTTTCATTTCACTAATGCTAACTAACATTAGCATTAGTACGTAAACATTTTAGGTTGAAATTACATGAAGATATCTTCATCTTTTCTAAAGGGTGAGATACTAACACTAACCCCATGTCTAAACATACATACACATGGCCCACCATTGTTACTACACTTTCCATCACAGTGACTAATGTCGATCAACGCTTCTTGGTGAGTAATGACCCTGAGCCACTATATTGGTCATGTTGTATTAGTGTTTTTTCCTCATTGTTCATGCGACTAGTTCAACTTCTAGCTATGTTATTATGTATGTTGCTAGTGCGAGTGATCTATACTATTGTTGTATCGAATTTTGCATAACTAACTGACTCCACAGGATACACTGCTACTAATGTTGGTGGTTTTATTGATTCGTATGATGGCTTGGATGCTTATGAGTCTAGAAAAAGTAATGATGTATATAACATAGCTTGTGTTCCTTCATAAACAGAATCTACAGAAGGAACTAGGATGGATTGTTTTGGAACTAGAATTGGAACTGTAAGAGATGTTGCTACGGGTGCTACCTTTGCTTATTACTCTACTTGTTCAATTAAGCACCTGAACCTGGAATTGCACTTTCTATTGGTGGTATAGAGGTTAGATATGTAACAAGCACATGGACCTAGAATTGTAATTTCTATTGGTGGTATAGAGGTTAGAAATGGAACCATACGAAGGGAAACTGATTATGTCCTTCTATATACTATACGAGGTGCTACCCATGCCTCTAGTTACTATCCATGCCCTTTGGCTACTATTGTTGGTGCTACTTGCTTGAATGCTGGTACTGAATCAATTAGCTCTGTCTTTGGGGTGGTCAATAGATAAGAAATGCCAGAAATTGTTCAGGCGACAAGAAGCAAACCTAGATGGGAGTGAAAAGTCTAAAAGGTAAATCAAAATAAAATAATGATAATATTCTTGTGTGAATTCTTCTTTCTATCATTTTCCATTTCGCTTTGCTTCACCTATAAAACAATCAAAGTGTTAATTTATGTTTCCCCATTGTTACTGCTCTATGAATCTGCAGAAAGATGGTGTACTACTGCTACTGCCATCAAGGCTGTTGTACATAATCTTTGCTAGAGTACTTACTATTGTACCTTATGTGCATGAACTAAAATATTTTCTGCTTGTTGCTGCTATTAATTGTGCTTTGTTGGAAACTTTATGACTTATGGAAATTCTAACTAAAAGATATTGGTCCAGGCTCCAATTTCCATACTTTGGCAAAGAACTCTTGGTAGCGTTTTGAATCAAGATGAGAACATTTTATTTTGAAAGGAAATATACTATGGAGAGGGTTCTCATCACTAATATTCATCATGGAAGCAATTGGAACATGGTCCAAACTTGCATATTGTGAGGAGTACTTACACAATATCCACTTGGATGAGGGAATGAGAAATACCCATTAGAGGCATAAATTCTAACCAATCATGCTTGTATTTTGTCAGCAACTCTCATTCTATTTCATTGGAACTGATCCCCCAAATCCAAAATTGTTTTTCAGTAGTTTAAAAAGTCTATAATTTAGTTTATGTATTTATCCCATGCATCTTTTTCCTCACTAGAAATTGCAGAGGCCACTCCACCATCCCAGTCTCCCTGCCATTACACCATATTAAAATCACAAGTTAAGACTCTAGCACCTTATTTGTGTATGGAATAGAAATCGTGAGCTAATCCCAAATTCAAACATGGTTTTCTATCGAGCATGGAATGTAGATAGAAGCAAGCCCCAATCACCCTACCTGTGAGCATGCAGGTGATCCATATAAACCTACCACACGCATCTAAATGTTAAGACACAATCCTGAAACTTTGCCTTCCCTATCCAATTCGTTGAAGTCATTGTTATTTATTCGCTCCTTATAAACTCCTTCACTATATCAAACCAAACAACTGAAGTCTTGTCTCCATAGATGTTGGAATCTAACTCTGATATGCAATCTCAAGGCGTACTTGAAAAAATAATGTTTTTGGAAGCTTACTTGATTCATTGTAGTTGAGAGCGAAGAGAAACATGGTGGGCTAAAGATAATCCTGAAAGCTAGGAATTGTTGTCACTAACATCACTATTGTAGAACTTTTTTTGCCTTTGTACTGTGCATGGGAGCAATAAGGTATCCACAGTGTGGAGCCACACAAGCTCAAAGGATGACGTAACATAGTTGTTTTTCTTGGATTACCTTGAGAGGAGGGACACAACAACCAAAAGTTATTTTTACTCAATTCTTCATGAATAAGAAGAACTAGAACCTAAAAGCCTAGGAATATTAATGGCGGGATTCACGATGTTCATCATCGCCAAGGTCATAGAATCTACTTCCACCATGACAAGGTAGGCTATTGACAAAGTGAAGTAGTAGTTTGTGATTGGGTTCCAATAACCTATGTCAAAGAAAAGTATTGCAGAGTTAAAATAAATCAGACAGATGGCAGGGAAAATATCTTGTGAGTATGCCCAATGCTTTTAAGATTTGATGTGTTACTTATTCCTCTGACCAAGGTTTTTAACCCCATACATTATAGCAAGGAAGCTTTGCCCATTTGAGCTTCTAGGGTCCCTTGGATTTCTAGAGTGGATACCTAACTGAATGCTTATGTATTCAAATAAGGGTTGCCCCCAAGTCCTATAATTTTTGGAACTTGATAAATATGAATTTTGAACAAATGCTTCATGGGCTAATTCATATTGACTTAACAAGGAACTTGAGGGATATTATTTTTGAACAAATGTTTCATGGGCTACTTCATATTGACTTAAGCATGAAGAGGGCATGAAATGGGATATGGAAGGAAATCACAAATCAAAGAAAACCATTGCTAGCTACTTGACCATACAAAGCAAGGAGGGTGGGAAATCATTATCACTAGCCGTGGGAAATCCATTCATTTTCAATGTGCAATAGAGGAGATAGTCGAGCAAGTAGGAAACCTTCGACATTAAGGAATTTTCAACCTTTGACCTTGTCACAGAGTTGCTTCACTCGATTCCAAACCTACTTTGAAATTGTGAGTAAATGAGCGTGGAAGATGGTTTAGGTGAGCTTACATCGCAAAGGACATGTAAGGTGGGATGTGGGTTTCATGCCGCCACATGAGGTCCAAGTGCAAGAACTTTATATATATATATATATATATATATATATATTTTTTTTTTTTTCTAATCATCATATTATTTCATTTAATATTTTTTTATATAACTTTTAATTATTTTAGTTATTTCATTATTTTTTTTATTTCATGTATTTTTAATACCATCCTCTCACATCTAGGCTTCCTAAGGAATTTTGTTCCCGCCTTCCATCCTGCATTCATTTATTGGCCGTACCAGGCCAGGGTATCTGACCTATGTTACGCCTAATCATCCCAAATTGTCATTTTTAGTGCTGTTTGCCAAGGGGAAAACTTATTCCTCGAGTCCTGTCTGGATCCTCTCCTTCACCCGCCTATCACTCATTATTCCTCTTGTGCGGGAGGCCTTGATGGTGCGGGATTCATTTATGGTGGATGGTGTGATATTTTCTAATTTTGGTGGTTCTCCTAGTTTGTCCCTTGATTTAAAAGTTATAGGTACCTCTACATTTTTTAACAAATTGACTTGGTTAGAATGTCACGATTTCATATAGGGATGATTTTACGAGGGATCGCAATGCATTGTTGTGGAATTTAAAGTCCAATCTAATCTCAAGCCTTTTGACGGCTCTAAAAAATGTAACATATTTTTGATATGTACTTAATGGGAAGTTAACAACTTATTCCCTCTGTAATACACATAAGGTAAACATAATGTCTGTAAAATTTATGTTGGTGTATCCAGATGACTACTTTTAGTCTATCAATGAAAATTTTGATCATAATGCAATGTTTCAGGGGTTATGCCTATGATGTTCCATGGTTCATGTGATAAATATTTTGGGCTTAAGACAATTGCAAGATTTCATTTATCACACATCCTTGTAATCTCTATAGTTAAGTATGCTTTAAATTGTTTTATAGTTGTGCTGCTGCATAATCTCTCTCAATCTCTTTCAACACTAGTTCAACATATTATCAAGATTTCAGTCCTTCTTGATGATGGGTATAGTTACCACCCCAAGAAGTGGTTATTCAAGCGCCATTGGATTAGTGAGTCATCACAAATAAATTATTTACTTTGCCAAAACATTGGTCAGAGTGTATGAATTTGTTTAAGCAGGTCCCCCTATCACCGTGCACGCGTTGTTGTTGCTCCATACCCAGACAAATCATATAGGTGTTAGAACCAACTTAATGCACTTTACACAAATGCTTCCACTTCCTCCCTTTTCCCTTCATCCACTCCAATAATAATAATAACACGAAGAGATAAAATCATTCAAGCTAGCCGATATTAATTAATCATGAGGGTTAATAAATAATTGTTCAGGCTTAATTACACCTTCCACTAGAAGATACATTTTCAAAGGTATATATTGTTGGTACTCTTATCCTAAAATATCACATGCTTGTATTTGAAGTTGAACAAATATGCCAAAGGCTTATTTCAAGTTGAGAATCATGTAAATATATATGATATCCAATTTCTAGAAGAAATGGAACCATGGAAAAATCATAAGTCATTTTCCCTAGATGATAAAGTCTAGTTCATTTTACTGTATATTTGATCATATGAATGACCTGTTTATTTTTATACATGTAAACAGTTTGATAGGAAGGACTCAAACCTGTGATAAAGAGTTTACGAATAACTTTGGAAACTAAACTCATCTTTTTTTTGTGAATTTCACGAATAGCTGTGGGAACTAAATCCATATTCTTTTTGTGAATTTTATATAGTGTTATAATTTATAATTGTACTTATATTTCAATTATGGGATTTCATATAGTGATTTATACTTATGGGCTAAGGCACTATGTTCGTGGAATTTAATCCTCAAAATTCGAGTTTTGAACTGAATGTTATCACATCATTTTGCTCTGACAAATAATTTTGTAATTTCATGGTCATCGAGCATGAACCTGAACCTCAAGTGACATTTCTTATAGGGACTTGTTAGCACTTTGTAATTTCCCTAGGTTGAGGAGAGAAAATCAAAGGTAACCACAAAACCACTTGTAAGCTAGAATCTAGCCCTTCTAGCTTTAGAGAGGGCTCTCTCTATCTAGAATGTTCAATTACTCAGATGTTAGGCTAGGTATGGTGCTCAGTAGGGTATAAATTTTCAAATATTTTCTGGTAGGAAAGGAGATAGATCCATTGGGCATGGATTCATGTCAACCTGATTATGTTTCTAGTGATGAAATGAATAAAAAGAGGAGATTCTACAGGGGAAAGGTAGGTAGTCTCTTTGGAGTTTTTCAGTTTAAATTCATTGTAGGAGGGTGACTAGAATAAAAATGGAAAATGAAAAACAAAGCATCAAACACCAAGACAAATTCTAATTATCATTTTAACAGAAAACACAGATGTCTAGCAAACTGAAACAGAGCACTATTTGGAGTGAATTCTGAATCAATATCTGTGTTTAGCTAAACAATATGATACATTTCAAATCATAATTTTTATAGAAGATAACTTACAAATAAATAAATCACATCTCCAAAGAAAACTAACACAAGAATCCCTGTAAGTTCCACCTCTGTCTTCATTCATTATAAAATATATCAAATAAGTGTAGTGCACAATATCCCTTCTCCTGAACCTGACCAACCCTTTGCTTGATTAAAATCACATCATAAACATGCTAATAAAATTTTGTTCCCACCTCTAGGAACTAAATTCCTCATTGGGATTTCTATTTCTAACTTATGTAATGAAAATAAAACTGATTTCTAAAAACTAGGGACTTCTTAACTAGATCTTTTCTAAGCATTTTTACATTAAATTCTCAGCCCAAATCAAGCTTGTGTCTCATTAGATGCTTCATTACAATTACTAAGACCACACAAACAAATTATAGAATACTTTGATTGGGTAAATCGGTCAAAAAGATGATTGTATGGAAGCACAATACAACCTCCTAATTCTCCAGAAAAATAAAAACGCAACGCTCCATGGTGGAGATAACTTCGGTTTATCCCTGAGCTTCCTGATGAATTCATCATGTGTGAAAAAGCATGCACATGTATAATTTCCCCACTTAGAATATTTCTTTCACCACACAAAGCCTCTAACTTTGATAATTTCATCCATAGCCAAAAACGCAACGCTAGTTGAAAAAGTGTAGTGCCATCTATTTTCATGGTTTGAGTGACAATGAGGTCTCTGGACAAGGCGCACATGTTGGTGATGATTCTAACATTGCAATTATCATGCCACATACCTCTTTCAAGCCTCCTTTTTCCAAAAATTCAAAACATTCTTCTCCACATCAAAAAATCTAACCCTAATGCTAGCCAGGGTACACAAATGCTGTGAAAGATGCTTCTTTAAAAATGCATTAAGAAATCAGACTAACTGTGTTTGTAGGAGGGAATTCATGCAAAATATTATCATCTTTAACCTCAACCCCACAAACAAAAATACTCTAGGCAAAAATAAAAAATCCAAACTACGTTATTTCACCCTTTCCAACATTCAAAGTTTGCCTGCTTTAGGCAACATGTCCAATTTACCTCTATCCTTCTTTTGCATCTCTTTTAATTTTTGTTTGGTATCCCTTAACTCCTTTCTCATGATAATATTATTCCTGCATATATTCTTTAGCTTCCTATGTAGTGGAAGGATCTGTGCCCATGATGACAAGGCACGTCAACACGATCTTGCTCATGATTTATTTATGTAAATTGACCCTAGGCCTACTTAACTTGACCCCTTCGGATATAAAAGACCATTTTTTATGAATCTTGACAGCTTTAATATGTTTACAATGAATAATCAAAAAATTTATTCCAACCTAAGAGCTAAAGCTTGATCTTCCACAAGATCATATCCACACTTTTATGCTTTTGACAAAATTTGAAAGACAATTTTTTTTTTCCTGACTACAATGACTATATGATACTAAGAGGACTTATGATATATCAATTATGTATTGTGTTATAGGTAGTTGTCACTTGTGGCAAATAGTGAAATAAATAAAATTAAAGTTTTTTGCTTGAAAACATCTATTATATTTTCTCTATTTTCTACCACTATATTTACTGTCCATGTTGTATTGAGCAGATAGCGGCAACAAAGTGGATATTGTGAGATTTAAAGGCTCATCTAGATACATGGTTGCAAGTCATTAAAATTCTATAGAACTTGCAAAATCTGACTACTAAGTTATGTTCACTCCAGGTACTATTGTGCTTTCTCATTTGTAGCCACATGGATTTTATTCTCCTTCTTCGACATTTTTGTAGATTGTTATAAATTTAGCTCTCTTAGTCATATGTATGCTCCCATCAACTGGGAAAAATGGTAGCATAATACACTTGAAAAAATTAAAATCTCATCTTTTGTGCAATGCCTTGGGAATTTTTAGCTTGTAACTCTAGCACAATATTACTATAATAGAAAACAATTGAGAATGCATATAGGTCGAGGAATGTTGCTTTTTAGTCCCTCTAAAATATTTTGACACAGTTCCTAAGGTGACTATATTGGATAACAATTGAAAATGCATAAAAGTTGAGGAATGTGGATTTGTAGTCCCTGTAAAGGATTTTAGTACAGTTCATAGGCACGACCTCTAACTTTTAGTTGCATTAGTAAAACTTCTAGTAGTTGGTATTTGATTGCATTATCATGTAATGGTTTAAAACTTCTAGTAGTTGGTATTTGATTGAATTAACATGTAATGGTATTCATTTATATTGGTGAGATATTTGTAATGACAGATTAAATTCTTTTTCATTGGAGAATTGATATTATAATTTTAAAATGCCACTCTTTGTACTCCACACAACAATGTTAAATGAAATTCCCAATGTATCTTACATTTATGGACACGTTGTTCTTACACGAGTTCAAGTAGCCTTTCTAAGGCCGTTAAATAAAATCATGGGAGTCATGTTCTTGGTTATTGACTTAATATTTCCATTCATTCATGTGGTACGTATGGGGGCATTATAGCCTTTGGAATTTAAAGGTAGGCACCAAATGCAAATAAAGAAAGATGTAGTCTTTCCATAAATGAGACAAATTGCTTGCATTAGTTCAACAATATTTTTTGAATCATATTGTCCCATTATGGATTCATATGACTTGTTTGTACTATTCAACTAATGAGCTCTATTGCTATGATTTATTTCACTAGTGGTATATCTACACTAGTGTATGAGGAAATCAATTTGAGTTAGCTCTGTGAGCTATATTTCCATTTTATTGACATTCTATTTCAATTATTGATTCTTATGTTCTAGCTAATAGATATTATATTAGGTTTTTAAAACTACTTAAACTAGCATTTAACTACTAGTAACATTGTACTAACATTGATTCTATTCCTGTTATGTTCTATTGGCAGGGACTAGTTGCTTTGCAACTCCTCTTACTATATTTGCATTAATGTTGACATATCATATTCATCTAATTTAAATTTATATCAATAAAATATGTCATGTTCTTTCTATTCCCTTGGTAAAGTGTTTCTTTACACAACTAAGCAACATTAGATTATGTCTTTTGTCGTTAATGTCTCAAATCATTGTTTTCTTTTTTGATATTGTTAGTGCTAATGGTATTAAATTTCATTTAAAATTATGTAAATTTTATATTAATTTTAATATTTTCATCAGAGGGAAATTGTTAGTTTTTATTTATTCTTCATTTTAAGTGTTTATATAGAACTTTTAAACTCATTCTTATGAAGGAAATTTAAAAAATTGTTTAATAATTTCAAATCCAATTTAATATAAAGAAGAATTGTTAAAATGTTTCCTAATTCTTATGTGGTTTAATATATTTGTAATTAAATTTGGCATTTCTCTTGCAACTATTTAAATAATATAAGTGTATTATAATATGTTTTCTTTGTTAATGATAATTTATGTTGTTTGTTAGTTAAATAATTCCCTTGTTGTCACTTCTCTAGGTATATTTTCACAGGGGCTTCACTCAATGAGCTTCTAACATATCACGTGCGTTCGTGACATACTAAACAATACCCTTAATTTGACTACATATGGGAAAATACCTCTAAAAATCACATTATTTAACCCTATACCAATATGAACCCAATACACCTTCCCAATTTAAAATAAACCCCTACTTTCACTAGATATTGTAGGTATCCATTTGTTCATTAACATTTTTTATACCCCTTTATATTTTTCATTAACTTTAAGCTCTATTTTTTATACCTACCAATATAAAAACCCTTTACACCCTATCATATTCTCAATATATTATGTCATTTTTTCCTCAATATATATCCCCCAATATGAATGCATGTGGTATGGTATTGCTCCCCCACTGAGGCTCCCATGTATATGTTATGTATTCCAATGTTAACCAAACTTGCATGTTGCAATATATGTATTTTTATAAATTACATATTTTAATTAAAGATAATTAACCATGATTTACCTATTCTACCTTTAACTTACAATTATTAATCTAATGTGGAACGCATAAAAAATGTTGATATTTTATCATCTATATATCTAATTTAGTATGAATCAGTGTATCCAAAAAAGTGTTACTTCACTGTCTTTATTAGTCTATTCCATGCTCCTATTAGTTGTACATTTCATGCAACTCAAAATTTTATTAGCTACTTTCCCATGATTTATCTTTGTTTTTTATTATATTGTGTGTTAAGTAACATAGTAGATGTTTAGTGCATGAATAATGGTTAAATAACTCAAAATTTCCACTAATGATTTATAGAGGGTTTTAATACTAAGTTTCTTCTCTTCATCTGATCCAGGTGGATATTGGTGGCCACCCACCAATTCCACTTGGACCCCCACCATTGTTTATTTCAGTTTTTCAGTTTCCTTAATTCTAGCACAGTTTACTATTTTTAGCACTTTTTCCGGTCCTAAACTTTTGAAGCCGTTTTGAGGCCCTAAATGATGTTTTTTGGGAAAATTGTGAACAACATGGGTCCATCGGCCAATGTTTCTCACTCAAAAGTTGTAGTCCTCGGATAGATATTTCTAACGAGGTCTTGTGCACGTCAAACGAAGATCATATGCCAAAGTTACGAGCTAGAGAAGTTGATGTACTAATTTACCCAAATGGGGCCCATAGTTTGGCATTTCATCTCCTAGGGTTAGTTTTTTGGATGTTTAGGGTTTTCCATTGTTTCTAAACAATAAATAGGCTTTCGAGCCTCATTGTAAGATAATTTAGAGGCATGTAGCCGCCACATCTCTTCTCAGAGATAAGCTACCATCGCGCGAGCTAGTTTATTTACATTTTTGTTTGTAAGCATATTTCAGTATTTTGGCATCAATGAAATGAAGTATTATATTTGTTGCATATCTGTATTCATGGTCATACCTGTAGTTTGTTGCGTTCCTATTTAAATTTGGATCAGTGGTATCAAAGCGATCTGCTCTTTCTTTGTTTTTCTTTGCATGTCCCCAACGAGGTCGGGATATAAGGAGTTAGGGCTTGAACTAGTCAAACCTTTGCAAGACCAACCTCGCAAAACCTGACGGCTTCCCATGGCAGATGAAAAGAAATATGAGGGTGTAGGAGATCCTATCAAAATCTTGCTCGAAGAGGCCCTCGAGTGACAAAGGAACACGATGATGGAAAACTTCGTCTAGATCCTTCAGTAGCTACCCAAGGGTGACACATCTACTTCCAACAGCTACTCTAGAGGTGCCACACCCTTTAAGGTACAAGTTAACTTTGACCCCCCATATTTGAGGGTTAGATAGATGTAGATGTTGTAGATAAATGGTTAAATCTCTTAGAAGGGTATTTTCCTGTTCATGATTTTTCCGGCCGGGAAAAGATTACTTTCGCTCTTCTCAAAGCCGCCCCCCATGTGAAGGACTGGTGGGAAATCTACTACAAGCAAAAGGATGAAAGTACGACCTCACTATTTTCAGCCGCACCCACTTGGAATTTATTCCGGAATGCCTTCAAGGAGCAGTACTACCCTGTCAGAAGCTATGAGGATAAATACATAAATTGGACCGTCCTGCGGCAGGGAAAGGACCACGACATGCCAGAGTTTACCAATATTTTTCATACCCTTCACACAAAGTTGGGTATCAAGGATTCTGAGCTGCATTTGGTACTCAAATATTGCGGCTCCCTAAATAGGTACATCTAGATGGAGTTTGTGGAGATCTCCTAGCTCGGCACGACATACTAATACGCTGTCAAGATCGAGCAAAATTTTAAGCAAAAGAAGCAAGACTTCAGATCTGTGAATCCCAAGCCAGGGAAAGGTGCCCCCAAACTGCTGAACAAAGGACAAAGCCAAGGTGGGGTGGCCCAGGACAACCCGCCAAAGCTGCAAGTAAAGAACAACACCGCGAAGCCAAAGAAGGACACTAGAAAGTGGTGTGAGTTCCATAAGAGCTCCACTCACAACACAAGTGAGTTTTGGGCCAAGAAGTCATTGGTGGGCGAGCTAAAGTCTTCAAAATCAGATTCCTGTTCTGACGCTGAGTCAAAACCCTATAAGGGTAATGACAAAGGGAAGCATATTATCGATGCGGAGCCCAATGCCACTATTGCCACCATGAAGATCAAAAAGGAGGAACCCAAAGATCCAGAGGAGGAGTACCTCCTCCATTCCCAGATGTGGCTAAAGGGTTCCCCGTTATAGTTCATTATCAACAGCGAGAGCTAAAAGAACCTCATTTCAGCAGAGGTCGTGAAGCAGCTGGGCTTGCCAACCATAGCACATCCATAACCTTACACCATCGGGTGGCTTCACCAAGGATGGGATCTTCGTGTGAGCCAGTAGTGTCGCCTTACATACAACATCAATCCCTTCACGGATGAGGTATTATGTGATGTTGCTCCCCTTGATGTTTGTGATGTATTATTAGGCCAACCATACTTGTGGAAGTGACATTATATGTATGAATCAAGGCCCCGTGATGTTATTGTTACTTTAGGAAATAAGTTGTACATGATACTGGAGGTAGCACCGCCTACCGCCATCTCTTTGGTTACTGCAAAACAATGCAGTAAGCTCATTTCTAAATCAGGGAAATTTGTTTTCCTGATGATATGCCCTGAGGGAAAGAAGAAGACTGTGGCCACGACCTCCAGATAATTCCCCTCCGCATGACCAGTACAGATGGACAAGGTCATGGAGGAGTACGAGGACATCTTCACCTCCCCCACAGGGGTTCCTCTGCACTATCAGGTCAAGCACTCTAGGTGTGCTGCTGCCCAATGAACCAATCTATCGGTGCTCTGTTATGGAGAACGATGAAATCAAGAGGCATATTCAAGAGCTGTTGTAGAAAGGTCACATCCAACTGAGTTCATTGCCCTGTGGGAGCCTGATCGTGTTAGTACAGAAGAAGGATGGGACTTGGAGACTTTGTATTGACTATTAGGCACTGAACAAGATCAATGTCCGGAATAGGTACTCGATCCCACGGATTGATGACCTTCTGGACCAACTGAAGTGAGCAAAATATTTCAGCAATATTGATTTGAAGTTAGGATATCACCAGGTACCAATTGAATCCTCCGATGTGTGGAAGACTACCTTCAAAGCCAAGGAGGGCCTTTTCGAATGGTTGGTTATGCCATTCGGGTTGAACAATGCTCCTACAACCTTCATGAGGCTAATGGATGACATCTTGTGGCCATTCACCAACTCATTTGTAGTGGTATACTTGGATGACATCCTGATCCTCAGCTAGAGTTGGGAAGAGAACCTCCACCACATGTGATAGGTTCTCCAAACACTGCGACCACACAAGTTATGTGCCAATTTGGAGAAATGCACTTTTGGCTTGACCCAAGTTCAATATCTGGGATACATTATTGATGAACGGGGGGTGCATGTGGATCTATCCAAGATTCAAGTCATTTGGCACTGGTTATCTGCGACCACTCTTACAGAGCTTTGTAGCTTTTTGGGTCTTGCCAACTTCTACTGCAGGTTCGTGTTGGGATTTTATCATATCACTTGGCCCTTGAGTCAAGTCACCAAGGGAGGATCGAACAAAAAATTATTTTGCTCTAAATCTCAATAGAAGGCATTCACAAAGTTGAAACATTGCCTCTACTTGACACCTGTGCTCGCATTACCAGACTTGCAACAACCATTTGAGATCGAGACATATGCCTCTGACTATGCTATTAGGGCTATCCTTACTCAACACGGGCATCCAATGGAATAGCACAGTGAGATCCACTTTTAGACAAAGTCCGGAAGTATCCCACTTATGACAAAGAGATGCATTCCATTGTGCATGCCTGCTGACAATGGAGCTTACATTTTGGGGAAGGAAATGATCATCCACACAGACCATCTACCCATACAGTTCATACAGATGCAAGGGAAGTTACAAAATGATCTCCATCAGAAGTGGTCCACATACCGCAACAGTTCCATTTGAATATCAAGTATAAGAAGAGCAACACCAATAATGTTGCAGATTTCCTCAGTCGACCACCGATCTTGGCGTTAACCACCGTGCTCAACTCTTGTGGGCACGAGACTTCTGATTGGCCACTTCTCTACAAAAGCGACCCAGAACTCGACCACACATACCAGACACTCTTGGAGGGTCAGCATGTTCCAGATTTTCACCTCCAGGATGCCCTATTATGCCACTTGGGTCACCTTTGTGTTCCTTCAAGCGAGCGTGCCAAGATGATTTGGGAAGCACACTACGGTCGAGCTGCTGGGCATTTTGGGGTCAAGAAAACGGTGGTAGTACCGCAAAAGTATTTCTATTGGCCTAATCTTTGATAGGATGTCGGGAAGTACATTAGATCCTGTACTGCCTGTGCCATTGCCAAATCGGCCATCAAGAAGCAAGGCCTCTATATTCCGCTGCTTACCCCTAATTGACCTTGGGAATCCATCTCCATGGATTACATGTCGGGCCTTCCTTCTACTAAGCATGGAAACGACTGTGTTTTTGTGGTCGTCGATAGGTTCTCAAAGATGGCCATTATGGTGGCCTACAAGAAGAATATCACAACAGAAGCCACTGCTAAACTCTTTTTTAAACGAGTGTGGGTACACTTTAGGATCCCATAGTCTATCATCTCAGATCGGGATAGCAGGTTCCTTAGTACGTTTTGGTCTAGTCTCTGGTCGATGTTGGACACCAAACTCACTAAGTCCACAACCTTCCATCCCCAAATTGATGGCCAGACAAAGGTTGTCAATAGGATGACCGTACACATTCTACACATGTACAACTCAAAGCATCCACACACATGGGATGAGCGCCTCCCCTATGTTCAACACATCTATAAATAGGCACTCCACAGATCAACTGGCCACAACCCTTTTTAGGTGGGCTTGGGATTCCAGCCACTATGTCCCATTGATGTGGCCATGCCATTTGCAGCTACTCAGGCAGATTTGACTCATTTCTAGTTTGAAACAGATAAGGAAAATAGCTTCATTGATCACAACCAACATATCCTCTAGCAGGTCCATGACATTTTGGAGAAATCAAATGCCAAGTACAAGTAATGACATGATCAACATCGGGTGCCACACAAGTTTCAGGTGGGAAACAAAGTTTGGTTGCATTTGCAAAAGGGACGCCTTACCGGAGCCTATCAGAAACTCAGACCACTCCAATATGGTCCTTACACCATTACCAAGGCTGTGGGAGACAATGCATTTGAGCTCAACATTCCCCCATTCATTGGCCTGCACCCAATGTTCAATGTGGACCCCCTTCGGCCATACTTTCCACCATTACTAGGCACATCCGACATTGTAGAACAACTCACACCAACAGAGTTAAATCCCGATTGCATGGAACAAGCTCCAACTGATCAGATCATGGAGAAACAGATCAAGCAATCTCGCTAGCAGAAGATCTAACTGTATCGAGTTGTCAAAGCAGGCCAACTCCTTCACCAGGGCAAGTGGCTCACCAGGGACAAAGTTCAACAGAAGTTTCCTCATCTCATGGAGGAACTCAACGCAATGGGGACCATTGCTTCCTAAGGGGGGAGGAATGATCCAGGTGGATATTGGTGGCCACCTGCCAATTCCACTTGGACCCCCACCATTGCTTATTTCAATTTTTCAGTTTTTCAGTTTCCTTAATTGTAGCACAATTTACTATTTTTAGCAATTTTTCAGGTCCTGAACTTCCGGAGCCGTTTTGAGGCCCTAAACGATTATTTTTGGGAAAACTGGGAGCAACATGTTGCTCACTTGAAAGTTGTAGTCCTCGGATAGATCTTTCTAACGACATATTGTGTGTGTCAAACAGAGATCGTATGCCAAAGTTACGACCCCCAGAAGTTGATGTACCAATTTACCCAAACGAGGCCCATAGTTTGGTGTTTCATATCCTAGGGTTAGGTTTTTGGATTCTGTTGCATCTCTGTATTTATGGTCATACCTGTAATTTGTTGTGTTCCTGTTTAAATCTGGATCATCATGTTTTGTAATTTAAATGTTTTAATTTTAAGGTTAATTGTTGTACCACTTATTTTCTATTCCATCAACACTCCCCATATTAAGTTATTGGCATTCTCAGTATGAAATAGAAAAATCCACAACTACAATCATAAGCCTGTTTTTTATTGAAATTATTGGAAAATATACATTTTTCATATCTCAAAGATATATCTAAATTCCACATAGAGTTTTTTTTCAAATGCCATTTTCTATAATTTTATTGACTTATTTTTTTGACCTAATTTTAAACCAATATTTTCAATATATGTTGAAAATATAGTTAAAATTTTAGAAGTAGAAATAATTATTGAAACAAGATTAATAGCTGCAACGCAGCATAGTCCTTGCCTCTACTACTAATTAATTGATTAAAGTTGTGCAGAGTTTCAGAAGAAACAAAATGAAATCTTTTTATGCACTTCCACATTCCGAACAGTGACATATTGCACAAAGCAATGCCTAACAAAATTCATAAGACGACAAACTTTCACTTAATCGAAGAACTAGTGTGAATGTTTATCCTATTAACACATGTCACTATTAAAAGGGCCAAATGAAAGCATGCTATCCATATAATTTGTACACATCAAACCATATATCCATAGAACCAAGGATTATTGGTAAAAATGAGTGTTTATAACATATTATATCACGCAATATTTGTAATGATAATAGGTGACATGCAAACTGTTGAAAGAATTTAGTACCAAAACATGTGAGAAAGGACAAGTGTGTAGGGAAACCATATACGAGAAAGTTATGTTGAGACAAAAATGTTTGTGAAGATGCAGGAACTTGCATACGATTTTGCACTCAGTATTGAAAAAATAATTAAGGCTTATCTACAACTAACTAATTGATGAAGGTTGTGTGGAGTGTAGAAGAATCACAATGAAATCTTTCTATGCAATTCCACATTTCGTGCAGTGATATATTGTTTAAAGAAACACCTAATAGAATTCATAAGACGACGATCTTTCTCTTAATCGAAGAATTAATCCAATTGTTTTTCTGATTAACACATGTCACTATTATAGAGGCCAATCACAAACATGCTATCCATATCCTATGTACACATCGAACCATATACCGATAGAAACAAGGAGGTAAATATTAGTGTTTATAACATATTATATCATGTAATACTTGTATTTTTAATAGGTGATGTGAAAACTGTTGAAAGCATTTAGTACCAGAACATTACGAGAAATGATAAGTGTGCAGAGCAACCATATATGGGAGAGTTGTGTTGAGATGGAAATGTTTATCGAAGATGTGAGAACCTGCAGTGATGGATACTGACTATGGTGTAGATGATTCGACACTCAACTTTGAAAAAATAATTAAGGGTTAGCAATACTATTAATATCTATTTAGCGAATGGATGTGTAATCAAGCCATCGCTTGAGTGCTTAATAACATTTACTCTCATGCATTGTTTAATGATTAATAGCTATAAACATATCAATAAAATCATGTCTATAGAGATTATAAAATAGTATTTTCAACATTTATTCAATGAATCCACGCAAAATAAACACATTGTTTGAGTGCTTAATAACATTCACTATTTGTAAAAAATTCAAGTATATGCAAAAATATTCACAACTAGTGTATGTCATAATAAATTAAAACGATGCGCGGATCTATTTCTTACACTTATTTTGATTCACACATTTCTTTTGTACAAAGGAAGCCTCCTCTACACCTCCACACTTTATACAGAACTTACATCGTTTGACTACTTAATATCATTTACTTTGCCACATTGTCTAATGATTATTCATTGTAAACATATCAAGAATTTCATATTTATATATATATTATAAAGTATTTTTGACATTTATTCAAAAAAGTGTAATCAACACGTCGTCCAACTCCTTAGTAGCATTCACTTCTTGTAAACAACTCAAGAAGATGCACAAGGCTCTGCATATAATATCCATTACAATAGATTGAAATGATATGCTTCACACTCTTCTTCTGTACATTACCTTGTTTTCCAGAGACATTTCAGGGAAATGTCACATATATTTAATTAATATCCCATGACACATAGGACATGTAATAAACACATCATTCAAGCGCTTAGTAGCATATTAAAATAATAATTAAGGCTTAATTTTGCGATGAACCAAAGCTTCCTTCCTGGCTAAGGTAAGCATTTATTTAGTGAATTAATGCACAATCAAGACATCTTTCCAATGCTTAATAACATTAATGCATTGTGTGATGATTATCGCTTATTAACAAATCAAGAAGATCATATCCATCGATATTATAAAATAGTTTTTTGACATTTATTCAATGAATCCACATGTAATCATTATCTATTGTAGTAGACTAAAAGGATGTGCGGAAGAATGATATGTGCGGGAAAACTTATTTTCCCTATTTTTTTACAGATCCACATACGTTACCACTCCATACATATAAAATTCCTGCAATGTGGATTAACAGATATTAAAAACTTGATCAATCCTTAATCATATGATTAACATATATCTTTTCAGATATTAATGACAAGTACTAATGAAATCATAAGAATTTTGTAGTAGAGTAATGGTAATCATTATATATTTAGAGCCTATGTGAATTCAAGCCTATTGAATTTTGCTAGCGGTCCTTGTTCCTTGGTTTTTATTTATTGGTGCTACAAAGTTGTCAGTTTTTTACATTGTTTATAGTAAGAAGAAATTGTAACAGGTTCCTTCTGTTTAAAGGATTTCCATGTTAGGATGAATAAGGGAACACAAACGAATGAAATATGGACCCTTGTTTAGAATCTAGAAATGAAATGGAGGACGAAGTTTAAGTATTCTTGTTTCAATGTTATAGAAAGTAGTGTGGAACAATATACATCACTCAGTAAACCCATAATCTTTATGATATCAAGGGCCAAAGTTCAATACATAGGAAGGAATGAATCAACAAGTCCAATTGACATTTATGAGAAATTCATAGCTTATAGATGCACTCTTTATGGAAAGAGAATTTATAATGTTGTTTGTCTTATATTTTTAGTTATCATATTATTTTGAATGAGGGCGATGAAGAAGCTAAGAGACCTCTATAATGAAATACAAAAAGAGACATTTATTTCTAATTGTAGTTTTTTTAATACTGAAAGATAATAACCATTAAAGAGGAAATTAGAGAATGGGGTGAGAACTCCATGATTTGTTGTGAAAAATACATAAGTATGTGTAAACAACTCAATGTGAAATTTTTGTTTAGCTAGGTTATGTATGTTAGGTCCCTATAATACTAGTGATTCCCCCATTACTATTGTCATTGTATCCCTTATTGTTATTTTTGTGCCACTATTGTCCCCATATTGTTATTATTTTGCCCCATAGAAGCCCGCTATTGTTATTTTTGTGCCCTTATATTATTATTGTTAGGTCGGCTTGGGTTATATTGTGACCCCTTAGACTCCTATATATAGAAAGGAGGTTTTGTCATTTGTATCATCGAAGAATCATTGATTTGTGTAATGTAAAGGAGGTTGCCCCCTTGAAGAGGTTGATTTCCAAGTCGTTGATCTATCTTTTCTATCTTTTTGTGAGCTAGTTTCATAACATTTGGTATCATAGCTTTGGATTCTAGGGTTTCACTACTCTAAACAAGTCATCATGGTATTTTCGTGATAAATTTTTTTCTACGACGTTTCAGAAGCTAACAACAACAACCGTTTGAGCTGAAATCTCACTGAAACTCAGGTCCGAAATTCAGATCCTATTTCACTATATTTTCGGAGATACAGTCCAAGGCATTTAGGGTTTTTGCAATATCCCGAATTATATCTCAAACAAGTGTCTTGGGGAAAATTGTCATAATTTTTTTTTTGAGCATCAGATTGAAATTTCATATGAAGTTACAGAAAGAGGAAGGCTTGAAGTTTTCTATGTATCAGTTTCAGGTCCTAAGGTCAAAACAATGACATGTGAAACTTCGTACAAGCTCGCTCTACTGAACTAGTCTATAATCAGGTCATCGTGGGAGATTTGACATAACGCTTCATTGGAGACTCCAACCTTGATTAGACTTGCGAGGTTAGAAAGAGGACTTAGAGGGTTACCATAGGAAGAAATTCCAGAACTTGGAGATATGAAATTACAGAGATACAACAGATTCAATATCGAGCTCCTACAAAGTGAAAAAAGGTGTGTAGTTTTTTAAAATTTTTGCATAAGTTTGGTTTGAAAAATTAGTTTAAGTAATTCAAAGGGAATAGTGAAGCATTATTATCATTAAATGATTCCCCGAAGAAAGAAAATGGAAGCACCTAATAACAAACCGGAAAGCTCTAGCATGACTCATGAAGAAGAGGAAGAAATACAACATGATATATCAAAATAACGAGACCAAGTGCAAAAAAATTCACTCTCACAAAAAGTAATAGAAGCTAAGATGGGTGGTTTAAAGAAAGACGTAGAAGCTAATATGTATGGCATGGAAGCTAAGATGGATGGTTTAAAGAAAGGTGTAGAAGCTAATATGGATGGCGTGGAAGCTAAGATGGAGGACGTGGAAGCTGAAATGGATGATTTAAAGAAAGGCGTGGAAGATAAGATGGAAGATTTGAAGACAGATTTGACAAAGTTTCTACAAGAAATGATTACTAATGGAGAAAGGGTAGTAAAGGAAACTTATGATAAGAAAAAAATAAATGTTAATCATGATTTCATAGAATCTAATGTTGGATCGAAGACCCACCGTTTTCCAAAGATCGATATGAGGAAGTTTGATGGCAAGGATCTCGTAACATGGATACTACAGATGGAGCAATTTTTCGATCTCAATAATGTGCAAAACACATAAACGGTATGTATTGCAACTTTACATTTGGAACCAAATCAACTTGTATGGTATCGATGGCTTTTCTCTCGTAAACAAATTTTCACTTGGGCTATTTTTACGAATGAAATGATAACACATTATGAGGATACAGAAAGCAACACTTGTTTTAGCCAATTGATAAATCTCAAACAAAAGGGTTCAATGATGGAGCACATTGAGGACTTCCAAAAACTAAATATAAGGGTAAAGTATATCCCAGAGGAGCATAGTATTGATGTTTTCATAGGGACTTTAAAAGATAACATCCAACATGAGGTTCGCTTTTGGGAACCTGATACATTGGAGAAGGCATTCAGGTTGGCAAGAAAAATGGAAAGAAAAATTATGGCAACAAGAAGCCTACCACTCACAATCATAAAGAGGGAAGTTTTGTTGCCCCTAGCCATCCACAAACTACAAGGTTGACACCACAATAATTGGAATAAAAAAGAGAAAAAGGGCTTTGTTACAGTTGTGATAGAAAATACACTGAAGGTCATAAGTGTGTTGAGAAGAAATTATTTTACATAGATTGTGACGAGGAGGAAGAAAAGGAACAAGAAATGTCAAAAGAAGAGGATATACACCAGGAACAAACCCTAGAGAAAGAAGAAATGAATCCAACCATATATTGTAATGCATTGGCTGAAATTACCACTCCTCAAACTATCAAGATAGAAGGGCATATCAAGAAGAAAAAATTAATAATGTTGATTGACCTGGGCAATACCCATAATTTTATTCATTGTAAGATAGCCAAGGAATTGAATTGCTTCCTATATCCAACACTAGAGTGTCAAGTGATGGTTGCAAGTGGAGGAACCATAAATTTCTCAGGAAAGTGCCATAATATCAAGCTATCCATGGGATAATATGTATTGAATAGCCCAATGATTTTCATTCCAATGGGTGGTGTTGATGTTGTACTAGGAGTCCAATGGCTACAATCCTTGGGTACAATAGATTTTAATTTTCAAGAACTTTTCATGAAATTTTCGTCAAAAGGAAAGGAAGTTGAATTAAGGGGTATCGCAGGGAAACCGAGAAAGATAATCAACTCTAACGGAATGACAAAGCTTCTAAAGAAAGAACAATGAGGCATAATTGCACAATTATGTTCACTATAGGTTCCCACATCAAAATCATTTATTTCTCCAGATCTCCAAAAAGTCTTGGACAATCATTCCAAGGTATTTGAGACTCCCAAAGGTCTCCCACCTATTCGTGATCATGATCATGTTATTCATTTGATTCCAAGAATTTTTCCTCCAAACATCAGGCCTTATAGATATCCCTATGCCCAAAAGAGTGAAATTGAACGTATGGTTGCAGAAATGCTAGAGGCTGGTATAATTCAACCTAGTCAAAGTTCTTTCTTTGCTCTAGTAGTATTGGTTCACAAGAAGGATGGATCATGGTGCATGTGTCCAGATTATAGGGATCTCAACAAGTTCACTATTAAAGATAAATTTCCCATTCCTGTCATTGATGAATTATTGGATGAATTGCATGGATCAATTTACTTCACCAAGTTGGATCTTCGTTCAGGATATCATCAAATCAGAATGAAGACTGAAGACATTTCAAAAAAAACATTTAGAACTCATGAGGGCCATTATGAATTTTTGGTCATGTTAGCTCTGTTATGCATTTGTGTGTTTGGAGGACCAAATGACTACCGTGGTCGTGTGTCTTTTCAAGTAGGGAAATGATAGCAATTTACTTCATCCTTCCACCTTTGTTAGTTGTATACCCTCGTAACCCCTTAATCTCTATTTTTTGCCAAAACCTTGTGTAAACCATATTTACTTAAAACCCCTCTTACACTCTTTAACTCCCCATTCCTCCATTTTCTGCTAAAATTTCTCCATAAACCCTTTTTCCCTGGCTCTCGCGTGTTTTTGTTTAAATACTATTAAACCCCGATAACCTGTTCTAACCCCTTCACTAGCCTTTTTCACGTCTTTTCACCCATCATATCCATTAAAAGCACATGCTGTAACCTGTCAACCGTCCGATCCTCCGCCTGGTGATCCAACGCCATACGCTTCTCCTGCCATTGGTACCTGCGCACGTGATAGCCCACGGGGAAAGTGGTTTCCCCTGCCGTCCCATTTGCCACGCGACGCTTGTTTACTAGATCGCGCGGCCATATACGAAATCCGCCCAACTCCCGTGAGCGGTGCCGGGAAACCGCTTACCACCCACATGTACGATTCCCACCCGTTAACCATCCCGTAGCTTCCACGCCCGTCTGCCATCCAATCGTCCATCTCGCGATCCGATGGTCCTCGATCTCCCTGCTACCCTACCTTATGATAGCCTCCGTAATCTAATCTCCACCGTCCAATTTGTCAGATCTAACAGCTAGCATTCTTTCTCAGCTCCTCGTCCGTCTTCAATGCAATTTTCGTGTTTGTGGTAGTCCTGTGCACTCGAAGAAGAAAGGAGCCCATGGTTCAATACTCTGCGCATTAAATCCTCAGCTACCACATTCAAAGAATAGCACGACCAAGGACGAGAAGGATGATCCTCGAGAAGTTCAATGACTACAACAGTTATTGAAATTCATTCAAATAATACTTCACCTGTTTAGGAAGGACAACAAAGTACCAGTAAATGTCAAATGGATCCATTAAAACAATCTAATTGTATCAAAGACCATATCTGCGTGTAAATGTGGTTGGTGGTCAGTTATGACCCCTCCACGCATAGGTTAGCAGAGATTTTTGTATTCAACCTCCATATATACCCACAAAGAAGATGTAATGAGGTTGATGGATGTTATCTTGATGTAAGGTTCAACTTCTGGAGACTGTAACTACTGTGATACCTGCAGCTTTTGGTCTTCATTTCCAGCTAATACAAGCTTCTTTTGCTATTAATTGCTCACTTTCCACTTGTCCCTTGTTCCAGGCTATGCCTGTTATGCATTTTTCATTTGCTCTTGATGTTTAGCATTAGAGGGGCTGTCATCCCACCTCTATGTTGGAATCTAGTTAGTATTATTGAATGTGTATGCAAGTTTATGTTGTTTTAATGCCAAAGAGTTGTCATCCTGTCTGTGCATTAAGAAATAGATTTACAAACCTTTAAACTAGTTGCAGCTAGCCATCACAGGGACTTGTGCATCTGCTGGTGTGGTCAGTATTCTCCATCATCACATTTTCCTTAAAACTGTGAGTAATTGGTGGTCTAAAGCCTTGTAGTCTGGTGGTGTTCCCCCATGTCTGGGGTTAAGCATAGTAGAAGTGGTTATCTGGCTTGAATATGCAACATTTCTTACATTCATCCACAATTTTCCAACAATTTTTTTGAGTTTGTAATGTTCCCGAGCATCTCTGATATTCAACCTAGGAGAGTTTCTTGGGGTGATAACATTAATTGGCGATGTTGCCGAGGAGAGGAGAATTGAAGCTCAACTTCCCTGGGAGAATGACAAAATTCCAAGCTTTGATGATAGATAAGGTTTGGACACATTTTCTGGTTGTAATCATCTATCTGGCTACTCCACTAGAGGAAGACCAACCTTTGGCGACTCCACATTGAAGTTCTGGCTCAGTTTGTGAGACACACTCAAAGAAATCCTCATAAATCTCCAGCTGAATCAGCGCCTGACCCTGAGAGGATTGTCAAATCAAAGAAAGCATCACAGAAATGGGCATCAGGATCAGGTAAGCCTAAGAAATCTCATTCATCTCTGAAAGATAAAGGTATTGCTGATGATTTACAGTTTGAAGATTTAGAGCCCAACTTTGTTAATAGGGAAAGTCCTTCAGAGATTAATTCAGCCCCTTGTGCAGTTAGTTCCCCTTTGAATCTCAGTCCAAAGAAAGCTTCCAATATAGTCCAAAACATCCCTTTATCTCTGCCATCCATCACATTACTCCCTACCATTCAATCTGCCAGTGTTCCTCCACATATCCCAATCATGGTAGGACAACAAGCACCTATGAAGATAGAAAGAATTGTTGCTGCTAGATATGGACCTTTGGTCTTGCCTGTGGGACAATATCAAAAATATATGCCTAAATTCACTGGCACAGAGGGAGTAACAGTAGAAGAACACATTGAAGCTTTTTACAGTTATGCTGATAATTTAGATATAAGTGAAAATGATGTGTGGATGAGAGTTTTTGTCCAGAGCCTTGATGGAGAGGCCAAGAAGTGGTTCAGAGAATTACCCCAGAGATCTATAACAGATATTGAAGCATTAGATGATGCATTTTTGAAGCACAGGGAGATAAAAAGGACTTGCTATAATATCATACTGAGTTTGGTAATCTGAAGAGGGAAAATGGTGAATCTTTGCCTAATTTTAATAAAAGATTCAATCATATGTATAGTAAGATACCAGTTGAGGTAAAGCCTACTCCCACCTCTACCAAACTCACTTATGCCAATGCTTTTGACTCTGATTTCTGCCTATTGTTGAGAGAAAGGAGATGTGCTATGCTAGCAGACATGCAGGATGCAGCCCTAGAAGTAGAGTCTAATATCATGGCTGCAGAGAAACTAAAAAGTCAAGCTGATAGAAGGAGGCAGAGAGGTTAGGCTTCTACTTCTTCTGCATCATCTTTAGAGCCTAAATTAGACAAAATGACTAAGATGATAGAGTCATTGGCTGCTGAAATTTCTAAGCTAAAGGTTGAGCAAAATTCAGGAAAAACAAGGCAACTGAACACATTTGCTCCAAGAAATTAGAATCCATTCAGAAGAGAAAATGAGCAGTTACAAATTATGCAAAGGGGTGAAGAATCAAAAGAAGATCAGAAAGTTAAAGCTCCTTTCCAGAATGTAGTCATGGAGGAGGAACAATTTGAAGAAGATGAGGATGAAATTCACTGCATGGAGAATAAAGGCAGCGCTGCATTTTTGGCATTGGCTACTTATGAAGAATCATTGCTGCAAGAACAAGATAGGCAAGAGTGGGATAGAGAAGTTGTCCTACAAGCTAAGGAGCAAAGAAGATATAAACTGAGGTCAAGTGCAAAAAATGTCAAAGAAAATCCTCCCCAAAGAGTTGCTGTCCAAACCGAGTTATAGAATATCAAATAGAGGAGGCCAGCAGCTGATCCAGTCATCCTCAAAGCTCCAATGCAAGAGGTAAAAGGTTTTGATAAGTTATCTTCTTCTTTCAGCTTTGAGTCAGAATTTTAGAAATTGAAAATATCTGTGCCTCTGGTAGAGTTGGTAAAGAGTGAAGTATTTAGAAATCCTATCCTTGAAGCTCTTGAGCTAGAAACCACACAAACCTCCACTGACTCTGTCAATTTGCAAGATGAAAAGCCTACCATTGTGCTTAGCCCCATGATTGAACCTGCTGATAATAATTCTCCATATTTTTATGTCTCTTTGACCATTCATGACAAAATCCTCCACAACTTCCTGCTAGACACAGGGGCCAGCCATAATCTAATGTATAAAGCTGTCATGGAAGAGGTAAGCCTTGACATCACCAGACCATATCATGATTTATTCTCTTTTGATTCAACAAAAGTGAAATGTCTTGGATTAATCAAAGACCTGGCCATTACCTTAACTCAGTTGCCCATGAAAAGTATGATGATGGATATTGTGGTAGCAGATGTCCCTCCTAAGTTTGGCATGTTGTTGTCTAGAGGATGGATTAAGAGACTAGGTGGGACATTATAGAATGACATATCTTATGCCACTGCCCCAGTCTTTGGAGGGGAAAGCAGAAGATTATACAGAGAAGCACAGTTGGCATACATCATCAGTGATGAGAAGAATCTTACAAATCATACCATATATGTAGTGGACACATATTTTGTAGCATGTATCCTCCAAATAGAAGAATCTCAGAAGGCCTTAATGCAGCTCAGGAAACCATTTCAGGCCAAAGAAGAGCAAGGAAGTCAGGTTTGGGAAATGTTCGTTGATGGAGCATGTTATACGGAGACTGCAGGAGCAGGGGTGGTGCTAATATCTCCACAACAAGAATGCATTCAAATGTCTTTTAAGCTGGCTTTTCAAGTCACAAACAACATAGCAGAATATGAAGCTTTGTTGTTGGACCTTAATGCAACAAAAGACAGAGGAATTAGAAGCATAAACGTGTTTGGAGATGTTGATTTGATCATTCAACAAGTAAATAAAACATTTCAAGAAAAGCACCCAAGGCTGAAAGCATACAGAGATGAGGTATGGAGAAGCATATATTCTTTTTATTATTTCTGTATTTCATACATTCCTAGAGCCCAAAATCAGCTTGCTGATTCACTTGCTATTTCTGCTAGTCTATTTATCCCTCCAATGCCTCCCAGACTAGTGTATGAAGTCCAAGTGAAGTATAGACCATCCTTGCCTGACAATGTCCAACATTGGAAAGTTTTTAATGATGATGATGAGTTAAATAGGTTCCTGCAAGTCATTGATGAGTTCTCTGAAATGCAAATTGACCAAGAAAATGAAGCCTTGTTAGAAAATCCCAAGTCCCAGCTTAGAAATAAAATTGGCAAAAATAGCATTGTCCGGCTTCCTAGCAATCACATTCCTAGGGGTCTTATTCCTTTAGAAAGACTGTTTGACCAAAATTATGTGCCTTACAAAGCTTCCAAAAAACAAGACCAATCTGCAGTCTGTAAGCATGATATAGGAAGTCCAAGTCAACCTAGATATGTAAATTTGTCCACTCATTTGTGAGCTGATCAAAGCGCTGAATACTAAAATTTAATGAGGCAATTTGCTGATGTGTTTGCCTGGGAGTATAGTAACCTGAAAACATATGATAAGAACATAATTCAACATAAAATTCCTTTGGAGAAAGACACCATTCCTTTCAAACAGAAGCTGAGACCAATAAATCCTATGCTTCTTCCTCTGATTGAAAAAGAAATTAAAAAATTGCTGGCTGCCAAGATTATAGTTCTTCTTAGATATTCCAAATGGGTGGCCAATCTAGTGGTGGTGAGGAAGAAAAGTGGAGAAATTAGACTGTGTGTTGATTTCAGAAATTTAAACAAGTGCTCAAAGAAAGACAATTATCCCCTACCAAAGATGGAGCACTTGTTGCAAAAGGTCTCAGGAGCCAAAGTAATGTCTTTCTTGGATCATTTTTCAGGCTTTAATCAGATTGTTGTGCACCCAGATGATCAAGAAAAGATTGAATTCACCACTCCTTGGGGCACTTTTATGTATGCCAAAATGCCTTTTGGGTTGATGAATGCTGGAGCCACCTTTCAGAGAGCTATGGATATAGCATTTGTGGGAGAGAAGGACAAATTTGTCCTTATCTACCTTGATGATATAACAGTTTACTCCGACAACCATCAAAATAATTTGCAACATTTGAAAAAAGTGTTTCTGAAGTGTAGGAGGTTTGGAATTTAAGTCAATCCCAAAAAATCACAATTTTCTTTAAAAGAAAGCAAGTTGTTAGGACATGTGGTGTCTGTTGTAGGTGTCCGAATCGACCCAGAAAGAGTAAAATTAATATAGACTTTGTCTGTCCTAAGATCAAAGAAGGATATTCAGTCCTTTCTAGGCAAAATTAATTTTGTAAGGTGGTTTATACCAAATTTTGCTGAATTAGTGAAGCATGTTATCTCCATGTTGAAGAAAGGGGCAGAAATCAAATGGAATGATACAGTAAGACAATCTTTTGAGTCCATTAAGAAGGCTATTATGGAGGCTCCCCCATTAATAAGTTCAGATTACAGCAAGGAGTTCCATGTATTCTCATTTGCCTCTGAAGATACTATTGCAGTAGTGTTATTGTAGGTAGATGAAGAAGGTTCAGAATATCCAGTAGCATTTTTCAGCAAGAACTTGAGGGATGCTGAACTGAGGTATGATATTATCGAAAAAGAGGAATATGCCCTTATCAAATCCTTGAAATCCTTCAGAGTTTATATCTTGCATTCCAAGATAATCGCATATGTACCCTCTGCTGCAATAAAAGATGTCTTGACACAACCTAATGCTGATGGAAGAAGGGAAAAATGGATTGCAAAGATGATAGAATTTAATATAGAACTAAAGCCCACCAAGCTTGTCAGAGGTTAGGGGCTTGCCAATTTATTGGCTGAGGAAAATTGCAGGTCTTTAGATGTTGATTTCCTGTGTACAATTGCAGAAAACGATCAGACAGATAAAGAAGAGGAAGCAGCTGAACCAGAGGGTAAGCAGTCAGTGGCCGAGAGTCTAGCTTCTTGTAATTGGTATGCCGAAATAATTAATTTCTTGCTAAAGCTAGAAATCCCTTCAGGATTTACTCAAAGTCAAGCTAGAACTTTAAAACTTAGAGCAGCTAAATATTGCATCAATGAAAATCTGCTCTACTGGAGGGATCCATCTGGAATATTTTTAAGGTGTCTGGACAAGGAACAGTCAAAAGAAGTTATGCAGCAGTTTCATTCCAACATGTGTGGAGGACACCATTATTGGAGAACCACAACCCATAAAATTCTTAGAGCTGGGTACTATTGGCCCACTTTATTTTTTGATGTATTTGTTTTTGTTAAATCTTGTGACAGGTGCCAAAGATTTGAAGGAAAACAATAGTTGAAATCCCTGCCCCTAAAACCAATTCAGGCAAAAGAACCTTTTCAGCAATGGGGCTTGGATTTTATTGGAGAAATCAATCCACATTCTAGTGGCCAGCATAGATGGATATTAGTAGCCACTGATTATTTCACCAAGTGGATTGAAACAGTCCCTACAAGGAAGGCTGATCATAATGTGGTCATGAAGTTTTTGATAGAGAATATCTTCAGCAGATTTGGTTGTCCACATAAGTTAATAACAGATAATGCAGCAACCTTCAGGGAAAAAGAATTGGTGGAAATGTGTGATTCAATGGGTATTAAACTTGTTCATTCCACCTCATATTATCCTCAAGGAAATGGTCTGGCAGAATCCTCTAATAAAAGTATGATCAGGATAATTAAAAGCTGTTAGAGGACAATAAAAAGAATTGGGATTCAAAGCTCAAGTATGCACTGTGGGTTGACAGAATAACCATTAAGAAATCCATAGGGAATTCTCCTTTCAAGCTAGTATATGGCACTGAGGCTGTATTTCCAATTCAACTAACTCTCCCTGTGGAAAAATTCCTTCAAGAAGAGCAGGATGAGGAAGAAGACATGGCAAAAAGGATCACTGATTTGGCAGAGTTACATTAGATTAGAGAACCGCTGGTTGAAAAGGCTACAGCACATCAGAAAAATATCAAGGAAGCCTTTGACAAGAAGGCAAAAATAGATGATTTTCAGGTTGGAGACTTGGTTTTGAAGTGGGATGCATTAAAAGAAAAGAAAGGTAATCATGGGAAATTTGATGCTTTCTGGACAGGGCCTTTCATCATTTGATCGATTCAAAGGAACAACACCTTCAAACTGAAAAGTATGGGAGGAGAAGTAGTTTTTGATGGCTCGGTTAATGGGTGGTTCTTGAAAGTTTATGTGATTTAAGGTCTTTGGCCTTAAAAATTGTAAATATTGTGTTTTTATCAGTTTTAGTATAGGTAAAGTAGACTCCATGCCCAATGGAACACTAGGAATTTTGGCTAATTCATTTTCAGCTGGAAAGGCATTTATCTGCAGGTTCTTGAGACCTCGCAGGGAGGATCTCATCCCCAGAAGGAGCCAGTGTTAGCTCTGCTACGCATTTGTGTGTTTGGAGGATCAAATGACTACCGTGGCCATGTGTCTTTTCAAGTAGGGAGTTGATAGTAGTTTACTTCATCCTTCCACCTTTGTTAGATGTATACCCTCGTAACCCCTTAATCTCTATTTTCTACCAAAACCTTGTGTAAACCATATTTACTTAAAACCCCACTTACACTCTTTAACTCCCCATTCCTCCGTTTTCTGCTAAAATTTCTCCATAAACCCTTTTTCCCCTGGCTCCCGCACGTTTTTGTTTAAATACTATGAAACCCCGATAACCTATTCTAACCCTTTCGCTAGCCTTTTTCACGTCTTTTCACCCGTCATATCCATTAAAAACACATGCTGTAACCTGTCAACCGTCCGATCCTCCGCCTGGTGATCCAATGCAATATGCTTCTCCCGCCACTAGTACCTGCGCACGCGATAGCCTGCAGGGAAAGTGGTTTCCCTCGCCTTCCCATCTGCCACGCGACGCTTATTTACTAGATCGTGCGGCCATATACGAAAATCGCCCAACTCCCGTGAGCGGTGCAGGGAAACCGCTTACCGCCCACATGTACGACTCCCACCCATTAACCATCCTGCAGCTTCCGCGCCCGTCCACCGTCCGATCGTCCATCTCGCGATCCGATAGTCCTCGATCTCCCTGCTCCCCTGTCTTCCGATAGCCTCCGTAATCCAATCTCCGCCATCCAATTTGCCAGATCTAATGGCTAGCATTCTTTCTTAGCTCCTCGTCCGTCTTCAATGAAATTTTCGTGTTTGTGGTAGTCCTGTGCACTCGAAGAAGAAAGGAGCCCATGGTTCAATACTCTGCGCATTAAATCCTCAGCTACCACATTCAAAGAACAACATGACCAAGGACGAGAAGGACGATCCTCGAGCAGTTCAATGACTGCAGCAGTTATTGAAATTCATTCAAATAATACTTCACCTATTCAGGAAGGACAACAAAGTACCAGTAAATGTCAAATGGATCCATTAAAACAATCTAATTGTATCAAAGACCATATCTGCATGTAAATGTGGTTGGTGGTCAGTTATGACCCCTCCACGCATAGGTTAGCAGACATTTTTGTATTCAACCTCCATATATACCCACAAAGAAGATGTAATGAGGTTGATGAATGTTATCTTGATATAAGGTTCAACTTCTGGAGATTGTAACTACTGTGATACCTGCAACTTTTGGTCTTCATTTCTAGCTAATACAAGCTTGTTTTGCTGTTAATTGCTCACTTTCCACTTCTTCCTTGTTCCAGGCTGTGCCTGTTATGCATTTTTCATTTGCTCTTGATGTTTAGCATTAGAGGGGCTGTCATCCCACCTCTGTGTTAGAATCTAGTTAGTATTATTGAATGTGTATGTAGGTTTCTGTTGTTTTAATGCCAGAGAGCTATCATCTTGTCTGTGTATTAAGAAATAGATTTACAAACCTTTAAACTGGTTGCAGCTAGCCATCACAGGGTCCTGTGCATCTGCTGGTGTGGTCAGTATTCTCCATCATCACATTTTCCTTAAAACTATGAGTAATTGGTGGTCTAAAGCCTTGTAGTCTGGGGGTGTTCACCCATGTCTGGGGTTAAGCATAGTAGAAGTAGTTATATGGCTTGAATATGCAGCATTTCTTACATTCATCCACCATTTTCCAACATTTTTGTTTAGTTTGTAATGTTCCCGAGCATCTCTGATATACAACCTAGGAGAGTTTCTTGGGGTGATAACAGGTCATGCCTTTTGGCCTTACCAATGCATCTTCTACATTTCAAGGTTTGATGAATTCCATTTTCAAACCCTTCCTTAGAAAATTTGTGTTAGTATTTTTTGATGATATACTAATCTACAACAAGTCTTGGAAGGATCATGTTCAACATGTTGACAGGGTGCTCAAACTATTGGAGGAGAAAAAATTATATGCAAAAAGCTCCAAATGTTTCTTTGGACTACAAGAGGTGGAATATCTAGGTCATATTGTATCTCATGAAGGTGTTAAGGTAGACCCTAGCAAAATTAAAACCATTAAGAATGGAAAAGCCCCACATCCATAAAGCATCTGCGAGGATTTCTCAGGTTGACAGGGTATTATTGCAAGTTTGTAAAGAATTATGGGAGAATAACAACACCTCCAACAACATTATTGATGAAAGATGCATTTTCATGGTCTCCATAAGAAACGAAGGCCTTTGAACATCTTAAAGAGGTAATGTGCCAAGCACCAGTATTAGCTACACCGGACTTCACAAAAAGCTTTATTGTGGAATGTGATGCCTCAGGAAATGGAATTGGTGCTATTTTAAAGCAGGAAGAAAGACCCTTGTTTTCAAAAGCCGTCCAACCAAAGGAAAGTATTTACAGAAAGCTATTTATGAGAAGGAAATGTTTGCAATACTACATGCATTTAAGAAATGTAGACCCTACCTAATGGGAAGACACTTCAAGGTAAAAACAGATCATGATAGTCTTAAATACTTTTTAGAACAAAGATTATCTTCAGAAGAGCAACAAAAATGGGTCACAAAGATGTTGGGTTATGACTTTGAAATCATCTACAAAAAAGGGAAGCAAAATGTTGTGGCAAATGCACTCTCAAGGAAGGATGAGGATGTGGAAGCATTTCTTTGCACCATTTCTATTATCCAACCAGATTGGATAAACGAAGCATGGGATGAATGGAAGAATGAAGAAGTGTGCACGTAGTCATTCAAAAGTTACAGCAAGATCCCAATACATTTGATACATTTAGCTCGAAAAATGATTTGTTATGGTACAAAGATTGGTTATACCTATGTAAGAATTCCCAACTCAAACAAAATATTCTTAGGGAATTGCACACCTCTCCCTTAGGAGGGCACTCAAGATTTCTAAAAGCCTACCACATGGTTAAGAAGGAATTTTTTTGGGATGGCCTTAAATCAGATATTCAAAAGTTTGTGGTGGAATGTTTGGTTTTCCAATAAAACAAAGTTGAAACAATTAAGACCCCAGATCTATTACAACCTTTATCCATTCCAAGCCAATGTTTGGAGGAGGTTTCAATGGATTTTATCACAGGTTTACCCAAGTCCGAAGGAAAGAGTGTTATCATGGTGGTAGTTGACAGACTTACCAAGTATGCACACTTTTGTGCATTATCTCATCCATTTAAAGCGAGTACAGTTTCCACTGCATTTATGGAAACAATTCAAAAGCTACATGGAAACCTAAAGATTATTGTAAGCGATAGAGATCCCATTTTCATTGGAAATTTTTGGATAGAATTATTTTCTTGTCTTGGTACTCAGTTAGCTCATAGCTCATCTTATCATTCTCAATCTTATGGGAAAACTGAGATAGTAAACAAATGTTTGGAAGGATATCTTTGTTGCTTTGTATATGATAAACAGACACAATGGGTCAAATGGTTGCCTCTGGCTAAATGGTGGTATAACACTTCCTTCCATACTGCAACAAAAATGACCCCATTTATGGCACTTTATGGATATCATCCACGATGCATCACATCATATTTAAGAGAAAATTCTAAGGTTCAAGCAGTGGAAGATCACATTAAGCATCAACAACAAGTTCTCCAACTCTTAAAGGAAAACCTCACCTTGGCACAGAATAGAATGAAACAGAAGGTACATCAACATCGCAACGAAAGAAGTTTTGGTGTAGGTGATTGGGTATTCCTATAGCTACAACCATATAAACAAATGTCCCTTAAGCAAGCTAAGAAGGATAATAAATTATCACAAAAGTATTATGGTCCATACAAGGTGTTGCAAAAGATAGGTATTATGGCATACAAATTGGAGCTTCCTGCAGCTTCCTGAGTGCACCTAGTTTTCGATGTTTCATGCTTAAACAAGGTTATAGGTGACAAGATCCCAGTTCAAAAAATATTGTCAGAACTTGATGAGGAAGGAAAAATCATATTGGAACCCGAAGCACTCAAAGAAAAAATAACTCGACAGCTACGAAATCGATCAATTTTAGAGTATCTCATCAAGTGGAAGAACTTACCCACTGAAGATTCCACATGAGAGGATGAGAATTTTATACAGAAGCGTCCAGAATTACTCAAGCATTGAGGACAACACTTTTTTGAACAAGAGGGGCATGTTAGGCCCCTATAATACTAGTGATTCCCCCATTACTATTGTCATTGTATACCTTATTGTTATTGTTGTGCCCCTATTGTCCCCATATTGTTATTATTGTGCCCCATAGAAGCCCACTATTGTTATTTTTGTGCCCTTATATTATTATTGTTAGGTCGGCTTGGGTTATATTGTGACCCCTTAGACTCCTATATATAGAAAGGAGGTTTTTTCATTTGTATCATCGAAGAATTGTTTATTTGAATAATGTAAAGGAGGTTGCCCCCTCGAATAGGCTGATTTCTAAGTCATTGATCTATCTTTTCTATCTTTTTGTGAGCTGGTTTCATAACAATGTATATATGAAGAGAGATTTCCAAAGCAATCTAACCCTGATAATTTCTTCAACAATATTGTCTTAGAAGTCATGTGGGTAGATCTCTATTTTCTATACCAGTTACTTAGACAAAATCATATTGAATATAATAATAAAGCATCAACTGTTATTTGTCCAAATTGCATGAATTGATGGCTTTGTCCTAATTGCATGTAATCTAATTATTGCTTACTAATTTTTCTATTTGTATTAGTAGCAATATTGAAAATGATTTTGTCATTGCAATTGTTTCCATTGCTGTTGAAAGAAATGCAACTCGTAGAGCATGTAGATTTATCATGCATATTCGGCCCTGGAAATAACAAACTGATAAAACAAGTTCAATTTTGTTATTTTCTTGTGGCAAATTGGAAGAATGTTGAAATGCATAAACAAATGCATAAATAGTTTTAAAAACATATTTATTTTGACATCTTAAATCAATTTGTTTAATTAAAGAAATAAATAGTTTGATAAATTGTGTTATTAAACTTTGTGAAAAACAAAAAATATCTAAATGATATGTAAGACACTTCGTGGGTTGTAAATTGCAATGTGTTGCATAACCATTTCATTGTTAAAATAATATGACCGCAATTATAGAAGAAAATATTGCAAGAGACATAGCGAAAGGAGAAAAAAACAAACAAGAAATAAAGAAATATGAAAAATATTTCATTGAGCAGAGTGTGCATATTTGAAAGAAGCTTTGATTGTGCAAAGGAAGTTTTCATGATGGACACGAAGTTTTCATTATGCAGAGTGTAGATAAGCACAAGTGCAGAGGTGTGAAAGAAACTAATATATAATATTGCTCAATATTTGCTCACTATGTATTTATGAGCTTTGCATAATGTATAAATATGCACCTCCATTGGTCGCATAATGTATCATGGATAGTAGTGGCGAGAGATAATTTATCAAAATACTAATATTTTTTCATAAGTCTTGCTGGGAAGCCACATGTGCATAGTGCAAATATGTGGAGGTGTCATTCATTGTATGTAGTGCAAGGGCATGAATAGGAACGTATGTCAGAAATGATTTTTGAAATGAAGCATTCTCGAACAACGGAAAAAACACGGACCCCACATTTCCTTACTCAATTAATCCCACATATCCACACTCCATGAATTGCAATGCGAGACATAACCATTTCATTATTACCCATTAAGATTTGAAAATATATTTGTTAATCATAGGATTAAGCATTAATTAATTTTTAAATATCTGCTAATCGACACTGCAGAAAGTTTCTATGTGCAGAGGAGTAACGTATATGGAAGTGTAAAAAAAATAAAGCAAAGGTTCTATTGCACATATCATTATTTTGTGCATCCTTCCAGTATACTAGAACAAATACTAGTTGCAAAGCCATATTTATGTGTGCATTCACTGAATAAATGTCGTAAACACTTTTTTATAATATTTATGGACTTGTTAAAATACTATTAAGAATTAAAACAGTCTCCTGATTATGCATCATTTAATCGAATAAATTATTACATTAATCAGAAAGGGAAATAGAGAAATACACAAATTAAACTAGGGAAATATTTTTTCTGGTTTACGGAAATATGGGGAAAATAAGTTTAAAACACCTAGAGCAGGACAATGACTAAATCAATGATGATTTATATTTACATAGGGTATAGCAAACGAATTAAAGAGAGATATATAGATACATGTTACCCATAAGAATTAAATGTTCACTAGGGAAATTTTGAGGTCTAAAATAAGCCTCCTAAGGAATATTTTAAAATAATAGTCGAAATAATAAAATAAGATTAGATTACATAAAAGTTTAGAGGGAAAAAAGAAAAAACTATGTTTTCAACTTGTATTTTCAACTTATAATCTCCCTACAGTTTTACTCAAATTTTGAGTAGGAGCACTCATTGAATATAAAATTTAATTCCTCATACAACGATTACCCATGTTGCACACTTTCAAAAGAATCTTATACACAAAACAATTGAGAAATACATGGAACAACATTATTGCAATCACATTTTTCATGTATTTCTCATTTGTCGTGTAACAGGGTCCATCAAAAGTATGCAACATGGGTACTCCTTAAAATTTGGAATTAAATTATGCATCCAACGAGTGCTCTAGATTGAAATTTGAGTAACATCGTAGGGAGATAAGTTGAAAATACGAGTTGAAAAAAACAGTTTTTTTTTTAATACTTTTTTACTCCATTTTTTTTAATCATCCCCCATGGTTGACACCATCATCTTGAATCTTATTGGTTCTAATAAAGTTGATTTTGGTTGTACTTTTTTGTTTTGAGGCCCATTTTTTACCTCAAAATTTCGCTAATGATTTATTCAGAAAGTCTGATAATATGTTGTTATGTTGTTTCCCAACTTGATAACGAGGTAAGGTGGAAATCTTCTATGCTCTAGTTTCATTTGATCACTGTTGTTGTATTTCGCTTCTTGGGGTTTCTCTTTTGCAGTCTATAACTATTCATTTAGATAGTTTCTTTTGGGACAACATCCTCATCCATTGCAATGCAAATCTAGGTGGGCTGTTTTGTTCTCAGCTAAGTTGTTGTTTTGTTTAACATAGAAGGTTTTGTTAGTTTAGCTCGTCCATATCATTATTTTATTATAGTCTTTTTTGTTTTCTCGTGAAATACAATATTCCATGTGAATGAGGAAGAATAAGGTGTGGAGTTAGTGAATGAGGAGAGTCAATCCAACATCACCAAGAGAGAATTTAACATGGGGAAGCTATAGATCCCAACCTTGTCAATAAAATTGATTTTAAGGACCCTACATCTCATCAAAAAAACTTTGACAATGAGGTTGCGTATCTCAAGATTCTTACGGAACAACTCCTAAGAGACAAACATGATGACCATAATATGATCTTATCATACATGAATGATCTCCAACGCAACTAGCGGTAGATGAGGGACAGATTAGCAAATCCGCAAAAGGGTCAGGGGCATCTATAGGAAAAACTAGATCACTTTGAAGCCAGATTGGATCGCATGGAGAAACTTGTACATTACGAGTTTCAACTTCTACGATAACTATGTTTAGGAATAGAGAATCATGTTTAATAACTACCCCTCAAAGTTAATAGCTTTTGGCTATGTATTGATCATGAAATTTTTATGGATCTATGTTTATTTTCCTTTTTGGAATTGAAGTAATTTTTTGCAGTTTGTAATTTTTTTTTACTAATTAGCTACTGGCCAATAAATATTGTAAGAGTGAAGCCGGTAATATTTTGTCAAGTTGTTCTCGATAGTGTAATCTTCTTTTTTCCATAAATTGATACTTAGTTATATTTACAAATGCTTCTAACGTTATCAACTTTTCAAGATTTCCCTTTTCCTATTATGGCATCCATGTATTCTTTTTTTCTTTGTTTCCATTTCTTTTTATTTAAAATTTGATGAGATGATTATTTTGTTTATTTAGGAAAAGGTATCCAATCATCGTGCGGTGAAATTCATTTTTAGTCTTTAATATGTTATGCTTTGCACTTTATTTATCTTCAATGATTACTTGGCTGCATTAAAAAGGTGCATATTTAGCATATCACACAACACCATGATTGAATGTAGAGTGTTGTACTAAGGTTTAATGTGAAATCCATGCCTTTTATGGAATTGAAAGGAATGCTAAAATACACGAATGAAATGATAAATAGTTTTAAAAACATGTTTATTTCTCTATCTTAAATAAATTTATTTTTTTTTAAAAATAAATAGTTTGATAAATTGTATTATTAAACTTTGGGAAAACTCCAAAGCACCTAAACGATATATGCAAAGTGCAGAGGAAGCCTTAATTCGACTTCCTCCGAACTCGCCCACACCCACATTCCGCAAATTGAAATGTGAACCATGACCATTTCATTATAAAAATAATGTGAGCACAATTAGAGAAGTAGCCTCTGAAGATAAATAATATATAGATTTATTTTACCAATAAAAACGTTGTTGCAAAACGACTAAGACATTGTGTTCATAAAGAAGTGTATGGAGGGGGAATATGTACGGAGTGCACGAAGTTAAGAGAGTATATTTCTTGAATACGCGTAACGCATTAATTCAGTGAATAAATGCCGAAAATACTTGTATTTATTAGCACGAGAGATTTAGTTAGTTTTAGGGTTAGGCTAAATCAAACATCAGGTTCAAACCAAAAAATAACATTGTCATAAAGAAGAAGTAACACAATGCAATAAAATTGATGTTTAAGTGTCACTGTATCATTACATAAATCAAAATAGAATGAGAATTATGATATTAATAAAATAGTATGTTGATATTGATTTCTAAAACGTGCCAAACACAACAATCATTAAACACAATCCTATGAATTGGACTATCGCGAGTGGGAATCTAAGAAAAATGGATATGGTTTAGAGTAACAAATATTCAAATAGTTTTCTTCTGATTTCATATCATACACATTAGTACGATTAGTGGTTAGTGAATACCACTAAAATCAATAACAATTAAATGTCCTTTCAAAATTTTGATGTCAATTTGTAATTTGGGTGACTTATGGCCTCTTACATGTTATATGTAGACCTGTTGGCTCTGAACTGATTTCTAAAAGCTATGGGAAATCGATTTTCCAATGTTCATCTTGTTAGGCCTGTTAGCACTGAACTTGTTTCTAAAAGCTTTAGACAAGCGACTTGCTTCGTTTCTTCTAAAACTCATAAGTGTTATCAAGATTTTCTTTATCATTTTTCTATTGTTTCTTGAATTTTCTAAGCCTTGTTGGCATCATCGTTGTTTATTTTATTTTTTTCTCTTGGTTAAGTGCTTTCTGAAATTGCTTTTCTTTTATGCTAAAATTACTTTAAATGGAAGCTTTGACATGAATTTGAAAGACGATTTCGATATTCTTGGCATTATTAATTTGGCATTGTACTAGAGTCCCAGATAATTGGTAAGCCAAACGGAGGAGGCGGAAAGGAGCATAGGGGAGTAACTCTCAGTCACTCAAAATACCATGGAAAGTCGAATGGAGAAGGAAGAAAGGGGGACGAGGTAGTGGAAGGGGGCAAGGGATTCTATGTCACTCAAAATATTGCGGTTTAGGTGTCATTATTGCAATACCAACAGTTAGACAAATGGTCAAAAAAGCAATGACCAAAGCATATAGGAACAATTATATGCAATCAACCAAGATATCTTAATGCTCATCCAAGATATCTTAATTCTTAGACACGATATCTTAATGCTAATGAATGACATATTGGGACTTCAACGAATGCTTGGGCTTTTGGAGGATGAATTGGATGCCGTAAGAACATTATTAAAATATTTCTTGGAAAAAATGAATGGAGTAATCAAACCTCAATCATCGCAACACAATTAGTAGAAGCATCAACCTTCAGGGAGAAATCGTTACCAAATTTGAAATCATTACTTTAGAAATCGTTACAAAATTTTATAGCTCTACCAATTTTGAAATTTAGTTTATGCTAAAGGATATATATTGCAATTTTCTCGACACATTAAAATAAATTATTTTTTGAAACATATAGTAGAATATTATAATAACGTTGCATCACCTATACTTTGATCATGTTCATGGAACATGAAGTTTGTAAATTACACCAAATTGGATCATCAAAATAATGTAAATGTTATATGTGATCTAATCAAATTGCACAATTGAAAATAGACAAACCTTGTTTTCTCCTTTACACATGTTTGAAAGTGTTTTATTTCATTTTTTAATCTAATCAAATTGTGCATTGCAATCAGACGAAAAAGTTACATTCTAGCATTAACATGTCGTATTGCTTTGTTTAAAAAGTCAAGTGCGATGGAAAACTCTATGCAAACATAAACTATGTGCGAAGGAAATATGTTTTCTAATATTGTTTGACTAATTATAGGATTTGCAAATTTGATAGATCAGTGAAACCATGTAAGGAATCACATTGAAAAAAAGGTAGACACAACATAGCATAAAACATGGAACTTTACCAAACAAATTCATTGAAATATGTTCTTGTACAATCTTAATAGCCACAGATTATGTAACCACAAGATGAAATCAGATCCCAACCATCCAAAAAATAAAAAACTCTCTGAAAATGCTCAAGTTATTGAAGTAGAATGTAGAAGGTGGTGTTAAGATTGAAATTGCGGATATGCAGAGGTGCAAAAATGTAGATGCCCCTCCACCCCTAGCTAATAGTCAATGGGAATTCAGTCTTACTAATACCTAGTAACAGGGATATCCATAGTTTCCTTAAAACACTCCTTGATTTTGACAACTCAACGATAATACCATCTCCAAAATATCATCAGTAGATTACTTGACAATGTAAGCAAAAAAAATTGTACTCTCATTAGATTCATTGACAATGTAAACAAAGACAACCATCATTGTATACACATAATCATGTTTTGATGGTTTATTGTAAATGTGTCATGGATCTCCAAACTAGACAACAAATCGATAATAGCTAATTTGCCTGCACAGTATTGTAGATAGGAAAATTCTCGCAGATTAGGTAAAACCTTCTCAAGTTCCATGCCTATTAGAATATAGTATGTTGTAGTCATGTCGTTTGCATGTCTGATACATTTTAATCGATGGAATAAACAAAGGGAAATTTTTCCTTGCTAATGGTACAATAAACTATAGTTTTATCCATAGTTCTAGCAATTGTAATTGGATTATTGCATTTCACACATACATTCTCAAAGAGATTCATATATGCACTAGTTGTTGTCAGTAGTCCTTGCAAGTGCTGCAAAATTGATATAGAAAACCGAGACTTAGTAACTTGAGGTCAAATGAATTTATATTACTCTCTCTCTCTCTCTTTATATATATATATATATATATATATATATATAGCGAGAGAGAGAGAGAGTTTACCATGCATATTCCACTTGCGAAAGAAAGTTGTTTTCGTAGACTTTCCACTTTCTTTTCAATTTTCAATGAACATATGAACGTGGATTATGAAGTTTAAACAACTTTTTCTTGTTTTTTAACTATTTTTTAGTAAGATGAGTAGGGATACATTTTCTTACAATTGCCTTTGGATTGAAAGATTTGTTGGAAGAAATTTGTCATGTACTTCAACTTGTCACATACGCAATATTTATAAATCTAAGCTTAACTTGCTATCATTGAAACACTCAAATAAATCTAATCTTATTATTACCTTGTCCTGATCTACATTCTTGTCTTTGATTTATAGGACACATTTCATCCCTATCTATATATCTAAAATTGCAATGACACCTATTGTGCCAACTAGAAATTGACCTTGACTACGAGACATATTTGTACTCATGATATTTGGGAAAAATTAGTACTCTTCTAAAACAAGACAAATGTTTCTACAATGTTAAATCTATTTACTACAATAGTTTTCTCATAGTCACCACTATCATATTTGTGCTTTGAAATTATTTCAAAATTTCTAATAGAAACATCAACGTTTGCAATACGTTTTCCTCATGTTGTTCAATAAGTTGTGTTGGCACAAATAATGTTATTGTCATTTCAGCCCTTCTTATCTATCAAATCTACACAGAGTACTGCTTTTGTATTATTTTCTCATTCCAAAAAAGTTTGATATGTAACTAACACAATTCCATGGAAAATGCTTCCTATTATGTTGTTACTGATATCTTCGGTCAATAATGACATAGAATCAATATTTTTTTCCTTGTCATGAGCATTGAATTGAAATTAATTCAAGAAAACAAAAAATAAATATGTTTTACAGTTAACTTAACTTGGACAAAAGTACCTTTTTCTTTCTGTTTCTTGTATGTTTTCTGTACTTTTCGTTGTATCTCCCGCGATTGTAGAAATTCCTTGTGGATTCAAACTATAGGTTGTAATATGCTAAATAAATTGACTTTAATATACTCTACTCATTAGCGTAAACAATAAATGATCGATGAAAACACAAAACATTTAAGAGAAATAATTCAATCACACATAGCACAATGATTTTCTGGGGAAAGCCACCACAAAAAACCCTTGCTATATGTATATTGCATTAGTCAAATAATCTTAATGAATACAATATGCTCTATTCAACCTTGAGCTCAACATACATAAGTATTTTCTATCCTTTGCATCTCTGACTGCCTTTGGCCAATACTTAGCCAAATTTCCAATCCTCCAAGCTCCTAATTCCTTGTGTTTTTCCCTTGGGAATTAACCCCTATTTAATGTGGAAATTCCTCAATTATGAATTGCACAATCCTCATAGGCATTCCTCTAACTGCATGCACCATCAATTTAATTTAGATGATTTAACAACTTATAGTACACTTTTCTTGAACTCCAATCTCAACTGGGCCTTTTTTTGATATAATATGTATAAGTTAACTATGAGTGAGTCTTTAGTTTACTGGTTGATCACTACAGGAAGCACCCCATTGTTCGACAAGAAGCACCCCACTAATATAGGTCTCCCCCCACTACTACAGGTTGCACCCCACTATTGGACTTCCCACTAATTCCTCCATCAGTTGGAACTAGTTTAACTGATTTTAACTCAGTTATATTGAATTAAATAGTTACAACTCAAAATGAACTCAACCAATGCTCCTAATTGTAGGAGATACTCTACATGACTCTAGTTAGACCCACAACTTGAATTAACTAAGCTAACTAAGTCAAATTAACTTAGCTAACTATTACAAGTTGTCATGAGATGTGGAGTTACAATTTTATTCCCAATTTAATTTATGGACAAATTAAATTAGGATTTTTTTTTTCTTGGCTTTATTTTTAACATTTCTTGTTTCTATTTTCAACACTCCCTCTCAATAAGAAAGGAATTAAACTCTATGCCAATCCAATACCTTTGGAATGTTCTGCATGCACACTTGTCATTGTTATTGTTGTTACTGCAACATCTATAACCCAAAAACATCCAAAATAAACTGAATCAGTAATGTCTGCAATTGTCTACTTGGAAAATTGTGCCACTACTAACTCTTTTATTGAGCATCCTTCTCTACTATCAAGACTGATCTGCACTCCTTAGTATCTGACTGAAACTGATCCTCCTGCTACTGAATACTATGGACTCCCATAGGAAGGTAATGATCCATGAGGAAAAAAGCACCTCAATGGAACCTACCCAAATATTTGCACTCTTGGGACTATTGCCTCACATCGCCCCACCTCTCACCTAGAGGTATGGCTGGATGTGCTCCCTCTACCCACTTGGCTCAAATTTCCCCCTTATTGGAGGTCTCTACTTGAGTAGATGTCTCCACTCGGTCTCCTTTATGCTTCTTCAATTGTGGATGCTCCACAACTTGTTGAGGCTTCTACTGAGGCTGCATGTTGAGAGGTAATTTATGCTCCCTCTCAACCACCAAATCTCTAACCTTTTCCTTGCTTCTCAAGACTTTGCATGCATGAGATAAATCTGATCTACTCATATTGCTGTTGCTACTGCTGCTTCCACAATGTTGTTGCAACTACTACAATAATGACGATGATCTTCCCAGATCCTAAAGTACTAGCTTCCACAGGGTTGCTCCCTCTGAGTCTCGATTTCATTGTGTTAAGTCTCTCTGTTCCTCATTCTGCCGATGTCAATGATCACAATTCCTTTTTTTTTGTCACTAAACATTGACTCATTGATCTGCCCACTAGAAACCTTCTTGATACATTAATAATTCTGCACATAGGGTCTTCTGAATCTTCCCTAAGCTAGAGCTCCATCAATCTGCAAGGACAACTTCAAATTCTTCTCTTCTAGTGTAACTTCAGCGCGCATGCCTTGTAGAAACTTCTACAAATCTAGCTCTGATACCATGTAGAAATTTTTACAAATATAGCTTTGATACCATGTAGAAATTCCTTGTAGATTCAAACTTCAGATTGTAATATGCTAAAACAATTTACTTGAACCACAGTGGAAACAATAAACGATCGATGAAATCACGAAACATATAAGAGAAATAATTGAATCACACATAACACAATGATTTTCTGAGGAAAGCCACAACTAAAAACCCCTGCTATATATATATTGCATTAGTCAAAGAATCTTGATGAATACAATATGCTTTGTTAAATCTTGAGCTCAACTTGCACAAGTATTTTCTATCCTTTGCCTGGCTAACTTCCTTTGGCCAATACTTAGCCAAATTTCCAAGCCTCAAATCTCTTAACTCCTTGTGCTCTTCCCTTGGGAATTAGCGCTACCCCAATTTAATGTGGAAATTCCTTAATTATGAATTGCGAAATCCTCATAGGCCTTCTTTTGACTGCAAGCACCATCAGTTTTATTTAGATTATTTTACAACAGATAGTACACTGTCCCTGAACTCCAATCTCAATTTGGTCTTTCTCTAATATGACATGCCTGAGTTAATTATGAGTGAATATTCAGTTTATTGGTTGATCACTGTAGGAAACACCCCACTATTCGATAGGTAGCACCCTGCTACTGGACCTCCCACTAATTCCTCCATCACTTGGAGCTAGTTTAACTGATTTTAACTCAGTTAGACTGAATTAAATAATTACAATTCAAAATAAACTCAATTAGTGCTTCTAATTGTAGGAGAAACTCTACATGACTCTAGTTAGACCCTCAACTCGAATTAACTGAGCTAACTAAGTCATATTAACTTAGTTAAGTATTACAAGTTGTCATGAGATGTGGAGATATAATTTTATTCACAATTTTATTCAAGAACAAATTAAATTGGGATTTTTTTTCTTGATGTTATTTTTAACATTTCTTGTTGCTATTTTCAAGAGTGATACGTGCTTATGTAATTGTGGTCATTTCCATATCTACTATTTTGTCCATGTCTATCATCACATCATTTATAATATATTTATTTGAGACCGGTTCATAATCTGATATTTGTTTTTGTTCACAAATATTGCACTCAAATCACTGCTTAAAAGGACATTATAATTGATATTAAATAAGAATTCAATCATGAAAGTAGAATTAGATATCCCAAAGTCATTCCAAATGTATATATTCCAATATCACGTTCATAGCTACGAGATAGAATCTTAGTTTCAAAGTTCTTTTTTACATATATTAAACCGGAAAATTAACAAACGTACGAATGCACAAATGTTTTATAGAAATATTAAAAGTTTATTTTTCTTGTAGTTGTTCTCTTGGATCCGAATTTTTAAGTGTTACATGTTTCTTGAATTAAAAATAACATCGTTTTTAGTTACATTGCATAAAAAATATAGCAAAAAAACAGAGTTGTATAATGTAATAATCAAATGCCAATAAATAGAACATAAAAACACCTCTTAACAAAGTTATTGCCATCTTTAACTTTATATGTTTTACATATGTTCATTTACAGACTCCAAAGATATGAATTAGATCAAATATATAGAAATAAGAAAAAAAAGAAGTCCTATTTTCATAGCATGAAAACAATTCAGCCTTGACAGCGACACAACGCTAAAGTGTATTTTAGAAACATTTTTAGCACTTTCATGTTATCCACTTTTTGAACGGTGCACCTTATTGCTATAGGTTTGTAATGTATATTGTATAAAATATTTAAGTACTCACATATAGAAGGAATGATGCACAACTTTATTGCTATAGGTTTGAAATGTATATTGTATAAAATCTTTAAGTACTCACATATAGAAGGAATGATGCACAACTTAACTGACAAAAATGATACATGTTATGCAACTGCGTTCAAAATGAGCTTGTAGAGAAATTCCCGCACATCATGCAACTACTAGAACGATCACTGTATGTCCCGAAGAACAAATCATTTCGTAACCAACTCCCCCAAAAGTTAATCGAACATGCATTGACAATGTGTATGTTAAACACTGCATCATAAACACCTAGCCAATGCTCTTACGGACAACATAATTAGAATTAGTGGTTAGAATCGTCACATTTCCTTTTAAAATTTCATGATATGTTTTACCTTTCAACGTGGATACATTTAATTTGATATCAAGAAGCACAATGAAAGCTTCTTCCGCACCTCCACACTCTGCACTCCACACTACTTTAAATGATTAAAACATATAACATCTTTCGAACTTTATAGTAAAAAAAACTACAAATATTTGAGACATGAAAAGTTTGAGTAAGCGAAAGTGTCCCACTACTCTCTCTCTATAGATTTGTCTAATTTGGATTTCTTGAATATTAAATACATTTATAATTTGACATTTTTCAATTAAATAGTTATCATCCATATTAAACAAAATATCTTTCTAGTACATACTAGGAAAACTAGGAAAGAGTGTTGAACCAGAGAACACGTATGCCCAATAAAAAAAGATTTTTCAATTAAATAATTATCATTCAATATTAAACAAAATGTCTTTAGCGTGCATACAAAGAAAGAGGGTTTGCACGAGAGAACAAGTGTGCCGAGTAAATAAGAAAAACTTTCTCCATGTACCTCACATTTAATATAATTTAGAATCTACTTAACATTAGGTAATATATAAAAGCTTAAAGCAAACGCTGGAAAATATACTTTGAATTAATGTCTATTTATTAAAGTATTTGACATATCCTTTACGTTAAATGATAGGCATGGAGGAGCTTTACGTATTTGACATATTCATTCGTTCCTATAACAATGAGCTGTTTTTTATGGCAATACACGTAATATTAATGCGGTCTGACATGAGGTCGATATAAGACGATACAACACGTCACATAGTGATGAGAGAAAAAAAAATAACAACATATTGTATAGTCTTATATCAGACCCATGTCAGACCGCATTAATATTACTATGATCTACGAAATAAGATTCACTGTCCTATACCGTTTAACCATATGTGAATTTAATTCAAATGTTTGAACGTTATCATGTTATCATGATTTTTCAAAAAGAAATTTAAACTTCATGAAACGCAAGTGTCTACTTCAATAATGTTTGCTACGAGTTGTCATTGTCAGCTTGTCCTGCTACACCAATATCTCCGAAAGCACAACATAGATGATAAGTGTTGTGTCACAATCTTTCAACATTTTCTGTCTGAAAAGCTGAATGGCTTTTTTATCCGCTGATTAAATTAACCAGAAAAGAACAAGCTGGGTGCTGTCGAGAATGGACCTTGGGACGTATAAGAGGCGATTGTTTGTTGTGAAATGTACTAAATTTGGGTAGTGGGCAGGATTCTGATTCTGCTCATTTCTGTTTACGCAACCTTTGCCTTGATTCGATATTTGTGATTTTTTTAAAATGCACCTTTATCGCTGAGAAAAGTAAGGTGTTGTTATCACTTTAATTTAATTTAATTTAATCAGAACTCTCGAGTAATATGCCAAAATAGATACTCGATCGCAATCATACACCAGGAATGCTTTTATAATTTGTTAAATGTGAGTTTGTTTTTAATGCTAGCAAAAGTTTTGAATTTCAATTAGGTTTAATTTAGATAGTTGAAACAATTAATTGTATTAATTTTATTTAGATTTAATTTTTATAAATGTTTCCAGACTCAAATTATTATGTTAAAGACATTTACTATGAGTGAAAGTTATGGGTTACTATTAATAGGTAACTCGAGGGAGTGTGGTTTTTTTCGAAAAATAATGATGAATCAGTTTGCATTCTGAAATTATAGCGAATGATGATCTCAATATTACTGATTTAACGACTAAATTATGATAAAATTCCTTAAAATTCCTTCAGTAAACAAATTCAATTTTTATAAATAAACTATTTATATTTTATTTTTGAATATATCTTTGTAATAATTTTGATATTTGTTATTAAAAAATTGTATACCTTACAAATTTTAAGTTGTTATCTTGATACCATTTTCCTCAAAATTAATGTGAAATTTTTTCCTCAAAAATGATTTTTAAAATTGAAAAAATTCAAAGTGCATTATGCAATCCCAAAGTATATCTCATGGAAAGATTCAAGAAACCTATCAACTTGCTGTGCTATTCCAAAGTCATAGAATAGTTCTATTGTGTGATTATTAATTTGGTAGCAAGTTGTTATTGGGAAACATGTTGGTGAATAATTATATTGTTGGTTGAAGTTCTATAAAAAGTTATAGGAGAAGAACTTACTTTATAATAAAAAATAAGGTGTAGTCTAATTAATAGATAAAATGGTTTTTTCTTGAGTATTTTTTCAGTGAATTTTGCTCAAAATTTGGTAAAGATTTTTAAGAATCATATGATTAAAATTGTTTAATGTTCAAAGGTCAAGGTATCTAGGGGTTTTTTCTTGGTCAATTTTGCCCAAAATCCAGTGAAGAGTTTTAAGAATCAAGTTGTTTAATTTGCAAAGGTCAAGTATCTCACGGGTTTTTAAGTTGTTGAATCCATTCATACATTCAAAATACATTTGAAACAACAAGAAATAACAATCTTACTTGAAATTATATTGTCGAATTCCAACGAAAAAAAACTATTTGGTCTATTAATTAGACTTTGCCTAAAAAATAAGAATGGTCACAAAAATCATGATCGTACAATATTAAAAGACCCAATATATATTATGCAAATCTATAGAATCATGAATGTTAACTTTCAACTTGAAACATAAATTTCTAATCATTATCCCAAAAAATCATCGCATTTCCTTGTAATAAAATAATTTTACATAACATTTTTTTAACTAATTTAAATTATTATCTATTTTGATTTATTAAGTTACTCCTTATCATTAAAATAATAATAATTCAACTGTAAATCACATAATTACCATTCACACTCTATTAACAAACTACGATATATACGCTACGCTTAAGGCACTATTGCCATAGCCATCTCTTATTATATCCAGATGTGAAGTTATAACTATATTTTTTGCCATTTAAAGTAAGTAAACACAAATATTATCCAATGTATTTGCTCTCATGATAACTTCCAAAATCAGATACAATATCTTCACATTATATAGAAGGAAATGATAGCACAAATAATTTACAGCGTACTAAAGGATATTATTGTTAAGTAGAATGCAGGGTTTTTAAATTCATGGAACTTTTTTTTCACATTCAAACAAACTAGCCATTAGTTTGTGTGTTTCCTTTCATAGATGTGGAGGCCAAATGGTTCGATTATTTTAGGAGAAAGTTTTGGGGGTGGATCTCAACTATTATAGTAATCAAGTACACATACTTTTAAGTAGAATGCACGGTTTTTAAATTCATGGAACTTTTTTTTCACATTCAAACAAACTGGCCATTAGTTTGTGTGTTTCCTTTCATAGATGTGGAGGCCAAATGGTTCGATTATTTTAGGAGAAAGTTTTGGGGGTGGATCTCAACTATTATAGTAATCCAGTACACATACTTAGGTGGGCTACATGGACTTCATATCAAATCCATGGTAACAATGGGGATATAAAGACAGATACACAACTTTGTTTAATTAATATCAAGTCACAAAGGTAACATATTTTGTCATTTTTATTTCATAAATAAAGATGGTGTAACATCTACATCATACATTTATTAACAATAAGTTAGAAGTGAACATATCCTTATTATTATAGTACAAAACCACTGAAAATTATATAAAAACATATTAAATATATACCATACACCTCCGATCTCATTATAACCCCAAAATCATTTTGATATTCCCTTTCTTTCTCCCATTTTATCTCAATATAGCCATCCAAACTCATTTAGATATTTCCTTTCTTTCTCCCATTTCAACATTGGTTAATTATTTGAAAAATAAAATTAAATATAACTAACCAAACTCATTTAGATATTTCTTTTTTTTTTTTTCTCATTTTAAAATAATGTAATTATTTGAAAAATAAAATTAAATACGACTAAAGTAAATATTATTTAAAGTAAGTTAATTATTTATAAATTAAATTAAATATTAATATATTTATCTAATTAAATATAAAAGATAGAACATTTATAAGGTATAAAGTAGGTCGTGACTAGAGTTTTGTGAAGACATTTTGTAGTGAAAAGGTTATAGATTTGAAAGCTATGTCCACAAATCCAATGATGAACTTACAATTTTATGCTAGGTAAATTTTTTAAATGATTTTGATGATTCAAATATTCTTGAATCATAGTTTCTCAAACCATATATTATTCTTATTTGTTGACAGATTATCACTTTAGAAAAATGAAACATTTAAGCCATTGATATGTTCTTGTTTAATTTAGACATGAGATAATCAAATATTACAATAACCAATTTATAAAAATAATCATTTTAACATATTATAAATAAAATACTAGTTTTCTAATTTTGTTTTAACTAATAATAATATATATATATATATATATATATATATATATATATATATATATATATATAGATATAGATATATATATATATATATATTATTCTAATTTTTTTAATGTTTTTGAAATTTAAAAAATATATCAAGATTTCAAAAACAAACAATTATCTTTCTATATTATTTAATTATAGATCTAGTTTGTTCTATTAATCCATGTTAAAATTCCATAACTTAATCTCTGTTTTTCTTTATACTTTGAAACATCCCAATATATTAATGAATTAAATATAAATATTAAGTTAAAAGTGTTTATATTAAAAGTTTAAATTTCAAAGTTTAATTTTTATTTTTTTCTAAATTAAATTATGGTAATATGCCAAGAGGCGCTTTACAACCCAGTATAAGAGAAATGTTGTCAAGTAACATTACATTTAAAAATAATAAAATAATACTTACATTAAGACATTAAAAATAGTAATAACAAAAAAAAATTAGTGTTGTTAATGAATAAATACTCCAATTTTACTTTAATTCTACATCAACTTTATAAAGGGAGATAAATTAATTGAAAGTTAAAACAAATAATTTAAGTTTTAGTACAAGAAAAAATATGCAATTTATTCACTACTTAATATGGAGTTGACAAAAAATAATACTATTGATATTCTGTGATGTGCAACTCATTCTATGTTTAGTTTATATATAATATTTTAAACAAAAATATATTAAAAACATAAATTATTTTAATCTTAGCCATAACTAGAAAATTTGAGTGTCCTTATTAAACAAGTGTTGGAGGGAAGCTTAGTCCATGTCACTCAAGTTATAAACTAGTAATTGCACTAGATGTTGCAAAGGAAACGTCGTATGGCATAAATTTGAGAAAAATCATGAGATATAGAAGATCACTGAATATAAAAGTTAGTAAACAAAATGCCATTCAAATACAGAAGATAAAGATAAATCAATTACATTATGCCAAATTTACATATTCTATAACCTTTCAAACATAGATCGCCTCTCAATCTTCAAAGATACTCTTTCAAGTTCCAATAGAAAATATCTGATAAACAAAATGCCCTTTTTCAATATTAAATGATCTCACTTGATCAAAATTTTACAATATTTTAGCACTTGTTATTAACATGACTAGATTTGCCTTTGCTTGTTCTTGCTTAACTTCTTTTCGGCATTTCAATTGGTTTGCGACATGGGAGGTCTATTCAAAGTTTTTTTTCAAAATGACAAATTCAAAATTTACCATTGGATGAACTAGCTTAAAGCATAACTACGAAATAGATATATCAATATTTCTAGTCACTAACATAGCAAATTTACACTATTCAGTAGGAGAGAAGTGGATCTTTTGTTTTGTTTTGTTTTGTTTTGTTTTTTTTTTTTTTTTTTTTTAAGTGTGGTTCACGGGCACCGGAGTGGCCGCTACGTCCACATAGAGAAGCGGGGCAGCTCCACCCCGAAGGGAACTGCCGGTCGGCCATATCAGGCCTAACCCCGAGGGCGTCGAGGAGATTTGACCCCGTGACCTCCAAAACCGGGAGAGTACTAGCAACGGGAACTCGACCATTTGAGCTATCCCTCGGGGCTTAAGTGGATCTTTTGTTGTGCAATGATTAAATAATTATTTTCGCTGATATAACAACTTTAATTCACTATTCAGAGGTAGCATGGTGAACTCTTATGGTAGCAACCAAAAACTTTCTTTTATTCAACATGATATTTTACAAGACTTGGTTATGGATTTGATGAGGTAGGGGCTTGTAAATAAACTTAAAAGGCTTTTCATGCCTTAGAAAGCAGACTCTATTCCCAATAAGTGGAAAAAGTTGCAAAGTGTACATTTGATGCTAAGATTGTTTCCTTCCACATAGGTTTGGTAAATATTTCTTTCTCCTCTCCTAATGGTTTATGACCATTTTTCAATATTGAAGTGTCTCACTTCATCAAAATCTTGCAGTATTTTACATTCTACCTAGACATAATTTTTAATTTGATTCTGAATGTGTTGATTTCTGCATTATTGTATGTTAAGTTGCAATGGAGGAGAAGGATTGGTGTCATACATAAATTTTATAATTATCATTAAGTTACTCAAATAGAATATATAATACATGAAAAAAACAAAAACAAAAACAAAACTATAGATGTGAATTTTTGTACCTTTTCTGCTTCAAGCAAATAATTTTCAATTTCTTCTTCACATTTTCAATCCACATTCTTTGGAAAACTTATGAGCTTGCACCATGCTGCATGGGGATCCATATTAGCTAAGACAAGGGAGTCAACCCCACAAATCTACTTTGCAATTTTATTATATGTAGGTTCTAATGCTTGGCAATTCTCACACCAAGGTGGGTATATCTACCAGGAACAAAAATTTGTTAAATAAAGAAATATATATTAACTTGTGCAAAGTCATATGAAAGTCCCTTTTATTTTTAAGGATGCAAAACATGGATTACTAACATAAATAACACAACCAACTTCAATTGCAATACAATAAAAAGCTAGAAGTTTGAGTGTCAAATCATCAAAAGCCTCATAACTTCAATTACAATAAAATAAAGAACTAAAACTTTTGAATTTTACTCATGAAAAATCAATGAAATCTGTTAATTTTTTGTTTGGTTGTTAATAACTTTTAGGATAGACTTATTATTGTGGAAAAAAATCTCATAGGTATTCATGTGATGATTGAATGGGGATTAGCTTTTCACACCATGTCTCTCTGTTTTTCGCATGCACTACATAACTAGTTGCAACATAAGAAGTTTTACTTTACATGTTGCTTTATGAAACTCCTACACAGGTTTAAAGAATAGGAAGGTAGATCTAGTTACAACATGCCTATTAGTTAGCAAAGAGTCTTGACTTTGTAGTATATCATGCTATTGAGTAGGTTGAAGGGCTAGGTCCAATCCTTCCCAATAGAGCAGTAACAGTACCATATTAGGAATTGATGAATCATGAGAAATGTTACTCTTACATAAAGGAAACTATGGCTCTACCATACCCCCTAAATGTTTTCACAATAAGTTGGGTTTAGTTTTATGGCTTAAAAAACTTGATGTAATTTCATAATACATGGTTGATTTGAGCCTAGTAGACTATTATCATATAATATTGATAATGGGTGGAGTGTCTACTTAAAATATTTGTGAGAACAATTTAATCAGAGTGAAAGAGTATTTAATTTACAAGAAAAAGGCTATCAAATTCTCTAATTTATTTTAATCTACAAAACCTGGATTACCAATATGAATAACACAACCATCTTCAATTGCAATACAATAAAAGAAATAGAAGTTTGAGTGACAAATCATCAAAAATGGTTTCTAGGTTCATCTCAAGTAAAAAGCACTATTTTTTACTATTAATTCTACACCTCAGACTGATGATTGCATTGAAGATAGTAGAAACCATGAACCTAGCTCAAATTCTTGTCAATTCCATCAATATTGGAACATTACAAAATAGGTATGTTGCCCTTGTCTTCTTCAACTAATTGTTGTTTTTTCATTACAAGTTTCAACTCTATCATTACCTATTGTAGAGAAGTCTCATACGTACAAAAGGATAAAAATAATATTTGTAATTAATTATGAGAAAGAAGAGGATCATGTTGGAATTGATTTTGAGGGATATGTAACTCAATGGGGTTTTCCAAAAGTGGAATTCCAATTGTTGAAAATAATACTAAGAGGGGGGGTGAATTAGTATTTTTAAGTCAAATTCTTTTTCAATTCAACACAGATTTGTATACGCTACTTTAGTTAGTTAAAACAACGTATATACGCAACTCTGGTTAATGCAACTTGTGTATAACTTGCAGAATTTAAATTTAATTTAATCTTTAGATGATGATCATTAATCTGTGTGTCAGAACCTTATAACAGTAACCAGGAACACCAAAAATAGAGCAGACAATCACACAAAAGAACACAAGATATAAGGTGGAAACCCAATGTGGGTGAAAACCACCTACTGCAATATGTCTCTATCTTCTTTCAATTAGAAACTTCTTTTACAATGATTCTGTACTAGTGCAGACTTATACCAGTACGTAGGCTGGAACCTGCAGAGGGCTACAACCCTCTTTCAGTCTCTAGATTCTCCTGGAAGGGAGCTACAACTCCCTTAGCTCTTGTACTAGCTGAGGTACTAGTACATAGGTGTTGACCTATAGAAGGCTGTAACCTTCTCTTTTCTTCCAGGGACCACATTTCATAAATTTTCAGACTGGATCCATGAACATCAATCAAACATTAAGTAGATCTGCAATCAGCCAACTTCCTTGTAAAAATACTGAATCAACCAATAACTTCTCAGAATGTTGTAACCAGAACACAGTACCAGTAACCAGACACAATTTGGAACCTAAAACACTGCAGCAATAAACAGAAGCAGCTAAAACATATTTCAAGAAAACGTATGCTACTTCACCAATATAGACCTGCGTACATACGCATCTATGTCAAATCCAACCAGTGTATATGCAGTCTTTGCTTGCTTAACCTGTGTGTATACACCCCTCCACTGTGACGAACCTGCGTACAGATTTATAAAAGATAATTCACCCTTTTACTTAATCAGACATCAGTTATACCCATATTATCAGATTTATAGATCTAATCATGCGCCAAATATAATAGATAAAAATCCCATAATGATACTACTATTCAAGCCTTGAGATCTCGACCCATCAATAGATCCTAACCATCTTGTCATGCTCAAGTTCCTCCTTGATTCAGATCTAGCTATAGCTCACCAACCAATCACCAGAATTCCAGGTCTTTCTCCTCTCAAGATATTCAACACATAAGTCGACAACCATGCCAAATGATCTCCTTCCCCTTTTATAGTCTACACCTTACTCAAACCATGGTCCAAAACCATAGAGATCCAATACAAGGGACCCAATACCCAGGTTCAATACTTTAGATGCAATACCAGGGACCAAAACCAGAGGTTCAAATATGTCGGACTAAATACAATGGACCAACCATAAATTTTCCCACATGTACGCGCTTTTCTCTGCATGAAAGTGCGTGCATACACATACACACCTTTTGTTCAGTACACCCGCGTGTATACGCAACTTTGTTAAGAGGAACCTGCGCATACCTCATTTTCTTCCATTCTAAGAGCCTGAAATGTGATCTACCATTTGAGTGAGTTGCCATCAAGGACAACACTTATGTCATAGATCCAAACCTGTGCCAAACGTGTGTCATAATGCCAAAAATCTCCCCCTTTGGACTTGATGGCAACCAAAAGTCACTCAAAGTCTTCCTCCCCCTTTGACATCAAGGGCAAAGGGTTATGCTCCCCCTGAGTACATGCTGAAGTCTCTGCTCTGATGTGCTGTCCAAGCTCCCCCTGACATGTAGGCAAGATCTGCAAGAAGATGTTCTACAAAAGATATATGGCTTTATACATCATAACTGACCTTCCTATCACCAAGGACTTCATACATACATTCATCTCCCAACCAAGTTGGAAAATAACAATATTGACTCATTCACCCAACCAAGTGGGGATACATGATAAAATAGGAACATTACATTATCCATACCAGGCATAGTGGGGAAACCACGATAGGCCGTTACATGACCTTGACAAAAGAAATATAAGACATAGAGACAAAACATCTACAACAAGACTCTAACTAACATCAGCAGCATCTGTCAAACATTATTTAGATCAACACCCATGTTCTCCTTCTGCACTTGTTCCACTTGAAATCAAAACAATTGTGAAATTGAACCAAGATCTTCTAAGATAATTCCAACAATGCATTATTAGAAGAATATATGCTCCCCCTGAACTTGTGCCAGATGGTCTTTGACGGACCCATATCAGATTCTTTTCATCCTGAGCCTGGCCCCACTGCTTTTTCTCTAAACCAACATGTACGCGATTGTACCCAAATAAACCGGCGTATGTACGCGTATACCCCATATGAAACTTGTGTACAACCAACAATCTCTGACCCAGACAAGATTCAACAGCAAGATGATGCATCAACTACCCCTAGCTTCTGTCTGAGGTATTCAAATGTCTCCCTGGGCAGTGGTTTGGTGAGAATATCAGCAACTTGTTCCTTAGAGGGAACATACTCCAATCTAACCTTTTGTTCAAGTACTTGTTCCCGGAGAAAATGTTACTTGATCGGTATGTGCTTAGTCTTTGAGTGCATGACATGATTCTTTGAAATACTAATTGCACTTGTATTATCACAGAAAATGGAGATAGGTGGAGTACAAGTGATTTGAAGGTCTTGCAATGTTTTCATCATCCAAAGGAGTTGTGTGCAGCAAGATGCAACAGCTACATATTCTGCTTTAGCTGTAGATACTGCAATAGAAATTTGTTTCTTGCTGAACCAAGATACTAATCTAGGTCCCATGAAGAATGCACCACCACTAGTGATTTTTCTGTCATCTACTCTTCCTGCCCAATCTGCATCTGTATATGCATGAAGTGTGATATCTGCACTTCTAGGATACCATAAGCCATAGTTTTGAGTTCCTTGAAGATACTTGAAAATTCTCTTAACTGTCTGAAGATGAGTTTCTTTTGGATTTGCCTGAAACCTTCCAACTATTCCCACTGCATGCATAATGTCCGGTTGAGTTCCTGTTAGATAGAGAAGACTACCAACCATGGATCTATAGGTTGGTTGATGTACTGCTACTGATTCATCATTTGCGCTGAGGCTGCATCTTGTTACCATAGGGGTACATACTGGTTTCGAATCTTCCATTCCATATTTCTTCAAAATTTGCTTGAGATACTTGGTTTGTGATAGAAAAATACCGTCTTTATTTTGTTGGACCTGTAAACCAAGAAAATATGTGAGCTCACCAAGCAGGGACATTTCAAATTCTTTTTGCATCACCAAGGCAAAGTTTTGACTCATGTCTTCTTCATTGCTCCCAAAGATGATATCATCAACATACACAACAAGTATTAGCAACTTGTCATTGTCAATTTTAATGTATAGATTGCTATTTGTTGATCCTTTTATAAAAGCTTGCTGATGGAGATATTTATCCAAACGATAATACCAAGCCCTTGGAGTTTGTTTAAGGCCATAGAGAGCCTTTTTGAGTCTGCATACAAGATTTGGATCACTTCCAAGGATAAACCCATCTAGTTGCTCAATATACACTTCTTCATTCAAGTCTCCATTCAGGAAGGCAGATTTCACATCCATTTGAAATACTTTGAACTTCTGAAAGCTAGAAAGAGCAAGGAACATTCTAATGGCCTCAAGTCTAGCAACTGGTGCAAAAGTTTCTTCAAAGTCTATCCCTTCTTGTTGAGCATACCCTTTGCAAACAAGTCTGGCCTTGTTTCTAATCACATCTCCATTTTCATTAGCTTATTTTTGAATATCCATTTTGTTCCTATGACATTCTTATCTTTTGGTCTAGGAACCAACTCCCAAGTGTTATTCTTTTCAATCTGCTCAAGTTCTTCTTCCATGGCCTTGACCCAGCATTCATCTTTGTATGCCTCTTTTACATTTTGTGGTTCAGTGGAGGAGAGCAATGCTAGATAGCTTGAAGCTTTTGAAATGGTTCTTATTGTCTGTACACCTACCTCTTTTTGCCCCAAAATTTGAGATTTTGGATGATTCTTCTAAACGTACCTGGATGGAGTCTTTTCTTCTATCCTTATCTGTTCTTCTGTTGCCTCATGGGTTTCTTCTTCATCATGAATCTGATTTGATGTTGATGGATAATCATCATCATCTTTGAAATCTTCAGATTTTACTTGCCTAGGAGTGTTTCCTTCTTCATCAACTACTACATCAATACTTTCAACAATTTTTCCAAGTCTTTTATTGTAACACTTGTATGCTTTGTTGTGGGGAGAGTAACCAAGGAGAATACCTTCATCTGCTCTAGGTTCAAACTTGCTAAGATTTTCATCAGTCTTCTTAATGTAGCATTTGCTTCCAAAAATTTTGAAGTATTTTACCGTGGGAGTCTTACCATACCAAATTTCATGAGGATTCTGAGTGCTGTTTACCCGAATATTTGTCTTGTTGAGAATAGTTACTGCAGCAAATGCGGCTTCACCCCAGAAAGTTGCGGGAGTTCCAGACTCATCAAGCATAGCACGAGCCATTCATTGAACCGTTCTATTCATCCTTTCCACTACTCCATTTTGCTGAGGAGTCCTTGCAATAGAGAATTCCCTTCTTATTCCATGTTCTTCACAAAAGTCGAAAAATTCATCTGAGGTAAATTCTCCTCCTCGATCAGACCTGAGGCATTTGATTCTGCGATCTGATTCGCTCTCCACCAAGGCTTTGAAAGATTTGAACTTTTCGAAGGCTTCATCTTTGTGCTTCATAAGTCCTATCCAACACATCCTGGAAAAGTCATCAATGAACAATATAAAGTATTCCTCTTATCGAGGTGACCTTTTCCTAGATGGACCACATACATCAATATGGACAAGTTCAAGTGGCCTGCTAGTTGATCCTTCCTTCTCAGGGAAATTAGTTCTAGTCTGCTTACCAAATTGACATGATTTGCATATAGTATTGTCTGGAATTCTGATGTCAGGTAGATCATGAACTGCCTGATATTTGTAAGCTTTCCTTATTTGTGAGAATCTTAGATGCCCCAATCTTCTGTGCCATAGCCAATGTTCATCATTTTTGCTTAGATAAAATTATTGTTGCCCTCCTTTGAGTATGTATAAATTATTTAGAGTTCTTATGCCTTTGATCACTATTTCTCCCGTATCAAGCTCACGGACAATGCATCCCTTGATCAAAATATTACTTCATTTCCTTGATCACTCATTTGACTGACACTTAATAAATTATGCTTTAAGCCATCAACATACATGACATTTCCAGCCTTGACCTTTTCTTTCAAAAGAACAAAAGCTTTACCTTTTATGAGTGTAGGGGTGTCATTTCCAAAGGAAACCTTCTTCTCTTTTTCTAAGGCAGTATATGACTGAAGTTTATCTTTATCACCTGTCATATGTTTTGAGCATCCACTATCGATGTACCACCGATTTTCCTGTCCTTCTGCATATAAGGCTATCCCACATCTTTCTGGTTGCGGTTCTTTCTTTTTACATGTCTTAGGACCCAATGAAACCTGCTCCTTCTGAGTTGTTTACCGAAACCTGCTCCTGCATTCAGAATCTTCATGACTGAAGTTGTTACAAATAGAACATTCTACTTCATTCTCAAGGGCAGAAAAGTTATTGTAGGTCCTTTTCATGATCCCAGTCATACTCCTTTGTTTTTGAGCTTCTCTAGTCATGATTGTTTTGTAGGCAACACATTGAGCTGCTTTGTGGCCAAAGTTATGGCAAGAGAAACATTGGCCATTGAAGAAACTCCTGCAATTATCAAATCTACCAACCAATTGATTGTAGTTTCTATTGACATCCATTCTTGAGGCATATTGAGAATGATTTACCCGTGGTTGATTGTAGCTTCTGTTCATCCTTGAAGTAGATTGCCCCTGATTCACCTGGTAGTCTTTGTTCATTCTCGAGGAAAATTGTCCCTGATTTACCTAGTGATTAGCATTATGATTTTGCTGTGGATTGTCAACTTGTTCACTTCTCCTTGTAGCATCAAGATAACTTTTGGAGGTGGATGGCTTTTGTGCATGAGATGCTTCTTTAGTATATCCAAGACTTGTCTTGATTCGAGGAGAACGCTACACTTTGATAATCTCATCTAGAGTTTTAGATCCTTTAGCAAATTTAAGATTAAGAGATTTTGTTTTCTCAATTTCTTTTCTAAGTCCCACAATTTCACATTCTAACTTTTCATTGTGTTTCTCTCTTTCAGCAAGTTGGAATGTCAGAGTATCTATAATCATATTCTTTTCCTCTAAACAAATTTTGATCTTAGAAATTTCTCCATAGAGACCTTCTTCATCTATAGCATCCAAGAAATCATCATCTTCAAAAGCCATCAAAAGTCTATAGTCATTATGTTGTTCATCTTCATCACTAATTGAATATCCATCACTGTATTCATGAGTATAATAGCTCTTCTTACTTACATTTTGTTTTCTGTTCCATCTAACAGGTTCCTTACATTTGTCAGGTTTATCTTTATGAGGACATTTGGTAGCATAATGACCTACTCTCCCACAAGCAAAGCATTTAAAAGGCAACTTACCTCTGAATCTTCCAGTTCCCCATTGACGGTTCTTGAAAAAATTAGATTCTTCCTCTTCTTCTGACATATGTTCTGACTCATTGTAATCTCCTTTTCCTGAGGCTTTGAATGCAGCTTCTCTCCTATCTGATGGTCCCCCTTTTCTCATTTCATAAGCAGTTAGGTTTCCATGTAGCTGTGACATGGTAAGGCTTTGTAGATTCTGCTTTTCTTCTATGGCAGAAACTTTTGAATCAAACTTAGAAGACAAAGATCTTAGAACCTTTTCAACCAAAACAACTTCTTTTATTTCTTCACCCAAATTTTTCATACAATTAACAATCTCATCTATACAAAGGAAATAGTTAGCCACACTTTCATCATTGTACATTCTGAAACTTTCATACTGAATTCTGAGAGTTTGAAGTTTTGCTCGTTTTACCTGATCATCTCCTCCATAGCTCAGAACAATCTTGTCCCATATTTCTTTTGTTGTTTTTGGCTACATGACCTTGACAAATTTTGATTGAGATAGACTCCCCAATAGAGTATTGACAGCGTTTGCATTTGTTTCATACTGCTTCTTACCAGCTGTATCTGTAGGAGTTGCTGAAGGAAAAGTGTATCCTGTTTCCACAATATCCCAAACTTCTGTACCAAGAGATTGAAGATAGGCAGTGATTCTTACCTTCCAATAGATGAAGTTTCTCCCATAAAAAATTGGTGGCTTGATTGATGCTTCCTTTTCGTAGTTGCTCATGATGATAGATCTTCCTTCAAGCGATCAAGCTTCTTCTGAAGGACCTGCTCTGATACCAATTGTTGAAAATAATATTGAGAGGGGGGGTGAATCAGTATTATTAAGTCAAATTCTTTTTCAATTCAACACATATTTGTATACGCTACTTCAATTAGTTAAAACAACATATATTCGCAACTCTGGTTAATGCAACTTGTGTATAACTTGCAGACTTTAAATTTAATTTAATCTTCAGATGATGATCATTAATCTGTGTGTCAGAACCTTATAACAGTAACCAGGAACACCAAAAATAGAGCAGACAATCACACAAAAGAACACAAGATATAAGGTGGAAACCCAATGTGGGTGAAAACCACCTACTACAATATGTCTCTATATTCTTTCAATTAGAAACTTCTTTTACAATGATTCTGTACTGGTGCAGACTTATACCAGTACGCAGTCTGCAACCTGCAGAGGGCTACAACCCTCTTTCGTTCTCCAGATTCTCCTGGAAGGGAGCTACAACTCCCTTAGCTCTTGTACTAGCTGAGGTACTAGTACGTAGGTGTTGACCTATAGAAGGCTGTAACCTTCTCTTTTCTTCCAGGGACCACGTTTCATAAATTTTGAGACTAGATCCATGAACACCAATCAAACATTAAGTAGATCTGCAATCAACCAACTTCCTTGTACAAATATTGAATCAACCAATAACTTCTCAAAATGTTGTAACCAGAACACAGTACCAGTAACCAGAAACAATTTATAACCCAGAACATTGCAGCAATAAACAGAAGCAGCTAAAACATACTTCAAGAAAATGTACGCTACTTCACCAATATAGACCTGCATACATACGCAGCTATGTCAAATCCAACCAGCGTATACGTAGTCTTTGCTTGCTTAACCTGCGTGTATACGCGCCTCCACTGCGACGAACCTGCATACAGATCTATAAAAGATAATTCACCCTTTTACTTAATCAGACACTAGTTATACCCAGATTATCAGATTTATAGATCTAATCATGTGCCAAATATAATAGATCAAAATCCCATAATGATAATACTATTCAAGCCTTGAGATCTCGACTCATCAATAGATCTTAACCATCTTGTAATGCTCAGGTTCCTCCTTGATTCAGATCCAACTATAGCTCACCAACCAATCACCAGAATTCTAGGTCTTGCTCCTCTCAAGATATTCAACACATAAGTCGACACCCATGCCAAATGATCTCCTTCCCTTTTTATAATCTACACCTTACTCAAACCATGGTCCAAAACTATAGAGATCTAATACAAGGGACCCAATACCTGGGTTCAATACTTTAGATGAAATACCAGGGACCAAAACCATAGGTTCAAATATGTCGGATTAAATACTATGGACCAACCATAAATTTTCCCACATGTATGCGCTTTTCTCTACATGAAAGTGCATGCGTACGCATACACACCTTTTGTTCGGTACACCCGCGTGTATACGCGACTTGGTTAAGAGGAACTTGCGTATACCTCATTTTCTTCCATTCTGAGAGCCTGAACTGTGATCTGCCATTTGAGTGAGTTTCCATCAAGGACAACACTTATGTCATAAATCCAAACCTGTGCCAAACCTGTGTCATAATGCTAACACCAATGGATGTTGAATCGATTGAAGGAAATGGAGAGTGAATTAGGGAAGACAGTAAAGACCATGAGGTGAGGAATGAGCCAGTTGAGTTTGAGGATCCTTTTGAAGATGTTGTTGATTCATAAAATAAAGGCCTGGAGAAGTTAAAGATAAATTTGGCCCTTGAACCTTAAGATATAAAATGTGTTCATGTCCATCATCTTCCTCCATTGATGATTTTTTCCCTACGCCTGAAAAGTGCAGTAAAGTTAAATTTAGTCTTGAAATATGAAGCATAAAAGGTAGTTTATTTTCTCAGTAATACCCCGGAATGAGAATTTTTCAGCAAACTCCCGAGGAGAGTGATTATATGCAACATGATGAATGGGTGAATTTTTATGTATTTAGATTGGTGGCATATGTTTATGTTTTATTACATGATTTCTCAAGCCAACTTTAGTTGTATTTCAGAGATAGATGCTTATATAATAATATCCTCAATTCAGTTTCATCATTTAGATTAATATTAGTGTAATGTGGTTGAAATATTTGGTTTTATCCAACTTCAAAATTTGGTTTAATCTAGGTTGTCATGACTATCCAATAAAAACCTCTACTTTTGACTATCCAATAACATGTGAAGTTGTACCTAAACCTACAAAGAGTGGATCTAGTTAGAGAATAATGAAAAAAACTTTCAAGTACGAAATAAGAAAAAAAATTGAGAAAAAAATTATTACTAAATTATATTCATGTATAAAAAATAAAATTATGAGAGAATACAATTCAATGCAATATATATTACATATCAAAGTTAATATAGTAGTGAATCTAAGCTAAACAGTTGGATTAACTCCACACAAACCAATATCAATTTAAAAAAGAGACCTTAGGCTCTATTTCTTAATTCCTTCATTGATCAATAATAGAAATATAAATAGATATAAAATTTTATGAAGTGATTCTCGATAAAAGTTTATCTACTTTTTAATTATTTGAAATTTAAAATACATGCAACACATTCAAACTAAAAAAAACTACATAAAATTTGGGAATAATTAACACATTATAACATATAAAAAATGGTATTGTTGTTTTTGTGACATCTATCAAAACCGTACACATTCTAGCTTTCACATTCCAACTTCCAATTAAGAAACAATCATGATAAATTGTAATTAGTTCCAAGCAATTTGATGAAAAAGTGCTTCACTGTACCTTATCTAATATTTGAAGGAAGTGGATTTAGAGAAAGGGAAAGCTATGAGTGATGGTGATTTTTATGATATACATATTTTACATCAACTAGTGTATACTTGGAACTATACAATACTATGCACTATCAAGGGTGTGAAGTTCTCGTCATGTTTCCCACCATGCGATGTTCTAATCAATGACCACTCCTAATTACCACTGATCAAGAAACCACGACATATGGCATAGGATGTATTTAAAAACTCAACCAAAGTTCAAACTGTAACGTAATGAACATGACAAAGAAAATTGAAACATCTCCACTTTTAATTCTATCATTAATTACAAATATAAAGGACATTAAAGTAAATGATTCAAAGCTTGTAATTAATGTATCATTTAATCTTTCCAATGTTTGGTATGTCATTGTGCCTTTAGCGGAATGATCTCAAGAAAATTATGCTTTCATTCTGTTCAAAGTCATTAGACCGAATTCTATGAAGTGAAAAAAAAATGATACTACATATAACATTTCTTTTCCTTATCGAATTGTAGGAGATCATGACCATATTTTGTGTGCTAAATATGAAGATAAACATGCATATTTGTTTGTGATTATTCTAGAGAATAGGTTGATAGTGAAAGGCATTTGAGGATAGGTAAACCACACAGGGGTTTAGGACCTTTTTGTTGGGAATAATACTGAGAGGGGGGTGAATCATTATTTACAAATCAATACCTTTTTCCATTTCATAATCAAATTTATAAATTCTACTTCAGTGAAGGGAACTCACATGTGCAAACATCTGTTCTTAAGGAAACCATCGTATATCCGGTGAACTTATGATTTAGTTAATTCATCATGTGCTGATATTTAATCAATGCATTAGTACTTTATTAAAAATTAAACAGTAACCATGTGCAGTAATAACAGAATAAACCATCATGGGAGAGAAGGCGGTGGCGGGAGCAAGGGAGTGAGCTGATTGAGGGTTTGCAATGGGATAGCAGTGCTGGTTACCATGGAGGGGCGAGGAGGGGGGAGTTCCACTCCCTCCTACAGTCAAGAAGTTACGAATAGCAGCAAGGAAATTGTGTCAAACTGCTTCAAGAAACCAATGGAGGCAGAAACTGGGGATATCAGCACAAGAAAACCAAAAAATAGCAGAGCTCATGAACAGGAAGAAAATCATGGGGAGGTCAGAAGAGACAAGAGAATAGGAGAAGGCAGCTAGAGAGCTGAGTACAAGAATATGGCAGGACTCTGTAAACCTAGGTCAACCATTACACCCCAGGTTGTTTTAAGTGATCCAGCGCTATAGGTGCACAGGGATCACATGGCAGCGTATGTGGTAATATGCAAATTTATGGGGATATGGCCAATGGAGAAGGCTCTGCATGCTTGGATAAAAAACCACTGGAAACCAAAGGGGGAAATAAACCTTCATCTCGGGTCCAAGGGTTTCTTCACAGTGGTCTTCACAAACCTAGAGGACAAAGACAGAGTGTTCGAAGGAGGACTGTATTTTTATGCTACTGCAGGCCTCTACATGCGACCATGGATGATGAATTTTGTCCCGAAATGAGAGAATTTCACATCAGTACCGGTATGGATAAGACTCTACTCCCTACCTTTAGATTATTGGCTGCCAAAATCCTTAAAAGCCATAGGCAATAAATTAGGTCATTTTATAAAAATATCAGATGTGACTTTGCGAGGAAAATACACCTCATTTTCCCGTATATGCGTAGAGATGGACCTATCAGGAGCATTTCCAGATGAAATCATTCTAGAAGTATATGATGAAGAATGGGTGCAGGCGGTGGACTATGAGCATGTCCCATTCAGATGTCACAAATGTCATGAGCACAGGCACCTCTTTAGAGACTGCCCATTAAACAAAATGGAGAACAGTAATAAAACCAACACAAGCAAATATCTTGAAGGCTTTACCAAAGTGGGAGGCAAAGGGAAAGGAGGGAAAAAGTACCAAAATAAAACCAATGAGGATAAGCAACCAAGTCACAACAGCTTCAAGATTTTAGAAGAAGAAGGTGGGAACAATGGGACGAACCAGGTACTGGAGGATAATCCTGCAGAGAAGGAAAAAGAGGATAGCATGGAGGATATACCTGAAAACAACAAACTGAAGGAAGATCTGCCAAGCACCATGGAACTTGACAAGGACCATGAGATGACCCCAAGTGAGGTTGGAATGGAGGACCATGATCTGCAGGAAATTATTGGAATGGAGAATCTCGATCTAGAAAAGTTCCTGGAGTAGGGAACCACCAAAGGGGTGGATTCTCTACCACAAGAGGAGTTTGACAGAGTGCAACAGCTCTTCCTCTGGAGATCTCAAACAAAGGGTTCTGGAGTCAAAAGAAATCACGATATCTAGGAAAACAAAGGGGTGAAAATGATGGAGGTAACACAGGGACACTCGTTCAAAAACCCAGGCAGGAAAAGAGGAAGGAAAAGACAGAATGAGTTGCTGACAGAGTGTGGGAAACTCATGATAAACTCAGGTAAGATGAAAGATCTTACTAGTTACTCATTTACAAATCTTTCTTAATGAAACTCACAACCTGGAATATTAGGGGTCTAGGAAGTAAAAGGAAACAAAGAAATCTTAGCAATAGAATAAAAGAGGAAAAACCTGATATGGTGTTTATCCAGGAAACAAAATGCTCTATAGATAAAATAAGAGAGATACATAGCAAATGGCTAATCAAGTATGAATATCTAGAAGTTAAAGCAGACAACACAGCAGGAGGGATTCTCACACTTTGGAACCCCCAGAAACTTGAAATCCTAGATGCTGAAGCATCCAGGAACTACCTTTCAATGGTGATCCAACCTTTGGGTGACAAGGAAGTCTATTTGATCACAAATGTCTATGGTCCTCAAAGACTAGAAGACAAACTTAGGCTTCTTATTTCACTGGAGGAGCTTAGAGAAAGACATCTTGTCATGCCCTGGATTCTAGGAGGGGACTTTAATATGATCAGATCTCTTTTAGAAAAAAAGGTGGGACCAGAACACTAGGCAGAGACTCTATTGCCTTCTAGAACTTCCTAAACGACATGAAGCTAGTGGACACGGAGACTAAAAATGGTACCTTCACCTGGAATAATAAGCGGGGAGGGGCTTCTCAAGTAGCCTCTAAACTAGACAGATTTATAATCTCTGAGGACCTCATTCTCACAGGCCTTGACTTGTCTGCCTTCATCCTCCCTTTTGGAGGCTTGGATCGCTGGCCTATCCAACTGGAAGCTTCTTTTATAGGCACTCCGAGAAACAAACCTTTCAGGTTTGAAAATGTTTGGCTCACCCACCCTGACTTCATCAGCAATATTGGAAGATGGTGGGCGGAAGATATACCCGTTCAGGGAACGAATATGTTCCTTCTACATCAGAGACTAAAACACATCAAACACAGGCTCAAAGATTGGAACAAAATTGAGTTTGGAAATATTTTCAAAGCTAAAAAAGAAGTGGAACAGAAATTGCAGGGAATTAACCAGAGCCTCATAACAGATGGCTTTACCGAGGAAAGGAGAATACAAGATGACTATTTTCAAAAGGAATGGGAGGATAGATGCCAGCAAGAGGAGATCTTCTAGAGACAGAAATCAAGAGTGCAATGGATTAAGGAAGGGGAAAGAAATAATTCTTTTTCATAAGTCAACTGTGGATCACAGGGCTCATAACAGGATTTCAAAACTCATAGATACTCAAGGAAAACAACTCAACACCCACAAAGAAATAGAATCTGCTCTAGTACAACATTTCCAAAGCATATTAGAGGAACCTCTCATAGACAGATCACAATTCATCAATAACTTCACAAAGTACATTCCAAAGATTGTAACTAGAGAAGACAATTACAATCTTAACATGCTAGTGATTGAAGAGGAGGTCAGCAAAGTCATTAAAGAGATGCAAAATGGGAAAGCTCCAGACCCGGATGGGTTCAATGTAGACTTCTTCAAAGCATGATGGGAAATAGTCAAACAATATATCCTTGATATAGTGGAGGACTCGAGGAAATCCAAAAATGTTTTGAGGGTGCTTAATGCCTATTTCATAACTTTGATTCCAAAGCAGGAAAAAGCTATGACACTAGACAAATTTAGACCCATAGCTTTATGAATTGCGGTGTACAAAATTATATCCAAAGTAATTGCAAACAGGTTCAAGCCACTTCTTCCAACTTTGGTGTCTGAGGAGCAAACTGGATATGTGGAAGGAAGACAAATTCTAAATAACATTATTCAAGCACACAAGGTGGTACATTCTCTCAAGAATTATAAGCAAGCAGGTATGATCATACAACTTGACCTAGCAAAAGCTTATGATAAGCTAAGCTGGTCTTACATCAGGGAAGTACTAAAAGCGTATGGCTTTGAGCATAATTGGATAAGATGAGTCATGGCACTTATCACCACAGTTGGTTTTCCAATCCCGCTTAATGGCTCACCATCCAGAACCTTTAGGCCTTCGAGAGGCCTTAGACAAGGAGATCCTCTCTCCCCCTTCCTCTTTATTCTCATGATGGAAGGTTTAGGCAATGCGATCAAATCAGCCAAGGTAGAAGGCAAAATCCAGGGTCTCAAACTCACCCTGAATGGAGATGCCTTGACTCATCAACAATTTGTGGATGACACTATGCTGCAAGGTACACCCACGGTCAAGGAAGCTAAAGCTTTCAAACAAATCCTGAATGACTTTGCCATGGCTGCTGGAATAGAGGTAAGCCTTACCAAATCAAAGATTTTCTTTTTTAATACTGACATTGCTATTCAGAGAAACCTCACCAGAATTCTCGGCTTCCAAAGAGAACAACTACCCTCCAAATATCTAGGAATACCTCTAACGGAAAAACCTCTGAGCAAGGAAGTTTGGGAACCAGTAATCAATAAACTCCAGGACAAAGTCAAGAAATGGACAAGAAGATCGTTGAATGTAGCAGGAAGGCTAGTGCTAACAAAAGCTATCCTACAAACTGTTCCCATCTTCATGTTATCAGCTCTTCCTGCTCCTAAAGGAGTTTTGCAACTCATCCGAAATATCCAAAGGGACTTTCTCTAGGGGCAAAGGGGAAGAGAAAAAGAAATGGGCTTTGGTCGCATGGGATAAGCTCTGTAAACCTAAGACCCATGGTGGTTTGGGACTTCATGACCCTGAAACCCTAAGCAAAGTTTTAGGGGCAAAACTATGGTGGAGATGGCTAAAGGAATCGGTAACCCCGTGGGCCAAGATTTGGAAACAGAAGTATGCAAATAATTGGCAAGAAAGAGATCACATTCGAATGTCTGGGCTCATCAAGGGTTCCCACATCTGGAACAATGCCTGGGAGAATAGAGAAATTGTACAGAATCATAGTTTCTGGGAGATCAGAGATGGTAAGCTAGCTTAGTTTTGGGAGGACAATTGGCAGCAAGAGCCTAACCTTTTAAGAGAAGAACTAGCCAATCTCAAGAATGACACTGATAGTAAAGGTCTACTCAGGGTAAGTGATTTTTGGGATTAGGCGAGGAACGAGGGAAAATGGAGAATATGGAAGGATCTGGTATACAGTGAAGAGACCCCTTTGAAGGCCTAGGTTGATGCTCTTGCTAAGATCTTGAAACAAAGAAAGATTTTGACATCAACATCATTTGACCAACTGAGATGGGGAAGAAACAACGAAGGCAACTTCAACCTCAAAGAAGCCAAGAGAGTGGCCCTTGGCTCGACTTTCCAAACCCTGATAAGGTATGGAAGGAACTATGGCAGAGCCCGCACTGGATGAAAATCAAATTGTTCATGTGGTTGGTGCAACATAAAAAAATCCTGACTTGGGAAAACCTTCGGAAAAGAGGTGTAGTCGGTCCATCTAGATGCCATTTGTGTGAATCACAAGAAGAAACTATGGAACACCTACTCAACCTCTGCCCTTTCACCTCTTCCTTGTGGAATTGGGTGGCTTCAATCTTCAAACAAACAGATAAGGACAACTTCAGTATCACTGATACTTTGAAGAATTGGAGGAAAAACTTCTCAGATAATGAAATAATCAACAAAGCTTGGACTCTGGTTCTAGGCTTTTTAATCTGGAATGTCTGGAAAGAGTGCAACAATAGGATTTTCAAGAATAGAATTGGCTCATCCCAGAGCATCATAGCTCAGATCATTAGACAACTCAAAGAGACTATGGGAACACTTATAAAAAAACCCCCCAAGAACCCACCTCAAGACCAGGATGCACAAATACTATTGCATTTGGGTCTCCAGTTGCCTTTCCCCCAGGGAATAAGCAAGATTGTAAGGCATACAATAATGGAGAAGGACTTCTGGCAACCTCCTCCCCATGGTTTTTTGAAATTTAATATAGATGGTGCCTCTAAAGGAAACCCTGGGGCAGCTGGTTATGGTGGAGTCATAAGAGATGAGTAGGGTAACATAAAAGTCATCTTTCATAGTCATTTGGGGAAAGCCACTAACAATATGGCAGAGCTCATGGCCTTAGAGAAATGCCTAGAAATCTTGATGGAAACAAATTTACATAATGCCATCATTGAGGCTGACTTCGAATTGATAATCAATTTGGTCAAGAAGATATGCAGTGGTACAACACCAGAAAGAGTGTTGAAACACTGGAGGTTATTGCAGGTCTACCAATGCATAAAATCCCACCTGAGAATGCTGAGAACCCTTAATTTTGTTCATGTGCGCAAAAAAACTAACAGATTAGCTGGTCGTCTGGCAAACGAAGGAGTACTTTGTTCAAGAAACTGTAAAAAATATGACTGGATGATGATGCCATTAAGGAAATTGCTGGAGGAATGTCAACAACAGGCTATCAAAGATAGAGAGCACATTCTAGGTATGAGAAATAAGTAGAGAGAAGACCAATGGAATCAGCAGGAAGTGGACCAAGCCCAGGGAAGGAGCGAGTGATAGAATGCAGGCAGGTTGGCAGGCGGTGGAATTATGCATTTCGGGTGGAATTATGCACGTAGGATACTTTTTCAAACGGACCTGAAAGATTATAGAGCGGGGCCTATTTACTCTTCGGGTCTGGAAGAAACTATAAAGAGTGGGCATGTCGATGAGATCTCTAAGTAATTCTTTCATCCCATGGATTTCGGGCGGTAAACAGCACGAAAGATAATTCTCTAATCAGACCCGAAATTTTATTGTGTGGTGGCTTAGTAACACTTCGGGTCCGTAAGTCAGGCTAAAGCATGGGCAAGTTGGAGTCATCGCTTTAAAGCTCCCCCATCCTATGGATTTCGGGTGGAGAAAATGATCGAAGGTTAATTCTTCAATCGGACCCGAAATAGTTTAGTGCGGCGGCTTATGATTCTCTTCGGGTCCGTATGTAGGAATATAATATGAGCAAGGTTTCGTCCCGAAATCATTCATGGACGTTGGATCGTAGAGGGCGGAATCGAACGGTCATCAGGTTTGAAAGATAATCGAAGGTTAAAGATGGTGCTTGGGTCACTTGTGGTAATGTTATGGGCCTTCGGATCTATGGGCCTGCCTTCATGGGCTTCGTGTTTTTTGTGGCTTGAGAGGTGATTCTCTCAACTTCTCCTTCTGGTTCGTTAAGCAGGTTTCAGTTCGCTAGTTTTACAGAGCGACGCCCTGAGGGTGGACAATTATTGGGTGTCATTTTGTATTCTTTGCACTCTTTGTTGGGCGGTTTGTCATGTCATCGTTCTTTTGTAGTCTTGTTGGAATTAGGTTCAGGATTCTGATATCCCAGTTGTCTGTTGAAGTTTTACAGAGCTGATGTTATCGTGCTCAGCTCTGTCAAAGAAGTGTACAATATGTATTTTGTTTAGATTAATGGAAAATCCCACTCTCACTTGATAAAAAAAAATAGAATAAACCATCACACATAAGCAACACACATGAACACCAATATTTAAGGTGGAAACCCAATGCGAGAGAAAAACCACCTGCTCTTGTTGTCTTTGTATTCTTTTAATATAAAGAATAATCTATTTACAATCTTGTACTGGTACAGACTCATACGAGTATGTAGGAACCCACCTGCAGAAGGCTACAACCTTCTCTCGTTCTCCATCTTCTACTAGAAGGGAGCTACAACCCCCTCACTATTGTACTCGTTGATATGTTTAGCAGTACATATGCGCCAGTCTACCATGTTCACTCGTTCCCCAGATGCTACTGGAAGGGAGCTCCAACCCCCTAAGCTAATCACCAGCCACTATTGGGAGGAAGCTTCGACTTCCTCATTGAAGTCTCCAACCCTCAATATCCTCCAGGGACCACGTTTCATAAATTTTCAGACTGGATACTCCTGGTACATAACAATAGAATATGAAGGTCACGTTTCATCAAATTTTCATATTGGACCCATTAGTAACATTATGTTAGGGTCCAACCCTAAACCCTTTATTTATGTAATAGGGTCGAGTCATAGTTATAGTTAGTTAAAGAGTCAATAAAGCCCATAGTAATAATTGTAAGTGGTTGACCCGCGTTTAAAGAAAGGGACCACAGTTAGTTGCAAATGGGCCATGGTATTAGATAGACGGTATTGAGAGAACCATGGTACTGACCCATAGTATTGCATGTATGAATCTTATATAAAGGATAGAGACTCCCCATTGAGGAGCATTGTGTCTTATTTTGTAATCAAGCTCTGCTCTGTTGGAGGTTGCCCCCTCGAAGAGGCAAGTGAGCATTGCTTTCATCTTTGAATAAAATACTTGCTGTTTTTTCTCATTTTTTCTGTGTTCTGGGTTGTATTTATACATATATTTGGTATTCTGGCATCTTCCCGTAGGTCAAGAGCATAACAAGTGGTATCAGAGCGCTTTCCAGGGTTGGTGGTATCTCCATTTTTAGCATATTTTTTTTTAGGCTAGGGACTTGTTCTGGCATCTTTAAACCATGGGATTTGTTGTTGAGTGCATAAACTTACGGATTTGGGGAGGCATGCACGTAGGAAATATAAGAGGTGGTCATGCTTGTTGGATTCCCTTGTAACCCTTGCGGGAACCCTTCGAGTAGTAGCGCATTAGATAGAACTACACATGGAATGTCTTCTATGTACCCTCTGGTTATATCGGAAGCCCCCTAGGCCCACTTGAAACCTCGCCTTAGATAAACTATTGGTTGTCTTGCTGCTACAGTACACCAAGAACAACACTCAGTGATATTACTCGCACGTATGATATGGTAGTTGGGTAGTACGGCTAAGGGTACGGTTGATCCTCCTTAGTTAGTGCCCTGAAAGATTGGGCTGAGTACTACTATTGGACCCCTATGTATATTGCGATCTATAGCACCTGACACTCCTTGGGACCATAGTTCCCTCGTCTCTCTGAAGATCACCCATTATCTTCTTTGCCAGATCAGATCTAGAAGTTGGGGTTCTATCACTGCCGCAACAATCAGATCCACCAGTTGAGGGTCTACTGCCATAGTACCATGCAGATCTAGCAGTTGGGGTTCTCTCGCCGCCACAGTCCAACTCACATTCAACAGTTGAGGGTTTCACAGGCAGATCTGACCATTTGTGCAGGGAGGCTTGTGGCTCCTATACCCTGGGGAGATTCTCGCACGAAATTGGGAAGGATTAAGTTTTCTGGAAATTGGCCACTAGTATTGATAAGTGGGGAGTAAAACTCCATTCGGAGTAAAAAAAAATAGGCCTTCCCAGGATGCTTATAAGAGATAGCCCATAAGAATCAGGATGACACGCTGATCGAGGTGGTACCATTCACTTGTCATCTTCAATTTTTGCGTGGTCTCAAATTTTTCAAAGTGACAACAAGTGACCAGGATCTGTGTATGGTAGAAACCAGAGCTCAAGCCATGGCCAACAAGAATATCAAGAACCTTGAAAAACCATTGGCTTCTTTCAAGAGCCTAGCGGACCAGATGAAGCAATTCATGGACACATTCACAAGGGGCAAGTTGGAGTTGCAATCAGAGGCGCATGGGTTTAATGAAGACCTTGAAGGTGAATCTAGCCATCATATTCACTTCCATGGAAATCACCAACATTCCCACCCTCGACCACCCAAGCTGGACATGTACAAATTTGATGTCTCTAATCCAGCAGTATGGGTAGCATAAATGGACCAATATTTCACTCTGACTGATATCATAGATGATGAAACTAAACTACGTGTGGGAGGCCTTTACTTGGACCAAGAAAGATGGCAATGGTGGCAGTGGCATCAGAAATGATATCCTGGGAAAATTACTTAGTAGGTGTTCTCAAAATCCATTTGTGACCACTTTGACCGCGAATCTAATTTTTTGGGTCATCTTACTAAGGTCCAATAGACAGACACAATAAAAGAATACATTGCATCCTTTGAGACATTGGCCATCTGCACAGAAGGTCTGGGAGATGAATTCTACTTGGAATGCTTTATAAGTGGTCTCCAAGAAGCCATCCAAGCTCATGTCTAGATGCACCACCCACCCACATGGATGGATGCTTGCAAAAAGGCTATCGAAGTGGAACATGTTTTCACTGCCCAGTCACCTCGTCCAAATTTCATAGCCAAGGGACGCCCCACCTAGGCTCAGGGCACTACCCAAACAATTAAGGTTCAAAAGGTGTCCCCCGCAAAAAAGGTTGAAATAAGAAAACAAGGATTGTGTTACTACTGTGATGACAAATACTCTCCGGGGCATAAATGCAAGGAACCCAAATTCTTCTAAATTGATGTTATTGATTACAGTTCATCTAAGGAAGCCCCACCCCTTGAGGGACCAGATGTGGACACTCAGTGGGACAATGAGCTCCCAACTATTCCAGAAGAACTAATTATCTCGCTACATGCTTTGGCAGTCATTTTTGTGCCCCAAACTCTCAAAATCATAGGTTTTATTAAACATCGCCCTATAGTAGTATTGATTGTAATGGAAACACTCATAACCTTATCCATCAGAGAGTTTTTGAAGCTGTTAATTGTTTTGTTAGGGAAGTCTCTAATTTCCAAGTCCAGATTACTGATGGGGGGACAATGAAATGTGAAGGCCGCTGTGAAAGTATTAAACTTCAAATGGGAGATTACCACCTAAAGACCCACATGTTTGCCATCAACATGGGTCGTTGTGATATTGTCTTGGGTGTTGAATGGCTTTGCACAATAGGCCCAATCACAATGGATTTCCAGGAGTTATATATGATTTTTAAGCAGAATGACCACATGTGTGCCCTTTGTGGACTCCAGGTAGGTGCTCCTTTTATCATCAGCTCACATCAAATGGAAAAGTTGTTGAGAAGGGGCCATCATGGAGTTATCACCCAATTTAATGCCATCTAGGCCATCGAGCCCACTACTCTTCATATTCATCTTGAGATGCAACAGGTCGTAAATTGCACCAACAGGTCTTTGATAAACCTAAAGAGCTTCCACCCTCTAGAGGGGAGCATGATCATAACATCACTTTGGTCCCAGGGGCACAACTGTCGAATGTGCGCCCATATAGATATTCTTTCACCCAAAAGAATGAAATTGAAAAAATCATCAAGGAACTCTTGGAAGCTGATATCATTTGTCTTAGCATTAGTCCTTATTCATCACCAGTGATCATGGTGCTCAATAAAGATGGGGAATGGTGCATGTGTTCAGACTTCAAGGCCCTCAACAAGCTCACGGTCAAAGATAAATTCCCTATCCCAGTTTTTGATTATTTGTTAGATGAACTAAATGGTGCTCAATTCTTTACTAAGCTAGATCTTCACTCGGGCTATCACCAAATACGTGCGAAAGAAGTAGAAATTTCCAAGACTTCTTTCCAAACTCATGAAGGCCATTATGAATTCTTGGTCATTCCATTTGGTCTCTGTAATTCTGCATCCACTTTCAGAGTCTCATGAATCACCTGCTCAAACCATATCTTAGAAAATTTGTCCTTGCTTTCTTTGGTGACATTCTCATCTACAGCCTCACTTGGGAAAAACATCTTTAGCATGTAGTCGTAATCTTGAAACTGCTCCGGAAGCACAAATTATTTTTCAAACTGTCCAAGTGCTCTTTTGGTGATGAGCGCCAATATCGCAGCAAGGATGCTGCAACTCCTGGGCTACCAACTTTACTTATCAACCCGGGATTCGTACAAACTTGGAGGTGACAGTACTATATGCACACGTAAAAGTAAAGGTCCTACCTATTGTCACTGTTCATCTGGTGAGAGACCCCAGGGTTTCCAAGCTGGAATTCTATAGAGTTAGAAGAAGTTTGATTCTTTGATGGAAGAAGAGAAAATCTATTCTAAGAGAGCTACACTACTGTAGTAATGAAGAAAAAAACATGTAATGCTAAATCACACCATATCCTAATTAACCATTTAAACAATTGTGCTAAGAAGAATTTCTAAATCATCACTAACCTAATGTTGCTATCTAAGCTACAGAATTAAAGAGCATCAAACCACACTAATGTGTAAGAAAGAAAACTAAACTAAATTTTTTTTCACTCTTTTGGTTTTTTAGGCAAAATAAAGTATGAAAATTAATTGTTCTTGTGGATGTGATAGGTGGATGAAAGGTGATTGAGGATGGCTAAAAGGCTTATGGAGTCGTTGAATGGTGTGGAAGGTTCCTAGGAGGATTTTTGTGACTTCCTAGAGGTTCCCCATCAATTTGGCCTCAAAACAGACCATTTTAGGAAAACCTACAGGATGTCCTGGAAGCTTACAAGATGATCTTGTAGGAATTACAGGAAACCTATAGGATACAACCGAGAGCTAATTGTGAGGTGTTGGAGGCGTTGGGAAGCTTGGAAAAGGTGTGTGATGAATGAGATGGGGTGTTAGAAGGTCTAGCGACACTCAGGAGTCAATATCCAAGATCAAAGATGGATAGATTCGCTTAATGTATCTAGGGGAATTTTGATGAAAAATGGAAAAAGAACTAGTAAGGGTGATGGTGAAACAAGAGATGGCTAGGGTGGGTGAAGTGGAAGGTGTCTACTGGTGATGAAGTCTGGGTCTCCTTCTAAAGTAATTGCTTTGCTTAAAACATGTGTGTTTTCCAAGAACTATGCAACAAGATACATTTCATAAACTAGAAAATCAAGAATCAATTGCCTATATTATGCATGAAGAAAATGTTGAAGGGAATGAAAGCATGAGTGAGATATTATTGCAAAAATGGAGTAATAGAAAAAGATGACAATGAAATGAACCAAATGTTGAATCAAGACAACAAACTCCAAAGCTCATGCAAGAACTAGAACTCTGTGTTTTTGGGGCTGCTGAAGGGTCTCTTCCCCAAGTCATGGTCCCAGAGGGAGGAAGTGAGGCTGAGACACCTACTGACAACCTTATGGTGATCCTTTTTCTCCTTGCTAACCTGATAATTGAAAGAAGGCACAAATGGAAGCAAATTAACATACAACCAATTTAATCTACACCGTTGTAATGGAAATGCAACTACTAAGCAAATGAACAATTAAACTATAAATCTATGCTAGTATATATGTACAATAAAGAGGATCCTTGGCTGCTAAGGTTGGGCCCTAACCCAAGAGCTTTAGTCCTCTGAGTTAACTCAGTGCTGGCTCAAAACAAAACTCATTCTTATTATCAAAACAATGGATTACATCAAAAACTATCACAAGTCTTACAACTCGAAAATAGAATAGAATTTTACAATCAAAAATCCGAATCCTAATGAGGTCCTAGGCCTCTCTACTTATACATTTGAAGTCTCCAATGGCTCCCTTAAAATTAGGGAGGCTCGACTCCCAAGCTCAAGATAAACTGGTGCTTTGTCTTTCACTTGCTCAACTACCTTCTAGTCCTGATCATTTGGTTGTTTGCACTCCGAGCTGATGGAGGAATATTCGAATGTAGGGGTAGTAAATGAGGAGGAATTCCCTCCTATAATTCCTCTCCCTTGTCCCATTCAAGTTTTGACCAACATCTTTGCCAAAATTCCTTGCTTTTATCCTTTAGTCCTGCATTAAATGCACATTAGACCACAAAGCAAAATATCCAACTCTAACTCATCTCATAAACAGAATATAATAAAAAGTATAAAATAAGTTATGAGAATAGTTGGTTTGACTATGCTAGGAGGTGAATTAAGGCCCATATAATTACCCAATGATGAGGCTCATCATCATCCCCTACTGAAAGTTTTGCTCATCCTCTGAGCAACTTAGTCAATATCCATGTCCTTCATGGCTCTGGTAGCCTCTCTGACATCCCATTCCTCTGTTGTGGTCTCTTCTTCTTGTTCATAGAAGCCTGATTTCTCTTCTACTTCTTCCCACTGCCTCTTTTCCTCTTCTTCTTTTCTCCCTTCTAGCATCCCTAGGAGTAGTGGTGGACTGAGTTTTAGGCCTATACAATTGACCTTCAACCTTTGCATTGATTGCTTATACATATGTGTCTTGTTGAGTGCCTCTCTCAACCTTTTAGGGGAGTGATATTCTCTTATCTTCAAGCTATGTGGTAATGTGTTCCATCTCCTTAGGTAGGCATGTATAATATCATGTCCTAGCAGACTAAACATATCCTCAAAATGTGAAATTTCTTTCTCTTGGGCAATAAGATATATATGTGCCACTTGAGGATCATTTGCAATCAAATTATGGGTGTTGATTAGTGCCATGGGATTTGATTGTTTGGCCTTGCTGAAAAGAGGTTCATTTTGCTCTTTGGCCAATATTCTTTTCATCTTTGCAGCTCTTGACTCCTCATGGTTCATCCATGATTCCAAAGCCATTAATTGTATATCTCCTAGCTTGGCATTAGGGTCCCAAACATTCATGTCTGTGAGGGCCATGTTGTGCAAATAAAACTTAGCCATTTTAGCCCTATCCTCTAGTGTACTTTGATCACAAAGATCAATAAACTGCCTATAGTCCTGAAATGGCATGATTGCCCTCTATGCTAGTGTCTTAATATGAAATTGTAGCCATTTTTCTTTGAAGAAAATAGCATAGGATTTAGCTGGCACCCTACAATGGATGGCCTCCAAGGAGAGGCTGACCATAGATGCTAGCTGGTTCTCTCTTTCTTGCAGTTGTCCCCTTAGCCATGTATTTTCTCTCTCAAGTTGACTTCTCATGATTGCTTCTCTGTCCCTTAAGCCACTTAGCACTTTGCACATTTATTTGAGTTTCTCTTCCATGTGCTCAATGTCTTCCACCCCTTTTGACTTAGCGATTTGCATCCATTAGTGGGTTATGGCTCTCTCCTTCTCAGGTTTGAAAAACAATGGGATGGAAAATTTTTGAGGTATTACCCTGCCTCCTTCAATAAACCAGTAACAGGAGTCCAGGTTAGGTTGGGGGTTTGGTTCCTTTGTGTCTGGGTCTTCTTATTTTGTTTCTTGTTGCTCCCCTACCTTGCTTTCCAATTTCTGTGCCTCTTGTAGTTTCAGCAGAGTATCATGTAGGACTGTTTTTGCTTCCTGTAGGTTTTGTTGTGGATCTTGTAGGATTTCCTTACCCTTTGAGGAAGTTGATTTAGTATTAGGCCTCCTTACATATGTGATTGGTGACTTAGGGGAAGGAATTTTGTCTCTTTGAGTAGGGGAATCTTCAATCTCAATAGGAATTTTTGTTGATATTTGTGGCTTCCCTTGTTTGATTCTTGTGCTCTTTCTTGTTCTGAAATATAGTGGGGTTTGCCTCCTTCTTTTTCCTTTTTGCTTGACTGGGGTGCTGAGAGCAGTGAGGGAAGCTGCTACCTCTCTCTCAATGGCCTCTGGGGACACCCTAGGTGACTCCTCCTTGTGTTCTTTCCCTTTTGTTTCCATGCCTTCTTCCTCTCTGTTTTTTTGTCTTCTTCCTCTTGTGGATCTTCATCATCTCTATCAGTTTCTTCCTTAGTTTCCTCCTCTGTTTCATCATCATCCTTCTTCTCTTCTCCCTCTTCTTCTTCTGCTTCATCATGTTCCTCTATGTCAACTTCTTCTTCATCCATATCATCCTTATCTAGCTCTGTATCTTCCTCTTCCTGTTTTGCCTCCTCCTCATTGACAGAAGGACTAACATCATAAGTGACGATTTTGATATCATCCTCTGCTGGCAAGTCTATGAAGATTGACCATGTTATAGGGATTATGAGGTTTTGGAGGGAATCTTCAGTGAGGATCCTAATCAACCCATGGTGAGACAATTGTAGGGAATTTTCTTCCTTCACTTTGTTGTTGGAGTCTATGAGTGATTGCATCAAGAAATAGGGTATGCTGAGTCTTTGGTGAACTAGTGTTTCTACCCCAAATCTTAATTCTTCAAGGATCCTGAAATGATAGCCATAAAAAACACTATATCTACCCTCACATGAGATATATTTTATGAGTTGGTAGCCTACCTCACTCCATGGGTATGGTAGAATATCCCTCCTTACTCCATTTTTTCCTCAGTGGATTCTTCACCTTCTAAAAAGAATTTCCTTCTTGCCACCTGACTATCTCCTTTGTCTTCTTTTCTCCATGGAATTCCTAGGGGAAGTGTGGTGACCCTACTGATGAGCTCTGGGGTGAGATCTACAGTGAGGCCTCTAACTAAAACAGTGGCATGGATTCTGCTGTGTGGAGTGAGGGGGTGAGATCTACAGTGAGGGTTTGTGCTTTTCATTGCTCAAGCACAGTACCTTGACTTGGTCTATACTCAGTCGGGTACGTTACACGAAAAAATCCCCGATCTTCCCAAGCAAAATCAAATCACTGCAGCTCCTTCGGGATCTCATGCCACCGATGGTATGATTGGCATGGTTAACACTAAAAGTAAGAAGAAGTCTTCCAAGAATTCTTCTCCCATTATAACCTTGCCTGATTCCCCAACAGGAGATTCTTCTGCAGAGATTCCGTCGATATTCACGTTGTAGAGTCATCTACAGCCAAATCAAAATTCGGTGGAAAGAAGAAAGGAAAGAAGAAGAATAAAACGGACAAAAGTTCAAAGGAGAAACCTGAAAAGGCGGAATCCAATGATGAAAAGCGCAAACCTCGTTATCCTTGTCTCATTTGTGACGATGAACATTTTACAAGAGACTACCCTCATCGTGCAGAGGTTGCGAAAATTGTCAAGGGTTGCCAAACTCCTGCCGTTTTGAAGGATCCTTTTCCGGCTCAAGACAGTAAGATGATAGGTTCATCCTCGAGTGCCAATGAAGAACCCATACTGATGATGTCCCATGTTAGGATTGCGACTCGATCGCAAGATTATGGTAGTAAGAGTCCTGTTGATGGTAAATAAGTAGAATCTTCTCATTCTAATCCATCAACCTCAGCTCCCGGTTCCGATCCACTACAGATCGAGAAACCTAATCCAGACTTGGTAGTCAAACCGCTTGCCAAGGGTATACTTCGAAAGTCAGCTTTCAATCCACATGCGAGAGTGGCTCAGAATTATAACATTGTTGAGGATTTAGCTGTTTCACCCTCAGCAATGTCGGCTTTGGAAGTGATGCAATCATGTCCAGCACAACGTAAATTACTTTTGTCGGCTATAGGAGCTGTTGATGTTCAGGACCCGAACCTAATAATCTTCGATCTAGAAAATAGTACACCACGTTTGCCTCATCAAATGGCTTTCCAGATTCCAGTGATAGTCAAAAACAGGCCTATTCATCGGACTGTAATTGATGAGGGAGCCTCAACGTGTATTATGTCGATACAGTGTTGGAGATCGCTTGGTTCTCCTTCGCTAAATCAATCCCCGACGATTCAAAAGGCCTTTGATGGCCGTGGGTTTCATCCTTTTAGCATTCTATAGGATTTGCCTATAGGGGTTGAAGGAAAAACCGTTAGTCTAGATGTGGAGGTGGTTGATGCCCCTCTAGATTACAACCTTCTCTTGGGTCAAAGTTGGTCTTACGCTATGACAGCGATCGTTTCATCGGTCTTTTGAGTAATAAAGTTTCCACACAATGGAAAGATCGTAACAATAGACCAGCTGGCTTACTTTTCATCCGACCCAACCTCTTCGGAGAGTATTCAGCATGTTGGTAAAACGACTATCCCATATAAGGATGTTGGAGTAGGATTAGTTAAAGATGCCGGTTTACTGGGAACTTTTCCTTTTCCTCCAATCAACACATCATCTTCATTTGCAACCATTCATATGATTACATCAGACACCATTATTTATGATGATCCTTGGATTGTCCCTTCTGAATCTGAGATAGACTCATTTGGTAATACCATGCCTTTGAGTCCATATGAAATTGCCTATGAAGCCGTGCAGTCTTTTGCCGACCCATGTTCAACTGAAAATGACTTAATGAATGTGGTCCGTGAGGAATCACTTCTCACATCAACCTCAGATTTAACTACGTTTTCTGAACTTGTTCACTCTGACGAGCAAATTCATGAAATCCTATGTGTAGATGATTTACCATGGGAAGATCTCCGTCATAGATCTTTGTTTTTACCTGAGGATGATCATTTTGAAAATGATTTCTCATCAATTTTTACAACTGAATATGTCAAGGAACCTCAGAATCCAATGAAACATCCCGATTTAGAGTTAAATTTAGGAGAAACTTTTCAAAGGGCGACGTCTTATGCGTTTAATGACATCAAACACATTGTACAACCGTATCTCGATGACTTGCCTGCTCATTCCTTACATCGAGCTGATCACCTCGTCCATTTACGAGAAATTTTTATGAGGTGTAGGCATTATCGAATTCGGTTGAACCCACACAAATGTGTCTTCTGTATAGAAACGGGTCGATTACTGGGATTTGTAGTTTCGAAAGCTGGCATTCGAATTGATCCCTCGAAGGTCGAAGCTATCATCAAATTGCCTCCTCCTTCGAGTCTTCGCCAACTCCAAAGTTTGCAGGGGAAAGCAAACTTTTTACAACGATTCATTCCTAAATACGTCGAGGTTACAAAGGGTTTTACCCAGTTGTTGAAGCAAAATACTCCATTCTATTGGGATGAGATAGCTCAGAAATCTTTTGATGCACTCAAACACGTGTTGACCCATGCACCGTTGTTGCATCCTCCCAACTACAACCAGGATTACTTCTTGTATCTCGCCGCCTCTCATTCCACCATTGGAATGGTCTTAGTTTAGGAAGATGAATCAGGAACTGAACATGTGATATATTACCTTAGTCGAACTTTAAATCCAATTGAGCTAAAATACTCCCATGTGGAGAAATTGGCATTGACAGCCGTTCAAGCTGTCCAACGTTTTCGTCACTACATTCTACTACGTAAAACTACGGTAATTTCAGATTGCAACCCTATGATCTACATTTTGACCAAGCAATTGCTAGGGGGAAAGTACTCTAAATGGATCGTTATCCTGCAGGAGTTCGACTTGGAATTCGAGAAATCCAAGTCTAAGAAATCTTTAGTTTTTGCGGAGTTGATGTGTGACTTCTCGCGTGCTGACACAGAAACTGTGGCGGAAGAACCCATTGCGGATGAATCCTTGTTTCTAATAAGAACTTTAGATCCGTGGTATGGGGATATCATCGTTTATCTCTAGACCCAATCCTTTCGGCCAGAAATTTCAAGGTCATAACGTCAGAAAATTCGATTCCAGTCCCAACAATTCAGGATTATTGGAGATACTCTTTATCGCCGTGGGGCAGATTCTGTTTTTCGACGTTGCTTAACTCACAAGGAAGCTGAAAGGGTTCTAAATGACTGCCACTCTGGAGCGTGTGGTGGTCATATGTCTGGGTATGCCATAGCCCAAAAGATATTGCGCGCTGGCTACTTCTCGCTGTCTTTGTTTAAAGATTGTATTACGGTGGTTCGAAAATGCCACAACTGCCAGATTTTTTATCATAAGATGCGTGCTCCACCTGCTCCTCTCCACCCTATAATTGCCATTGGTCCTTTTTCCAAATGGGGTATCGATTTTATTACATGTAACCCTCACTCGGCCGGGGGGCATGCGTATATCATCCTTGTGGTAGATTATTTTACTAAGTGGGCCGAGGCGATGCCTACATTTGAGGCAGATGGCAAGACAACTGCAATTTTTGTGTTCAATCATATAATTGCTAGGTTTGGTGTCCCACAAGCGATAATCACTGATCATGGGCGTCATTTTCAAAACGTTATGATGACCAAACTTACAAGCCAGCTTGGTTTACGTCACGATATTTCAACTCCTTATTATCCACAAGCGAATGGTCTAGTTGAATCCATCAACAAAGTTTTAGTTATCATGATCCGACGAATCATTGGGATTCATCGGTCGAATTGGCACAACATGTTATTTTCAGCGCTTTGGGCGTACCGAACTTCAGTAAAAACATCAACAGGGTTCACTCCTTTCCAACTAGTCTATGGTTTGGAAGCTGTGTTACCCATTGAATGCGAAATCCCGTCACTGCAAATGGCCATCGTGTTACTTCCAGCCACTTCCGAAGAGGAAAAGAGTTTGTTATACTTGGCTCAATTAGATGAGAATTGACGTGATGCTGCATTGGCGATTGAGACTCATGCAAAACGAATGAAAGCTCAGCATGATCGAAATGTGACCCCTAGAAATTTTTCGGAAGGAGATCTAGTCTTAGTTTACAATCAAGCTAATGATAAATTAGGCACTGGAAAATTCGTTCCTATGTGGCATGGTCCCTATGTTGTCAAGCGAAAGCTAGCCAAAGGGGCCTATGAATTGGTAGACTTTGATAGGGACTCTTTGGGTAAACCCAGAAATGGCCTTTACTTGAAGAGGTATTATGCTTAAAAGAATGGGTATGGAGATTTAGTTAGGATAGTTTTTCTTTCTAGCTGGTGTGTTTTAGTTTAAACAGTGTGCTTAGCTTAGAGAGTGCTTTTCATCATTATTCCTGCTTATCTTGGTTTTACTCTTGATATTGCAGATGTCGATGCCTCTCCAAACATACATTGGTTTCGCTAACGGTGCTTGTCGTAATACACGGAACATCTCTTCCGCAGCTTGGGTTATCTATTCGCCCTCTGACGAGTTAGTATCTATGCATGGGGTAAGCCTCGGTCAAACAATGAACAACATTGCCGAGTATAGTGCAGTGATTGAGTTATTATCTGAATCTATTTCATTTGGGATTCGGAGTTTGATAGTGAGGTTAGATTTTGAACTCGTTGTATTACAACTTAATAGAGTGTATGCCATTATAAATCCAGTGTTATTAAGATTATTTTTGAGAGTGCGTCTCTTGGAACGTGAATTTGATTATATTGAATATCAGCATATTCCAAGGTCTTTAAATACATTAGCAGATGCAATTGCTTCTCGAATGTTAAATAGACATTTGCAATAATCATACATGTAAATTTAAAACCATTCCATAACATGATTTACAAGATAAGCCAGTAATAGTGATATATATATAGGAGTGTGTCAAAAAATACATCGTCCTCGATCATAGGTTGAAAAACACCTTATGATCGGCAAAAATGATAAGTACAAAAAACAAAAATGTCACATGTGCCCACAGTAGGCGATCATCCTATCACTGGTGATGATCTCTATAAGAAACCACTGCACGGGCCACCTTGCAAAGGAACCTCCTAAAAGGTCTCGGGTCTCCAATCACATAGCGCTGAAGTCGACGAGGAATGTCATCTATAGTGGTCTCAGGAATATCTCCTGTCAAGTGCTCAAGATGACCCTCCAACTCGGCCAAAACCTCTGCTGATTCGTCTTGTGGGGCTGGTGCGGGTGTAAATGGTTGCCTCCTCTCGTAAGGCCAGAGAGCAGCTGGTCACTGTGGACCCACATCTGCATTTGAAATTTTTACTATCAGTTTTGAGACGATGAAAAAATAACAAAAAAAATTTAAAATAGAAAAATGTTGAAAAGGATTTTACCTGACTCGTCCCACTGCTCTCCTGGTGGAAGAACTATGTCTGGGTCACCACGAAAATCTATCCCAACGTAAGGGAAGTCCTGAATAGAAAAGACCTGGTTTTCCAGCCATTGGAAATACTCAGGTTTGAATCGAGCAACCTCTGTCCTCTCGTCCGAGTGACGGGCCATGACTGCGACCCATCGCATCAGTTTGGGCTCTCGAGGAAGCCCAGCTCCAATAGTAAGGTGCTGTGGGATCAGCATAGGAACCCTCTCCAGGCCAAAAATCACGACTAAAGCCCCATAACCAAAGGTCTTTAGTCGTCCGTTCTTGGCCCTGGTCAGTTGGCCTTTCACATTGGCCAACACGGCATCGCACCAGTTGAAGATGGTGCCTCGAAAGCAATCAACTGCCATATGCATCTGGGATCCGGTGGCAATATGTAATGCAACAGCTCCGCAAAGTCTGGTGATAGTGAACACAATCACCATGAGCTCAGGACGGGATATGGTCTTTATGTCTATCCCTTTGTCTCTAGCCTGGCTGTTGCAGTACTCTAGCCGGAGGCTATCGACAGACTGGCCACCTGGCCTAGTCCCGTGCAGAGTCAAGTCTTTGCCTCTCTTAGGCAAACAAGTCAAGAAATAAATGTCTGCTAGCTCGATTTCGAGCTGGTGGCCGCCGATGAAAAATCACTGGTCCTGTATGCTCCATCTGTCAACCAGCCACTGTAAGAAATCCACCTGAGCCCTCATGCTAGGAATGGCCCAGAATTTGTACAAGTCGCACGCCCTCAAATCATCAAGTGAAGACTGATGATTCCATGCGGCAGCATCCACGTCCTCATGCTCTCGTTCATGCCAATCTAGCATGATGTACTCTCTGCATCAAGTATAAAGACAAATTAAAATGCTAGAAAATATTTTGTGTGGTCCATTTTTGAGAATTTTTGGGTTAAAAACCCTTGCGGCAGGGACCGCACCCTCCAGGTTAGACACAGTGCGTGGGACCGCACTTTGTCTACACGGAAGGTGCAGACCCCGAGCTTTTTCCCAATGGAGAAAAATTCGGGGTCCGCAGGCCCGCAATGGTAAACCTGCGGGCCCCCACGCGCGGGTTTTGTGCCTAAAAACCCTCCCAAAATTGAAATAAAGGACTAAAACAAAAAATTAAATGGTTAAAAATGAAGAGTGGGATGATGTGGATTACCTGGAGAAGACGGCGTTCTATTCTGACAGTTGGATTTTCCGCAATCTTCACGGGAAGTTTTCTGAGCAAAAGCACTATTTTCTCACCCAAACTCAAATGGTAAAAATGAATTGACAAAGGCCCTTTTTATAAGTTTTTTGAGTAAATAAATTGCAAATTTGTTTATGTTTCACTTTGAAAAGGTATTTTGCGACGTTTTTATCCATTTCAAACAGGTATGAGTAATGTTTGTGTTTTTGTGCAGAATAAAGGATTATTCAGGCGAAATCTATCATTTTCGACGAAAAAACATGTAGAGTCATCTTTAAGCTCTTTTCTGACTCCTAAAACATGAAAAGATTGCCGAGTGTTTCTTTTAAACTCGTTAAAACGAAATTAAAAGACGGTCCACTTACAACTCTTTTCCGACCATAAAAACGTGAAAAGATTGCCGGATTTTTGTCGTTTCAAATTCGATATTGGTCATAAAACGACGTGTCATTGATCGCTTTTTTACTTTTTCGGGTCAAGGGAACTAATGACGAAAAGTACTCCTTGGTTGTAAAAGATCAAGCGGTTCTCTCAAGTATTATTTTATACTTTTTCGGGTTTGGGAGACACAAATTTACGAAAAAGGTCAACCCTGGAGTCTTCTTAAGTTTTTTCAAAATCTCTAAAATTAAAAAACGCCAAGTTTCTCCTATATTGGACTCGTTAAAATTTCACAGTAAAGGACCTGTTCAGTTACAAATAGGAACGAACCACTCCTTCTTAGGGTTCGAATTTAAACTAAGTTGGACTCATCCGAAGGATGAGCTTATAATCAAGCAAATGTTATCCTCCTCAAGCTTGTCAAAAATAAAGAGGTACTTGCCAGAAATGGTGGGGGTAAAGAGAGAAAAATGAGCCTGTTTGTCATACTTTGTAACCACTCTTGAACACGACACTTTCATTCACCTGGGTTGGGAAATCCTTTGCCTAACAGTTGATCAAACCACATTGAAAGTCTTCAGCCGGTTTCTGGTTATTAACTTTGGGTCAATTGTCACCAAGCCATCTGTCGTGTCGTTATGTGTTCAAGAGGTCACTGCCAATAAGCCATTCATCTGCAAAATATATGTCATCCATCTTGACCATCCCTGAGTCAGTCCTTGCATCTAAATTTCTTCAACTTGATCTATGATTTCGTGTTGTGGGCTTGCCTACGACGGATCGCTTTCTATCGACATCAGCTCATTATCTAGAAAGATGATCTAGGAATCGTCAGTACCATGAAGTCTGCATGCCTCAATGGCAGGTTTCTCGCCTTTGACGATAGTTTACATCATTGACTTTCGATCAAAGGATTCCGTGACATGTTCGACATCAACACATTTATTCGCATCTCATGGATTGCACTGGGTACTTTGAGAGCCATTGACATCACTGGTGGTTTCTCTCACACTTGTTAACAGTTTACATCATTGACTGGTAATCAAGTGGTTTCTACCATGTTCGACATCAACACATTCATTCGCATGGATAGAATCGTACTGTTTTGGGAAGTAGAAATGAAGACCCTGGATCTAGTTTCCACAATCCAGGCTGCGAGGAATTTTGTATTCATTATATAATGGACTATTCATAAACAGATGGCTGCGTCCATACTGTGTCCACATGAGTCTTTACTTGTGATGGTTTACAAGATCATTCCTATGTCAGAGAAGTAGTTAGTTTTTCTAGTCAGTTTTGATCTGAGTATGAGAATGCCTACCTCAGCGATGATATGATCTCATATATATATATATATATATATATATATATATATATATATATATATATATATATATATATATATCTTGCATTGAATGTTTTCACAGGTTCCAACCAGCTCTCCACAAGATGATCCTCGAAATGATAAAGTACTTCACTCTTCCTAAATTATAAGAAATCCTCATCTACTACAGACTTCGCACTTTAGGGGGCAATCTGTTACACAAAAATATCGTCACCATGATTATTTGTAGTCAGTATGGGTCTATCATCACTTGTACTGTCCTCCTAAGCAAGTCTCAGACCTTAGCTCTTCAAATCAAGCTTTGGAAATGAGAGAAAGACATTAAAAATCAATGTAACTCTGGTTCCGCACTTTCTCTCATGGTCACCTGCGGTCCCGCACCTTCTGTGTACAAAAACTGCGGACCTGCCCGCTCTGTCCCTAATGGTGTAGGTGCGGACCCCTGTGAAAGTCAAAAGGCGCAAGTTTGATCTTAAAAAACTCACTTTGGGTTAATTCTAGAGGTTTCTAGAAGGAATTTTGACGTGGGTTGTTCGCTCTGAGGTGGTTCATGCATCCCAAAAGAGAAGGAGCTAATCCCTTGATGAGAGGAGCTAACCCTTTGAAGGAGGGCTTTATCCCTTTAAAGGAGGACCTAGTAACCTCCCTCCATTGCACTATAAATACAGGCATTGGGCTGGTTGCTAGAGAGGTTAGAAGCTGAACATTTTTGAGGGTAAATGCTGGTGAAATCAAGACTTCCTAGTTGAGCTTAAGAGGAGAGATCACACATCTTTTTGGCTTCATTGGGGAGTGAGTGAAACTTGTCAAAGTAGAGGAGACTTCTTGCTGGACCCTGGAAGGAGCTTGTACAACGTCAAGGCAAAGGTTGTAAAGTTCTTCTTCTTTTGAATTAATACAATCAAACTCATTTTTCTCAACAAGTATCTTATGTTATTTGTTTCATGGACTCCTTGACTTTCATGTTAAATATGTTTTATGCAATTGGATTTTCAGGTGCTATTTAATTTGTTTGCCTTGTTTGTGTTTGCAGATTCACGAAAAGGAGCTCATTTGGATCGAAGGAGCGAGGGCATCCACAAGCTTGCGTTGGACCTAAGGTAGGCCCTAAAAACACTTGTTTGCTATTGTTAATCAAAGCATATTTAGAGAAAGATAGTGTCTGGTTGGTTTGTTTGTCATTAGGTCTTCTTTAGATTCTAGGAAGGCCTATCTTGTCCGCAAGATCGACTTATTCCGTGTGACACCAGGCTTTACGACACCAGAATACGTCTCTAGCCTAGACTTCTAGATGTTGTGCGTTAGGTTCCAAAGCATTTATATGTTCATTGAATTTATTTTACAGTTGATCTTTCTTACGAAGTTTGCCTTTAAATTTCACCGCATGATGTAGATATACAACTCCTAAATATGTAATCTAAGATTATAAACAATTATTTACTCTTCTTTTTGCAATGAAAATCCTAGCTACTAAGGAAAGAGAAACGAAATCCTTTCAACATAGAACAGAGAGCACACACTAGATGCATTATCCTAAATCAAAATCAACAAGCAGTCTAAATGCAAATGCACATGCATGTATTTGTTTTCCGCTTTCTTAATGTGCAAATGACAAAAAGAATGCTAAGTACAAATCTAGATTGTATCTTCTTTCAAACTTTTCAAAAACGAAAGGGAGACAAGATGACACTTTGCAATTTTGAATTGAAAACTGCTATCGCCACTTGAAATAATGTTAATTTAGATCAAATACAAGAGTAACAGTGTAATCGACTATCAAAAATAGAAGGATTCTTTTCCTTGACTGAAAACGACACTTTCAACACTTTCAAATCAAAAGATGACAGTTCGATTAAGCTACTATTTTGTAAATGAGAACTGTGAATGGTGAAAAATACACAAAAACATTCACAAATCTTTGTACAATGGAGGTTGAATTATGAAAAGGAAGGGGGGTTTCAATAGTGGTTCACTGATTATAGACAGTAAAACTCCTGAATAAAGTTAAAGACAGTGAAGAAAAAACCAAAATCTGGAGGCAGAAACAGTCTTATCTTATCATCGCACCTGTAACACAGGGAAATAGGGATGCATCTCACCTACTACACATAGGAGGTGCGATGCATCCAAATTGCCAAGAGGAGAAGGTGCAATGGTCCAGGTACGAGACTTTAACTTGGTTTTTGTCACAGTTTGCAGCTCAATTCAGGGATTTAGGCTGAACTAATGATAGTCAGTAAATACAAAGTATAGGGGCTGATCTAATGAGGTTACTTGAGCTAACTCTAGGGCACTTAAGATGATTTCAAGTCAATTGTTCAGTTCATAAACAAACCCAGATATTGACTAAAGCAGCGTTGATCTACTTTGCACTTGCATAACAAATGCAGTTCGAAGGCTAGCTGGCTTAACTTCAATCTCCGTTTGTGGTTTATGAATCAAACAAATAGAGACAAGCAATCAAACTAATCGCTCCCTAGCGGAGTCACCATTTTGTTACAGGAAATTTAGTGTCTATTCAGAACTGCTAGTCCCACTAAGATGGGTAGCTATCTTAGAAACAAACAAACTAAAGTAGAAGCAGAGAGTACCAACCTTAGTCTTTCATTTGGCTCCTTGCTTGTTTCCTTTCCCCTTCGACAGAATCTCGTCATTGCTTCCTTACTTGTCCCGCTTCAAAGAGCACCTGTAGAGTCACAAAAGTATAATACCATCAAAGCATAGAGATCTATCACTGTAAACAACATAGGATCAGATATATATTGACCATACAAATGCATATATCAACACAATATTCAGAGATACACAAGAATATGGAGGAAAACTCAAATAATTTTATTGATAAAAGTAGTAGAAGAGAGGATTACAACCACATGGTCTGACCCAGCACCATCCTCCTAGCTTGAAAGCCCTCTTCACCTCATACAAAGCAAGATCACCCAACAATGTCTTCAAATAGAAATCAGCAGCACCTCTTTGCAAATTACCAAATTCCAACCTTTGGATCTCTGAGATGAGGGATCCATATATAGATATTTGCAGGGGGGTGAGTCAGCTTCTGGGATTTTTATTAGTGTCATCTCTCTGATAGTTCTTGGTTCACTTGGAGATTTCATGATCTCTTACTCATCCTTGGGCGAATTCAGGGAGGAAAGTGTCAAATGAGCAGCTTCTAGAAGATTCTCAGGGTCTCCACCTAACAAACTGCTTGTGCCATTTGTCTGCTCTCGCTCATCGCATCCTACAGAAGGGATTTCCAGTATACATCGTACTTTTTGCATGTGGCAGGTGAGATGCATCACACCCTTTTCTCTGGACAGTTTGTATGGTCCTGCTTTGACCAGTTCTGAGTGGTTTTTCATGGAAAACTTTTGGGAGATGATGTAATCAGCTGAACTTGCTCCTTTAGGGTATGAAACAACACTTTTAGGGACTTAGAAGCCCTTGGCTTATGGACATATGTTATTGGAGTTGCAGTGCCCAAATATGTCTATAACAGAATAGTGAATCATTATTATCATTAATTGATGCCCCGAAGAAATAAAATGGAAACACCTAGTAAGAAATTGAAAATCTCTAGCATGATTCATGAAGAAGAGGAAGAAATGCAACATGATATATCAAAATTACAAGACCAAGTGCAACAAAATTCACTCTCACAAAAAGTAACAGAAGCTAAGATGGATGGTTTAAAGAAAGAAGTAGAAGCTAAGATGTATGACATGGAAGCTAAGATGGATGGTTTAAATAAAGGCGTAGAAGCTAAGATGGATGATGTGGAAGCTAAGATGTATGACATGGAAGATAAGATGGATGGTTTAAAGAAAGGCGTAGAAGCTAAGATGGATGATTTAAAGAAAGGCGTGGAAGATAAGATTGAAAATTTGAAGACATATTTGACAAAGTTTCTACAAGAAATGCTTACTAATGGCAAAACGGTAGTAAAGGAAACTCATGATGAGAAAAGAATAAATGGTAATCATGATTTCATACACTCTAATGTTGGATCGAAGACCCACCGTGTTCCAAAGATCGATATGAGGAAGTTTGATGGAAAGGATCCTATAACATGGATACTACAGATGGAGCAATTTTTCAATCTCCATAATGTGAAAAACACACAAAAGGTACGTATTGCAACTTTATGTTTGGAACCAAATCAACTTGTATGGTATCGATGGCTTTGCTCTCGTAAACAAATTTTCACTTGGGCTAATTTTACGGATGAAATGATAACACATTATGAGGATACAGAAAGCAAAACTTTTTTTATCCAATTGATAAATCTCAAACAAAAGGGTTCAATGATGGAGCACATTGAGGACTTCCAAAAATTGAATATAAGGGTAAAATATAGTCCAGAGGAGCATAGGATTGATGTGTTCATAGGGACTTTAAAGGATAACATCCAACATGAGGTTCACCTTTGGGAAACTGATTCATTGGAAAAGGCATTCAGGTTGGCAAGAAAAATGGAAAGAAAAATTATGGCAACAAGAGGCGTACCACTCACAATCATAAAGAGGGAAGTGTTGTTTCCCCTAGCCATCCACAACCTACAAGGTTGATACCACGACAATTGGAAGAAAATGAGCAAAAGGGCTTTGTTACAATTTTTATAGCAAATACACTAAAGGTCATAAATATGCCAAGAAGAAATTATTTTACATAGATTGTGAAGAGGAGGAATAAAAGGAACAAGAAATGTCAAAAGAAGAGGATATACACCAGGAACAAACCCTAGAGAAAGAAGAAATGAATCTGACCATATCTTGTAATGCATTTCCTAGAATTACCACTCCTCAAACTATCAAGATAGAAGGGCATATCAAGAAGAAAAAGGTAATAATGTTGATTGATTCAGGCATTACCCATAATTTTATTCATTGTAAGATAGCTAAGCAATTGAATTGCTTCCTATATCCAGCACTAGAGTGTCAAGTGATAGTTTCAAGTGGAGGAACCATAAATTGCTTAGGAAAGTGCCATAATATCAAGCTATCCATGGGCGAATATGTATTGAATAGCCCAATGCTTTCCATTCTAATGGGTGGTGCTGATGTTGTGCTAGGAGTCCAATGGCTACAATCCTTGGGTACAATAGATTTTAATTTTCAAGAACTTCTCATGAAATTTTCAGCAGAAGGAAAGGAAGTCGAATTAAGGGGTATTGCAGGGAAACTGGGAAAGATAATCAACTCTAACGGAATGAAAAAGCTTCTAAATAAAGAAAAATGAGGCATAATTGCATAATTATGTTCACTATAGGTTCCCACATCGAAATCATCTATTTCTCCAGATCTCCAAAAAGTCTTGGACAATCATTCCAAGGTATTTGAGACTCCCAAAGACCTCCCGTCTATTTGTGATCATGATCATGATATTCATTTGATTCCAGGAATTGTTCCTCCAAACATCAGGCCTTATAGATATCCCTATGCCCAAAAGAGTGAAATTGAACGTATGGTTGCAGAAATGCTAGAGGCTGGTATAATTCAACCTAGTCCAAGTTCTTTCTATGCTCCGGTAGTATCGGTTCACAAGAAGGATGGATCATGGTGCATGTACCCAGATTATAGGGATCTCAACAAGCTCACTATTATAGATTAATTTCCCATTCCTGTCATTGATGAATTATTGGATGAATTGCATGGATCAATTTACTTCATCAAGTTGGATCTTCGTTCAGGATATCATCAAATCAGAATGAACACTGAAGGCATTCTGAAAACAACATTTAGAACTCATGAGGGTCATTATGAATTTTTATCATGCCTTTTGGCCTTACCAATGCACCTTCTACATTTCAAGGTTTGATGAATTCCATTTTCAAAAACTTCCTTAGGAAATTTGTGTTAGCATTTTTTGATTATATATTAATCTACAACAAGTCTTGGAAGGATCATGTTAAACATGTTGAAAGGGTGCTCAAACTATTGGAGGAGAAACAATTATATGCAAAAAGATCCAAATGTTTCTTTGGAGTACAAGAGGTGGAATATCTGGGTCGTATTGTATCTCATGAAGTGTTAAGGTAGACCCTAGCAAAATTAAAACCATTAAGGAATGGAAAATCCCACATCCATAAAGCAACTACGAGGATTTCTCAGGTTGACAGGGTATTATCACAAGTTTGTTAAGAATTATGGGAGAATAGCAACACCTCTAAAAACATTATTGAAGAAAGATGCATTTTCATGGACTCCACAAGAAACGAAGGCCTTTGAACATCTTAAATAGGTAATGTGCCAAGCACCAGTGTTAGCTACACCAGACTTCACAAAAACCTTTATTGTGGAATGTGATGCCTCAGGAAATGGAATTGGCGCTGTTTTAATGCAAGAAGAAAGACACATTGCTTTTGAAAATTATCCAATCAAAGGAGAGTATTTACATAAAGCTATTTATGAGAAGGAAACGTTGGCAATACTACATGCACTTAAGAAATGGCAACCCTACCTAATGGGAAGACACTTCAAGGTAAAAACAAATCATGATAGTCTTAAATACTTTTTAGAACAAAGATTATCTTCAGAAGAGCAGCAAAAATGGGTCACAAAGATGTTGGGTTATGACTTTGAAATCATCTACAAAAAAGGGAAGCAAAATGTTGTGGCAGATGCACTCTCAAGAAAGGATGAGGATGTGGAAGAATTTATTTTCTCCATTTCTATTATCCAACCAGATTAGATAAATGAAGCATGGGATGAATGGAAGAATAACGAAGAAGTGTGGGCACTCATTCAAAAGATACAACAACATCCCAACACATCTGATACATTTAGCTGGAAAAATGATTTGTTATGGTACAAAGATCAGTTATACTTATGTAAGAATTCCCAACTCAAACAAAAGATTCTTAGGGAATTGCACACCTCTCCCTTAGGAGGGCACTTAGGATTTCCAAAAACCTACCACATGGTTAAGAAGGAATTTTTTTGGGATGGCCTTAAATCAGATATTAAAAAGTTTGTTGCAGAATGTTTGGTTTGCGAATAAAATAAATTTGAAACAATTAAGACCCTAGGTCTATTACAACCTTTATCCATTCCAAGCCAATGTTGAAAGGAGGTTTCAATGGATTTTAACACAAGTTTACCCAAGTCCGAAGGAAAGAGTGTTATCATGGTGGTAGTAGACAGACTTACCAAGTATGCAAACTTTTGTGCATTATCTCATCCATTTAAAGCGAGTACAGTTTCCACTACATTTATGGAAACAATTCAAAAGCTACATGGAAACATAAAGATTATTGTAAGCGACACAGATCCCATTTTCACCAGAAATTTTTGGATAGAATTATTTTCTTGTCTTGGTACTCAGTTAGCTCATAGCTCATCTTATCATCCTCAATCTGATGGGAAAACTGAGATAGTAAACAAATGTTTGGAAGGATATCTTCGTTGCTTTGTATCTGATAAACAGACACAATGCGTCAAATGGTTGCCTCTAGCTGAATGGTGGTATAACACTTCCTTGCATACCGCAACAAAAATGACCCCATTTTTATGGATATCATCCACCATCAACCACATCATATTTAAGAGAAAATTCTAAGGTTCCAATAGTGGAAGATCACATCGAGCATCAAAAACAAGTTCTCCAAATCTTAAAGGAAAACCTCACCTTGGCGTAGAATAGAATGAAACAACAGGCAAATCAACATCACAACGAAAGAAGTTTTGATGTAGGTGATTGGGTATTCCTACTGCTACAACCATATAAAAAAATGTCCCTTAAGCAAGTTAAGAAGGATAATAAATTATCACAAAAGTATTATGGTCTGTACAAGGTGTTGCAAAAGATAGGTACTATGGCATACAAATTGGAGCTTCCTGGAGCTTCCCGAGTGCACCTAGTTTCCATGTTTCATGCTTAAAGAAGGTTATAGGTGACAAGATCCCAGTTCAAACAATATTTTCAGAACTTGATGAGGAAGGAAAAGTCATATTGGAACTTGAAGCAGTCAAAGAAAAAAGAACTTGACAGCTACAAAATTGATCAATTTCAGAGTATCTCATCAAGTGGAAGAACTTTCCCGCTGAAGATTCCACATGGGAGGATGAGAATTTCATACAGAAGCATCCAGAACTACTCAAGCGTTGAGGACAACACTTTTTTGAAGGAGAGGGGCATGTTAGGTCCTTATAATACTAGTGATTCCCCCATTACTATTGTCATTGTATACCTTATTGTTATTGTTTTACCCCTATTGTCCCCATATTATTATTATTGTGCCCCATAGAAGCCCACTATTGTTATTTTTGTGCCCTTATATTATTATTGTTAGGTTGGCTTGGGTTATATTGTGACTCCTTAGACTCCTATATAGAGAAATGAGGTTTTGTCATTTGTATCATCGAAGAATTGTTTATTTGTATAATGTAAAGGAGGTTGCCCCCTCAAATAGGCTGATTTCTAAGTCGTTGATCTATCTTTTCTATCTTTTTGTGAGCAGGTTTCATAACAATGTATATATGAAGAGAGATTTCCAAAGCAATCTAACCTTGATAATTTCTTCAACAATATTGTCTTAGAATTCATGTGGGTAGATATCTATTTTCTATACCGGTTACTTAGACAAAATCATATTGAATATAATAATAAAGCATCAACTGTTATTTGTCCATTGCATGAATTGGTGGTTTTGTTCTAATTGCATGTAATCTAATTACTTCTTACTAATTATTATATTTGTATTAGTATCAATATTGAAAATGCTTTTGTCGTTGCAATTTTTTCCATTGTTGTTGAAAGAAATGCTACTGGGAAAGCATGTAGATTTATCATGCATATTTGGCCTTGGAAATAACGAACTGATAAAACAAGTTCAGTTTTGTTATTTTCTTGTGGCAAATTGGAAGAATGTTGAAATGCATTAACGAATGCATAAATAGTTTTAAAAACATATTTATTTTGACATCTTAAATCAATTTATTTAATTGAACAAATAAATAATTTGATAAATTGTGTTATTAAACTTTGTGAAAAAAAATAATATCTAAACGATATGTAAGGCACTTCGCGGGTTGTAAATTGCAATGTGTTGCATAACCATTCCATTGTTAAAGTAATATGACCGCAATTATAGAAGCAAATATTGCAAGAGACATAACGAAAGGAGAAAATAACAAACAAGAAATAAAGAAATATGCAAAAGATTTCATTGAGCAGAGTGTGCATATTTGAAGGAAGCTTTGATTGTGCAAAGGAAGTTTTCATGATGGACACGAAGTTTTTATTATGCAGAGTGTAGATAAGCACGAGTGCAAAGGTGTGAAAGAAACTAATATATAATATTGCTCAATATTTGCTCACTATGTATTTATGAGCTTTGCATAATGTATAAATATGCACCTCCACTGGTCGCATAATGTATCATGGATAGTAGTGGCGAGAGATAATTTATAAAAATATTAATATTTTGTTATAATTCTAAGATGGATTGCTGGGAAGCCACATTTGTAGAGTGAAAATATGTGGAGGTGTCATTCATTGTATGTAGTGCAAGGGAAGGAATAAGAACGTATGTCAGAAATTATTTTTAAAATGAAGCATTCTCGAACAACGAAAAAACATGGACCCCACATTTCCTTAATTAATCCCACATATCCACACTCCACGAATTGCAATGCGAGACATAACCATTTCATTCTTACCCATTAAGATTTGAAAATATATCTGTTAATCATAATATTAGGCATTAATTAATTTTTTAATATCTGCTAATCGACTTCACAGAAAGTTGCTATGTGCAGAGGAGTAACGTATATGAAAGTGTTAAAAAAATAAAACAAAGGTTCTATTGCACATTGTAGAATTTCCTACAAATTCTCTACAAATCTACCTATGAGATCTATGTAGAAAATTTGAATGTAGATTAACTCAATAATGCAATATACCAAAGCAAAATACTGTAATCTACTTCTACTATCAAACTTGTGGAAGCTTAAAGGTCGAGCTGAATCAGAGTTGAACACATATAACCAAAAGAAGAAGAATCAATGCACATGAAACACAGAAAATACTCAGGGGAAAGCCTTAGCTAAAAACCCCATTATTTGTATTATCATACAAGGTGGAAATACATCAGAATACACAAAGCCTTAGCTCTCACAGCTAACCAGCTCTTAGTACAATCCTCCTGGATGCTCACAGGAAATCAAAGCTTCTCACAGGCCTTCTCCTTTGCCCTCCAAGCTCCTATTTCCTTGTGCAATTTCTCCTGGGTGATCCTCTTGTCACGAAGTGGAAAACTCTCAACCAAGTGGAACACTGATCTCACACCCTGTCAGAACTGCGCAATCCTCAATGAACCTTACCTTGACTGCATGGATGAGTTTCCTTTATAGGAAAACACATGCAACTGATAGTACACTGTCCTTGTCTTTAATCTCAACTAGGTCTTTCTCAGAATAGACATGCATGAGTTTATGATGAGGGAATCTTCAGTTATCTAGAGTACACTGGTTGAGTGCATGCATGCATAAACTGACTGATAACTCACAATTAGTTCCTCAAATAGTTTGGAACTAATTTAACTAGACTTAACTCAGTAAATTGAGCTACCTAATTACAACTCAAATATAACTCAATCTTATCTCCTTAATTTAAGGGATAACTATTGCATGACTTCAGAAAGACTTCTAACTTGAATTTATCCAACTAATTAATCCATAATTAATTCATTAATTAATTTCAAGCAGCTGGTGATACTAAATTCGAATTTAATTCACAATTTTAATTTAAGAACAAATTAAAATTGGAATATTCTAGATTCTATTTTTATCATTTCTTGTTGCTATTTTCAACACACATATCATTCTTTTGCGCATCCTTCTAGTATACTAGAACAAATACTAGTTTCAGAGCCATATTTATGCGTGCATTCACTGAATAAATGTCGAAAACACTTTTTTTATAATATTTATGGACTTGTTAAAATACTATTAAGAATTAAAACAATCTCCTGATTATGCGTCATTTAATCGAATAAATTCTTACATTAATCAGAAAGGGAAATAGAGAAATACACAAATTAAATTAGGGAAATATTTTGAAATCAGGGAAATATTTTTCTGGTTTACAGAAATATGGGGAAAATAAGTTTAAAACACTTGGAGCAAGGCAATGACTAAGTCAATGATGATTCATATTGACATAGGGTATAGTGAACGAATTAAAGAGAGATATATAGATACATGTTACCCATAAGAATTAAATGCTCATTAGGGAATTTTGAGGTCTAAAATAGGCCTCCTAAGGAATATTATAAAATAATAGTTGAAATAATAAAATAAGATTAGATTACATCAAAGTTTAGAGGGAAAAAAGAAAAAACTATTTTTTCAACTTGTATTTTCAACTTATAATCTCCCTACGATTTTACTCAAATTTTAAGCAGGAGCACTCATTGAATACAAAATTTAATTCCTCATACAAGGATTACCCATGTTGCACACTTTCAAAGGACCTTTATACACAAAACAATTGAGAAATACATGGAACAACATTATTGCAATCACGTTTTTCATGTATTTCTCATTTTTCATGTAACAGGGTCCATCAAAAGTATGCAACATGGGTACTCCTTAAAATGTGGAATTAAATTATGCATCCAACGAGTGCTCTAGATTGAAATTTGAGTAACATCGTAGGGAGATAAGTTGAAAATATGAGTTGAAAAAAAAAAAGTTTTTTTTTAATACTTTTTTACTCCAAACTTTTATAATCATCCCCCATGGTTGACATCATCATCTTGAATCTTATTGGTTCTTATAAAGTTGATTTTGGTTGTACATTTTTGTTTTGAGGCCCATTTTTTACCTTAAAATTTCTCTAATGATTTATTCGGAAAGTCTGATAATATGTTGTTATGTTGTTTCCCAACTTGATAATGAGGTAAGGTGGAAATATTCTATGCTCTGGTTTTATTTGATCATTGTTGTTGTATTTTGCTTATTGGGGTTTCTCTTTTACAGTCTATAACTATTCATTTAGATAGTTTCTTTTTGGACTACATCCTCATTCATTGTAATGCAAATCTAGGTGGGTTGTTTTGTTCTCAGCTAAGTTGTTGTTTTGTTTAACATAGAAGGTTTTGTTTTTGTTTTTTTGGTAGGTAAGTACCCACGGGGGATTTGAACCAGTGACCTATCGCAAGGAGTTCCTTAACAGTGCACCCATTCACCGTCAATCCAAAGCCCCATGGGTTTACATAGAAGGTTTTGTTAGTTTAGCTTGTCCATATCATTATTTTATTATAGTCTTTTTTGTTTTCTTGTGAAATACAATATTCCACGTGAACGAGGAAGAATAAGGTGTGGAGTTAGTGAATGAGGAGAGTCAATCCAACATCACCAAGAGAGAATTGAACATGGGGAAGCTATAGATCCCAACCTTGTCAATAAAATTGATTTGAAGGACCCTAAGAGACAAACTTGCATATCTCAAGATTCTTACGGAACAACTCCTAAGAGACAAACATGATGACCATAATATGATCATATCATACATGAATGATCTCCAACGCAACTAGCGGTAGATGAGGGACAGATTAGCAAATCCGCAAAAGGGTCAAGGGCATCTATAGGAAAAACTAGATCACTTTGAAGCCAGATTGGATCACATGGAGAAACTTGTACATTATGAGTTTAAACTTCTACCATAACTATGTTTAGGAACAGAGAATCGTGTTTAATAACTACCTCTCAAAGTTAATAGCTTTTGGCTATGCATTGATCATGAAAGTTTTATGGATCTATGTTTATTTTCGTTTTTGGAACTAAAGTAATTTTTTGCAATTTATAATTTTCTTTTTCTAATTAGCTACTAGCCAATAAATATTGTAAGAGTGAAGCTGGTAATATTTTGTCAAGCTGTTCTCGAAAGTGTAATCTTCTTCTTTTTTGCATAAATTGATACTTCATTCCATTTACAAATGCTTCTAATGTTGTCAACTTTTCAAGTTTTCCCTTTTCCTATTATGGCATCCATGTATTCTTTTTTTCTTTATTTCCATTTCTTTTTATTTAAAATTTGATGAGATGATTGTTTTGTTTATTTAAGACAAGGTATCCAACCATCGTGCGTTGAAATTCATTTTTAGTCTTTAATATCTTATGCTTTGCACTTTATTGATCTTCAATGATTACTTGGATGCATTAAAAAGGTGCATATTTAGCATATCACACAACGCCATGATCGAATGTAAAGTGTTGTACTGAGGTTTAATGTGAAATCCCTGCCTTTTAGGGAATTGAAAGGAATGCTTAAACACACAAATGAAATGATAAATAGTTTGAAAAACATGTTTATTTCCCTATCTTAGATAAATTTATTTAATTAAAAAAATAAATAGTTTGATAAATTGTATTATTAAACTTTGGGAAAACTCCAAAGCACTTAAACGATATATGCAGAGTGTAGAGGAAGCCTTAATTTGACTTTCTTCGAACTACCCCACACCCACATTCCGCAAATTGAAATGTGAACCATGACCATTTCATTATAAAAATAATGTGAGCACAATTAGAGAAGCAATCTGTGAAGATAAAGTAATTTATAGATTTATTTTACCAATAAAAACGTTGTTGCAAAATGACTAAGATATTGTGTTCATAAAGAAGTGTATGGAGGGGGAATATGTACGGAGTGCAGGAAGTTAAGAGAGTGTATTTATTGAATACACATTAATTTAGTGAATAAATGCCGAAAATAATTGTATTTATTGGCACGAGAGATTTAGTTAGTTGTAGGGTTAGGGTAAATCAAACATTGGGTTCAAACCGGAAAATAACATTGTCATAAAGAAGAAGTAACACAACGCAATAAAATAAATGTTTAAGTGTCATTGTATCATTACATAAATCAAAATAGAATGAGAATTACAATATTAATAAGATAATATGTTGATATTGATTTCTAAAACGTGTCGAACACAACAATCATGAAACACAATCCTATGAATTGGACTATCTCGAGTGGGAATTCAAGAAAAATGAATATGGTTTAGAGTAACTGATATTTAAATAGTTTTTTATGATTTCATATCAGACACATTAGTACGATTAGTGGTTAGTTAATACCACTAAAATCAATAACGATTAAATGTCCTTCCAAAATTTTGATGTCGATTTTAGATTACTTATGGCCTCTTACACATTATATGTAGACCTATTGGCTCTGAAATGGTTTCTAAAAGCTATGGGAAATAAATTTTCCAATGTTCATCTTGTTAGGCCTGTTAGCACTGAACTCGTTTCTAAAAGCTCTAGGCAAGTGACTTGCTTCATTTCTTCTGAAACTAATAAGTGTTATCAAGATTTTCTTTATCATTTTTCTATTGTTTCTTGAATTTTCTAAGCCTTGTTGGCATCATCGTTTTTTATTTTTTTCCTCTCCATTAAGTTCTGTCTGAAATTGCTTTTGTTTTATACTAAAATTACTTTAAATGGAAGCCCTACCACAAATTTGAAAGACGATTTCGATATTATTGGCATTATTACTTTAGCTTTGTACTAGAATTCCAGATAATTGGTAAGCCAAATGGAGGAGGCAGAAAGGAGCATGGGGTAGTAACTCTCCATCACTCAAAATACCACAACAAGTCGAATGGAGGAGGAAGAAAGGGGGATGAAGTAGTGGAAGGGGGGAAGGGATTCTATGTCACTCAAAATATTGCGGTTTAGGTGTCATTATTGCAAAACCAACAGTTAGACAAATGGTCAAAAAAAGCAATGACCAGAGCATATAGGAACAATTATATGCAATCAACCAAGATATCTTAATGCTCATCCAAGATATTTTAATTCTTAGACACGATATCTTAATGCTAATGAATGACATAATGGGACTTCAGCAAATTCTTGGGCTTTTGGAGGATGAATTGGATGTCGTAAGAACGTTATTAAAATATTTCTTGCAAAAAATGAATGGAGTAATCAAACCTCAATCATCGCAACACAATTAGTAGAAGCATCAACCTCTAGGGAGAAATCGTTACCAAATTTGAAATCATTATTTTAGAAATTGTTACAAAATTTTGTAGCTCTACCAATTTTGAAATTTAGTTTATGCTAAAGGATATATATCGCAATTTTCTCGACACATTAAATAAATTATTTTTTGAAACATATAGTATAATATTCTAATAACATTGCATCACCTATACTTTGATCATGTGCATGGAACATGAATTTTGTAAATTACACCAAATTGGATCATCAAAATAATGTAAATGTTATATGTGATCTAATCGAATTGCACAATTGCAAATAGACAGACCTTGTTTTCTCCTTTACACATGTTTGAAAGTGTTTTCTTTCGTTTTCTAATCTAATCAAATTGTGCATTGCAATCAGACGAAAAAGTCACATTCTAGCATTAACTTGTCGTATTGCTTTGTTTAAAAAGTCACATGCGATGGAAAACCGTACGCAAACATAAACTATGTGCGAACGAAATATGTTTTCTAATATTGTTTGACTAATTATAGGATTTTTAAATTCGATAAATCAATAAAACAATGGAAGGAATCACATTGAAAAAAAGTAGACACGACATAGCATAAAACATGGAACTTTAACAAACAAATTCATTGAAATACGTTTTTGTACAATGTTAATAGCTACAGATCATGTAACCACAAGATGAAATCAGATCCCAACCATCCAACAAATAAAAAAACTCTCTAGAAATTCTCAAATTATTGAAGTAGAAAGTAGAAGGTGGTGTTAAGATTGAAACTACGGAAATGTAGAGGTGCAAAAATGTAGATTCCCCTCCACCCCTAGCTAATAGTCAATGGGAATTCAGTCTTACTAATACCTAGTAACAGGGATATCTGCACTTTCCATAAAACACTTCTTGATTTTGACAACTCAACAATAATACCATCTCCAAAATATCATCAGTAGATTACTTGACAATGTAAGAAAAGAAAATTGTACTGTCATTAGATTCATTGACAATGTAAACAAAGACAACCATCATTGTATACACATAATCGTGTTTGGATGGTTTATTGTAAATGTGTCATGGACCTCCAAACTAGACAACAAATCAATAATATCTAATTTGTCTGCACAGTATTGCAGATAGGAAAGTTCTCGCAGATCAAGTAATACCTTCTCAAGTTCCATGCCTATTAGAATATAGTATGTTGTATTCATGTCGTTTGCATGTATGATACATTTTATTCGATGGAATAAACAAAGGGAATTTTTTTCCTTGCTAATGGTACAATAAACTATAGTTTTATCCATAGTTCTAGCAATTGTAATTGGATTATTTCATTTCACACATACATTCTCAAAGAGATTCGTATATGCACTAGTCGTTGTCAATAGTCCTTACAAGTGCTGCAAAATTGATATAGAAAACTGAGACTTAGCAACTTGAAATCAAATGAATTTATATTATTCTCTCTCTCTCTTTATATATATATAGAAAGAGAGAGAGAGAGAGAGAGAGAGAGAGAGAGAGAGAGAGAGAGAGAGAGAGAGAGTTTACCATGCATATTCCACTTGTGAAAGAAAGTTGTTTTCTTAGACTTTCCACTTTCTTTTCTATTTTCAATGAACATATGAACGTGGATTATGAAGTTCAAAAAACTTTTTCTTGTTTTTTAACTATATTTTTTAGCAAGATGAGCAGAAAAACATTTTCTTGCAATTGTCTTTGGATTGAAAGATATGTTGGAAGAAGTTTGTCGTGTACTTGAACCTGTCACATATGCAATATTTATAAATCTAAGCTTAACTTGCTATCATTGAAACACTCAGATAAATGTAATCTTATTATTACCTTGTCCCGATTTGCATTCCCATCTTTGATTTATAGTACGCATTTCATCCCAGTCTATATAGCTAAAATTGCAATGACACCTATTGTGCCAACTAGAAATTGACCTTGACTACGATACATATTTGTACTCATGATATTTGGGAAAAATCAGTACTCTCCTAAAACAAGACAAATGTTTCTACAATGTTAAATCTATTTACTACAATAGTTTTGTCACAGTCACCACTATAATATTTGTGCTTTGAAATTATTTCAAAATTTCTAATAGAAACATCAACGTTTGCAATATGTTTTCCTCATGTTGTTCAATAAACTATGTTGGCACAAATAATGTTATTTTCATTTCAGCCCTTCTTATCTGTCAAATCTACACAAAGTATTTCTTTTGTATTATTTTCTCATTCCGAAAAAGTTTGACATGTAACTAACACAATGCCATGGAAAATGCTTCGTGTTATGTTGTTACTAATATCTTTGGTCAATAATGACATAGAATCAATACTTTGTTCCTTGTCATGAGCATTGAACTGAAATTAATTCAAGAAAACAAAAAATAAATATGTTTTATAGTTAACTTAACTTGGAAAAAAGTACCTTTTTGTTTCTGTTTCTTGTATGTTTTATGTACTTTTCGTTGTATATCCTGCGATTGTAGAAATTCCTTGTGATTCAAACTATAGGTTGTAATATGCTAAATAAATTGACTTTAATATACTCTACTCATCAACGTAAACAATAAACGATCGATGAAAACACGAAACATATAAGAGAAAGAATTCAATCATACATAGCACAATGATTTTCCGGGGAAAGCCACAACAAAAAACCCCTGCTATATGTATATTGCATTAGTCAAATAATTTGAATGAATACAATATGCTCTACTCTGTTGGGTTGTGTTATATTCTTTCCACGACTAACCTACGTAGTGAACCGGGGGGTTAGAGGGGGGGTGGAGCCCCCCCTTAGTTGTGCCGATTGCGCAGCGGGGGGCTCACAGGGGGTTCGAGGGGGGTGGGTAGCCCCCCTCTAGGGGGTCGGGGGCAGTGCCCCGGGAATAATTTTTTTTTTGGACCCTATATTAGGTCAGGTGAACCTACCTATGGTTTTCGGTCCATGGTTTTGGACGCGATGGTTTTCGGTCCATGGTATTGGATGCTTCGGCATGTATAAATATGTATTGTAACATTGAAAGGAACATAATGAAAAATCAAGCTGGTAGTCCCAGTTTTGGGATCCAGGGGAAATCTCTGTGTATATGTGTTTTATGTGTTATGCTCTCGCATTGTTTATTTTCTGTGTTTTAGAATTCGTATGCAGGTAATTTCTGTACAGGGTTAAAACCTACATACTCAACCTTAAGCTCAACATGCATAAGTATTTTCTATCCTCTGCGTCTTTGACTACCTTTGGCCAATACTTAGCCAAATTTCCAATCGTCCAATCTCCTAATTCCTTCTGTTGTTCCCTTGGTAATTAACCCCTATTTAATGTGGAAATTCCTCAATTATAAATTGCACAATCCTCATAGGCATTCCTCTGACTGCATGCTTCATCGGTTTAATTTAGATGATTTAACAACTTATAGTACACTTTTCTTGAACTCCAATCTCAATTGGGTCTTTTTTTGATATGATATGCATAAGTTAATTATGAGTGAATCTTCAGTTTACTGGTTGATCACTACAGGAAACACCCCACTGTTCGACAAGAAGCACCCCACTATTGTAGGTTTCACCCCACTACTACAGGTTGCACCCCACTACTAGACTTCCCACTAATTCCTCCATCAGTTGGAACTAGTTTAACTGATTTTAACTCAGTTATATTGAATTAAATAGTTACAACTCAAAATAAACTCAACTGGTGCTCCTAATTGTAGGAGATACTCTACATGACTCTAGTTAGACCCACAACTTGAATTAACTGAGCTAACTAAGTCAAATTAACTTAGATAACTATTACAAGTTGTCATGAGATGTGGAGTTAAAATTTTACTCGCAATTTAATTTATGGACAAATTAAATTAGGATTTTTTTTCTTGGCGCTATTTTTAACATTTCTTGTTTCTATTTTCAACACTCCCTCTCAATAAGAAAGGAATTAAACTCTATCCTAGTCCAGTACCTTTGGAATGTTCTGAATGCAACACTTGTCACTATTGTTGTTGCTACTACAACATTTGCAACCCAAAAACATCCAAAATAAACAAAATAAACTAAATCAATAGTGTCTGCAATTGTCTACTTGGAAAATTGTGCCACTACTAACTCTGCTATCAAGACTACTCTGCACTCCTTAGTGTCTGACTAAAACTGATCCTCCTGCTACTGAATACTATGGACCCCCGTAGGAAGGTAATGATCCATGAGGAGAAAAGCACCTCAATGGACCATACCCAAATATCTACACTCTTTGGACTATTGCTTCACATCGCCCCACCTCTCACCTAGAGGTATGTCTGCATGTGCTGCCTCTGCCCACTTGGCTTGAAATTCCCCCCTACTGGAGGTCTCTACTTGAGTAGATGTCTCCACTCTGTCTCCTTTATGCTTTTCCAATTTGTGGAAGCTCCACAACTTGTTGAGGCTTCTACTGAGGCTGCATGTTGAGAGGTAATTTATGCTCCCTCTCAACCACCAAATCTCTAACCTTTTCCTTTCTCCTCAAGACTTTACATGCATGAGCTAAATCTGATCTACTCATACTACTGTTACTACTGTTGCTTCCACAATGTTGTTGCAACTACTATAATAATGAGTATGATCTTCCCAGATCCTGAAGTACTAGCTTCCATAGGGTTGCTTCCTCTGAGTCTCGATCTCCTTGTGGTAAGTCTCTCTGATCCTCATTCTGCCAATGTCAATGATCACAACTCCTTTTTTTTGTGTCACTAAACATTGACTCATTGATCTGCCCACAAGCAACCTTCTTGATCCATTAATAATTCTGCACATAGGGTCTTCTGAATCTTCCTTAAACTAGAGCTCCATTAATCTGCAAGGACAACTTCAAATTCTTCTCTTCTAGTGTGACTTCAGTTAGCATACCATGTAGAAACTTCTACAAATCTAGCTCTGATACCATGTAAAAATTTCTACAAATATAGCTTTGATACCATGCATAAATTCCTTGTAGATTCAAACTGTAGATTGTAATATGCTAAAACAATTTACTTGAACCACAGTGGAAACAATAAACGATTGATGAAATCACGAAACATATAAGAGAAATAATTCAATCACACATAATGGTGGGCTCCAGTATTGTAGCAATAATGCTACAACTCCTGGAGCTTCCTTCTCTAATTTTATCAACCCGGTAGTTCGTAACAAACTTGGAAGCGACGGTGCTGTATGCACAAGTACTAGCTCTTGTCGCAGTTGTCACTTGGTCAGCTGGCACAAGTCCGCTAGGGCTCAAGCCAACTTCTATGAGTTCTCAGAAGAAGATTTTTAACCGATGAATGAAAGCTATCTCAAAGGAAATTAACCTACTGTAGGAAGGAACTGAAAGCCAACAAGAAATGAAAACCCTAGCAAACCCTAATTCTACCAGCTAGTCCTACTGATGCAAAGGTGGGAATGCAAACTACTGAAAGAGGTGCCATTACTTCTAGGAAGGTGAGATGCATGTGTCTAGACTACTTTGATCTAAAGAAAGCATATTTTTGTATTTTTGTTCAAGTCGTTGGAATTATTATGTGTGTGCTTCTAACTGGGTCTTGACTGTGCAGGGATAGATCAAGGAGGGAAATGCTTGGAAAAGGTCAGGAAGGCTCAGAGAGGGTCTAAGGAATCCCTAACATCCTTTCAGAGAAGTTCATAAAGTTCAGATGCTTGGCAACCGTGTTTACAAGCTTCTACAGGAAGTCTGCAGGGGTTCTACAGGATGTTCAGAATTTCTACAGGAAGTTCACTAATTCCTACAAGATGTTCTGCAATAGGATTTTTTGGGTGATGGATGAGTGGAAGAGGCTATATGGATGGATAGGGAGGTAGGAGGGGAACTTGTGATGGCTTATGGATAGAGAGATGAGATGAAGAGGGGGTGTGCAAAGTTGGTTGGTCTAGAGGAGGTTAGAGGAAATGGAAGGCCGAAAAGGTAGAGTCACGTGGGTGAGAGAAGAGTTAGGAGGTAAGTGGTCTAACTGAGAGATGAGTGGATGGCCTAGGCACGGCTTAGGAGGATAGGGGAGTGAGGGAGTAGGACTGCACAGTGTAAATAAAACAAATCATCCATGTCTTGCACATAACCGAAATTTCATCAACCTATTCTAACTGTTTTTATGAAACCACAGAACAGCAACGTGATTTTGTAAGGAAACTCTTGCATGGTACTGAAGAAAAGATTCATTCCACAAGATCTGAATGCATGGATGCTGCTAAAACCAAGAACATTGCATTAAAGCTTGCATGAACATGTAAAACAGTGTTTTTAGTGGGTGGCACGGTCTGCAATTCCAGTCTCTAAACAGAGGTGGAAGTGAGCGTGCAGTCAACCCTTTTTTTGGAACTCTGATTAACTCCAATCTCTTTACGCTAATCTAAACTACTGAAATCAACTTTGTTCATAAGCCTAACCTACTTAATCACACCAAGAAGTTCAACTCATCAAACTGTGTTTCCAAATGCATGTAAAGGAAAAGAAACACAATGCTGAAAGAAAAGTAACAATACAAAGAAAGGAGGCCTATTGCTCTCAGGTTGGGCCCAACCCCGAGAGCTATGGCTCCTCTAAGAACTCAGAACTAAACTCAAATCTGCCTGCTATTCATTAAAAGATAATAGTCATAAGTCAAATAACATGCCACAAATGGCTTACAAAGAGCAAAACAGAGCTATCATCTCGTAATCCAGAATATGCAACAAAGTTTCAAAAGTCCCCATCGAAGGCTACAGCCTCATCATTTATACATTACAAGGGCCAAGCTGGCCTCCTAAATTAGTGGGGTTTGGCTGTCCAAACTAAGAGTAATCTGCTGCTTCCTCACAATCCGTTTGGCTGCCTTCTAGCTCGGTGGTGGTGGTTGTTGGAGCTCGGAGTTGGGGTGGAGATCACGAGGAAAGCCCTTCAATGCTGTGGACAACCTTCCTACAAAACCTCAATCCCATCTTGGCTGTCTCCTAGCCCTCATCTGCGTGGTTTTGCTCCATTAAATGTCAAAAAACCTGAAATAAACATGTGTTAGCCACCTAGGAATAATGACTGCCCTCCTTCGTACAAATGACATGAATATACTAAAAAATGATGCATAAGTTATGAAAAATGAAGGGTTGAGCAAGGGTAGTTAGGCCAAATGAGCCCAAAATGTTACCAAATTTGGGGCTCATCATCACCCCCCAGCTAAAACGATTGCTCATCCTTGAGCAACTAATCCAGCTCCTCGTCCTTCATTGCCTTTACTGCCACCCTCACATCCCAAGCTTCTGCAGTAGTTTCCTCGTTACTGACATGGAACCCAGCCTTTCTCTCCACCTCTTCCCACTGTTCATGCTCATCTTTCTCTGTGCTGCCTTCCATCAATCCTAACAGCAGAGGTGGACTTAGCTTGAGGCCAATCCAGCTGGCCTGGAGGTTCTGCATAGATTTCTTATAGAGGGGCACCCGTACTAGAGCTTCCCTCATTCGATTTGGAGTATGATATTCTCTAATTTTTAGACTGTGGGCCAATGTATTCTATCGGCGGGTGCAAGCCTGAACACAGTTGTCTCCTAACAGTCTCTCCATATCCTCGAAATGCGCTATGGCCTAGGCCTGCTGATCCATAAATTTCAATGAAGCTTGAGGGTCGGTGGATAAGTGTTGGTGTGCTGATATTAATGCAGTTGGATCCCCTGGTTCTGCTCTAATTAGTAATGGCTCATTCAGCTCTCGGTTCATGACCGCTTTGGCTTCTGCTGCTCTTTTGTCTTCATGGTTCAACCATTAGGCAAGTGCCATTAACTGCATATCCCCTAAGACCGTGTTGGGATCCCATGAAATCACATTAGGAAGGGCCAAATTATGGAGGTAGAACTCCGATAGTTTGGCCTTATCCTCTGATGAATTGGTATTGCATAATTCAGTGAACTGCTGCGGGTCTTGGAGCTGAGAGATACCCCTTTGTGCCAAGGTATTGATTTGAAATTGTAGCCATTGGTCTCTCAGGTACAGGCCATTGGATTTGGCGGCTGTCTGCATTGTATAGCATCCATGGCCCAACTGGCCATGCAGGCCAATTATGCCTCTTTCTGCTGCAACTGTTGTCTGAGAGCTTGCACCTCAATTTGTGCTTGCAGCTCTGTTTCCTGTAGATGCGTGGTTGGCTCCCCAAGACCGATTTGCAGTTCCTTTAGGCCTTGCTGTTCTGCTGTGATGTCCCCTGAGGATGTGCCTGTTCCTCTCCTCAGCTCCTGTAGCTGCAGTCTAAGTTTTTCATTTTCTTCCTGTAGGAACACCCGTTGGCAATTTGCCACGTGTTTAGCCATAGCTAATTCCCTTCTTGCCTCCTTGAGTTGCTCCTCTGGTGGAAAGAATTCCTTCTTAGCCTTTTGGCCTAATTTCCTCTCTTCTTTGTCCCATGGTACCCCCATTGGGAGCTCGGTAACTCGGCTGATGAACTGTGGGGTGAGTCTGAGACTCAAACCCCTGAAATTGACGGTGGCTAATGTCTTTGATTTTGGCTTCAGAGCCCGCAAGAACTCCTTTGCCACCTCATCATCATACCCTTGCAATTTGTCGCAGAACGACATCCATTGCGCACGAGTGAACAACTCTACCACCTCAGGGTTCTCTCTTAGTTTCTTGGAGTCGGTTGGTTCCTTTCTGATGAACCCACCCGGCATGGTGAAAAACTGCTACGTTGGTTGGAGGTGGCGGATGCAAAAAAACTAGCCTTTTGGGACAGAGCGTAGAATTATACCTCTGCCACGCATACAATTCACGAAGACTATCTCCAGATGAGCTTTAACAGAGCTTAATTACAAATTATATCCTGTAGGAGACTTTACATACACCTCGACGACAGTTCATGCAAATGGCAGACAATACTTGCAATTCTTTTAGGAGCAGACTGTAGAATGTCGACTCTGCCACCCTCGAAACCAATTGCATGGGAGGCAAGGTTCAGGCTTAACTTTTTAATTCGCCACCTTTGACGTGAAGAGCCCAATTTTCCCTGTGGCAGTGAGCCTCCTGTAGAAGCAGCTTTCCTGTAGAAGCAGCGCACGGGTTCTGGAGAACACTGCAGTGGTTCTGTGCCCTCTGTGCTGTTATCAGACGTTCGAACGGCCGAAGACTTGGAGTGTCGAGCTTCAAAGGAATCTGGATGCTCACTCGACTTCTAAACGGCTGATTATAAATGCGTGGGGTGGCAATCTAGCCGATAGATTTGAATCCGGCGGAATCCGTGGCGCGGGGGTGAGCTGTCCCTGCCGGACCGTTGGACGACATCACTTAATCATTCTACTGCAAGTTCCCTGACTGCCGCATCATTCTCCACAGATCCGCCGCCGTCATTTCTGTTAAAACGCGCTTCTCCCCGACTGGATGGCTCTCACGTGTCTACTACCCGTTCTTCTTGCCACGACCACCTTTTACACATCCGACTAGACCATCTGACTGGTCGACGTGGCCAGTCGAATGACCATACGACCGCTCAACCCATTCATTCATACTTGCAAACATTTCAAAGTAATATTCATGTAATTCGACGAAAGAAAGCGCGAGGCACTTACCTGTGCGACCGCGACATGATTTCTCAGGCTTCAGGACGACGATGACTAGATTTGCTTGCTGCTGCTTAATTGCACAGGCCCGGAGGTTCCTCTTCGCAGGCTGCTGATGATGAAGCTTGTGACTCGGCTGCATGTGCCCGCGTTATTATTGCATGTTGCAGGCGATTGAATGGTGTACACTCTAGTTGGCTTAACTGCTACGGGACTCCTGCAGGATGTCCTGTAGCAGTTTTTCCTCCTCGGGTGCATGCTGACCGGTGAAGACAGTGGCATCACGATCACGCTCGCAGGGCCCTTGGATAGCTGTGATGGGTATTGCATGGCATCTCAGCATTTTTTCATTTAAGAATCGCTTCCTTTTGATAACTCAATGATCTGTTTTGATTGTGCAGGTACTTTTATTGCATGTCAACTGGGGTGGTAGAAGGAGGTGACAGCAGTGTGTGATGGAGGAAATAGTAGCTTGCATGCCTCCATGTTGAACCTTGGTCGTTAGATCTCCCCACACAATGAATTCTGGGCCGACCAGAACTTCTACAGGAAGTTTCCTGTAGAAATACAGAACTTCCTGTAGAAAGTCTGCAGCTTCCTGTAGAAGACTAAGCTGTGATGAAATCGTGCCCATACCTTGGAGAAGATGAGTGTTTTCGGGGGAGGTGCTGGTGAGGTTACTGGTAGCATGATAAGGACCCTTAACTTTGAGTTGAGAGACCTCCTCTCCTTCATAGAATACCTGCAACCTGCATGCATTGCCACTTGTAAACTTGTTGTCCCTGTCTTTTTTGCTTATTGTTTTTTCTTTTTTCTTCTTCTTTTTTTTTTGAAAGACAGCAGGGGCGCCTCAATGAGGTTTTCACCCTTGCCATCTGCCTTAAGCGCCTCAGAGAGGTTTTCACTCAAGGATCTTTTTCAAATCTCTCTTTTTTTTTTTTTTTTTTGAAAGACAGCAGGGGCGCCTCAATGAGGTTTTCACCCCTACCATCTACCTTGGGAGCCTCAGAAAGGTTTTCACCCAAGGATCTTTATTTTTTTATTTAATTTAATTTTTGCTTTTTTAAGACCTTTCAGGGTATGCCCAAAACAGAGGCAGAACCCTTCTCTATGACCAACACTGATTTCTCCACAGTTTTGATGAACTCTTGTCTTGAGAGAGGTTTCCTGTAGATCTTCAGTCGATGCCCATTGACAAGCATGGGGATGGCCTCCTCATCAATGGTCCGAATAAGAACAGATCCATTGTCATGACATTTTTCCACTGCATATGGTCCCAGCCATCTGGTTCTCAGCTTCCCCTTGAAATCTTTATGCCTGGAATCATACAACAGCGCCCAATCTCCTGGCTGAAATTGCTTGTCATTGAGGTGTTGGTCATGCCACACCTTTATCTGAAGTTGAACCACTTCTGAGTGAAGGAGGGCCTGCATTCGGTGCTCGTCCAATCCATTCAGCTGCAATAACCTTTCTTGTTGGGCATGGCTGAGATCTAGGTCCAGCTGAGCTGCCATCCTCAAAGTGTTGTATTCAAATTCAATTGACAGCAAAGCTCTCTTCCCATAGACCAACTCATAAGGTGTGAAGCCGGTTGTGGTCTTCCAAGTGGTGTTGTAAGCCCATGTGGCCTCAACCAGGCGATCTGCCCAATCTTTCCTACTGCTGCTCACTACCTTAGTCAGAATCCCTTCCAGTGCTCTATTGGTGACTTCCACTTGCCCATTTTCCTGAGGATGATAGGGGGTGGAAGTCCTATGCTTGATTTTGTGATGAGCTAGTAGGTCTTCAATTAGGTTGGATGTGAACTGGCTTCCTTGATCAGTGACTAGCTCTCTTGGGTAGCCAAATTTGTAGAAGATGTTTTCTCTTAAGAACTCAGCCACCTTTTCTTCTGTTGCTGCTTTGATTGCCTTCGTTTCTGCCCACTTTGTCAGGTAGTCGGTGCACACAATGATGTAAGATCTTTGCCTCGAAGGAGGGTTGATTGGACCCACAAAGTCCATACCCCACTTCTCAAATGGCTCAAGAGTCACTTGAGGTTGGAGAGGCATCTCATCCCTTTGAGTCAGTTTCCCCATTCTTTGGCATCGGTCACATTGGCTGATATACCTTCTGACATCTTGATGAAGTGTGGGCCAATAGTAGCCTGAATGCAGGATTTTGAAGGCAGTCCTCTTTGCTGCAAAATGTCCTCCACAAGGCCCATCATGACAGGTGAGGAGGATGTCAAAGACTTCCTCCTCCCTTACACAATGCCTTAAGATCTGATCAGGGCCAAGCTTGAACAGGTTGCCCCCGATCCAAGTGAATGAGGCACTTTTTCTGATGATTCTGCTCTTCTCTCTTGAGGATAGGTGCGGAGGGAACTGTGCTGAAACAAGGTAGTTTGCTATATCAGCAAACCATGGAGAGAGTACTGAAATAGCAAACAGATGTTCATCGGGCATCTGGTCATCCACTGTTCCATCCTCATCTGCAGATAAATCCAATCTAGATAAAAAGTCAGCAACAACATTTTCTCTACCTGGTTTGTCAACGATAGTCAAATCAAACTGCTGCAACAAAAGTAACCATCTAATAATACGAGCATTCACATCTGGTTTATTCATTAAATATCTAATTGCAGCATGATCAGTATGTACAAATGTTTGATAGCCAGTGATATAATGTCGGAACTTGTTCAGTGCATGGACCACAGCCAAGAATTATTTCTCAGTTACAGTGTAATTCAGTTCTTCTTTGGATAAGTTTTTGCTAACAAAGTAAATGGCATACGGAAGTTTTTGTTCAACTTGTCCTAAGGCTGCCCCTATGGCTTTGTTTGAGGCATCAGTGTGGATGTGGAAAGGTAGGGCCCAGTTTGGACCTCTCAAGATTGGGGCAGACACCAACTTGTCCTTTAATTCATTCAGAGCCCTCTGACAATCGTCAGTCCATTTAAACTCCACATCTTTTGCCAACAGGCCTAAGAACGGCAAGGCTAGCTTGCTGAAGTCTTTAATGAATCTCCTGTAATACCCTGCTAATCCCAAGAAACTCCGAACATCCCTTACCTTTTGAGGAGGTGGAACCTTCTTGATGAGAGCAATTTTGTTAGGATCCACCTGTAACCCTTGGCAAGAAATGGTATGGCCTAGCACGGTCCCTTCAGTCATTGAGAATTCACATTTTTCAGGACTAAGGGATAGGTTCATCTCAATGCATTTGGTTAGGACTTTTCCCAGATTGGACAATGCTTCTTGGAAGTTGGACCCATAAGGAGTGAAGTCATCCATATAGATTTCCACCGCATCATGGACCAGCTCAGAAAAGATGCTCAAGACGGCTCTCTGGAAGGTAGCAGGAGCATTGCATAGCCCAAAGGGAAGAACTCTGTAGGCAAAGGTACCCCAAGGACAAGTGAAGGTGGTCTTATCTTGGTCTTCCGGGCTGATTTGGATTTGGTTGTACCCGCTAAACCCATATAGGAAAGAGAAAAACTTCTTTCCTGCCAGTCCATCCAACACTTGATCTATGAAAGGTAGAGGGAAATGGTCTTTCTTGGTAGCTTTGTTCAGTTCTCGGTAGTCCACACAGATTCTCCACTTCCCATTTTTCTTGGGAACCAACACCAGAGGGGACACCCATTCGCTATCTGAGATGGGGTAAATGAATCCGGCATCCAACAGTTTTTGCAATTCGTCCTTGACGATGTCCTTAAGGGTTGGATTCATTCTCCTTTGGGATTGCCTAACCAGTTTACAATCCTCTTTGATGTAGATGTGATGGGTGCAGACCGAAGGATGGACTCCTTTCATCTCCTTATAGCTCCAAGCAAAAGCATCTAGATGACTGGCCAACAGACTACACAGCTCCTTTTCCTAGGAAGGAGATAGGGAGGAGCTGATCTTTAACGTTCTCTCAGGGCCGAACTCCACATTCTTGACTCTGGGAGTGACAGGGTTGGTCGCACAAAGGTCCACTAAGGTGTTGGCTTGGGCATCCTCCACCAATTTTTCTAAGGACAGTGCACTGGGAGGTGGATTCTGGATCAAGGTCTCAATCAAATCATCCTCGGTTGGGGGGTCTCCCCTAGTGGTGTCTAGGGTGCAAAAAGGTGCTGAGTACACCTCATCCTCTTCTCCTTCCTCCAACCAAAGTGGTAAGTCATGCTCTAATGAGGGTTGGGCAGGAGGGTATAGGACTAGCTGCTTGGACATAGGACCATTTTTGATGGTCATGTTTCCTGCACGGCAACTTATGTAAGCATCTGCAGTGGCTAACCAAGGCCTTCCCAAAATAAGAGGATATCCAGTGAGCTTTGCCTTTGGTTGCAGAACCAAGAAATCTGCAGGGTATTCCCAAGAGTCAACAGAGACCAAGACATCCTCCACAATCCCTTCGGGAGTCACGGCGGAGCAATCTGCTAGTTGTAGGACTGTCGAGGTCTTCCTCAAGGAACCCTGAAGGTTGAGTTTGAGCATGGTATCTCTGGTCATCACGTTAATGGCAGCCCCCAGATCAATCAAGGTGTGAGGTATGATGGTGCCATTGATGTGGACATCTACTACAGGACTCCCAGGATCTAAATACTTTGGGCAGATGACTTGTCCCAACATAAGGTCAGACAGTTGTCCTATGACATTGATGGTGGAAGCATCCCTCTTTCGCCTGCCTGGGTGTCTGAAACACTTTTCCTTAACCAGTTTGTTGTATATTGGCACATCTTTGATGGCTTGGAGAAGTGGTATTTTCACACACAACTGTTTGAGCTCTCCCAGAAGCTCATCCTCCTCTGGGTTGGGTTGTGTGGTGGCTGTTAGTCTCTCAGGAAAGGGTGGAATAGCCTTTGGTTCACTTTCCTGTTTGTCTTCCTCATCCTCTGGGGGAGGAGGTTGGCGATCCGGAAGAGTCTTTCCAGACCGCAGATTGATCTCCTGGATCTCCACAGCATAGGTAGGGCATGAGGTTTCCCCAGTATATACCTGCTGGGCCTGTCTGTTGTTGGGGTTCGGGTTCGGTTGAGCAGGCATTTGAGGTTGCCTTGGAGGAGCAGGAGGTAATGGTTGTGGTTGAACTGGTGGTGGAGGCAAAATGGCGGGAGGAGTGTTGTACTGGGGCTTCCACCCCGACTGAGGTGCATTCCACTGAGGCTGTGGCTGGGCATGTGAGTGATACGAATGAGTAGTGGGTTGAGTATGGTACTAAGGTGGGTAAGACCATGGAGGAGGCACAGACCAGGAAGGATGAGCAGGGGGACCCCAGGAAGGCATAGGAGTAGATTGGTTGGGGCTGTAATAAGCTTGGGGTGCCCCTTGCATCCCCTGCTGGTAAGGTCTAGGTCCTTGTGGCCTCCTTTGGTTGAGGAAATAGAGAGGTTCGGTGGGGGCTTCTGTCCCTTGATACATGGCTTTAAGCCCAGGTAAGGTTGGACATTGGTTTGTGGGATGGTCCTCCTCGCAAACAAAACATACTTTAACCGAATGTAATGGGCATTCGTTCTTAGGGTGTTTCCTTGTACACCTAGGGCAGAAGATAGCCAAGGCCCTCTCGGCTTCTTCCTTCTTCTGCTGGATCCTGAATGTATCAAGTTGCATGGCAATGGTTTGTCTCACCTCACTCTTGAGATCCTCTAATTGATTTGCAAACTCATGTTTGGAGAAAGGAATACCAGCTGAGAGGAGGTTTCCTCTACCTCGTTTCCGGGCTGCCCTAGAGTGGTTTCTAAACACAGTCTTTATGTCCTCATAAGGCAGTTGGTAAATATCTTCTCCAGCTAACATGTGAAGGGTATCTAAGAGGTCTTCAGGGACTCCTCGAAGCAGGACCAACTTGAGGGATTCAAGGTCAAGTGTGCACCTGGCCCGTTTATAGCTAAGTTGGAACCTTTCCTCGTAATCCTCTAAGGACTCATCATTTCCCATGGTCATTCGAAAGATTTATCCCTTGGTTTCCTTGGACCTACAGTAGTCCCAGTATTTGGTATTGAAAGCTTGCTGCATCTGAGCCCAAGTGGTGATACTGTTCCCAGGTAAGCCCATGAACCAGCATAATGCTGCATCCTTAAGGGTTGAGGGGAAGAGTTTCAGCTTCTGCTCATCTTCAGTATAGTCATAGGTTCGACAAAGGACAGCAAACTCAAACAGGAAGGTATCAGGATCTTCAGTAGTCAGTCCATGGAAGTGAGGTAAAGCGGAGGGGCTAATGTTCTTCATTTTCATGTCTCCATTGGTCTCTCGGATGGGGAAGGCACCTTCTATTCTCTCATCTTCTCCCCTATTGTCAGCCATAGCTTCAGATGGAATGGTCTCTAATTCTTCTTCTGCTATAGGATCTTCGTATATCTCAAGAGGTTCACCTATAGGTTCTTCTGGATCACTGTCACCGAAGAAGAGAGAAGGGTGACTCAGTGATGTAGTGGGGGTGTTGGGTAAGAATTTGCCTGTTTTATCTCGATTCCTACGAGGCATGAAATGGAAAGACTTTTGATTGCTTTTGTTTTTTTTTTTTCTGGTACCTGCAAAAACTGAAACAGATTGATCTACAACTAACTATCTTGCAGAATTGAAATGAAAGCAGGAAAGAACTAATCTACTTTGCTCAAATGAAATTGCAGGAATGGAAATGCTAGTCTACGCTTGCAGAATTGACATGCTAATCTACGCTTGCAAAAATGAAATTGCGGAATTGAAATGTTAATCTATGAAAGCAGGAAATGTCTATGCTACTTTTGCAGAAAGGAAATGAAATAAACTACTTGGCAGAAGGCGAGAGTAGGAAAATAGAAGAAAAGCAACAATTACTAATACTCTGACGCTTCCCTGGCAACGACGCCAAAAAGATGGTGGGCTCCAGTATTGTAGCAATAATGCTACAACTCCTGGAGCTTCCTTCTCTAATTTTATCAACCCGGTAGTTCGTAACAAACTTGGAAGCGACGGTGTTGTATGCACAAGTACTAGCTCTTGTCGCAGCTGTCACTTGGTCAGCTGGCACAAGTCCGCTAGGGCTCAAGCCAACTTCTATGAGTTCTCAGAAGAAGCTTTTTAACCGATGAATGAAAGCTATCTCAAAGGAAATTAACCTACTGTAGGAAGGAACTGAAAGCCAACAAGAAATGAAAACCCTAGCAAACCCTAATTCTACCAGCTAGTCCTACTGATGCAAAGGTGGGAATGCAAACTACTGAAAGAGGTGCCATTACTTCTAGGAAGGTGAGATGCATGTGCCTAGACTACTTTGATCTAAAGAAAGCATATTTTTGTATTTTTGTTCAAGTCGTTGGAATTATTATGTGTGTGCTTTTAACTGGGTCTTGACTGTGCAGGGATAGATCAAGGAGGGAAATGCTTGGAAAAGGTCAGGAAGGCTCAGAGAGGGTCTAAGGAATCCCTAACATCCTTTCAGAGAAGTTCATAAAGTTCAGATGCTTGGCAACCGTGTTTACAAGCTTCTACAGGAAGTCTGCAGGGGTTCTACAGGATGTTCAGAATTTCTATAGGAAGTTAACTAATTCCTACAGGATGTTCTGCAATAGGATTTTTTGGGTGATGGATGAGTGGAAGAGGCTATATGGATGGACATGGAGGTAGCAGGGGAGCTTGTGATGGCTTATGGACAGAGAGATGAGATGAAGAGGGGGTGTGCAAAGCTGGTTGGTCTAGAGGAGGTTAGAGGAAATGGAAGGCCGAAAAGGTAGAGTCACGTGGGTGAGAGAAGAGTTAGGAGGTAAGTGGTCTAACTGAGAGATGAGTGGATAACCTAGGCACGGCTTAGGAGGATAGGGGAGTGAGGGAGTAGGACTGCACAGTGTAAATGAAACAAATCATCCATGTCTTGCACATAACCGAAATTTCATCAACCTATTCTAACTGTTTTTATGAAACCACAGAACAGCAACGTGATTTTGTAAGGAAACTCTTGCATGGTATTGAAGCAAAGATTCATTCCACAAGATCTGAATGCAGGGATGCTGCTACAACCGAGAACATTGCATTAAAGCTTGCATGAACATGTAAAACAGTGTTTTTAGTGGGTGGCACGGTCTGCAATTCCAGTCTCTAAACAGAGGTGGAAGTGAGCATGTAGTCAACCCTTTTTTTGGAACTCTGATTAACTCCAATCTCCTTACGCTAATCTAAACTACTGAAAGCAACTTTGTTCATAAGCCTAACCTACTTAATCACACCAAGAAGTTCAACTCAGCAAACTGTGTTTCCAAATGCATGTAAAGGAAAAGAAACACAATGCTGAAAGAAAAGTAACAATACAAAGAAAGGAGGCCTATTGCTCTCAGGTTGGGCCCAACCCCGAGAGCTATGGCTCCTCTAAGAACTCAGAACTGAACTCAAATCTGCCTGCTATTCATTAAAAGATAATAGTCATAAGTCAAATAACATGCCACAAATGGCTTACAAAGAGCAAAACAGAGCTATCAGCTCGTAATCCAGAATATGCAACAAAGTTTCAAAAGTCCCCATCGAAGGCTACAGCCTCATCATTTATACATTACAAGGGCCAAGCTGGCCTCCTAAATTAGTGGGGTTTGGCTGTCCAAACTAAGAGTAATCTGCTGCTTCCTCGCAATCCGTTTGGCTGCCTTCTAGCTCAGTGGTGGTGGCTATTGGAGCTCGGAGTTGGGGTGGAGATCACGAGGAAGGCCCTTCAATGCTGTGGACAACCTTCCTACAAAACCTCAATCCCATCTTGGTTGTCTCCTAGCCCTCATCTGCGTGGTTTTGCTCCATTAAATGTCAAAAAACCTGAAATAAACATGTGTTAGCCACCTAGGAATAGTGACTGCCCTCCTTCGTACAAATGACATGAATATACTAAAAAATGATGCATAAGTTATGAAAAATGAAGGGTTGAGCAAGGGTAGTTAGGCCAAATGAGCCCAAAATGTTACCAAATTTGGGGCTCATCACATAACACAATGATTTTCGGGGGAAAGCCACAACTAAAAACCCCTGCTATCTATATAATGCATTAGTCAAAGAACCTTGATGAATACAATATGCTCTACTAAAGCTTGAGCTCAACCTGCACAAGTATTTTCTATCCTCTACCTCACTAACTTCCTTTGGCCAATACTTAGCCAAATTTCCAAGCCTCAAATCTCTTAATTCCTTGTGCTCTTCCCTTGGGAATTAGCCCCTATTTAATGTGGAAATTCCTCAATTATGAATTGCAAAATCCTCATAGGCCTTCTTTTGACTGCAAGCACCATCGGTTTTATTTAGATTATTTTACAACGAGTAGTACACTGTCCTTGAACTCCAATCTCAACTTGGTCTTTCTCTAATCTGACATGCCTGAGTTAATTATGAGTTAATATTCTGTTTACTAGTTTATCACTGTAGGAAACACCCCACTATTAGATAGGTAGCACCCCACTACTGGACCTCCCACTAATTCCTCCATCAGTTGTAACTAGTTTAACTAATTTAACTCAGTTAGATTGAATTAATTAATTACAACTCAAAATAAACTCAACTAGTGCTCCTAATTGTAGGAGATACTCTACGTGACTCTAGTTAGACCCTCAACTCGAATTAACTGAGCTAACTAAGTCATATTAACTTAGTTAAATATTACAAGTTGTCATGAGATGTGGAGATACAATTTTATTCAAAGACAAATTAAATTAGGATTTTTCTCTTGATGTTATTTTTAACATTTCTTGTGGCTATTTTCAAGAGCGATATGTGCTTCTGTAATTGTGGTCATTTCCATATATACTATGTTGTCCATGTCTATCATCACATCATTTATAATATATTTATTTGAGACCAGTTCATAATTTGATATTTTTTTTTGTTCACAAACTCTGCACTCAAATCACTGCTTAAAAGGACATTATAATTAATACTAAATAAGAATTCAATCACGAAAGTAGAATTAGATATCCGAAAGTCATTCCTAATGTATATTCCAATATCATGTTCATAGCTACGAGATAGAATCTTAGTTTCAAAGTTCTTTTTTACATATATCAAACCAGAAAATTAACAAATGTACAAATGTTTTATAGAAATATATACAAAGTTTTTTTTCCTTGTAGTTGTTCTCTTGGATCTGAATCTTTAAGCGTTACATGTTTCTTGAATTAAAAATAGCATCGTTTTAGTTACAATACATAAAAAATATAGAAAAAAAACATAGTTGTATAATGTAATAATCAAATGCCAATAAATAGAACATAAAACACCTCTTAACAAAGTTATCACCATCTTTAACTTTATATGTTTTACTTATGTTCATTTTCAAACTCTAAAGATATGAATTAGATCAAATATATAGAAATAAGAAAAAGAAGAAGTCCTATTTTCATAGCATGAAAACAATTTAGTCCTAACAACGACACAATGCTGAAGTGCATTTTAGAAACATTTTTAGCACTCTCATGTTATCCAATTTTTGAACTGTGCACCTTATTGCTATAGGTCTATAATGTATAATGTATAAAATCTCTAAGCACTCACATATAGAAGGAATGATGCACAACTTAACTGACAAAAATGATACATGTTATGCAACTGCGTTCAAAATGAGCTTGTAGAGAAATTCCCGCACATCATGAAACTACTAGAACGATCACTGTATGTCCTGAAGAACAAATCATTTTGTAACCAACTCCCCCAAAAGTTAATCGAACATGCGTTGACAATTTGTATGTTAAAAACTGCATCATAAACACCTAGCCAATGCTCTTACGGACAACATAATTAGAATTAGTGGTTAGAATCGTCACATTTCCTTTTAAAATTTCATGATATGTTTTACCTTTCAACGTGGATACATTTAATTTGATATCAAGAAACACAATCAAAGCTTCTTCCACACCTCCACACTCTGCACTCCACAATACTTTAAATGATTAAAACATATAACATCTTTCGAACTTATAGTAAAAAGAACTACAAAAATTTGAAACATGAAAAGTTTGAGTGAGTAAGCGAAAGTGTCTCACTACTCTCTCTATATGGATTTGTCTAAATATTAAATACATTTATAATTTGACATTTTTCAATTAAATAATTATCATCCATATTAAACAAAATATCTTTCTAGTAAATACTAGAGTGTTGCACTAGAGAACAAACATGCCGAATAATTTTTTTTTTTCAATTAAATAATTATCATTCAATATTAAACAAAAAAAATGTCTTTCCCGTGAATACAGAGAAAGAGTGTTGCACGAGAGAACAAGTGTGCCGAGTAAATAAGAAAAACTTTCTCCATGTCCCTCACATTTAATATAATTTAGAATCTACTTAACATTAGGTAATATATAAAAGCTTAAAGCAAATGCTGGAAAATATACTTTGAATTAATGTCTATTTATTAAAGTATTTGACATATCCTTTACGTTAAATGATAGGCATGGAGGAGCTTTACGTATTTGACATATCCATTCGTGCCTGTAACAATGAGCTGTCCTTTACTGCAATTTTTGTTTTGTAGAACATAGCAATATTAATGTGGTCTGACAGGGGTCAATATAAGACGATACAATACACCCCGTAGTGATGAGAGAGAAAAAAAATAACGACATGTTATATTGTCTTATATCAGACTTATATCAGACCGCATTAATATTACTATGGTCTACGAAATAAGATTAGCTGTCTTTACAGTTTAACCATATATGAATTTAATTCAAATGTTCGAACGTTATCATGATTTTTCAAAAAGAAATTTAAACTTCATGAAACGCAAGTGTCTACTTCAATAATGTTTGCTACGAATTGTCATTGTCAGCTTGTCCTGCTACACCAAAATCTCCGAAAGCACAACATAGATGATAAGTGTTGTGTCACAATCTTTCAACATTTTCTGTCTGAAAAGCTGAATGGCATTTTTATCCGCTGATTAAATTAACCAGAAAAAAACAAGCTGGGTGCTGTCGAGAATGGACCTTGGGACGTATGAGAGGCGATTGTTTATTGTGAAATGTACTAAATTTGGGTAATGGGCAGGATTCTGATTCTGCTCATTTCCTTTTACGCAATCTTTGCCCTGATTCGATATTAGTGTGATTTTTAAAATGCACCTTTATTGCTGAGAAAAGTAAGGTGTTGTTATCACTTTAATTATTTATATCTTATTTTTGAGTATGTCTTTGTAATAATTTTGATATTTGTTATTAAGAAATTGTATACCTTAAAAATTTTAAGTTTTTATCTGGAAACATTTTCCTCAAAACTAACGTGAAACATTTTCCTCAAAACTGATCTTTAAAATAAAAGAAATTCAAAGTGCATTATGAAATCCCAACGTATTTGTCATGGAAAGATTCAAGAAACCCACCAACCTGCACTCCTCGTACAAAGTACTTCTATTGTGTGATTATCAATTTGGTAGCAAGTTGTTATTGGCGAATATGTTGGTGAATAACTATATTGCTGTTTGAAGTTCTATAAAAAGAAAAACTTATTTTATAATAAAAAATAAGGTATAGTTTAATTAATAGATAAAACGGTCTTTTCTAGAGTATTTTTTTGGTCAATTTTGCCTAAAATTTGGTAAATATTTTTAAGAATCAATTGTTTAAGTTGTTTAATGTTCAAAGGTCAAAATATTTAAGGTTTTTTTCCTCGTCAATTTTACCCAAAATCCGATAAATATTTTTAAGTATCAAGTTGTTTAATATGTAAAGGTCAAGTACCTCAGGGGCTTTTAGGGTGTTGAATCCATTCATGCATTCAAAATACATTTTAAACAACAAGAAATAACAATCTTGCTCGAACCTATATTGTCGGATTCCAGCCAAAAAAACCATTTAGTCTATTAATTAGACTCTGCCTAAAAAATAATAATGGTCACAAAATATGATCGTATTCGACTATCAACATTAAAAGACCCAACAAATGTATGTTGTGCAAATCCATAAAATCATAAATATTAACTTTCAACTTGAGACATATATTTCTAATCATTAACCCAAAAAATCATCACATTTACTTCTAATTAAATAATTTTATAACATTTTAATATTTTATAACTAATTTAAATTATTATCTATTTTAATTTATTATATTACTCATATCAATACCAAAATAAAATATTTCAATTGTAAATCACATAATTAACATTCACATTCTATTAACAAACTATCATATATACACTATCCTTAAGGCACCATTCGCAGGGATGGAATTTGATGTGGTGAATTGCCTATCATGGGGTGATTTGCTCGTCAAATACAATTTAAAATTTTACAAGACCGTCTAAGTTCTTTGTTGAAGTTGTGAAAATTGACCGAAAAAGTGTGAAGACTGTCAAATTTAATGAATGAGAAATTCCAACCCTGACCATGGGAAATTCCAACCCTGACCATTGGCATAGCCATCCCTTATTATATCCACATGTCAAGTTATATCTATATTTTTTTCCATTTAAAGTAAGTAATCACAAATATTATCCAATGTATTTGCTCTCATGATAACTTCCAAAATCAAATACAATATCTTCATTTTATATAGAAGGAAATGATAACACAAATCATTTACAGCGTACTAAAGGATATGTCTTTAAATTCATGGAACATTTTGTCACATTCAAACAAACTAGCCATTAGTTTGTGTGTTGCGTTTCATAGATGCGGAGGCCAATTGGTTCCATTATTCTAGGAGAAGGTTTTGGGGGTGGATCTCAAGCTACTATAGCAATTAAATACACATACTCAGGTGGGATTGATATCAAATCCCCGATAACATTGGAGATATAAAGAGACAAAATTTCGACTAATTAATATTAAGTCACAAAGTAACATTTTGTCATTTTTATTCCATAAGTAAGGATGTTGTAACATCCACATCATACATTTATTAACATTTAATAGGTTAGAAGTTAAACCTATCCAAACTGACATAGTACAAAACCACTGAGAATTATATAAAAACATATTAAATATATACCATACACTTCTGATCTCGTTATAACCCTACAAAATCATTTCGATATTTCCTTTCTTTCTCCCATTTTATCTCAATATAACCATCCAAATTCATTTAGATATTTCCTTTCTTTCTTCCATTTTTAAATTTGTTAATTAGTTGAAAAACAAAATTATTTAATTATACATCTAGTTTGTTCTATTAATCCATGCTAAAATTCCATAGCTTAATCTCTATTTTTCTTTATAGTTTGAAACATGTCAGAGTATTAATAAATTGAATATAAATATTAACTTAAAAATATTTATATTAAAAGTTTAAATTTCAAAGTTTAATTTTTTTTTTCTAATTTAAATTATGCTAAGAGGCACTCTACAACCCAGTATAAGAGAAATGTTGTCAAGTAACATTACATTTAAAAATAATAAAATAATAGTTACATTAAAACATTAAAAATAATAGTAAAAACAAAAAAATTTAATGTTGTTAATGAATAAAATACTCCAATTTTACTTTAATTTTACATCAACTTTATAAAGAGAGAAATTAATTGAGAGCTAAAAAATTTAATTTAAGTTTCAGTACAAGAAAAAATATGCAATTTATTTAATTAATATGGAGTTGACAAAAAATAATTCTATTGATATTACGTGATGTGCAATTCATTCTATGTTTAGTTTAGATATAATATTTTAAACAAAAATATATTAAAAACATAAATTATTTTAATGTTAGCCATAAGTAAAAAAAATTAGTGTCCTTATTAAACAAGTGTTGGAGGGAAGCTTAGTCCATGTCACTCAAGTTATAAACTAGTAATTGCACCAGATGTTGCAAAGGAAACGTCATATGGCATAAATTCGAGAAAGGCATAAATTTGAGAAAAACACTGACATATAGAAGATCACTGAATATAAAAGTTAGTAAACAAAATTTCATTCAGACCTAGAAGATAAAGATAAATCAATTACATTATACCAAATTTACACATGCTATAACCTTTCAAACATAGATTGCCTCTCGATCTTCAAAGATGCTCTTTCAAGTTCCAATAGAAAATATCTGATAAAAAAATGCTCTTTTTCAATATTAAGCGGTCTCACTTGATCAAAAGCTTACAATCTTTTACCACTTGTTATTAACGTGATTGGATTTGCCTTTGCTTGTTCTTGCTTAACTTCTTTTGGGTATTTAAATTGGTTTGTGACACATGAGGTTTATTCAAATCTTTTTTTCCAAAATGACAAATTCGAAATTTACCATTGGATGAACTAGCTTAAAGCATAACTACGAAATAGATATATCAATAAAGCTAGTCACTAACATAACAACTTTACACTATTCAATAGGAGAGAAGTGGACCTTTTGTTGTACAATGATTAAATAATTATTTTCGCTGATATAACAACTTTAATTCACTATTCAGAGGTAGCATGGTGAACTATTATGGTAGCAATCACAAGCTTTGTTTTATCCAACATGATATTTTACAAGAATTGGTTATGGATTTGACAAGATAGGGGCCTGTAAATAAACTTAAAAGGCTTTTCATGCCTCAGAAAGCATACTCTCTTCCAAATAAGTAGAAAAAGTTGCAAAGTGTACATTTGATGCTAAGATTGTTTCCTTCCACACAGGTTTGGTAAATATTTATTTCTCCTCTCCTAGTGATTTATGATCATGTTTCAATATTGAAGTGTCTCATTCCATCAAAATCTTGCAATCTTTTACATTCTACCTTACACATAATTTGATTCTGAATGTGTTGATTTCTGCATTATTGTATGTCAAGTTGCAATGGAGGAGAAGGATTGGTGTCATACATAAATTTCATAATTATCATTAAGTTACTCAAACATAATATATAATACATGAAAACAAATAAAAAGAAAAACAAAACTACAGATGTGCATTTTTTTACCTTTTCTACTTCAAGCAAATAATTTTCAATTTCTGCTTCACACTGTTCAATCCACATTCTTTAGAAAAGTTATGAGCTTGCACCATGCTACATGGGGATCCATCTTAGCTAAGACAAGGGAGTCAACCCCATGAATCTACTTTGCAATTTTATTATATGTAGGTTCTAATGCTTGGAAATTCTTACACCAAGGTGGGTATATCTACTAGGAACAAAAATTTGTTAAAAAAAGAAATATATATTAACTTGTGCAAAGCCATATGAAAGTCCCTTTTTATTTTTAAGGATGCAAAACATGGATTACTAATATGAATAACACAACCAAATTCAATTGCAATACAATAAAAAGCTAGAAGTTTGAGTGTCAAATCATCAAAAGCCTCCTAACTTCAATTACAATAAAATAAAGAGTCAAAACTTTTGAATTTTACTCATGAAAAATTAATGAACTCTGTTAATATTTTGTTTGGTTGTTAATAAATTTTAGGATAGACTTACTATTGTGGAAAAAAATATCATAGGTATCCATGTGATGAATTAATGGGGATTAATTTTTCACACCCTGTCTCTCTGTTTTTCGCATGCACTACATAATTAGTTGCAGCAGAAGAGGTTTTTCTTTACATGTTGCTTTATGAAACTCCTATATAGGCTTAGAGAATAGGAAGGTAGATCTAGTTACAACATACCTATTAGTCAGCAAAGGGTCTTGAATTTGTAGTTTACCATGATATTGAGTAGGTTGAATTCCTAGGTCCAATCCTTTCACAATAGAGATGTAGCAGTACAATATTAGGAATGGATGAATAATGAGAAATGTTACTTTTCTCATAAATGAAACTATGGCTCTACTATACCCCTTAAATGTTTTCACAATAAGTTGGGTTTAGTTTTATGGCTTAAAAAATTTGATGTAATTTCATAATACATGGTTGATTTGAGCCTAGAAGACTATTATCATATAGTATTGATAATGGGTGGAGTGTCCACTTAAAATATTTGTGAGAACAATTTAATCAGAGCGAAAGAGTATTTAATCTACAAGAAAAAGGCTATCAACTTCTCTCATTTATTTTAATATACAAAACTTGGATTACCAATATGAATAACACAACCAACTTCAATTGCAATACAATAAAAAGATAGAAGTTTGAGTGACAAATCATCAAAAGTGGTTTCTAGGTTCATCTCAAGTAAAAAAACATTTTTTTTCACTATTGATTCTACACTTTAGATTGATGATTGCATCAAAGATAGGAGAAACCATGAACTTGAATCAAATTCTTCTCGATTCCATCAATATTGGAACATTACAAAATGAGTCTATTGCCCTTGTCTTCTTCAACTAATTGTTGTTTTTTTCATTAAATTTTTCAACTTTGTCGTCACTTATGTAGAGAAGTCTGATACACATAGAAGAATAAAAATAACATTTGTAATTAATTCTGAGAAAGAAGAGGAGCATGTTGGAATTGATTTTGAGGGATATGTAACTCAAGGGGGTTTTCCAAAAGTGGAATTCCAATGGATGTTGAACCAATTGAAGGAAATGGAGATCGAATTGGGGAAGACAATAAAGACCATGAGGTGAGGAATGAGCCAGTTGAGTTGGAGGATCCTCTTGAAGATGTTGTTGACTCATAAAATAAAGGCCTGGAGAAGTTAAAGATAAATTTGGCCCTTGAACCTTAAGATAGAAAATGTGTTCACATCCATCATGTTCCTCCATTGATGAATTTGTCCCTACACCTGAAAAGTGTAGTAAAGTTAAATCTGGTCTTGAAATATGAAGCATAAAAAATAGTTTATTTTCTCAGCAATACCCTGGAATTAGAATTGTTCAACAAACTCCTAAGGAGAGTGATTATATGCAACATGATGAATGGGTGAATTTTTATGGATTGAGATTGGTTGCAAATGTTTATACTTTATTCCATGATTTCTCAAGCCAACCTAATTGTATTCTAGACATAGATGCTTATATAATAATATCCTCGATTCAGTTTCATCATTTAGATTAATATTACTGTAATGTGGTTGAAATATTTGGTTTTATCCAACTTCACAATTTGGTTTAATCTAGGTTGTCATGACTATCCAATACAAACCTCTACTTTTGACTATCCAATAACATGTGAAGTTGTACCTAAACCTACAAAGAGTGGATCTATTTAAATAATAATGAACAAAACTTTCAAATACGAAATAAGAAAAAAAAGAGAAAAAAATATTACTAAATTATATTCATGCAAAAAAAATAAATTATGAGAGAATACAATTCAATGCAATATATCTTACATGGCTAAGCTAATATAGTAGTGAATCTAAGCTAAATAGTTAGATAAACATCCACACAAACTAATACCAATTTTACAAAAGAGACCTTAGGCTCTATTTCTTAATTCCCTCATTGATTAAGAATAGAAATATAAATATATATCTAAAGTTTTATGAAGTGATTCTCGATAAAAGTTTATCTACTTTTTAATTATTTAAAATTTAAAATACATGCAACACATTCAAATTAACAAAAACTACATAAAATTTAGGCATTATAACATATAAAAAATGGGGTATTGTTATTTTAGTGACATCTATCAAAACCATCCACATTCTAGCTTTCACATTCCAACTTCCAATTAAGAAATAATTAACTTAAATCGTAATTAGTTCCCAGCAATCTGATGACAATGTCATTCTACTAGTGGGTGGTGGACATGTATTTCAATTCCAACATTTTTGGTGGTGAAAAAGTGCTTAACTATACATATCTAATATTTGAAGGAAGTGGATTCAGAGAAAGGGAAAGCTATGAGCGATGGTGATTTTTATGATATACATCAACTGGTGTATACTTGGAACTATAAAATACTATGCACTATCAAGGATGTAAAGTTCCCATCATGTTTATGATCTTGCCAAGTTCTAATCAATGACCACTCTTAATTCTCACTAATCAAGTAACCACGACATCTGAAATAGGATGTCTTTAAAAACTCAACCAAAGCGCAAACTATAATGCAAAGAACACGACAAAGAAAGTTGAAACATCTCCACGTTTAATTCTATCATTCATTATGAAGATAAATGACATTAAAGTAAATAATTCAAAGATTCTAATTAATGTATCATTTAATCTTTCCATGTTTGACATGTCACATCTTCAGCGGAATGATCTCAAGAAAATTATGTTTTCATTATGTTCAAAGTCATTAGACCGAATTGTATGAATTGAAAACAATTGATACTGCATATAACATTTCTTTTCCTTAGCGAATTATATGAGATGATGACCATATTCTGTGCGCTGAATATGAAGATGAACACATATATTTTTTTTCAACTATTCTAGAGAATAGGTTGATAGTGAAAGGCATTGGAGGACAGGTAAACCACGCAGGGGTTTAGGACCTTTTCATAAACCTAACTTTTACTGATAACATGCATCTAATATAATAAGGAATTGAGATCATATAACTCATTAGACATTTTTTTTAATAATTAACTTTATTAAAAAAATAAAAACATATAAAAATAAATCTTAACCATTAATTTATGTATACTAGTAAAAATCTTTTAAAATATATATTTGAAGTTTAATCCCCACCATCTATCTAGTAATTTTTTATAATTAAATTAAAATTCTCAAACCTAATTCTAATATAAATAAATATCATACAACTGTATAATTAAAATTTAGAATTATTACTTTATATTTAATAAAATACAATAACAACCATTTTCTTATTACCTTATAAGAATGAATTTATAAGTTTTATAAAACATACATTTATGGTTTTAATTTATTACAATAATGAATTTACAAGTTCTATAGCTTTGAATTTATTCCACTTAATAGAAGATAATTTTGACTAAAGATCTTCGACCATCATCGCCACCAAAATATAAAAGCATCCCTTAAATAAGTGAAAAATGTATAATCCTAACTCAATTTAAGCAAAAGAAAAAACAAAAAAATCATACATACAATATACACATTGGTATTTGCCTCATTGAAATATAAAAATAGTTAAATGTAAATTTTGTCAAAAAGATTGGGGAATGAGATTCATATATGAGGTAAATATTTGTGTCACATTTATATTCTCCCGCACATTGTATAATTTTAATTATAATATTTTATAAGTGAGGAGACTGCATAATTTTAATTATAATATTTTATATAGGTAAATATTTTTAATTGATTATTGAATTTAAAACTAATCTAATATAAATACAATTTAATTAAAACAATCAATCGAATACTCAATAATAATTCTAATTAAAAAATCAATCAAATACTCAATAATAATTCTAATTAGAATCTTTTACAATAAGGAAATCAATTTTTATTCAATATTGAAATTACAATTAACTCAACTTAATCGGAAAAAATGAAAATAAGTAAATAGATATTAAAAAAACGACACTCCACCCTAACATTGAACTAAAAACATCATATCTAGGGTCGACCTTTTTGCAATGTTGAACCATTTTTAAGTTTGAGGTAAATGTGTTTCTTTGATGTTTATTTTTTTTAATTTAAAAAGTAGAAATAATTACAAATTGAATAAAAATCCATTACTCGAACCCTAGAGTCAATTATACTATGAAATAAATAGAATTGAAATTTAATTATGATGAATTTATAAATTTTGGATTAAAAAAAATAATAAAGACCCCACCCAAAAGAGAAGTTATTTAATTAACCATAATCCACCATTTTAAAATAATAATATGACAAGATGACTTTGCACACATGAGGTCTATATTTGTCAAATATTTTCTTTCGGAACTTACTGTTGGCTTGTTGGGGCCTGACCCATGTATGGAGGTGATTTAGCCAAACAAATCCTGGCACCACAGGCCCTTTCGGCAATAGTCTGCGGACTGAGGTCTCACCCTAAGTAGTATGGGAGGGTGCTAGAACCAGGTTTCCACACCTAGGAGATGTTTGATGAGGTCAAGTGGTATGCGGTTTGACCCTACGCGCACGTCGCTACGCGCACTTACCCGTACCTCGCAGTTTGTGATGCTGCCTTCGCGTAGCCCTACTTGGGGGCCGAACGTTGTTATTACCCAAGTCCTTACTATTATTTCACTGTTAGTTTATTAACTTAGCTTACTTGCAGGTGTAAAGTATACTTAGCAATATAAATCATTCATACAAGTGTGTGTAGTAAATAAACAATATATTTGTAATTGATATCAAACATGTAATAACTCAAGAATAGATACACGGAATTCAGATAAAACTTCTCTTTATTATTCTCTTCCTTCGGTTACAGACTCGACTCTGCCTTGCGCACTCAGCTGCAGGGGTCTGCGCACTCAGCTGTGGACAACTAGGCCTCTGTGCACTCAGCTGCAGAGCCTTCTCCTACTCTACGACCCAAGACACACTTTGCACTTGCTCTATGCTTCTACTTCTCTATCATACTTCGCTTTCCTTCACCCTTTTACACTTAGAGCCTCGCTCTATTTATACAATCCCATGGTTTTCGGACCATGGGTAGGCTAACATTACATTACAAACTAGGGTAAACAACCCTATGACTCTGACATACTTCTGCACCTGTAATTCGTGGGGCTTTACAACATTATTCAGTCAAAACATGGGCTTTGAGCCCCAAAACATGCCTTGGGGGGATTCCATGCCCAACAGGCCCCCAACACAAACATTGTGACTCGCCCTCGAGTCACTCTGTCGGTGCGACGATCTTGGCATGGAGTCCCTCCAACTGTCCTCGAACTATGTTGATGTCAACAACACACTACGCTGTTGTTTGCTGGATCTGTTGCATCCTCTGCTCCATGTCTGAATTGTTTCCCCACATCTGTACCTGCATATGTTGCGTATGTTTATAGTCTTGCGCCTTTGTCCAGCTCCTCGGAGCGTGAAAACTGTGCTTCAGCCGGCTAGTCAAATAGCCGGCCCACTTGTGTAGGTCTTCAAGCGGCTGCCATTTTCTTTGCCTAGGAAGGGTTCTCCATTTAGTTTGACTAGCTGGACTGCGCCTCTGTCTATGACCTCCTTAACCACGTATGGTCCCAGCGAATGCATTCTGAATTTTCCCAGAAATTTTTCAAACTTACTATCATACAGCAACATTAAGTCATTTACCTTGAAGGTGCGCAACTTGACATGGTGGTCGTGCCAGTGTTTTTCATGTTGCTTTTATACCTACTGATGAAACTCAGCCAAGAACCGTTCTTCCTCGGGTTCTTCCAATTGCGCAAGCCTCTCCTCCAGAGCTTCACGGTCTGTCATCCCTGTGAGCTCTGTTATGCACAAACTAGGTGCGATATATTCCATCGGCATGACAGCTTCCACGCACTAACAGGAAAGGTGTTTGTCCCATGAGTTTCTTGTACATTGTCTTGTAAGCCCATAGTACTGCAGGTACCCACAGATCCCAGTGAGTGCGTCTCACATGGTGGACCGTGTTCAACACTTCGCACACCTTGTCAAAGGCTTCCCCGTATATAATCTTCGGTGCGCTTGGTCTTATCATACTCGTCGCTCACGCCCTCATCTTACCCGCTCCTGCTTGTTGTTCCTGTTTCCTATCGTGAGGACGATGTGTGTCCATGCAGGTTGCGTAGCATATGCCTGTACCCTTCTAGAGAGGTGGGCACACAGGCTGTTTCGTTCATTATACCTGGCTTCCATCCACAGCTAAGGCTTTCCAAACCATATAACCATCATTCTTCTACAGTCGCACCAGTTCTAAAAACTTCTTTGATGCATACCCCACCACCTTGCAGGTGTAGTGCGTAGTGCCCATTTCAGAGCATCAAAACGCTGTTGTTCTGGAACTTCTCTTTCATATTTGGTCAGGAATTCATCCACCGCTGTCAACCAATCATACGTAGGTAGATCCCTTACCTCTGTTGTCACGCAATGCAATGATTGTACCATCATGTTGCAATTGAGCATGGGTACCTCATGTAACTGGTTTTGCCATTGTTCTATTTCCTCATCTGAATCCGATGTGCAGGAGCTTTTGCACTTCCATGAAATCTTGCATCCATGGTAGGTTTTGCCATTGTTCTATTTCCTCATCTGAATCCGATGTGCAGGAGCTTTTGCACTTCCATGAAATCTTGCCATCCATGGTAGGATTCACCCAATCTTGTTCCCGATAGGTTATCTTGTAGATACAGTCTAGATCATCGTCGTTTTCTTCATCGTGCACTGGCTCTGTGTAGCGCGATCCTTCCGCAGGGTCTAAAGGCACCACTATGCGCAGTGACTTTTTCTCAAAAATCATTTTGCGCTTCTTCAGATTTATCACTCTGTTCATATCAATGGCCCAACCTATTCTCAGTAGCGTGGGATAGGGATTGCTATCATCGACAATCTCTATCACTTCGAAATCTGCAAGTGCGCTCGCATCTTCGATGTCTATTATTATTCCTTGCAATCTTCCCATTGGTAGGATCTTCTGCTGGTTCGCCATTCGCAATTGAATAGGGGACCATTGCAACGTGGGCCTGCCCATGCACTCCCATGTCTGCTTTGGTAGTACGTTCGCGTCTGATCCTAAATCTAGAATCACTTGATCCATTTCATATTCCCCGATTTGCATAGTCAATCTCATCTCCCTTCATGTTCGCGTTGTGTGCTTCTCGAGCTTCTGGACTATGCACGGTTCTCCTGACCTAGCGCACCTAGTGATGAGTTCCTGCAGTCCCTTCACAGCCTTGTTGTCACGCAGTAGCTTCATGCATGTCTCCAGAAAGGTAGTAAGCATTGATGGGTCCATCTCTGGTTCTAGTTTGTCCTTACTACCTGAAGTGGAGGCCTCTGTGAAGCTCTTCTTAGCTTCCATGAATGTCTCCTTTGCGCACTCCAAATCGAACTTTGGTTCCTTTGTAGGAGCCTTGCGAACCCAAGCACTTTCTTCGGGTTGCTTTCCCTTGTCATCTCCTGTCGTAATACTGCTTCAGAGCACGATGTTTACATTCAGGTCCTCTTTGCGCGGCTCAGACCTCATCATTTGCAGATTCTGAGTTGGGGGAGGTTGGAGTATTCCTTTATCGCGCAACCTCGCTATCAGTGTGGGGCAGTCCTCCATCTCATGATCAAACTGGGTACAATATAAACATGATGCTCTTGTCGGATTTGTACAATGACGAGCATAATGCCTGGCCCTCTGCAATTGTAATAAATCAGCTATCCGCAACCCCTTCCTGGTCCCATTCCACCTCGACCTCGTCCGCACCCCTGAAATCCAGTGCGCGCCATCCTTGTATTTTGATCGAGGGCTCGTGTTTTGGTCTGAACTTTGTAGGCAGGAGTCTGATCCATCATCAATTCATAACTTCTACAGGTGCGTTCATCATGGCCTACTGACCTATAGAAATTATAGAACAACTGTTGGGACGTCTGCGTATACTTTTGTAATAGGTGAAAGTTATCTATAACGTGGTTCCCTCCTATCTGACAAATCGCACACCATAATGCATGCGCCGCACTTGGCCCGGCTTGTGCATCTAGTCTCAATGGCATTGGCCCTCCTCCTGCTAGGTAGTTCGTGAAGACTGGAAAATGGTCCTTGTCGTGCCCTTGGCCCTTGCATTTTATGCACCATACCTCTTCGTGCCCCTCTGGACGAGTTGTCCTATCTTGTTTCAAACTTTGCATCTCAAGACAAAAACTTTTCAACTGCGTGTGGATTTGTTGCACTCCAAGGCTTCGGCCTGAGTAGATAACTTCTGTTGTGACAGCGCGGTCCTTACATGTGGCGTTAGTGATGCTACAATCCACGCGCGGTGCTTCCCATCAATCAAGGTTATGTTGGTTTCACGAATCATACCCTTCAGTCTCTAATCTAGCTCTCAGGGGGTCTCACCTGGAAGCATCACAATTTCCTTAAATTCGATGTTCGACTGTGTCTCTGATTTTGGTATGCTAAATTCCTTGTTTAGTGCAGCTTGGATATCCATGACCCCTACGTTTCGATTGTCATTGGAATGCTTGATGTACCATGTCAGTGCGCGATCCTGCAAGACGCTAACCAGTGTTGCCTTCTTGATATTATCATTGGTGATTCCTTGCACTTCCCATACAGCCTTTACTATGAACCAAAATTGGTACGGATCTTCGTTTCCTACTCCTATGAATACCGACAACTTTATTGCGCTCACCATATTAAACTGTGGTGGTGGCGGAGGTGGTGTGGGCGAAGATGGGGGTGAAGATGGTGACACTGGTGGTGGTGTGGGGGGGGGCAGGGGGTGGTATGCGCGGAATTCACTTCCTTATCATACTAATCACACTCGGTGAAACCCTCGCGAGCTCTTCCTTGCTTTCTTGCAGAGGTGAAATCAAGGGGCTAGTTTCTATCTCTGCACTACCTTCACTTCTATAGATCCTTCCACTTCGCGTAGCCCCAAACATTAATTTATTCGCATAACCAGCTTTTTACACAGTAGCATTCTAATCCAAGTGTTCAAAGTTTCAATGTACTTACCTCGTTGTCCTATGAGGAAGCGTCATTCCCCCTCACTATAGTTGACTAAAGTATCTACTGTGAACTCAATGATAAACCTTCCTATGATTCGATCGAGCCAATGGTCCACAGTGTGCACAATATTATCTTCTGATGCTTCTAGTCTGCGCACCAATTATGGAGTCCACACAATCGATTTGTCGAGCCTACACCTTCCTTGACTGTCTGCTAGCTTCACGATCCACTCATACAACTCAGAGGGGAAGGATGCAAAGAAAATTTCATGGATTTCCTATATAAGTAGCGCTCTAACCACTATTCCTTCGATACTCATGGATTCCTATTTTCCTGCTCCGCAAACTCGTGAATTTTTCTATCCAGCCACCCTTCAATTTCTTTCTTTGTCGGATTCCAATGGCATAGTCCATAATTAGCTCACTTTCACTTATTTATAAAAGTTAGTCACATAATTTTTTTTTTTTTTAAGTGAGCTAATTAGATTAAGTTTGGAAGGGGGGGGGGGGGGATTTTTTTTAAATATAACATTATCATTCACTTCCACACATTCACGCACTTCGTCGGCATCTTCAACAACTTTTCTTAAAAAAGCCATAACTTCTTCATCCAAAGGCCGTTTTCAGAGCCATTTTTTTTTAATCAGCATAATTTTTCGAGATCTTTTCATTGGAACACTTAGTTTTAGCATCTACAACTACAGTTTATATTAATATGGAAATCCATGCCAAGTTATTCTTGACAACACCAACTACTTCCAATGGTGGTCCTACATTGTGGATTTACTTAGAAGTAAAGGTATTTATAGAATAGCATTAGGCCAAGAAACCAAGCCTCAAGATTAAGACAAGGTAGCCAAATGGGAAAATAGGCAAGATCAACCACGTGGGTTGATAGGGATGTTTATTTCTCCAGACCTTAGATTCTATATCGCAGAACTTGATACCCTTAATGAAGCAATGAAACAACTCACTAAACTTTTTGGAATTAAAAATGAAATTAGAGTCCATCAACTCGAAAATGAGTTGTTTACATTGGACCCCAATAATTTTTCTTCGATCGCAAATTTTTTGTCCAAGTTCAAGACCCTTATACTTCTCTTGGAATGTGTTAAGGTTAAGAAAGAAGATGGTAGCCTTATCTATTCCATTCTTACTAAGTTGGGACCAACCTACTATGTGTTTGTTTCCACCTGCCATTCTATTAGAGAAGCATTTATTTCTCAAGGACAAGACTACAAGTCCCCCTCTTTTGATGCCTTTTGTGATTATTTAATAAAAGAACAAGAAAAACTCTTATATCTTAGTCTTCTTAATCTTGGAAACTCTTCTAAGAAATCCTTAGCAGCCCAGCAGCAACCAAATTCAAGGAATCTTAAGAAGCAGTATCCTAAAAAAAATGGTCCTAAACCAAACAAGGGTCCTAAGCAATTTCAGTCTCAAAATGAAAAAGCATTTCAACAAAATGATAAGGCAAATAAAAACAAAGGGAAGAAGATGATAGACATTTCCACTCTTGTAATCGAGATGGCCACTTAGAATCCAAATGCTTTAAGAAGATGGAAGCCTTGGAAGCAACAATGAAGAAGCATAACATCCATTTGGAGCACTCTTCAACTTCAACTTCATCTCCAGGGATAGCACTTTCTGCATGTGGTTGTCAAGCATCTTGGTCTGGTTATTCGCTAAATGTATCTTCTTCTTCTCATTCTCATGAGTGGCTCATTTATTCTGGAGCTTCTTATCACATGGCCAAAAACAAAGCCACATTTTCTTCTTTAAATGATTGTAACACCAAAAATATATATGTTGGTGATGATTGATCTCTTACTGTTGTAGGGACTCGAACTATTCATCTAGACAATGGTCAATTTAATTATGTATTATGTGTTCCAACCTTATCCAGAAACTTTCTATATGTATATCAGATAACTCATTCAGGTGAAGGTAAAATTGTTGAATTTTCACCTCACAATGTTGTAATTAAGGACCTAGCTAAGAGATCCTAGACAGATTTTAGCTACTAACATTGCTGATGATTCTACAAGGTTGTATAAGTTTAACAACTTTGGGTCATCAAATCTTCCCTTGGTATTTGTTGCTCATAACGATGAAGTGAGCAAACTTTGGCATGAGCGATCTAGTCACTTAAACTATCGCTCCCTTCAGAATCCATGTAAAGAAAATATGGTGATAGGTCTTCCAATGGTATCTTGCAGAGATGTTGTTTGTTCCAGATGTGTATTCGGAAAACATCATTGGGATAGTTTTGAAAAACATGCCTCTTGGCACGGCTCAGCCCCTTTACAGCTTGTGCATAGTGATTTATGTGGTCCACTTCCAGTTGTTTCATTCTCTGGCTACAAGTATTTATTAACTTTCATTGATGATTTCTCCAGACGCACTTGGGTACACTTCTTAAAACTCAAGAGTGAAGTATTTAACATGTTCTTGGTCTTTAAGGCCTTTGTTGAAAAACAATCTAGACATCAAATTCTTAAGCTAAGATATGATAATGGTGGAGAATACGTTAACAAAAAATTCATCAACTTTTGCACTGAGAATTGAACTCAAATACGACATACTGTTCCATATACTGCACAACAAAATGGTGTAGCTGAAAGGAAGAATCACACCTTAAAGGAAATGGCTAATTGTATGCTTCAATCTAAAGGACTTAGTCTTAATTTTTGGGTACAAGAAATTGACTGTGAAAATTACATAGTAAATCACCCTCCTACTAAGGTTTTAAGGAATATCACTCTAGAAGAAGCATGGAGCTCAATTAAACCAGATGTAAGTCACTTTCGTGTTTTTGGAAGTGAAGCATGAGCCCATATTCTAGATGAGAAAACATAAAGCTTTAGAACCTAAGAGTGAAAAATATATTTTTGTTGGATATTATGAAGATGTCAAAGGATATAGACATATTCCACTTAAGTCCAAAAACGTTATCATTAGAAGAGATGTAAAGTTTGCTGAAAATATATCGGTTTATGAGCCTAGTTCGAAGGATGTGCCACCTCTCTCTATCCATTCTACTTCTGAAAATATTTCTTCTTCAGATGATGATAGCGAGGATGACAATCCTCCCCCACCTTCTTAGGCTCCTCCTTGAGCTCCTCATCTTCCAAAATGGGTTCATCCTACTCGGGATATAGCAGGTTCTCTTGCTAGTGATCCTACAGATAAAAAATGTACACGTTCTCAGTTTGATAGAGCCTCTTCTTTACTGGGTCAAGCTTCAGCAAATTATGATCCTAACACCTTTGCAGAAGCTTCAGGCCATCTAGATTGGGACGTAACTATGAATGAAGAATATTGTTCATTATTGGCAAATGATACATGGGATCTTGTTCCTCTTCCAAAGGGACGAAAACTTGTTAGATGCAAATGGGTTTACAGAACCAGGTATGGACCAGATGGAAAAGTTGATAAACATAAAGCTCGTCTTGTTGCTAAGGGTTTTTCACAAGTTGAAGGCATTGCCTATACTGAAACCTTCTCCCCTATTGCCAAGATGAACTCTATCCGCCTTGTTCTTTCCCTTGCTTCCTCTTTCAAATGGGAAGTCCATCAAATGGATGTTAAATCTACCTACTTGCATGGGGACTTGCATGAAGAAATCTATATGGAACAACCTACTGGCTATATACAAATAGACTCCAGCCTTGTATGTCGGCTTAAGAAATACCTTTATGGTCTCAAGCAAGCCCCTCGGCCTTGGTATGCCAAAATGGATAGCTTTCATTTAGATATTGGCTTTTCTAGGTGTCATTCTGACAATACTGTCTACACCAAGAAAGTGGGTAAGTCCCTTATCATTCTTGTTCTTTATGTTGATGATCTTATCCTTTCTGGTAGTGATCCCAACCTTATAAACCATGTGAAGTCTAACCTTGAAAGGAAGTTTGAAATGACAGACTTAGGACACTTGCATTATTTTCATGGTCTTCAAGTCTTGCAAACCAAGGAAGGTATTTCTGTTTCCCACTCCAAGTATGCCTGTGATCTTCTACACCACTTTCACATGGAAGACTATAAGCCAACCCCTTCTCCCTTTCATTTTGGAGCCAAATTTCAGTCACTTGTACTTCCCCTGAAGTTGATTCTACCTTATATTGTCAGCTTGTAGGAAAAATTTTGTATCTGACCCATACTTGTCCTGACCTTTCCTTTGTTGTTCGCCTTATCGCTCGATTTATGCAAAACCCACATGAAAGTCATTGGAAAGCGACTAAAAGAATACTTTGTTATGTTCGAGGTATAGTTCAGTTTGGGATTCATTATAGTGCAAAAGCATCTCCTCTATTAGTTGGTTTCACTGATTCCGATTGGGCTGGTGACCCTAATGATCGGAAGTCTACTGCAGGTTATGTGTTCACTCTTGGTTCATGACCTATTACATGGGCTTGCAAGAAACAAAGTGCCATTTCTCTTTATTCAACATATGTAGAGTATCGTGGTGCCGTAGAAGCTAGTAAGGAAGCCCTATGGCTTTGTCAGATCCTGTCAGAGTTTGGCTTTCAGTGGTAGCATCCGACTACACTTTGACGTGATAATCAAAGTTCCATTCAACTATGCAAAGATCTAGTCCAACATCAGCACAACAAACACATTGAACTGCACATGCACTTCATCAGAAAGATCATTCATGACCATGTTCTTTAAGTGCAATATTGTTCAACAGATGATAAAGTTGCAGACATCTTTACAAAGGCTCTCACAGAGGTGAAGTTTACTAAACTTTGATTTATGGTTGGAGTTCAGGAAGTTGTCACTAAGGGGGGAAGGCTCTAATGCCTCCTTCTTTCTTCTATTGTGTCATATTTGTACATCCTTCAATCCTATCCCAAGTTGTTCTTAAGGGGGGATGTTAGGATATTCCGACACATAGAAAATAGTTAAGTATAACTTGGTCTAGTGTAGAGTTAAGTAAAGTGTGTTTCTTACTCTGTACTTTTGTAACTTACAATCCAACAGTCATGATATGTTGTAGACATGAAGTGATTTGACGGTTCATTCTCTCCTCAGTATTATCGACACTTGATCCATGGCTTAACACCCGATTGGTCCATGATCTCTATTTAAAGAGAATGGAGGGTCATTTGTAGGGTAACCATTCATGAGAGAAACTTATGTAAATTTTCATTCTTTTATTAATAAATTGCCTGAAGTGGCCACGTTGGCTTAGGCTGTGGATTGTTTCCCTCTTTGATGGTTTTAACCACATCAAGAACACTGGTGTATTGATCTGTGATCTATTTGTGAGCGATGTCCTTTGGTGTTATGTCTGAGGAACTTACCCTGTAAATTCCTACATATAATAAGCAGTAAATGAGATCATATAAAAGAATATTAATTATATATAAAATTTATCTTCTATCTAATTAAAGCATCATAAACATAAAAATTTGAATAACATGTTATACAATCTCTAGGTGTAAACATGTTACTTCATTACCCTTCTTAACAATAATATTTTTCCTTTGGATATCCATGTCCATTTCTACATTGGTCAGGATCCAAGGATGATCTACAAAATCCCAAAAATTACATTCGAACAATGATTTAGATATCTTCTTGGCATAAACTAAGTTCAAGGATCTTAAAGAAAATAAAAAACTCACTCAAGATTTCATCGCAAGAAAATCAGCATGTGCGGTCCTTCTAGCAACATTCGAGGAACGCGTTTCTTTGCAGATTCTGATATGGACGGCAAGAAGGGATCACTCGAATTTAGGTTTGTATTCTGTATTTTCTCATACATGACCATTGCATAATTCACTGCATAAAACATTGTCCTCTCAAAGATTAGATGTTACAACACCACTCTTGCACTGCATATATCAACCTCGTACGAGTACCTAGTTCCACTCAACATCTCTGTTGCAGAATATCCCAATTTCCCCACGTTACCGATGGCTATATTTTCATTACCTATAATAACAAATAATCCACCAATATACTACAAGGGACCGCAAAATGTATAAATAAATCTTCAACAATATTTCTGTAGCACACCATTCCAAATTGACATATCAAAATTTCCAAGTTTAAAAACCGAGGAACAGGGGTTTGCATTGTTTGCAATGTTTGATATAAAAATACTTGATGGTTTTACGTGTTTGTGAATGATGTTCCACTGATTGGTAGTATTGAAGGGATTGGATGAGAGATTGGATCTCTCAGAAATGACGCCATGAGCAACGATAAAGTGTTGTAGATCTCCTCCATCACATAGCTATGAAATAAACTATACATTCTTTGGAAAGATGTATTTTACCACTCGTTCCTACTAGTAGCAAGGAATGGGACTCAAGGTTCCTGGGTGTCCATTGGGTAAACAAATTTGCATTATAATCACCTCATTGAATGCACTATTGGTAGCGAGTATCAGTTTACATATGAATTTCTCCCTGGTCATGGTAGCAACAAATAACATATGTGCGTCATAACAACAAAAACACACATGGTAGCTTGGACACTTCAACACAGAAATGCAATGACTATAAGGTTTCTTCCTTTGGATTTGAACGCATGAACAACAATGTTGAATTCTAGAGCAAATGCAAGCTCAGGGCGTGAGTTGCAGAAACAAATGCAACCACAACGCGACAAAGAAACCTTTTGCTGGAGAACCAAGAGGGGAATAATCCTCTACATTAAGCCATAAAGAAATCGTTCAACCCATTATGTGCCCTAATTATTAGTTTTTTCTTAACTATTAGCTTCCGCCCATTAGGTTCCCTTAGTTTTATCTTAACTATTAACTATTAATGTGAGGGCCTAAAAATCTTCAATCATCTAACATTATTTCCGATGGTGAAAACCGGTACACTGTGGAAGATAGTGAAGTTATTCTCAAATGGAAACTCATTACGGCATAATTATGTTCTTCGAAAATTTGCATAAAAAATTATAACCTACATTGGTCAATGCTAAATTAATAATAATCAATAGGAAAATCAAATCCTATAGGTTTACTTTGGCAAGAACTAATAAATTGAGAAGTGAAGTGGATAAATTAATTACTTGTTCAGAAACAAAGGCTTGCACAAATTTGGTGGGTAGTAACCACTAATAAAACTACACATTTATAGTTTTACTCCTACATAAGTGTTGAGGAAAACATAAATAATGGTGGGAGGTAACTTTTGGTAGGTGTATTTATTTACATCTATTCATATCCATTTTTAATGCAAAGAATTGCTTAAATTATAGTGGAAAGTGAATGATGATAAATATTTTATCTACCTGAGTATGATTTATTTTTAAGGATTTAATTTTTGGATGGTTTTTCTGCAAAACTTAAGAAAAAAAGATCATTGCAGAAATATATAAAACTCATGAATGAATATTGCAACCATATTCATAAATTGTGTGTGCATCTGTAGAGAAGAGAAAGAATATTATCTAGCACAACCATATTAATAAATGTGGTTGATAAACGCCGATAGGCCCATATCGAGCACATATATCAATTATCAATAATATTAAGAATTAATGTTATTAATATTGTTGTGAATAATATTTTTTCTTTTGTAAACTTGGTAGTACTTTCTCTATTTATATTAACTAACCATAATCAAGTTTTTCCAATAGTAACAGGTGGCCTCAACCTGCCCGTAGGAAACCAGGTTGGCCACCTGTCAGCGTTAAAAGTTGTCCAAAATTTAAATAAGTCTTTTTCTATCATCCTTACAACATTGTCTATTTTATCTATACTGAATATCAACTTTGAAAAGTAAAAGCTACTCAGCATAAAAACAAAATTTTATCTAGAACTTTGTTTTACTCCTTGTCCGAGGACTCCACAGGGGTTGGGGCTTTAGTGCTGGATCCCGGCATCTCACTTCTCCTCATGTCCTATAGACTTTGCTCAATCCTACTCAGTGCCAGGTTGTTTCGATATGTTTGAATATGAATTGTTGCTATCTCTCTGAGGAGATCTGCTCTGCTGGGTTCCTTCACTTTGGTTTCCTCCTGTGCCTCCTGTCCTTTGTTTACTGCCTGTTCTTTGTTGAGAGTCATGGCTTGGGCCACTACATTCTTCATGACCCAGTATTGTTGGATCGTTTGTCTGAATAGAGTGTGGTGTTTGCGGGTGTTCCCCGGGTCTTGTACCATGTCTTCCCATTCTTTTGTGGGAATATCTTGGTTGGAGATATTGTCATTTAGTTCTCTCTCCCAACCTACTATTTGCACTCTGACCTCGGGTGGATTACCTGCCATGTACGCATCGATAAGGGTATTCATATGATCCTGTCCCATCTTTCTGCCTCTCTTACACTGGTCTCTGCTAAGGGTTCCCACCCCTCGGTGGTCCGTTTCCCTACTTTGCCTGCTCCTCTGTTGCTCTTCTTAGCCACTTCTTTTCCATCTCTCGCCATTCTTTCGTTGTCTCGGTTGCAATTTTCTTCACCCAATTCACTTTCCTCTATGTGCTTGCTTGCCTTCACACTGTACTAGACACAAATTATAATTAAACCTAAAACAATACCATAAGAAGTATCAGTAGTCTGAAGGTATACTTCCCATTCTATCTTGTATTTAAGTGTTCCATGTTTGGTCTCTTGCTCAAGTCTTGGCGGCTTGAGTTTGCTTTTCATTTCCCTCATATTTCCCCCTGATAGCTCTTGGGTTAGAATTTTGTAGCCTCTCAATTCTTCTTCTCTCATATTCATCTCTCCCTGTCTACCCTCACTTGGGTGGTTTACCTTAGAAGACCTACCGGGGAGTCTACAAAGGGAGACCATGTCCCTGTTCTGAACTGCACGAGGTTTCTTCATTCCATTCTCACACCTTTCTATAGTCTTCGCTCTAATTGAGCCCCTGGTTATCCTCTCAGTTTTACTCTGGATATTCCAGTTAGGGTTCTCAGCGGCCTAGATGTCCCTTGTCTTGGCTACTGTGGCCTCCAGGGTAGTTTCCTCTCTATACCAGCTACCTAAGTTTTCCCCTCCGTGCCTCAGGAGCCACCTGTTCGAAGTTATATTCCTTCTGCCTTCTCCCTTACCAGGTTCTCTCTTTTCTCCCCGGCCTCCCTCCTTCCCTCTCCGCACTTTCTTCAAGTGTGTTTCTTTATCTTTTGCTTCTTTCTCCCTTTCATCCTCATTCCTGATCCAGATAATGTTCCAAGTGACCCTAGTTCCAACTCTTTTTGAGTCCTGACTTTCCCAGGTCTCTTTCCCTAGTACCACTGAATTTGGAATTACTGTAATTCTAATGTTAAGGAAATGGAGGAATACATACCGTCGACTTGAGTTGACACAACTGCATCCACTGGTCTGTGTCCTTGTCCTGCATCCACCACCTTTCGCTGCTCTTACCCTTGCTCTCTCTTTCTGCATGAAACCATCTGCTTTCTCTCTTACCTTTTGTTTTAACTTGCTATCCCTACTGCCTTTCGTCACACCTCCCACCTATCCTCCTAATTTCCTTGCCACCCTTTTGCTCATTCCTATTCCTCGAAATGATGGCTCTCTGGCACTTCCAACTTTGTCCCTCATTAACTCCCCTGTGCCTCCGGCTCCTCCTACCATGGGTTCTTCTCTATCCTCCTGATCCGGATTTAAACATGAACACAATAAAATACAGAGATAATGATAAAGAAAAATATGCAGCGGAAATAATACTTCATTTCATTAATGGAAAATACTGAAATATGCTTACAAACAATAATGGAAATAAACCAGCTAGGGTGATGGTAGCTTATCTCTGAGAAGAGATGTGGTGGCTACATGCCTCTGAACTGTTCTCAACTGTGTTACAATGAGGCTCAAAGGCCTATTTATTGTTGGGAAACAATGGAAAACCCTTCACATTCCAAAACCTAACCCTAGAAGATGAAACGCCAAATTGTGGGCCCCGTTTTTAAGTAAGTTGGTACATCAACCCCCCGGGGTCATGAATTGGTCGTATTATCTCCGTTTGATGCGTATGATAGCCCGTTGGAAAGATCTCTTCGAGGATTGCGACGGAAAAGACGATTTTTTTATAGAAAAATCGCTGGCGGTGGATTTCCAAAAAAACGTTGTTTAGGGCCTCAAAACGGCTCTGGAAGTTTAGGACCCGAAAAACTGCTAAAAATAGTAAACTGTGCTATAATTAAGGAAACTGAAAAACTGAAAGAGACAGTTGTGGGGGTCCAAATAGGATAGGTGGGTGGCCACCAACATCCACCTGGATCATTCCTCCCCCCTTAGGAAGCAATGGTCCCCATTGCATTGAGTTCCTCTCTGAGATGAGGAAGCTTCTGCTAAGCTGGGTCTCTGGTGAGCTGTTCTGCAATCTCTTATGTGTCCAGAAATGGTGGGAAGCATGGTCGGCGACGGTCCACATTGAACACTCGGTGCAAGCGAAGGAATGGAGGAATGCTGTGCTTCAAAGCATTGTTTCCCGTAGCCTTGTTACTGGTGTAAGGACCAAGTCGAAGTGGTCTGAGTTTCTGATGGGTTCTAGTAAGGCGCTCCCTCTGTAAATGTAACCAAACTTTGTCACCCACCTGAAAATTTTGTGGTACCCCTCTAGGTAAGGAGAAGTCATTCATGTGTTCTGTCACGACTGTATCCCTCTGTTGCTGCTGCTGTGTGGAGGAACCCTTCGCGGGGGTCATGGATGTAGCAACGATCTTCCCCTTACTTTGGGAGCGAACCAGACAGAAAATAAATTTCCTAGTCTGTGAGATGAGCTTGCTTCCTTTCTTAGCAGTGATCAAAGAGGTGGCGGTAGGTGGGGCTACCTCCGGTATCCTGTATAATGAATTATCTAAAGAAATAATGACAGCGCGAGGCCTTGACTCATACAGAGCATGTCGCCTCCACAAGTATGGCTAGCCTAGTAGTACATCACAAACATCCAGAGGTGTAACATCACACAATACCTCATCTGTGAAGGGCTTGATGTTGTAGGGAAGGCAGCACTACTGGCGAACTTTGAGATCTCGTCCTCCATGAAGCCACCCGATACTGTATGGCTGTGGGTGTGGTGTAGTTGGTAAGCCCAACCGCTTCACGACCTCTACTGAAATGAGGTTCTTTTGGCTGCCACTGTCGACAATGAATTGCAACGACGAACCCCTCACCCACATCTGTGAGTGGAAAAGACGTTCCCCCTCCTCTGGATCTTCGGGCTCATTTTTCTGGATCTTGGCGGTGGCAACAGTGACGCTGGGCTCTACATCAATGATCTGCTTCCCTTTTCCATTCCCCTTGTCAGGTTCTGGCTCAGGGTCGGAACATGCATCTGATTCGGAAGCCTTCAACTTGGCCACCTGCGACTGCTTGGTCCGACACTCGCTTGTGTTATGAGTGGGACTTTTGTGGAGCTCACACCACTTTCATGTGTCCTTCTTCGGCTTCGTGGTGGTGTTCTTTTCTTGCGGCTTTGAGGGGTTTCCTTAGGTCACACCGCGTTGGCTTTGTCCTTTGGGCTTCGGATTTGCAGATCCAAAGTCTCGCTTCTTTTGTTTGAACTTTTGCTCGATTTTGACAGTGTATCGGTATGCTGTGCCGAGTGAGGAGATGTTCAAGAACTCCATCTCTTCCTGGATGTATCTGTGTAGGCAGCCGCGGTATTTGAGTACCAGATGCAGCTCAGAATCTTTGATACCCAATTGTGTGCGAAGGGTATGAAAAATGTTTGTGAACTCCGGCACATCTTGGTCTTGTCCCTGTCGCAGTGTGGTCCATTTGATGTATTTGTCCTCATAACTTTTGACAGGGTAGTATTGCTCCTTGATGGCATCCTGAAAGTCATTCCAAGTGGACGCAGCTGAAAATAGTGAGCCTGTACTTTCATCCTTCTGCTCGCAGTAGGTTTCCCACCAGTCCTTGATGTGGGGGGCTACTTTGAGAAGAGCGAAAACAATCTTTTCCCGACTTGAAAATTCATGAACAGAAAAATACCCATCTAGCAGATTTAACCATTTAGCTACGAAATCTGCATCTATTTGACCCTCGAAGATGGGGATTTCAAAATTAACTTGTACTTTAAAGGGTGTGGCATTTCCAGAGTGGCTGTTGGAAGCCGATGCGTCACCTCTGGGTAGTCGCTGAAGGATCTGGGCAAAGTTGTCCATCATCGCGTTACTTTGTCGCTCGAGGGCTTCTTCGAGCAAGATTTTGATAGGATCTCCTGCCCCCTCGTTTTTCTTCTCATCCGTCATGGGAGATCGTCGAGATTTATGAGGCTGGTCTTGCAAAGATTCGACTAGTTCAAGCCCTAACTCCTTATATCCCGACCTCGTTGGGGACATGCAAAGAAAAAACAGAGGAAAGCAGACCGCTCTGATACCACTGATCCGGATTTAAACATGAACGCAATAAAATACAGAGATAATCATAAAGAAAAATATGTAGCGGAAATAATACTTCATTTCATTAATGGAAAATACTGAAATATGCTTACAGATAGTAATGGAAATAAACCAGCTAGGCCGATGGTAGCTTATCTCTGAGAAGAGATGTGGTGGCTACATGCCTCTGAACTGTTCTCAACTGTGTTACAATGAAGCTCAAAGGCCTATTTATTGTTGGGAAACAATGGAAAACCCTTCACATTCCAAAACCTAACCCTAGAAGATGAAACGCCAAATTGTGGGCCCCGTTTTTGGGTAAGTTGGTACATCAACTTCTCGGGGTCGCGAATTGGTCGTATTATCTCCTGACGCGCATGATAGCCTGTTGGAAATATCTCTCCGAGGACTGCGATGGAAAAGATGATTTTTTGACAGAAAAATCACTGGCGGTGGATTTCCCAAAAAACGTCGTTTAGGGCCTCAAAACGGCTCCGGAAGTTTAGGACCCGAAAAACTGCTAAAAATAGTAAACTCTGCTATAATTAAGGAAACTAAAAAACTGAAAGAGACAGTTGTGGGGGTCCAAATGGGATAGGTGGGTGGCCACCAACATCCACCTGGATCACCTCCTGCCACTTGCTGGCATCAATCTGCCCGCGCTCTCGCTGGCTCCCATGCCATTATTGTCAATAATATTAATATAAATATAAGAACCATATTAATAATAATTAATATTATATTATTACTATTATATTAAATAATAATAATTATTATATTATTACTATTGTATTAAATAATAATAATAACAACAACAGTTATATTAATAATCATTTAATAAATAATAACGAAGTTATGAAATCAACATTTAATAAAAATCAAACAACAATTTAAATGTGGTTGATACGAAATTCAACTTTAAACACTCCACCAGAACACAGTTATTAAATGTTAGCCTCTTCCAAAACACATTGAGACCAATGGCAAAAGCTACACCAATTCAAATCTACAGGATAATGATCATGACCATTCACACTTTCCAATCAATACCTTCTCGCATTGTTTTGCATTTTTGTATAACGTTGAAAATAAAAAGGTGTTGAAATTCGTAAACCATCTATTGATTTCACTCTTGATACTATTGTAAATGTCAGACCCTACCTCTCTCTGTCTCCAATATCTATTGTGGCTCGTTGCAAGAGAATAATATTAAACCTAAGGAATAAATACTATAAACCCAAGATATAAAAATTGTATGATAAATATTATAAACCCTAAACTAAACATGGTTGACCATGATTTACCATCATTGATTTTCATATTGAGATGATATTTGTCACAATGTGACGTTGCACCATGGTTGATTTTCATGGCACGTTGTGACAATGGACCATCATTGACCATGGATGACCATGATTGTAAACCTAAGGGATTTATATTAAACCCTAGGATTAATATTATAAACCCTATGAATAATATTATACCCTAAGAATATGAATCAAATAAACCTAAAGGATTGATATTATAAACCGAAGGGAATAATAAACCAAAGGGATTAATTTTAAAACCCAAAGGTATTATAAACCTAATGGAATAATATTAAACCCAAGGGATTAAAAAACCAATGGATTGATAATATAAAGCAAAGGGAATAATATTAAACCCAAGTGATTAATATTATAAACCCTAAGATAAATATTTGTCACAATGCAACGTTGGAATATGGTTGACCATGATTGATTTTCATATTGAGACAATGTTTGTCGTAATGCAACGTTGGACCATGGTTGACCATGATTGAACCCAAAGGTATTATAAACCCAAGGGAATAATATTAAACCCAAGGGATTAATATTATAAATGCAAGGTATATAAACCTAAAGAGATTGATATTATAAACCTAAGGGAATAAAAAAACCAAGGGATTAATACTAAAAACCCAAGGGATTAGAAACCCAACAAATTGATAATATAAACCCAATTGAATAATATTAAACCCAAGGGATTAATATTATTAAATATTATAAACCCAAGGGAACAATAAAACAAGGGATTATAAATCCAAGGGAAAATATTAAACCCAAGGGATAAATATTATAAACCCAAGGAATATAAACTCTAAGATAAATATTATAAACCATACAATAAATATTTGTCATAATGCGATGTTGGAATATGGTTGACCATGATTGATTTTCATATTGAGACAACTTTTGTCACAATGCGACGTTAGACAATGGCTGACCATCGTTGACCATGGTTGATCTCCATATTGAGACAATCTTTGTCACAATGCAACATTTGACCATGGTTCACAATGGATGACCATGGTTGTGAGAATGTGACGTTGGACCAAGAGAGAGCTTTTTTCATATTGTGGCCATGGTTGACCACGGTTATTGACCATGGTTAACAACCTTTGTCACAATGTGACGTTGGAACATGGTTGACCATCATTGATTTTCATATTGAGACAATCGTTGTCACAATGCGACATTGGTTTATTTCCATATTGAAAAAATATTTATCGCAATGTGACGTTGGACCATGGTTAACCATGATTATAAACCCAATGGATTTATATTAAACCCAAAGATTAAAATTATAAATTCTATGAATAATATTATACCCTAGGAATATGAAGCCTTAAATTAATAAACCCAAGAGATTGACATTACAAACCCAAGGGAATAATAAACCCAATGATTAATACTAAAACCCCAAGAGTTTATAAACCCAAGGTATAAAAACCCCAAGATAAATATTATAACCCCTAAAATAAAAATGGTTGACCATGGTTTACCATCATTTATTTTCATACTGAGACAATCTTTGTCACAATGCGACATTCGACCATGGTTGGCCATGGTTGATTTTCATATTGAGACAATCTTTGGCACATTGTGACATTGGACCATCATTGACCATGGATGATCATGATTGTAAACCCAAGGGATTTATATTAAACCCTAGGAGTAATATTATAAACCCTATGAATAATATTATACCCTAGGAATATGAACCCTTAGATTAATAAACCCAAGGGATTGATATTATAAACCCAAGGGATTAATTCTAAAACCCTTGCATTTATAATATCAATCCCTTGGGTTTATTAATTTTGAGAGGCGACATTGAATAAATTGCAATGCAATGTAACATTGCGACAATGAGTATTAGATAAATTGTCATGTTGCAACAATGTTTGTCATAATGTGACGTTGGATTGATTTTTGCACAACCACATGCCACTAAAAACGTCATACTCAAATCCCTTTCAAATTATTTCGTTAGAAATCTCACATACATCATGAATGCTAACATTTAGGCAATGCAAGGAATTAAATTGTTTATATATATATATATATATATATATATATATATATATATATATATATATATATATATATATATATATATATATATATATATATATATATATATATATATATTAATTTAAATGGTTTATAAATTATTATTTTATAGTATTTTTTAATGAAAAAAATTCAAAATATAGTGCAAAATCTTAAAAACAAATGAATAATAGATAATGAATTTTTCAAAAATAAATTCATATAAAATAAAATGAAATGAAATAAACATTTGTAAATTCATAAATTCATTTACTATAATCTCATTTGAATATATTAAATTTTTAAAAAATATAACACATGAAACATTATTGATGAAATTTTAAATCTATAAGGCAATGGAAGGAATTAAATTGTTTATAAATTATTATTTTAAATTTAAATGGTTTATAAATTATTATTTTATAGTTTTTTTTTAATGAAAAACATTCAAAATATAGTGCAAAATCTTAAAAACAAATGAATAATAGATAATGAATTTTTCAAAAATAAATTCATATAAAATAAAATGAAACAAAATAAGCATTTGTAAATTCATAAATTCATTTACTATAATCTCATTTGAATATATTAAATTTAAAAAATATATAACATGTGAAACATTATTGATGGAATTTTAAATCTATAAATTTACAATTTTTTAATGTATGATGTATTTAAAAAAAAAAAAAAAAACACTAATTTTATATTTTTACTTCATCTAAAAAAAAAAAACTAATTTTATATTTTTACTTCATCTAATTTACTTATAATCAATTTACAAGATAATGCATTTCAAATTTTAAAAATAAAAATAAATTTCAAAACACCAACCATAATTTCTAAATTTATTAATCATGGAGGGACTTATCATGGAACTTATTAATATAAACAATGTACTTCATAAGTAAAATATTTCAATGCCATATTAAGTAAAATATTTTAATGTCAACTAATATGTACAATAAAAAGAAATAAATTTTCATGATTAAAACATTTTAAAACATTTCAAGTAATGTTATTATTTTATATTTGGGCTATATTTTTTTGTCTATTTTATCTTTGAGATGCAAACATTTTTTTTTCAAATTTTGAATTTAAGAAAAAATTACCAAAGAGGAAATTATATCACTCTAAACACTTCTTAGATTTGTGATTAAAATAGATCAATACCGATCTTTAAAGAAAAAACTAATAAGATCAGCTTGCAATTTGAAAATTTGTTATTAAATGATTGCTAATTAATTTTAGAGCAAAAATTCATTCATGCTACTTTACCTAATTCTACAGTAATCCTACATTGATAACACAGGACAACCCAAATTCATAGCTAAGCTATTTTTATACATTTGTATTTGAAAAGTAAAGAAATATTCCATAGAGCACTCCTTCAAATCATTAACATCTAAACCACACTCAATTACTAAATTTATAGCAGACACATAATTGATCTCGTGGAGATTCGTGGCATAAGCTGGTCAAACCTTGTACTCCTCATTTGTGTGGTGACACATATTCCTCTCGAGAGTCAAGGGCCCATAAGTCAGCCTCATGATCCAATATCAAATTCCCAAACTTCTCATAGAGGTTGTCCATGTTAAATTTGCCACTATCAAACACCTGAGAAAAAGTACAAATATATGTATGTTCAGATACTGGTAAAGTAGACAGGGAAGTAAGTTGTTGCCACAATTATAGGAAAATACCTTGTTATATATGGTATGGAAAAATTTGTTATTAATCAAAGAAGACGTAGCATTCACAACTTGTAGCCCACATTCTTCCAGCATGAGAAGAATATTGGAGTACACAATTTGATCTTCAAACACGTTGAGGGAGATCTTAACACTAGAATGGATGGAATTTATTTGCACCATAGTGAAGACGTAGGAAAATACCTTGTTATATATTTTCTTATATATAAATGAATGTTATAAATAATAATGAGGAACTTATCATGGAGGAACTTATTAGAATTGGAATAATATCAAATCCCTAGGAGAACATTTTGACTTATTAAAATGACATAAAAATTAAAAAATACAAAAACAAGGAAAAAATAATATTAATATTAATAATTATAGTTATTAATAATTTATAATTAGACCAGCCTAGATCTATCTTAACTCTAGATCTATGAAGTTCCGAGAGGGATCTAATCACTTGAGGTGAAAATAGTTCCTCATGTTTTGCACTCAAAAAGAGGTTTGCACTTCGATAGATTTGATCCTTCTTTGCACTTAATAGATCTGGAGTTAAGATGTATCTAGGTTGGTAATATTAACAAAGTAGGCCAATAGTGAGAGTATGATTATTGATTTTTATAATGCTTTTAATTAAAACTAACCAAATATGTATATTCAATTATGTTTTTATTAGAACCGACATTTTTTTTATTTACAATATATTTTATTTTTATTCTAAAAGGGACACTTCCTAACTTGAGGTTGAACACAAACAAAATCACACATAGCCCTCATATTGGGCTTAGAATGCGCCTCCCAATGAAAAATAATAAGTCATTTTAGCTTAACAAAAAATTAAAATAAATTATATGAAAAACTAGAAAAACTAAAAACATAACATTTATGTATTTAGTTTATGATAATTATTATCATTTATTTTTATGTAATGATAAGTATATTATTATATATAATGATAAAGACACGATGATATTTTTATTTAATTTGGTATTATTGTGGGATAATAGAGGAGAAGAAGTAATAAGTATGAAAATTTTATGAATTTATTAAAAAAATGAAACAAAAAATTAACAATAATGTAAGTAGTTTAGGAAAGGTAATTTATGTATAAAAAAATTGTGTAATGTTAAGTTAATAGGTATGATAATTAATGTGATGTAGTTATTTGAATAAAGTTTATTGGGTTAGCAATAGAAGCTATTGTGGCTGATGGGGTGCTTTTCCTCGTCATAGCCCCATCAGAGAGAAAGATTAACATGCTCAACTATGGAATGCAGTACAAGTTGGTGGCCCTAGGAATGAGAACCAAGCTCTCCACTTGTCACATCATTGTCCTTGTGTGGCATATTTTTGATTCATCATTTAGGGTGTACCTACCCCGGTCCCATCAGCATAAATGCCCAAAGGTGGTTGCAAGTGTAGTGGAGTATGAAATTCTGTTTTCTCTTCACATGCATACCTTAGTAGCTGCGAGGGAAATACTCTCTCATGGCGGATTGGTTGTGGGAGGAGGAGATCCTGACACAATGTTCACAAAGCTCATTCATGAGCATATAATTGATGGCTACTCCATGCTTGTTAAAGAGTGTGCCCAAGCATACACTTTTCCCTACATGAATTTTGTCTACCTTAACTTCTCCCTTCAATGGCTCAACCCTCTCATGTTTGTGCCTTATTATATATGCATGAGAAGTCTTGCAAGGTGGTGGCATAGTTATGAAGTTGATATTATTGAAAAGGATCTCAAACCATCATGTTGTTCATGGTTATGTTGGATGGTCTGTTGGTGGGTCTCTTTTTGGAAACCAGGAGATTCATCTATTTGCTCTTATCCTTCCTATTTCAGGTTTTGTTCATGTTTTAAACTCAAAGCTTTTTGGTATCCCCTATATAATTCTGTAAATTTACCAATTGTTCAATTTTTGTGTGCTTTTTCTCCATAATATGGGTACCGGTCCCTCTTTCAAATTGGTGGCCATATTAGCGTCTTTGTCATCTCAAGTCCTTGATGCTGCTGGAATCTCTTTCAACTGCCCAATATTGGTTTGTGGAGTTTGGTACCCCGACACCTTCTCTATTTGGTTTTGATATTGTTATTTGTGTGTCTAGGCTCACAAGTAGTCTAAGGTTGTTGGGCCTTCAATCTCTATGTATCTCACAACTCGTGGTTTACTGGGAGGTACGTTTTATGTTCTTATTAAAATTGAGTTGATTTCTTCTCCACCCCATTTTTCTTCAAATAATAGATGAAGTCCTCTTCTTGTGGGTACCTGCTCTCTATACAACATTAAATCTACCTAATTGTGTGTCATTCATTTCATGTCATTCAACCATTTACCCCTTCTCCTATGTTATTATGGCCCTGCGCCAAAGATTTCCCACTCACCATGGTGGTTGTTTCCAGGAAAAATAGTGTCTTATCAAATGAATAGTCCTCTGGGTTTAGAAGCTACCCTAAAAACAACAGTTTAACGCAATTCAACAATTTCTTCTATGTGCAACAGATAAGAGAAAGATAATGGAACCAACCTGGAACTTCCGCTTAATCCCTTGCTTGATCTCTCTCCCCCTTGAAAGAGCCCGCAACTCCTCCTTGTACTTAACCCGCTTGGAGAGTACCTGCACAAGCATAGTAACAAAGAACCCAAGCATCATGATCTATTACAACATAAACATTATAGAATCAGATATATAATGAACAAATGATAGCATTCACAAATGATAACATTCACAATTGCACAATCATATGGAAGAAAAATTGAAGAACTTTATTAATAGAAGGGAGAATTACAACCCAGTTGTCTGATCTAGCATCATCCTCCCAGCTTCAATCCTTATTCACCTCATGAAATAGCAAGATCACACTAACAATACAATGCTCTTTCCTCAATTACAAACTATCAACACTTCCTTGCAATTCAAAATTTTCCAACCTCTAGATCTCTTGAATTGGAGATCCATTTATAGATGTGTGCAAGGGTGTGAGTCATCCATGGGATTTGATTAGTGTCATTCCACTTGTTACAATTGGTTCCACTTGGAGATTTCTTAGATCTCTTAATCATCCTTGGGCGAATTCAGAGAGGCAAGTAGCACAAGAGAATTTCTAGAAGATTCCATGAGCAACCACCTAGCAAATTGTCTCGGACATTTTTCTATCCTCGCCCATCGCACCCTATAGAAGGCCTAATCAGTATAATCACACCCTGGTAGTGTACCACTCAGTATGCATCGCATTTTGCCAGTGGAGCAGTCAATATGGTTCAATTTAGGCCATTTCTGGATGGTTTCTGAGATGGAACTTTTGGGGAATGATGTAATCAAATGACTATGTTCTTTTATGGTATGAAATAACTCTTTTAGGGGTTGATGGGCCCTAGTTTATAGACATATAAGTTTTGGGTTGATGTGCCCAAATATGTCTATAACAGTGGTGCACCCAACTCCTCTTCCTCGCGTCGGCGATGCCTATTTGGTTGGGAGTTAGTGGCGAAGCACTTTGACTTAGTTCCTCCTAAAGTAAGGAACAAGATTTGCCACCTTGAAGTGAAGGAGTTCGGTGACCATCTTTATTTTTTTGATTCTAAGATAGGAGGAAACAACGTCAGGTGGGTTTCAGATCCGGGGAAATTTCAAAAGTGTAGGCTTCACTTTCTCCACTCCATCTCTCTGCATAGACAATTGGATACTTTCCTCCATATGGTCATTCATGACAAGTAGGTAGACAAATATAAAATATTTGTAGGACAAGAGGAGCTCAAAATAATTCTACGAGACATCTGCTATAATTTGGACGACATAATGACTAAACTGACGAGGGTTGAGAGGTTTGTGGTTTCTGATTCTAGATCAATTTGATGAGCAACAGGAAGCTCTAGCAATTATGAATGCTCTTGTTTGCAACTCTCCCCTGAAAAAATCTTCTCCCCTCTCTTCGGTCGTCATTTATGATTAATAGTTATGATTGCCACAAACACTTGTTTCTATTGCTGGATTATTATTAGTTTTGTTCTCATTGTCACAGAGGGTGCTTGGCAAAGCACTATAGCACTTCCTTTGTTTTTTATTCATGGATTCCAGATGTAGTTTGGCATGGCACCTCCTGACATAGGTTTCTTTTGGTGTTCTATATGTATATCCATGGTTTTCACCTTGATGGCATACTAGTAGCAGGCTTGGTTTCACTGTTTTCTACTTCTCTATGATTTTTTCTAAACTATTTAAATTCTCAAGGTACCAATGTGCAAATATAGTTTGTATTTAAGTGTAGCTTTGTCTCTAGTGTGTTTAATATTTTTTGTTCCTAGATCTCAATAATAGTTATCGAGTTTGTTTGGTATACCTGGTTGTAATTACAACCTCCTACGGTGTTTCTTTTGGAAAGTATGTTCAACTATCAATATAACATCTTTAAGAATTAAGGAAAACCTTTGACAAATCTTACAAAAAAAGTTTCTTAGGTAGTTTATGGATAACCAATATAATGAAATGGATGGTTATCATAGTGTTAATCCCTAAGGATGAATGCTCATGCTAACCTCAAGCGAGTCTAGGATGGAGAATGCAAAGATTATCCATCGCAAGAAATGTGATGATATGCAACGTTTGGGTGGACATTTTGGGGTTTATGTTGATAGGTGAAGAGTGAATGGGCATATGCGTAGTGAGACAACAAGAAGAAAGTGTATGATAATTGACAATAATTGAAGGTTTTCCCTAATAGCCAAGGAGTCATGGGCGTTCATGACCCTCCACTTAGTTTGTGTACATATGGTCATGAGGTTGGATGAGGGAGAACACATAATGGTGGGGGGTTGGATGAGGGAGAACAGATGATGACATGGGCACAATGACAAAGAGGAGGACACAGAGAAAAACCAAACAAGGGAGCAGAATTGGAGGTAGGACAAGGGACTTTCTTGGTGTGGTTAAGAACAAAGGTCACGTAGAGGGTAGTCCATCCTACTCGCATAGGGTAAGGTTCAAACATGATGACTCCATAGAGGGACATGATTTGTTGACAATCCCTAAAGAATCTCGCTAGTCTAAGTGACTTCGGAATAGGTCTAAGGTATAGACCCAAGTATAGGTTTTAAGGTGTAGGTATAAGAAGTTACAGGTCTACAAGTTGAATCTGCCACCTAACAGGTGGGCAGGCTGGGTTGGTTTTACCCAAGGGGTGAGACAAGTTGTATAAATGTCACTTTTATGTGGTTGTTTGGTGAGACCAAGTAGGAGAGTAATTAGAGCCTCCTTTGTTATGTTTATGTATTAAATATCTGTGTAATAATATTATAATTTGGAGATAATTATATGTATTGGAGGATACAACCCCCCACCTCATATGTTGTTTGCATGAATATTATGATTGCATAATATATGAGGTTCATAATTTTTTATGAATATTATTTGACAAGATGTTAATTTCATATGGTACTTGTGAATTTGACAGGGAAAATTTTAGCGGTGAAATTTTGTAAATGGGCTAATTTTTGTACATTTTATGAAAAAAAAATATTCGCCAATTTGGTTAAAAATTTGCCTATTTTTTACATGTATATGATTAAACAGATGATATTCACAAAAAAATTACCAATTTTAATATTAAATTACATATTTTTTTATTGAATATTCACCGACATTCTATACGTATGAATTTTCAAACTAGAATAATTGTCTAGAGTACTATATAAAGGAAAAATGTTAAATCCTTAAAAAATACGCTTGAATTTGGTTACTTGTAATTATACTACAAGAATTAACTAAACATAATAAGTAAATAGAGGCATAGTATAGGTGTTGTACTCGTAAGATTTGTTGCCTCATTATTGACGAAACACGCCTGTGCCACATGCTCAGATGTCACGATATACCATAACTTGTGGGAACACTCTGGGGGTGTCATAGTTGGTATAAGAGCTTATTCTATGGTGGGTCCTTCACCAACTAGGAGTTGGTATCAGAGCATATTTTGTGACAATTTCATCATCCTATAGGGGTGAAATCGTTATTGGCATAAGGAATTCTCTTCATTAGTGAGATAGTGCTAGACCAGGATAATATGGTGGGTAGTTCATCGCTTTGATGGGGTGATTTAGAAGGCTCGTAGATTCGGGGGATTTTTGCTATTTTGACACATCCATCTTGCCATAAGCCTATAATTTGATACTTCCACCCTACCATCAGCAAAGGAACCTTTGACCATTCTTAAATCTTAATCAATTAATAATAAATACTAGTGAAACCGTATAAATTAGATGACCAATAGGTATCAATCCATAATAAGCATCAAAACACTTGTACTTCATCATACATATCAAGTTGCTAAATTAAAAAAATATATATCTTTATTTAAAATAATAATTAATATCAATGATAAAAATAATTTAAAAAGTCCCCCGATATGGGTGACAGAGATGCGATTGAGGTGGCCTAAGGATCCCCACCCATTACAGTTGATAATCATGTGGGGAGTAATGAGACGAGATGGGGGGATCTCGGCCTGTCAATGGAACTATCGAGAGAACAGGAGTTTTAATTTCTTGTTTAGGTGGAAGATGACCTTTGTGTGTTTGTGGTTGGTGATGAGAAAGTGAGGAAAGAAGAAGGGAGATGGTTATGTTCACTAGCCAGGTCTTAGGCAAAAGTTGAAAATTCAGGGTGGTAAGTTGTCGATGGGTGCCATAAGTTTGTGCATCTGGTTTTGTCTCTAGGAATTTGTCTGGGATCCTGAGGCACCACAATCAGAGAATTTGGTTTGAGTAGTTGTTTGCACCTTCTTTAGTCTGTGGTATCTACACCTGCTAGCCACTCATGGACTGCAACAGTGGAACTTTGTCATCCGCCAAGCTTGGGTAATTCTCTTTCACCTGGTCTAGTTTATGTGAGTTGGTTTTGATTTAGAATTTGTTGTTAATATCTGGGTCATTAGTCAAAGGGGACGGTGGCTTTGTTGGGCCAATGGTCCGAATTTAATCAGGAATGAAACAAATTACAGATATAACCATAAATACAGAGATGTAATAGAAATAACACTTTTTTTTCATTAATATCAAAATACTAAAATAGGCTTACAAACAAAATGGAAATAAATTAGCTTGGGTGATGGTAGCTTATCTATGAGAAAAGATGTGGCAACTACATGCCTATGAACTATGTTACAATGAGGCTCAAGGGCCTATTTATTATTGAACAACAAGGGAAAACCCTAAACAACTAAAACCATAAACTAGGAGATGTAACACCAAGAGTTTGTGGGCCACGTTGGGGTTAGTTGGGCGGCCAAATTCCTGGGGTCATAACTTGGTCATATTATCTCTATTTTTCACGTGCGATACCTTGTTGGAAAGGTCTATCTGAGTAATACAAGATTTGCAATACTTCTATTGTGGACCTAAAAAAAAAAACGTTCTTTAGGGGGTCAAAACTACTCTGAAAGTTTAAGACCCAAAAAATTGCTAAAAATAGTAAATGCTGAAATAAAAAAGGAAATAGATGAAACCGACTCGAGGTTTAGGTGAAATAAGTTGGTGTCCACCAATATCCACCTAGATTAGTCCTCCCCCCTCGGAAGCAATGGTCCCCATTGCGTGCAGAGCTTCGATGAGGTGGGGAAATTTCTATTAAACTTGCTCCCTGGTGAACCACTTGCCCTGGTGAAGGAGTTGGTCTGCTTTAACAACTCTATATAATTGGATCCTCTATTAGCAAGTGTTCTTGATCTACATGTCTATGAGCTAATCAGTTGTGGCCTATTCCATGTAGTCCAAGTTGAGCTCTGTTGGTGTGAGTTGTTCTGCAATGTCGGATGTGTACAACAATGGTGGAAACTATGGATGAAGGCAGTCTACATTGAACACTAGGTGAGAACCAAGGAACGGTGGGATGTTGAGCTCAAAGGAATTGTCCCCTACAAGCTTGGTGATGGTGTATGGAGCATATCAGAGTAGACGAAGCTTTGCGGTGGGGTCAAGTGAGGTGCTCCTTCTGCATATGTAGCCAAAATTTTTCACCCACATGGAACTTGTGCGAAAATCGATGTTGATCATGGCACTGTTTGTACTTAGCATTAGCTTTGTCCAATATGTCATGGAACTTATAGCAGATGTGTTGAATAACCTTAATGAAGTTGTTAGCCCTGTCGGCTTCAGACTGGATGTGAACTGGATCTACTTGAGTAGCTGCAAATGGTATGGCGACATCAATGGGACATAATGGATGAAATACCAACCCTACCTGAAAGGAGATATGGCCCGTTGAGCTATGGAGAGCTCCTTTGTAGTTGTGTTGGACATAAGAGAGGCTTTCATCCCATGTGCATGGATGATTCAAGTTGTACATGTGCATAATGTGTATGATCATCTTGTTGACGACCTCTGTTTGGCCATCAATTTAGGGGTGGAACTTCATGGACTTAAAAAGTTTGGTATCCAACATCGACTAGAGAATTGACCAAAATTCACTTAGGAATATGTTGTCCTGATATGACATAATGCAATGTGGGATCCCAAAGTGTACCCACACTCACTCAAACAAGAGCTTAGCAGTGGCCTTTGATATGATACTCTTCTTGTAGGTCACCATGATGGCCATCTTAGAGAACCTGTCGATGACCACGAAAATGCAGTCATTGTCATGCTTAGTAGAAGGAAGGCCCAACATGTAATCCATGGAGATAGATTCCGAAGGTTGACTAGGAGTAGGTAGAGGAGTATAGGCCTTGCTTCTTGATGGTTGGTTTGGAAATCGTGCAAGTGGTGCAAGATGTAATGTACTTCCCAACATATTGAAAAATTTTAGGCCAATAAAAATACTTCTACAGTACTGCCACTGCTTTCTCTACTTTGAAATTTCCAGCGCCCTGACTGTAGTCCATGTCCCAAATCATCTTGGCACGTTCGCTTGAAAGAACATAGATGTGTCCTAGGTGGCATAAAAGTGCATCCTCAAGGTGAAAATTTAGAAATTGCTTCCCTTCCAGGAGTGTCTGGTATGTGTTGCCGAATTATGGATTTCTCTTGTAAATATGCAACTACCCCAAAGTCTCGTGCCCACAGGAGTCGAGCACAATGATTAGTGCCATGACTGGTGGTTGGTGGAGGTAGTCTACAACATTATTGGTGCTTCCCTTCTTGTCCTTAATGTTCAAATGGAACTATTTCAGGTAGGTGTACCATTTGTGATGGCAGTCACTCTGTAACTTCCCTTCTGTCTGTATGAACTGTAGGGGTTGGTGGTCTGTTTGGATGACCGTTTCCTTCCCCAAAATGTAATGCTTCCATTGACGGCGTACCTGCACAATGGAATACATTTCTTTGTCACAAGTGGGATACTTTTGGACTATATCTGAAAGTGTCTCACTATGGTAAGCCACTAGATGCCCCTGCTGAGTAAGAACTACACCAATAGCATAGCCTAAGGCGTCTATATCAATCTCAAATGGTTGCTACAGGTCTGTTAATGTGAGCACTAGTGCAGAGGAGAGGCAATGCTTCAACTTAGTAAATGCCTTTTGTTGGGTTTCAAACTAAAAAAAACTTATCTCTCTCTCTACCCTTGGTGACTTGACTTAAAGACCAAGTGATATGAGAGAAACCCAACACAAAACTACGGTAAGAATTGGCAATACCTATAAAGTTGTGGAGCTCTGTTAGAGTGGTTGGGGTTGGCCAATCTCGAATGACTTGTATCTTAGCTTAGTCCACATGCACACCCTTATCATCAATGATGTACCCCAGATATTGAACCTGGGTCATGCCAAAAGTGCACTTCTCCAAATTGACACATAGCTTGTGTTGGCACAGGGTTTGAAGGACCTATAAAATATGGTGGATGTGCTCTTCCCAAATATGGCCGAAGATCAAGATTTCATCTAAATACACCATGACAAATGCATTGGTGAAGGGTCTCAAGATGTCGTCCATCAATCTCATGAAGTTTGCAGGGGCATTGGTCAACTCGAAAGGCATGACCAACCATTCAAAAAGGCCCTCCTTGGATTTGAAGGAAGTCTTCCACACATCGAAGGGTTTGATAGGCACCCAATGATAAACCAAATTCAAGTTGATCTTGCTGAAATATTTTCCTCCCTTGAGCTGGTCCAGATGATCATCAATCCATGGAATTGGGTACCTATTCCAGACAGTGATCCTGTTCAGCGCCTGACAGTCAATACAGAGTCTCTAGGTCTTGTCCTTTTTCAGTACCAATACAATTAGGCTCCCATAAGGTGATGAGCTTGGCCTGGTGTGCCCTTACTACAACAGTTGTTGAATCTTCCTCTTGATTTCATTGTTCTTGGGAATAGAGTGTTGATAGATCGATTCATTGGGTAGTGCCATGCTTGGGGTCAGATCGATGGAGTGCTCAACTTGATAGTGCAAGGGTACCCCTGTAGGTGAGGTGAAAATGTCACTTTAATCCTCCACGACCTTGTCCATCTGCTACTGTTGTGCGGAGGAGCCCTGTCTAGAAGTCATGGCCATAACCTTCTTCTTTACCTAAGGGTGAATCATAAGGAAAACAAATTTCCTGGTCTGGGAAATGATCTTACTGCATTGCTTTCCAATGATCAAAGAGATGGCGGTAGGCAGGGCTATCTTCAGTATCCTGTACAACTTATTTCCTAAAGTAATAATCACAGAGTGAGGTCTAGACTCATATACAACATGTCTCTTCAACAAGTATGGTTGTCCTAATAATACATCACAAAATTCAAGAGGAGAAAAATCACAAACTACCTCATCCGTGAAGGGCTTGATGTTGTAGGGAAGGCATCATTGTTGGCTGATGCAAATATATCGTCCTTGGTGAAGCCATTCAATCGAGTATGGTTGTGGATGTGTTTTCATTGGTAGGTCCATCTACTTCACAACCTCTGCTGAAATGAGATTCTTTTGGCTTCCGTTGTCGAAAATGAACTGCAGTGGAGACCCCTTCACCCACATCTATGAGCGGAAGAGGCATTCCCCCTCCTCTGGATCTTCAGGTTCATTCTTCTGGATCTTGGTGGTGGCCACAGTAGCACTTGGCTCCACGTCAATGATCTATTTCCCTTTGTCATTCCCTTTATTAGGTTCTAACTCAGAGTCAGAACATGCATTTGAATCGAAAGCCTTCAACTCGGCCACCAGTGACTACTTGGCCCGACACTCACTTTTGTTGTGAGTGGAGCTCTTATGGAACTCACACAATTTTCCTGTGTCTTTCTTTGTCTTTGTGGTGTTTTTCTTTGATTACGGATTTTCCAGGTTGTCCTGGGTCGCCTTGCCTTGGATTTGGCCTTTTTTTGTGGTTTGATGGCGCCTTTTCCTTAATTCGGATTCGTAGATCCAAAGTCTCGCTTCTTCTATTTAAACTTCTGCTCAATCTTGACAACGTATGGGTATGTCATGCTGAGCGAGGAGATGTCTAGTAACTCCATCTTGTCCTGGATGTAATTGTGTATATAACTATGGTATTTGAATACCAAATTTTATTTAGAATCGTTGATACCCAACTTCATGTGGAGGGTATGGAAAACATTTGTGAACTCCGTCACATCTTGGTCCCTTCCTTGCTATAGCATGGTCCACTTTATGTAGTTATACTCATAACTCTTGATAGGGTAATATTTCTCCTTGATGGTGTCTCAAAAAGAATACCAAATGGGTGCAACTAAAAACAATGAGGATTCCCTCTCATCCTTTTGTTCACAATAGGTTTCCCACTAGTCCTTGATGGGTGGGGTGACTTTGAGAAGTGAAAAAGTATTTTCTTCCCGATTGGAAAAGTCTGAACTAAAAAATATCCTTACAATAGATTCAACCTATTATCTATGGCGTTTGCATCTATCTGGCCCTCAAATATGGGAATATCAAAGTTAACTTGTACCTTAAAAGGAGCGGCGCCTCTAGAGTGGCTATTGAATGAAGATGCATTGCTTATGGGTAGCCGTCAGAGGATCTATGAAAATTTATCCATCATCACGTTCCTCTGTCACTTGAGAGTTTCCTCAAGAAATATTTTGAAAGGATATCTTGCCCCCTCATCTTTATTTTCTTCCACCATGTGAGATCATCAGGGTTTGTGAGGCTGGTCTTGCTAAGGTTCAACCAGTTCAAGCCCTAACTCCTTATACCCTGACCTCGTTGGGGACATGCAAAGAAAAACAGAGAAATAGAAGATTTCTTTGATACCACTAATCTATACTTAATCAGGAATGCAAAAAATTACAGATATAAACATAAATATAAAGTACAACAAAAATAAGACTTCATTTCATTAATATCAAAAGACTGAAATATGCTTACAAACATAATGGAATAAACTAGCTCGGGCGATGGTAGCTTATCTCTAAGCAGAGATGTGGCAGCTACATGCATCTTAATTGTGTTACAATGAGGCTCAAGGTCCTAGTTATTATTGAACAACAAGGGAAAACCCTAAACAATCCAAACCCTAACCCTAGGAGATGTAACACCAATATTTTGCAGGCCCTATTGGGGTTAGTTGGGCAACCAACTTCCCGGGTTTGTAACTTGGTCATATTATCTTTGTTTGGTGCATACGACACCTTGTTGGAAAGGTCTCTCTGAGTACTACATGATTTTTGATGGGCCCCTACCTATGTCTATGGCCCGCAATAAAAAAAAAAAAAAACATTGTTTAGGGTGGCAAAACTGCTTCGAAAGTTCAGGACCCAAAAAAATACTAAAAATAGTAAATGGTGAAATAAACAAGGAAACAAATGAATCCGACTGGAGGTCTAGGTGGAAAATGCAGGTTTCCACCAATATCCACTTGGATCAGAAAAGATATTTGGGCACCTGAAGAGGAAGTCTGACGACAAGTGAATTGGTATGGGAATCATCGAGGAGGGAAGATATTTGGCATTATACATATGGTGTTTATGCTTCTGGTGGACTGAGCTCCATGCTTACTAAGTCCTACCTATGATTTTCTATATCATGCCCCTGTGTTAGTAGGTTCACTCAGTCTAGGGGTGTTGTGACTTGGGGTCTCGGGGGGGGGATATATTATGCTTGGGTGTGTTCTGAGGGTGGGAGAGCAAAACATTAGACCCTCTACAACTAGAGTGATCATCTCTATTGAATTAGGGGTAGTGTGCTAGTTGGTCGTTGTGTTCATGTGAATTCAACCGGTTGTAGCATCCCTGTGGAATTAGGTGTCTGAGGGCAACCCGGAGTTGGTCAAGCGACACCCATATACAGAGCCCAGGATGATCCATCAGTGAGTGGAGCATGAAAGGAACTGAGTGCAAGTGCCTGTGGGTGTGTCAATGCCTATGGGAGCTAAGTGAGTGCCTGGGCTTGTGGGAGTGCACTATTGTTTTTCCTACAGGTATGCAAATACAAAGAGGGAGATCTCGTTGAGGGTTGGACAACACAGATATGCTGACAACATAGGTGGTGATGCCTCTTCCTCCAATGAGACACATTCAACCAACCTAGATAGAAAGGAGAGGCTCATTTAGATTTCTGGAATGGCTCCTGGCCACGTAGTTTAAACTACCACATTAGACTCCATTTCTAAACAACCAAGGATGATCCTGGCCAACCTATACATCCTATGGGACCATAGGTATGAGGACTGCAACAATAATGTTTCTTAGTGGAATGATATCCAATTCACCTAAGAGGAAATTCTTGAGCAACTAGCACATGTCCATTGTAGCCAATGCATAATTCATGATCGTCTGCCTGAGATTGAGGAGCGTATGGAGCACTTTGAATTTCACTAGCATGACCAACAAATGCAAAGGGAGCATCCAACTCATGCAAATACATATCCACCATGTCCACCACCCTTATATGAATGTGCTAAGCTGTTTTTTTTTTTTTGTAGGTTTTTAGCTTGTATGGCTGAGAAGCCCTCCAGAAATAAGGTGAAAATTGAAAAATCTTATGTTGTATATTCTAGCTCTCCTAGCCAACAAATTCGACCGGAGTGAGGCAAGACAAGTTGATGACCAACATTATGTAGTTGTTTTATCACCAATAATATAAATTTAGTGCTTCGACCGACAAAAAAAAAGAATTAAAAAATAAGTTATACATTAAAAAAAACACGTAACAAAATTCTTAACCATGGGTATTCAACTCCACTTTATCATGGTGACTTTTAATGTGTAAATAGGGTTTGTTATAATACCATGGCTTATTAATACCACATGTTTAAAAAACCATAACTCATTTTATATGACACTAGTTCATACCACTTTTTTTTAAATATTGAATTTAATTAAAATGGAAAAAAAGACATAACTACTTTGAAAATAAATCTCAACCTTTAATTTGTATATACTACTAATAATATTTTAGAGTATTATATGGAATTTAAATCCCTATCATCCACCTAATAATTATTGATAATTAAATTAAAACTTTGAAATCCCTATTTCAAAATAGACATTTCTATGGGCATAATAAATTATATAATTTACAAACTTTTTGGTGTTTAATAAAAAATATTATTAATTTTATTTATATAAAATAATAATTATAAAAAATATATAATAAATTTTGTTTTTGTGGTTAAAATGGCTTTACAATTTAATACGAGAGATATATTGTAGAGAAACATTAATTGTAACTCAGAAAACAATATTGTTCATTCCATTAAAAAATAATAAAAATAATAAATCTACTCATTGCAATTTTGTTTTATTAATAAATTTACAACCATTTTTTTATTGTTATATTGCATATTTCTCTTTTGCTTTACTAATAAATTTACAAACATTTTTTATTGTTATATTTCATATGTATCTTGTTCAAATTTAATGTATTTCTTTTGATACCATAAATCTTAACATGCCCATGAAATGTTAGATGTGCCATGTGCTTGTTACAAACATCATTCAAATCCTTGATGTAATCACTCATGGCTGCAAGTTAGGAAGATTTCTTTTATTTGAATCCAAGTGGATTTAATTTGTCAAAATCAAATCACATTTTCTATATTTAGTATATCTAAATTAAATTATAATTATCTAAAATTCTTCAAAAAAAAAAAAACATTTTTTTTTAATATCAGTGTTTCTTTTTATTTTTATTTTTTTCATATGTGGGAAAACCTATCATAACTCAGTGTTTATTAAATCTGATATATTTTCTTTAAAACTTAAATCCATATATTTTGAATTACATACAATTATTATATTGAAAAATAGATATTTAATTTTTAATACATGGCGGGCTAACCTTTACGAACGAAGATCCAATACGTGCAAACAGCACTCTGAGTGTTTCCAGGATTCAGCTTTTCAGGTATTCAAAGGGTGTATTTAATTATTAATTTGATTTTTGACAAATTTAGCAAATTATTTATGTATATTTTAAGGAATATATTAAAGGTATTTGACATATTCTTTACGTTTAATGAGAGCCATTGAGATTTTTTTGGGCTACACCCCATAGATCCATTGTTCCTGTAACAATGAGTTTTCCTTTACAAGTTAACCATATGTGAATTTAATTCAAATTTCAAACAGTCCCAACATCATCTTGTTTTTTCAAAAAGCAATTTAAACTTTCTGAAACACCATCGTCTACTTTAATGAGGTTTCATATGAAACGTCTACCTTCAGGATTGTTTTTCTGATTTGTAAGTGTGAGTTTTGCTAGGGTATTCTACAACTCAGTATAAGGGTTATGTGTGATTTCATTTGTATATATTTTAAGTTGATATGTGTTTTTTTCAAAATAAAAATAAAATATATTTTAAATAAAAAGACTGTTGGTTTTAATAAAAACATATACATATTTGGTTGGCTTTAATCAAAATCATTATACAAATCAATAATCTCATTCTTGGTGTGTTGGCTTTAGTTGTTAATATTACAACTTAGTATGAGGGAGATGTAGTTAAAATATTCCACTTTCATTCTTTTAGCCATAAATAAAATATTTCGATGTCTATGTTACATAACATAATTTTATATTAACTTTAGAAAGAAAAATAACTAAAATTTAAATAAATAAAGTTATATTTACATTATAAATATTTCAATCTACACTAGTAGAAAATGAAAATTAGCGACTAAGTGACTAAAAAAGTTAGTCACCACAATATTTCCAAGTGGAATACCACAAAAAATGAGCAATTTTAAGTGACCCAACTAAAAAGGACTAACAGAAATGATTAGCTAATAAGACATACATCTAAAAATGACTAACACGAATGACTAATTTAGTCTAGGAACAAATATACGACTACCTAACAAGTACTACAATAATACAAATCAGCTGTTTATGTTAGTCATTTTAATTATGTCACTTTAGCAATCTAATCTTACAAGTGATAGAAGATTCAAAGGTTGTTATAGATTCATGAAATATTATACTTCCCTAAACACTTCTTTGTTGGATCAATGGATGATTAGAGTTATGACACTGATTAGGATCTTTAGGGTTATATCCTTTGATCACATTCATAGGGAAATTAATTCAAAGGCTCACAGATTATACAAATTGGCATTGGGCTTATAGCTGGGTCAATAGCTGGGTCAAATACATTATGAAGAATACCTTAAAGGAGAAGTGTTGCTTCATTAGTAGAGGACACATTTCCTTTAGTCGAAGACTTAACTTTTCATGCATATTTACATTTTTTATTATCAAAGTCATATTCATTGAACTTAAGATACTAGTTTTCAATTTAGATATCAAATTATTTATTTAGTTTAAATGTACATTATGAATATAACAATACTCTTATTAAATTGTTTTGAATGCTATGGGGATTTTGATATTGCTGGAACATTAAATGTTTGTAATGTTCCTCTTATATATATATATATATATATATATATATATATATATATAGAAACATTTATATATCTCCATTTTGATCCATGCAGACATTTTAAAAGAAACACAACATTTTCATTTTCTATTTTTAAAGGTCTATCCTAGATTCTCCATGCCAGATGGGATGGAGTTCTTTGTTTTTATATAATAATAAAAAATTGTGTCTTTAACCCTTGGCTTCATGTTATATATATACCTATAACATATATCAACAACTATGTTAGGCATTACCCCCATTAGGCCAAGTAATTGGATGATATATGTTTTACAAAGGTTTAATTTGTGATATGTTTGGACTTCATGTGCATATCCCCTTTCTTGACTACTTCTAGGCATTTCCACTATTCATTGTTGTTTTCCCATTCAACTTAGAGCTTCTGTGGTGAATTATATAGATGCCACTTTACCCAAGCACGTGAATCATCATGTATTTGATGGTGGGGACTTACCTCCAGGGTTTTATAGGTTCGACTCTTTAGCGATTAGTAGTGCTTTTGATTAGAAATTTACTGGATAGTCCATTCGCCTAGCTTCGTCACTCACGTGGAAAACAGGTAAACTATTTCTTTGTACCATGATATAGATTTTTCCGCAATTTACTCTAGAAATATTATAATGATCATGTTTTGCATTATAGGTTGTTTCATCACTAAATTTCCTTTTGAGGTTTGAGTGACAAGTTGAGAACAAGGGATATCCTTGGTATTGATTAATATTCAAATTTCAATGTCAACAAAAGGGTTTCCAATCCTCAAGATTGCCAATTCTTAACAGGCATGGTTTCTTCCTTTCTCAGTCATAGGGCTTGTGGCCATGGGTGCTCGATTTAGGTATACTAACCCTCAACTTGACAATAACAAGTTTGCTAAAAAAATTCTTGTATGATTTACTATGGCTTAAAGCAGACTCTTACATGAAATGTGTTGGGTTGGCTACTCCAGGTTCCAGACTATAATCTTACCTTTGGCAATGGTGAGTAGGAACTCATTCATGGTCTTAGGTATAATTCTTCTTCCTGTTGGAATCCAAATAATCTAGGGCTTGAAATCCCCTTGAGAGCACTCACCGTCCGAAATCCTCTAGGTAATCACATCTCTTTTTCTTTTTCTTAGAAATTCCGACATCGTAAACTCAAATTTTAGTAGGGTTTAGTTGCACAATTTTCTCTACAAGTATTTCCATACAAACTTTGTGAGTTTGATAAGAATTGTTTTAATTCAAACATCTTGTGTATTCTGGGTTTTATTTTCCTATATTTCTTTGTAACAACACTATTGTTGTTCTCATATTTGCATTGCTAGGCTTGGTGTTCAGGCACAACCCATCTTCATGTAATTGATTTGTTGTTCTGGTGTTTACATTCTTTTTATGTTTTTCTTCCCTTAATTTTCTTTAACCAAGAGTCAATCCATATCCTTATGTATTTATATGTTAATTCCAAACCCTTTCCTACATTCATTTCTCGCATACGTGGTGATCAGGTGGCTTAAGAAAGGCTCAGAAATCAAAAGCGGCTTTGAAAGGTTCAAAATTCAAAGTTGTTGGATTGCAGAAAAACCAGGTTCATTTGGAAGAGCTCCTTGTCATGAACCCAAAGACGCGAACAACACCTCAGTTGGAGTCTGTATTACCATTTTAGGACCATAAAAAATTTGCAAGTCATAAGGGGATGTGGGACCCACTTAGCTTATGTGGTGATGAAATGACCAATAAGCCTTTGACACATGGCATGCCATCATTGGATTCCCGCACCTACAAAAATACAAAAAAAAATTAGTTAAAAAATCCATAAAAGACAAAAATAAAATTATTTAAAATAAATATATAGTAACCATACTTTAAAATCTATATATGAACAAAAAGTTATTAAAACAAAATGGCTATTATAATAGCCATAAAATTTGGGCATATTTGAATAATATACAGTTTGTTAAGTCATAACAAAACGACATATGGTCATATATAAACCAACGAATTCATTATGGTAAGTTTTGTTATGTAATGGTATGGTTCGGTTCATAAAATAAACTCATACCATATATTAACCTATGCATAATAAAACACATAAAACATTGTTTTATGGAAGTCATGGGGTTTGAACAAAGTTTGGTCCTATAACAACCATTAATTTTCCAATAGCCCAATACGTTTTACATTGATTTATCTGCCTAGACTTATTTAGTTAAACTCGGGTCATTTCATTCACGGAATGAAGTGGAGGCCAAGAGGAGCGCCCAAGGAAGGCCAAGGGAAGCGAAGGAACCAAGAGTCGAGTGGAACCGTACTCAGTCAGGTATGAATTTCAAGGCGGGTATATTTTGGGAGAATATTATTTGGAATATTTCATAAAATATTTTTTGATGCAATGAGGAATCTAAAAGTTTCCCTGGGGTGATTTTTTATAGTGATGAAATCATGTCAACTTTATACTCAAAAGAACCACAATTTCACAAGGAATGTGATGGTGTGGTTTGTTTTCTCATATGAGGATCAGAAATTAAGACGTCTGGCAATAAGGAACCTTTGGAAAATCTTGTGGAATCTAAAAGATTCTCTTGGAGGCTGTTTTTTGACAGAGGCATAATGATGCTTGACTTTATAGTCATTTTTCACAGAATTTTTTCAGGGAGCGTAGTGGCATGCTCAGAATTTTCATCCTAGCAATGGATTTTTCGACCATCCTCAAGAAAGAATATTTGGAGTTATCTTCGAGATTACCGAGGGTCTAGAATTTGACGGTGTCAGAAAGGGGCCCAATTTATAGTTGTTTGACATGATTCGCACCACAAATTCAATGGTGTAGTCCATTTTGTTAAATGAGATTTGCATTTTCTGGCCATCCCCAAAAGTGGAGGTATATGATTGATTTATGCCATGTCTTTCTTTTGATTTGGTGAGATAATAATTTTTTCTCGAGATCCTTGATTCCATCATGTTTAAGGATACTTATATACCATGACATGTGAGAATTTATTAGCTTGTCACGCTGAAAGAGGGACCATTTGAGTGAGAGTTCCTATAGGGAGAACGCCTCATGGAGAGACATGCCACTGTGGTTGAGGGAATTTATCCTTGTAATGAAAAAGAATGTACTATGTCTTCATCATCGTTTTGCAGCATTCAATGAAGTGGCCTCCCCACTCTTGACACTAGGACCCGAAGATGTAACCCAGACTAGGTGAACTTTGTTATCAATGTGTTTGTGTCCTTTGATTTGATGGTCATCATTATGTTTCGTCTTCTTTAAAGTATGCACATTGGATTTTCATACTCTTTCATATGAAATTCTGCTAACCTCATAGAAGTAAAATATCTTGGTTAATTCCGGTAGCTGAAGAGACCCAAATCAAGTTTGGTACCAGAGCGGTCGTCTTGCTTATGTGAATTGCGAGTATGAATGATTGAACGTGCAACAAAAGGGAAATGGAGAAAAAAATAGATATCTATGAGGACCTCCTTAGGATGGAATGCATGGTGGGCATAATGTAGGCAGATTATGAGGAGAATATGGAAAGAGAGGAATAAGAGAAAGAAAGAGTAGAGGAAGATTTTCCATCTACCCCCTTGAGTGAACATTCATCTTCTTCATCATCTTCTCGCCATTTGGATGAGGAGATCAATCAGAGCCTTCAAGTAGAGAATGTTGAATTAAGGAGACTTATATGAAATGAAAACGATGAGAAGCAAAGATTGCAGCTTCATTTATGAGCCATGGAAGAGGCCTTGGAAACATTAAAGTGCAACAAAGGCTTAGGAAAGCCATCATCACCTGTTTCAGAATCAACAGTTGAGGTAAAAAGTGTTGATAGTTCTTTTGTTTATTTTTCACGTGACACTATTTCTATTGGAAACATGGAGGTACCCATTTCAGGAGATGGCATGTGACTCCTTACCAAGATGGGGTGTAAAGGAGGAGGACTTGGTGTTCATGGCTAAGGAATGACTCGGCCATTGGAGGTTGTACAAAGACTTTGATTTGCAGGTTTGGGATACACTGAAGGAGAGTTATCAAAGGTATCAAAAAATTTCAAGGAATTTACAAAGCCATCAGATAAAGAGAATGATTGGAACACATCACAATCCTCCCATGACAGTGCACATTGCAGAGGAAGAGCTAAGGAAAGCTCGCATTTCCAGGATTGCACCAGAGACAGTTAAGAGAGGTATAAATAGTCTCAATATTCTAAAGCTCATTTTTATTAGAAGTATATTATTAATGATGAGTGGAAATCATGGCATAGAAAACCATGTAGTTTTTGTGGTTTACATAACCATGTGTTTGTTGAGTGTTGGAAGAGAATGACAACAAGAAAGAGGATGAGGCGTGAAAGGCCTTCTCCACACCAGGGAAGGAAGAAGGATAAGCAAGTATGGAGGAAGAAGACTTTTTTCAATCATTACAATAGGCGTGGACATCAAAGAATCACATGTTGGAGGCTCCATCTAGAGAAGCATCTCAAGGACAAAGCGCCCATGCAGGAACCGAGTGGTGAAAATGTTCAACAAGCAAATCCACCATAGGGAGATGACCCATTCACCTTTATGAGTGAGAGATGGTTTTACTAGATATAGTAGCTTTTCATGGCCACATTTTGTAAATCATGTGTTGCAATATAAATGTAAAAGTGATGATGTGTTTTCCATCACTTATTAAAGCAACGATGATGTTTTTGGCCTTTTTATTGATAGTTGGGGTATTGGTTTCTATTATGATGTAAACTTGACCAAAGAGTGTGTGTTATAAACTCTTGGCAAGTATGGGGATGCTTGGGTCATGATTGGTCATGTAATTGAACATGTAGTTTGAAAAATAATGTACTACAGGTTTGCAGAAGATGCAGGTGTTGACTCATCACTTATGGCTCTGAAGAACAAGAGTGAAGGAGAAGGAAGTTTAACCTGTCAAGAAACTTGTAGTGCAGACAATGTAACACAGCTGTTGCAGATTATGATCATCCTTTTGGAGGACCAAAATCTCCTCATTGGGGAGGAATGATCTAGGTGGCTTTAGAAAGGCTCATAAATCAGAAGTGGCTTTGAAAGGCTCAAAATTCAAAGTTGTTGGATTGCATCAAAACTAGGGTCATTTGGAAGAGCTCGTCATCACGAACCCAACGACACAAACAAAAACTCAATTGGAGTATGTATGACCATCAAAAGTTTGCAAGTCATAAGGGGATGTGGGACCCACTTAGCTTATGTGGTGATGAAATGACCAATAAGCCTTTGACACATGGCATGCCATCATTGGCTTCTTGCACCTGCAAAAAGACAAAAAAAAAATATAATTAAAAATCCCATAAAAGACAAAAATAAAATTATTAAAATAAATATATAATAACCATACTTTAAAATCTATATATTAACAAAAATTTATTAAAACCAAAAAATTGTTATAATAGCCATAAAATTCGAGCATATTTGAATCATATATAGTTGGTTAAGCCATAATAAAATGGCATATGGTCATATAGAAACCAATGAATTCATTATGGTAAGATTTGTTGTATAATTGGTATGGTTCGGTTCATAAAACAAACTCATACCATGTATTAACCTATACCCAAACCAAAAATGCATAATAAAACACAAAAAACAACATTTTCCGGAGGTCATGGGGTTTGACTGAAGGTTGGTCTTGTAACAACCAATTGAATTTTCCAACGACTCAATACTTCACATTGATTTATCCACCTAAAATTATTTATTTAACCTTGGTTCATTTCATTCACGGAATGAGGTGGAGGTCGAGAGGAGCACCCAAGGAAGGCCAAGGGAAACGAAGGAACCAGGAGCCGAGTGGAACCCCACCAATATGGGCACAAATTTTGAGGCGAGTATATTCTAGGGGAATATTCCCTAGAATATTCCACAGAATAATCTTTGATGTAGTGAGGAATTTAAAAGATTCCCTCGGGGTGATTTTTCATAGTGACAGAATCATTTTAGAGAGAGAATCTTCGGCGAAAATCACATGGAAAATCATTTGTCGACGCGTTTCATGTCAACTTTACACTCAAAAGGACCAAAATTTCACAGTGAACGTGATGATGTAGTCTATTTCCTCATCTGAGTAGCATTCATTTAGGTGTCCAACAACAAGAAATATTTGAATATTCTCATGGAATATAAAAGATTTACTTGGAGGTTGATTTTTTACAAAGGTCGAATGATGCCAAATTTAAAGTCATTTTCACAAAACTTTGTAGGGAGCACAGTGGTGTGCTCAGAATTTTCATCCGAGCAATGTATTTTTCTTCCATCTTCATGAAATAATATTTGGGGGAACCTTTGAGATTCCCGAGGGTCTGAATTTGAAGGTGTCAAAAAGGGGCCAAGTTTATGGTTGTTTGGCATGATTTCATGCCACAAATTCAATGGTGTAGTCCATTTCGTCAGCTGAGCTTTTCATTTTCTGGACATCCACGAAAGTGGAGGTATATGATGAAGTTATGCCATGTCTTTCTTTTGATTTGCTGAGATGATGATTTTTTTTCTCGAGATCCTTGATTCCATCATGTTTAAGGATACTTGTATGCCACGACATGTGAGAATTTATTAGCTTGACATGTTGAATGAGGGCCCATTTGAGTGAGACTTCCTATAGGGAGAAAATCTGGTGGAGAGACATGTCACTTTGGTTGAAGGAATTTATCCTTGAAATGACAAAGAATGTACTATGTACTCATCATCATTTTGCAACATTCAATGAAGCGACCACCCCACTCTTGACACCAGGGTCCAAAGACGTAACCCACACTGGGTGAACTCCATTATTAATGTGTTTGTGTTATTTTATTTGATGGTTGTCATTATGTTTCATATTCTTTAAAGTATGCACATGTGGCTTTTCATACTCTTTCATATGAAATTCTGCTAACATCACAAAAGTAAAATATCTTGGTTAATTCTGGTAGCTGAAGAGATCTGGATCACATGGTTAGGGTTAGATACGGAAGAATATATATTTTGAGTCTCTAGGTACTAAGATATAAAATTTCCTTTTTCCTTCTTGTTGGCTTATTGAGGGACTTTGAACAAGATAAAAGATGGTTCTTTTACTAGCCCAATTGTACATTGACCAAGACACAATTCATGTTTTATTTAATGGAAATTCGGGTGCTAAAGCTCTAAATCTCTTTAGACTTATTATACTTAGAATTCTTCTATTAAATAGATATGGAAGAATATACATTTTGAATCTCTATGTACTAAGATATGAAATTTCCTTTTTCCTTCCTGTCGGCTTATTGTGGGACTTTGAACAAGGTAAAAGATGGTTCTTTTACTAGCCCAATTGTACATTGACCAGGACACAATTCATGTTTTATTTAATAGAAATTTTGGTGCTAAAGCTATAAATCTCTTTATACTTATTATACTTAGAATTCTTATATTAAACTTCTCATCATATTTTAGGTCGATTATGACCAAAGTTGTAACTTCCTATTATAAATTATACTGGCTGTAAATTACTTAATACTCTTGAATTTATATGTTAACTAGAATTTGTAATGTTTAAACCTTCGGTATCTAGTAGTAATTTTTGTTATCAGTCGAGTTATATACACATTCTTCCTTTTCATGAGAAATTAACTTTTAGACAATCTCTGTTTCTAGAAGATAACATTCATGGCTCGTGTCTTCCATGTTTTTGAATTGTTTTTATCGTCTAATAGATTTTTCTTTTGATAGGGACTATGGTGCGACCTAGGGTTTTTTGCCACAAGATTTCTCTTCACTCAGCCAACCCTGTCACACAAAATTTTACAATGACGCGTTCGATGATCTCATATATATGTTTTTAATACTAATTCATTGAAGATACCCAAAATCTCCTACTTTCGTTTTATAATAGTTTTTATAATATTTCTATCCACCTATTGTATATAGTTTATATTTTTTTATATACTATGTACCATTAAATATCTAACAATGTAGTGTCTTTTAACTTTAATAAGAAACTCTGAGTTCTTACATACACATGCAAAGTAGGTATTCAACACATAGTACTTATATGATTTCTAGTAAATACAACAGGAGAAGCCACACTCCCCCCAACCAATGAACCACTACACAAAAGTTCCCCTAGCTTTGAGCTTTTTTCTTGTTAGAAACAAACCATTGTTTATAGGTCACCTCCTATTATTGGCAACATCCTTCCATACGGGTTGAACAACGTCAACATAAAGATCTAGTATTTATCTCCCATTGGACTCCTTATATATTTCATTCAAATTTCCTTTTTCTCCTACAATCACTTGTTCATATCCACCCCCATAACATTTTTATCTCGTCATGAACAAAAACTGGTGGTCCAAGATCTCATCCTAGAGGCCAGAACAAGGAAGATTTTAGTTTGACCCAAACTTATTTTTCAACTGTTTTTGATAGTTGGGAGCTCAACTTCCTCATGTGGTTAGGGTTACTTCATGTTCCTTGAACTCTAGAAGCTTTTTTTAGGGCCTAAGACCATCTTTTCTCTTCCTCTTGACATAGTATATTCCCCAAGATTAGCAAAGAATTCCCAGGAAATTTTTTTGTTGATGATTACCTCACCCACCATACAAATACCATTCACATAAAGAGAAGGCTTATAAATGGAGAGTAATTTAGGGATTGCTGTGAGACTTTGAATAGGGGGTATTTCTTGTCCCTAAAGAGGTTGACATTTGGGGCCAAATATACTCGCCAAACAACTATTATAGGAAGGGCCCTAAGAGCCTTTAATGAACTTCATATAAAGTGGCCATGAAGGAATTTCTCTTAAAAAATGAATATTAGCCAACCCTAACTTAACTCCTCAATTGAAGTTTTTCCTAGATTAGAACTTCTCATTTTAGAACAAGCCATATAAAATAATTCCTTTCAATGGCCCTTTGATTTTGCATAGCTTCTTGAACCATCATTTATTTATTGATGTTTCCAAGTTTTGCATTACAAGATACCCCAACTTAGTTGAATAGTGCTTGCTTGTGGTGTTATAGGACCAAGCAATTTCATCATTGGAATCACTTAAATAGATTTGGGCCTTGCTTTGTTTCATGTCCCAAATCCTGTGCTTGGACCCATCCATATCTCCAAATTGTCATTCAATTGACATCAACATTTATATTAAGTGCACATTAACTTGTATCTCGAATTTGAATAATAAGTGCCTCGAGGAGGAAGACATTATCCGCATAACCTATTACATTTGTGCCAATTTTAAGTACCTGTGGGCTTAAACCTAACTTCCATGCTAGGAATTCTCAAACTATGAGAAAGGCTACAGTTAAAGCCTTCCATTGGTTTGATACATTCTGATATTTTTCTGGTGATTGCATATCTAATTCGAGATTGAGAATTTTGAGGATTAGGCTTTAAGAGAGGGGTGTTTTTTTATGTTATTTTGTTTTTGGTTTTTATGAATTTTGGTGCTCTATGGGTTTCCTAGTTTCAAATGGATTGGTTTAGATCATAAGTGGGTAGGTATTTTCCAAATAAGTTAGTGGTTTTACAACCCAAAATAGTGGTCTTGTCAAGTTCTTCAATAGAGGAAATCTAGAAATGAAATATGACTGTAGAAAAATGCAAATTAGCAAGCATAAAGATAGTGAAAATACTAGACATAGTTCTTAGAATAGCACCAAGTTGAGTGTTAGGAACCCTTAATAATTGGGAGATGAGTAGCTTGTTATAGAATTTAGTAAATGGTTGTAGATGACAAAGTAACTTGTTGTTGTTATGCACCTCTATATTTGAGAAATGCAACAAGACATTGAAAACAATAAGCTAGACTACCCCTTAGGGGCCACCCACTAGCATAGAGACACTTTAAAGTGTTGGATCTATGGGTAGAGAAGCTAGGGAAATGAATAAATAATAACAAAAAACATCCCATCATTGAGAGTAGATGAGTAAAACTAATGATAATACAATTGATTACTCTACAATTGGGGTCAAATCCCCATAGGGTCAAAACCCTTTTTTTAATGTATATATATATATATATATATATATATATATATATTTATTTATTTATTTATTTATTTATTTATTTATTTATTTCTAGCAAGTTTAAAATTGTTTATCACTTCAAATGATGATAAAATATAATGCAGAAGTGAATAAAAGACAAAGTATCATGAATACATACCTTTTTTATCAAACCCTTGAATGAGGGTTTCACTTACCACCCAAATATTGTTGTTGTAAATTGTATGGAAGATCTCCCTTGGATAGTCCCTCAAAATTTCTTTAGATTTGTTTCCCTATACAACATAAGAGTGTTGTACCTTCCTTGGGCCAAATGATAATATTTTAGAAAAACCCAAGTGAGGAGGGGCTAGCCTTATATAGTTTTTCTTTTAACGGTTAGTTGAAACTTTCTTCCAAGAAATAAGTATTTGACTTGTCATCCACAACTTGAAGACTAAGTCGCTTCAATAGAAATATTTTTTACATCACATAATTGCCCATAAAGGGGGTCAATTGGCTTGTATGAGGTAAAATGACTACATGAGAATGCTTATTTGACTTGACTTGGCTCTATTTGTTAGACTTGTATGATTTTCTTCCATGAGGGCTCACTTGGCTTCTAATGGCTAGTTTGTGTCCACCAAAGGTCCAATGTCTAGCTTGGTTGACCCTAAATACCCCAAAATTCATCTTGAAGGAGAAAATTACTAGTAGAGGAGGGTCAACTTGCTTAATGAGGCTTGATCTCCAATGCCCTTCACCTTTTTGACTTGATAATTTGACTTTCCTTGAGTTCTTAACCATCTTCAAATGTTCACTTGGGCCCCAACGACTAATTTGACCTCTCAAATTGCTAGTTTTGACTCACAGTTGTGGGATGTCACCTTGCATGGATGAGTGATTTGCTAGATCTCCAATGCCTTTGCTAATTTGAAGAATATAAGACATGGGTTTTGTCTGGATGAAAATTTACTTGAATTTTGACGTAATATTTGCCCCTCAATGTCAAGTATGGAGTCTGGACCTTGATTTTCCCCCTTTTATCCACACGTGCCAAAATAAAGTGTATGAACACCTTTGAACTGAAATATTTTCTTGATGTGTTCACCTTTTACCAAAATTTGTAAGTGGCATGTTGAGTACACATTATTTTGAACATTTTGATCCTTTGTTGATTTTTTGGACGTGCCACCTTGTGCATTGGGATATGTGAACTACCTCAAGAAACATGAAATTCTATGAACAATGAGATTTATATGTAGAGAATTGTAAATTAGTATTAATCCATGGCCAATGGAATGCATAGATACTTCGTGACACATGACCATGTGGAAAAGACATAGGTGTGCTCAAAACATGGGTTGGATTTGCTGTACATAGCGCCCAAGTAGCTCCATCCTAAGACTTGCAATCCTATCTATAGGATGAAAGGACTTAAGAGTGGAGACTAAAAGGATGGGGCATGGCTGGCCACAATAGGCCTAGGATTCCCTAATACATAACCATCACATGGCCAACAAGGCTTTTGACTTGCATTCTCTACTTTTACAATGGTGTTGCCAAAAAAAAAATGGCTATCGATACCCTTGCTGAAATGAAGGGTAATATATGGTAGTCCAAAATTGGCCGTAGTTTATTTTATTTGGAATTGGACGAGTTTTCAACCCTATCAATTTACATTGACTTTCATTGGATGATTTTGATAACATTGGTTTGGAAGAGTTGCCTTATTTAAAAGAAAAATACATTACAGTGCTATTAGATGTTGTTCACTATTTTTTTCATGAATGATCAATGTAATGTATGATTTGCTAATTTTCATTGGCATCTTGGAAAGTATTATTTTTCCTTAATTTTTTGTGGAATCTTGATATAATAAAATTTGTGTTTGTGTGGAATCTAAAGATGGGTATTCTCTCAACCAATTAGGGTAAACTATAAATTCAAAATCACCCCGGAGAGGATTTCTGAATAAGATTTCCCCCAACCCAAGGATTGACTATACCATTAAACAAACCAAGTATTTACTAAGGGAAGCCCCTCAAGGGTCTACCTAGCAAAGAGGCTTGATGATTACTTTTACTTCACACTAGAAAAGGATGAGATGAGGTCTAGTGCCTTGATCTCTCCTTCCACGTGATTTGTTTCCCCTTAATGGATTGTTCATACTAAGCCTTGTGGTGATCTTGAATCACTTACAAGTTTAAACCCTTTAAAATAATGTGGAAGGAACCAGAAAGAAAAGCTTTCTAGGTCAAAACATATATCACATAATAAATTAGAGATACCAATAATGTTGATAAAGTTTTCATTAAGCCCTAGGGAGAGGAATACTTCCATTGTCTAACCATCAATAACAAAGTAGGTGAAATCAAATATCTAGTGTAACCACTTCAGCAAGGCATCAATCCGTTGCATTCTTCCTTTGTACTTGATCATTATGTAAAACAGAGACATGGAAAATATGTTGCTTTTATGCTAAAACATCTGTGACTACCAAGCTGAAAATGTATTTCAGCATCCGCACAATAGTAATGTCTTCTACAAGTAGAACGAAGCTACTAAAATATGTATCCATATATTCTTGAAGTGGGTTGATATAGCTGCTACCCATATCTGAAAATTCCATCTCACCAACATGATATTGCAGATATGAAATAAATGTCTATGTAACACAATCTGATTTTTTCTATTTCTCTTTTGGACCACTGTCCTTGCCCCTTCACTTTCCATATGGCTGAAAATGTTGATTTCTTCTTCACATAAGGGGCTGCAAATTGCAAATTCAGATCTGAAATTTTCACTTTCAACCATTCTCCTCATAAGATCTGCAATGGTTGGGCTTGCTAGAAGGCTAAAATATCAACATCACTGCCACTATTTATTTCCCATAGCTGATGATCTTCTTGAAGCTTAGTATTGAGAATTTCTTTATGAAATTATTCGCTGAAAATATTATCCACTGCTTGGGTAGGGTTACTGTTATCAAATTTCTGCATCAAAGGATGTTTTTTGTCCAGCTGTACATCATCATGAATCTGATCTTCTAGGATGGACTCTAGAAAAGGGGTAGTCTATTGTTCCATTGTGTCCAAATCACTTAGGGGCTTCTTGTTGATCATGATGCTCATTGTGATTTGATTGAAAAGTTGGTTAAGCCAACAAAATCCTTTAAATCTACTCATATGGTAGTATACATGCAGGGACTAAAATAAATTGTCTTGCTCCATTTTTACTTAGTGAAAGAGTAACATGAATAAAAATATCTTTCCTTATGGTTTGTTATTATCCTCATTCCCTTTCTAGCCCCTATCTTCAGTATATGCTTCATTTAATAGTTTTGTTCCTCTTCTTGCAAGATACCCTACTTGTTGGTCACCACTTTGTCTAGCCTGATTATAATTTGTTTTGTCCTTGTCATGGACCCTTTATTTCTTCCCAAAAATATTTGTTTGCACTCACCTCAAGTAGGTAGAAACTTTATCTTTCCCTTTTATTTTGGTGCTAGTCTTAGCCTCTTGAAGCTTTGATGTTCTGATGAGAGTGCCAGGTATCCATATTTTGATGACGGTGCTGGATCCACCAACATTCAGGGGATCTCTCTGGTATGAAGTCCCAATTAGACCTTCCACCATTTGGTGTAGGAGTCCCATCTGGTATGATGGCTCGGTTTCCATTTACTTAGAAATTTTCCTTAGCTCTTGTTGTTCAGCATATGAGAGTGTTACAATGGTGTCTTCAAAAAGTGAGGTGAGTGTGCCTGGTGAGTGCATAATGTAACTATGTCTAGGTTCTCTTACTGCAAAGAGGGAGAGTAAAGTGAGCCTCTAAATGAGAGGTAATAGTACCACCCATGAAGAGACACACGCGAACCAGAAAGGTTTGTCCGGCATCTATGATCCGAATCTTGTGGGGAGGCCCCCAAGATCGAAAAGATTGAAATGGATCTTGTGGAGGAGGCCCCCAAGATTTGAAGAATTGCAATGCTAGAAAGAAAATGACAGAACACACAATAAATAAAGCCACAAAGAAACTTTTTATTAAAACCGATAACAACTATAAAGGCTACATTGTGGCGGACAATCTGTCCTTTTACAAAATGGTACTTGTTACTTATAGTATTTTTTCAGTTACAATACCATGGGTCAATTCCATGGGTGAATGAATACCATGGGTGGATGTCACAATACCACAGGTCAATTCCATGGGTGAATGAATACCATGGGTGGATGTCACAACACCACAAGTCAATTCCATGGGTGAATGAATACCATAGGTGGATGTCACAATACCATGGGAAAATACCATGGGTGGATGTCACTTACAATACCATGGGTAAATTCCATGTGTGGATGAATAACATGGGTTGATGAATACCATGGGTTGGTGCCATTTACTATTCGGATCATTCCTCCCTCCTTAAGAAGCAATGGTCCCCATTGCGTGAAGTTCCCTCCTGCGAAGCCTTTGTTGAATATGAAGAGCCACTGAAGAGAAGGGTTTTGTGTGGTTAACCCATAACCATGATGAATGAAGATCTGAGGATAGAGATACCCTGTAATGCTTGTGACCAACTGTGATACTAACAGTGTACGACCTATCAAATTGACTTCAATGAAGTGTGGGTTTTTGGATGACCCATAACCATGATGAACGAAGATTCGAGGATAGAGATACCTTGTAATGTTTGTGACCAACTGTGATACTGACAATGTGCAGCCTAGCAAATGGACTTTGATGAAGTGTGGGTTTTTGGATGACCCATAACCATGACAAACAAAGATCCAAGGATAGAGATACCCTGTAATGCTTGTGACCAATTGTGATGCTAATAGTGTGCGGCCTAGCAAATGGACTTCGATGACAAGGATTTTGTGCGGTTGACCCATAACCGTGATGTTGGTTGTTGATGAAGTAGCAGGTGCCTACATAGCCTGGGGTGGGAGGGCACATCTCCAAAGAACCCAAGCCGAATGTTGTTATGCTAAAACTGATGAATGTGAAGCAGATGCCTACTAAAGCGGGTGGGAGGGCACGTCTCCAAAGGGAACCCGCTTGGAATGCTACTCCAGAATTAAAATGGACATAACTTGGTCAATATAACTCATAATATTTATTATAACATGTTTTTGGAAACGGAAGGACCATTTTGCATCTTCTTGTGTATTGGAAATACTTATCTGGACACTCTAGAATCTCATATTTGCGTTGCAACTTTTCCATCGTCACAAAAGTTTTAAAAAAATAGCTGATTTTAAATCAACGATATCTCGCATATCCGAACTCTGATTTGACCCCATTTTTTTTTGAAATTGGGTGATTTTTCAAGAGGAGCTCAAATTTTCAATCATTGTTCTAAAATTCAGTATAGAAACTACAAGAAATGATAGGAGAGTCGTTGTCCACCAGTTGCAGTCAGAAAATATTCTACAACATAACTGATTTTAAATCAGCGATATCTTCCACATCCGAACTCCGATTCGGCCAATTGTTTTTTTGAATTTTGGTATTTTTTCACAAGGAATCCAGATCTGTAATTTTTTTTTTTGTAAATTTTGTACCCAATGTTTCAGATCTGATCTGCAAACTTGCCGCCCAAAAAAAACATTCCTGCAAAAAAATGAAAAAAAATAAAAAGTCTTCTTGCTTGGCCCAAGAAAATGCTCTGTGGAGAACGTAGCACATGCCTGAAGTTTGTTGAATATTTCTACAAAATTTGAAATTGAAATATGCATCAAACCCTCATTCCCATGGAATCATAACCTGCTCTAATACCACTAATCCAAATCTTGTGGGGAGGCCCCCAAGATCAAAAAGATTGAAATGGATCTTGTGTGGGAAGCCCCAAAGATATGAAGAGTTGCAATGCTAGAAAGAAAATGACAAAACACACAATAAATAAAACCACAAAGAAACTTTTTATTAAAACTGATAATAACTATAAAGGTTACATTGTGGCGGACAATTTGTCCTTTTACAAAATGCGACTTGTTACTTATAGTCCTTTTTTTCAGTTACAATACCACGGGTCAATTCCATGGGTGAATGAATACCATGGGTGGATGTCACAATACCACGGGTCAATTCCATGGGTGAATGAATACCATGGGTGGATGTCACATACAATACCATGGGTAAATTCCATGTGTGAATGAATAACATGGGTTGATGAATACGATGGGTTGGTGCCATTTTCTATTTGGATCAATCTAGCAGAATAGTCCACAATGGATGCAGTATTCGTTAAAACCAAAGTACAAGGGAAGACCCATCCACCATCCAACAGAGTAGTCCACTATGGATGTGACGATCATTATAACCAGTAAACAAGGAAGGCTTTTCTAGTATCCTACAGAGTAGTTCACAAGGATGAGACAACAGTGATAACCAATGCAACACATTCCCAACAAGGTAAGTAGTAAAACAATCGAAATAGTTCAACTATCTTAGTAGATGTGAAACAAACAAGAATTACAAATGTAGAAAGAATAGTCTTACAAACATCCACAAAACATGCATGAAAATGTGTTGGCCTTAACATGATTATGTATTAAGAAAAAGTTCCAAGACACATGTGTACACCATCCATCACTAACCCAGTAGTGGGACATTGGAGCCACTCCTTGCTCCTCAAAGAACTATCGACTCTCAATGCTTCGTGGGAGGAGCCAAGGTGAAAAGTCCTTGATCATACAATGGGAGGGGTATATATAACCAAGGGTGATTCTTGACCCTTGTGACTCTTGGAATACCCTCATGACTATTCAACTTCATATGACTTTTCAACTGACATGACTCTTCATATTCATGTGTGTCCATTAGACTTTCACTTTACATTACATTTGATTTACAACAGATATGGCCCATAATAGTGATGTGGCCTTGATAGCTCATGACACAACTTGACATGAGACTGCTGACATGGATTGGCTTGCTATGGTGGAAATGTCAATCTGCTATTGCTACTGAGTGATAGATGTGTTCTTGGATGTGATTTCTTTTCTCCTTTGCATGACTTGATGTTATAGCGTCTTCAATGATCTTGGTCTTGAAAAGCGGCTGCATGCATGTGTTCCCTTCACTTGTTCTTGATGAAATTATTTTTTCCATCCAGCTACAAGTGAGTCTTATAGCAGGTTTGCTCCTTCTTCATCTCCTTCATTGTCTCGCCATAATCTAACAGTGTAGCTATTCCTGCAATTCACTCATGATGGGACGACATCAAATCCAAAACCTCCTAGTCTAAGATGATGCATTGTTATCCATGGACTTTGCTCAGAATGGATGATAGGTCGGGAAGAGGGCCCAAATATTGTGCATTGCGCAGTTCCAGGTGACAGGGAGGGAGACTGGTCACTGAGATTGTGCAAAGTGCAGCTCAGGCTTGACTGAGGAACTTCAGAGCATAGTTTTCACTTCTGGGAAAAATTGTGCAAAGTCCACTTGGAGGCAGGATTGCGGAGTTGAGATCATCAGTGGTAGCTACAAGGTGAGACCCTAGGAGGAAGGTTTGCACATTTTTCTGAGGGAAGATAGGACAGGAAAACAAAGGGACTAGATAGGACCGTTCTGCGCAATTTTTGGGAGTGAGTCCCGATTGAGGGAGGACACTAGGGGGACACCTCTGTGAAATTTTGGGAGGCAAAGAAGGCTCAAGTCTCTGCACATTATGATGTTCTAATAGGCAGGGAGGAGGCTTGATGACTAATCCTGAGAAATTCATAAATCAGGTCAAGCTTGAGGTAGCTTCTACACAATTCTGGGAAGGAAGGCACGTTGCTCAACTCTGGGATTGCTTAGTGCATCTTTCCTGGAGGACAATCTCCACACACTACACAGTTCTAGGTAGTAGAGAAACATCACTAAGGGTTGAGGCTACGCAATGCAGCTCAGTCGGGGTCCAGTGAAATGGAGTTGGCCGGTCAGAAGAATTTTCAGGAAAAAGACTAAGTGTGGGAGGTAAGTGAACTTGTGAGGAACTTGACATTGTGATCACACACTTAGTATAATTCGATGACATGAGACCATAGACCACCATAATAATAAGATGAAGCATTACCCTCCGTGAGATTGTCTAGATCCAAAAGCGACAAGTGCGACACTTGAGATAGACCTTTGGACGACCATGAAGACACTTATCCGATAGTTCTTACAACTTTGTGTATGAGTGGGACTGATGTTTACCTAGATAGGAAAACTCAAACCCACAAAGACAAACCTTTGAAATCACCATAATAGGACCGCAAGCATGATAAAGAAATCAACATGCCATAAGATGACAGTTGGTTAATCAAGCAAAAGGGGTGAAAAGATTCTGAAGGAGATCATAGAATGAGCTCGAGTGTTTGGACCATAAAGGAAAAACCAAGGAAGGCTTTGAAATTTGAGTGCAAGCCAAAATTTTGGAGGGTGTTGCAGTTGCTACAACACTTGGTGACACACTGGTTGAATACCATCTTCTTTGTTTTTTTCATTTTTAGTGAATGGCCCTGGTCCTTCAGGGAGTATTGATTCACTGTGCATATTACTTTGGTTTCCCTACTTACCCCATGGGAAGACATGGTTCTCCTTGTACCTTTTCAGTTAAACAAAACATAAGATTTAGCCAAATCATAGTATTTTGATTTAGGAAGGTATTTTAGCACGCAAGCTTAAGATTTTCAGAGTATAGTTCTTCATCTAAGGTGTTGCTCCACTACTAGCAGGCCTGGATAGTACCCTGATGGAGTCATGCAGGAATATAAGCATTGCTCCACTTCCAGTGAGCTTGGACAGTAAATCAGTGGATTTGCCTACTTCACCTCTCTATGCAAGAAGCCTTTCTCTTCTTTTGCCTTTGTTATGTTTTAAAGAGAACTGTGCATAGGCACTTATTTATTTTTGGGGTGGAAAAGGGATCTTGAATTATTGAGAGTAAGAGAGGCTGTTCCTTCAAAGAAGCATATATAGATCTCATTTAGATCTTCCCCTTCTCTGTTTCTACTAGTTGGATAATATTGAACACACCAAAGCAGAAAAATCAATATAGGCATGAGGTTTCCCAGACTGGACACAGGTTCATGTTTTGACCAAAACCCTCCTTACAGATGGATTGTATTTTCCGTCAAGACTTCATCGGCCAAAAGTTACAACCAAACCCAAAGAAGATGGACATAGGACTAGCCAAGGGATGCACTGTCACAAGACTCTTTGAACTTCAACCACATACAAATTCAGAATCCAGAACGAAGTGAGGAACAACACTTATTCACGTAAGCAAAAACAACATAAAACTAAGAAAACAAAACAAGAAACAAACAAAAGACTATGTATATAGTGCAGGGTGCGACCTTGAATCTCATTGAAAATAACATTTCAAGTATTTTTCATTGACAGGGAGAGAGTCAATCTTCTCGTCAAGTGATTGGAGATGATATGTGTGTTGGCTAAGCTTCTCGTGGACTGTAAAAGGACCAATCCACAGGGATTAAAAATTTATGTGCTTGCATTTGTCCTTGTGGCCTTTGTCCCACTTTAAGACTAAGTAACCCACACTGAAGCTAGTACTCCCTGTTGACTTTCTATTGAACCAGATCTTGATACAGTTTTGGTGAAGTAAAATCTTTTTATTTCATCCTTTCTTCCTGCAATGTGTCCATCCTATGCTGAACTAAAAGATACGACTTGCCTTGGGATTCTTGGGACAACTAGAGAGAAGGCAAGTAAATGTTTGATGGGAAGATGGCTTCCTTTCCATATACTAGGAAGTAGGGGGAGCATTTAGAGAAGGCTTAGGTGTGACTTGGTCAGCCCATAAAGAATTCACTAGAGTGGAGTGCTAGTTTCGCTGCTCAAATAATATGGTATTTTTTATGATGGGAATGAGGTTCTTGTTTATGGGTTCGGTAAGACCATTTCCCTGTGGATAGTAATTGGCAGAATGTTTCAGAACAATACCATTTTCCAATGCAAATTCATAAATATTTAATGAAGAAAATTATGTTGCATTGTAAAAAATAAGTGACTTAGGAACACCAAACTTGGAAATGATGTTCTGCTGTAGGAAGCTGATGAATTCCTTATCGTTCAATTGTTTCAACGAAACTACCTCTGTCCACCACATGAAATAATATGTAGTAGCAAAAATATAGTGATAATGCTTCGATGAATGTGGGAAAATATCCCCAATGATATCGATGTTCCACCGTTGGAATGGTTCTTCCATTGCAACAGGCTGCAGTAGGGCTACTGACTTTCGATTTCTATCGATGCACCTCTGACAGACCGGGCACTTGCGGGCATAAGCATGTGCACCCTTGAATAATGTAGGCCAGTAGAAGATGACCCGCATAACCTTGTGTGTTATGGTGTTACCCGTGAAGTGTCCCATGTCTGGTCCATCATGGAGATCACGTAAAACCTTTTCTGAATCTTGTGCCTCCAGGCACCTGAGCGAGATACCAATATGGTGCTTTCTCTATATCACCCCATGCACCAGCTGGTATGATAAAGCTTTCAGTTGGAATGCCCTCTTCTGCCGCATAGAGAACTCAGAGGGCATGGTGTCGTGCTCAAGGTACGGGCGCACCTCTGTGTACCAAGATTTTTAGTGCAAAGTGGGAGGGGCTCGCTCAACATTGTACATTTCTATTTCTTGTTGCCAGCCTACGAGCTCTTCCTCTTCCTCTTGTGTGTGAACTGCTTCTTCTACTAGTTTACAAAGACCGTGACCCTTGGTGGTATGGATTGGTTTGATGTCAATATCATACTCTTGCAGTCTTGTCATCCAATTCTCCCTTCTCTTATCTAGCTCTTGCTGAACAAGTAGTGATCTAATTGTTGGGTGTGGCACAAAGATAACGCAATGGTTTTTTCAATAGGTAGGGTATGAAATGCTTCACTACCTTGTACATTTCATAAGATTATTTTTCCACACTGGGATAGTTGAGTTCCAATCCTTGCAGGCTCGCACTCATGAAGGAGATGGGTCGCTCATTGTTCAACTCGTCCTTATGAGTGAGCACCGAACGAGTGAAGTGTGCGAAGACAAAGTGTAGAGCTAGAAATCTATGTTGAAGCTTGGGTTGTATACCGTGGGTGCCTCTGTTATTTCTTGATTGATATAGGTGAATTCATCCTTTTCCTTCTTTTGCAAATTGTAAACTACGTCCTTCGTGGTCATCGCTTGTATGGGTTTCACAATTTGCGCATAATAAAAGATGAACTTCCTGAGGAAGTTGATCTTTCCCAAGAAAGAATGCATAGCTTTCTTGTTCACGGGGTAGGGAATCTGCATGATGGTCTGAAATCTATCTGGATCCACCTTGATCCCACTTTTGGCAATGATGTGTCCAAGCAGGTTACCCTCAGACACTGCAAAGATGCTCTTCTTGGGATTCAAGGATATCCCATATTTCCAACATCACTAAAAAATCTTCTTGAGATGGCACAGGTGGTCTGACCATTGTCTTGAGAATATTGTTACATCATTGAGGAAGACCAACACGCTATGTCTGATAAGCCCACGGAAGGTGATGTCCATTGCATGCTGAAACATTTCACCTGTGTTTACTAACCCAAACGACATTCTGCAGAAAGTGAACGTACCCCACTTGGTACGGAAGATAGTTTTGAGTCTGTCAGAATCTGCTAACAGAACTTGGTTGTATCCTGAAAAAGTCATCAAGCAAAGAAAACATCTATGTTTCAGATATTGTCTGTAGTATATGCTCCATGGATGACACTGGGTAGTTCTCCTTGTCTAAGGCACGATTGAGATGAGGTTTCCTTTGCTTGTATCAGTGGCATCCTGTAGAGACTATTTATGCTCGTCCTCATCTATTGTTGTGTCCTTGAAGACGTCAGCATTAGCCATGAAATGAAATATCAGTTGATGAGCATAAAAAACACATAAATTAGTGGTGTCATCCATGACAGATGGTTTATACAAAATCTCATAAGAGAATCTATTCCTTAATGGTGACATCCTAGCAGCTGCGTTTGCCAAGGAATTTGCAGCTACATTACACATTCTTGGTATTGAAATAATGTTAAAAGCTTCGAATGAGATATGAGTCGCCATATCTCTTGTTTATAACTCTTAAGATGAGGTGACACATAGTGTATAGTGTTACGCACCTAATGCACCATGATATTTGAGTCACTTACCTTTTTTAGAATAACAACTTTGAGGTCAATGGCTTTCTGTAAGCCCAAGATGAGTGCTTCATACTCGAAAATGTTGTTCATGCACTCAAACTCCAAGAAGCTAAAGATTAAGTGTTTTCTATGAAGTGGGTCTATTAAAACATAACCGGATCTAGATCCCTCCTACGTTTTGGATCCATAAAAGTTCATGGTCCACATATCATCTGTATAGGGACCACCAACCGCACTAGTACTACTATCACTACTGCTACTATTGTTACAAACTACTGTACAAGTTTCATTTTCTCTAGTCGGGCATGGAAGGAGACCCAACTGTGTGTCTGGTGGGGTAGGGGATGGCTCTGCAAGATAACACCCCTACTGTTTCTCCAAAAAGCAATTGCCGAACATAAGTTATGTGAAAGCCAATGGTTCAATTTCTCCATTCAAGGGAGTCATGTTATGCTTCATGTATATCTCTGACACTAACTAATGTTGGGCCGCTAGTTTTTCATTATTATCACTCTTTAACGCCTATTTCATCCATTTCTACCATTCTTTATCACGTCATTTATCATACTTTATCATATAATTCCATTTTATAATTATTTATGCTCTTATGGATAAATATTATTTCTTCTCCTTTATTTTTAATAAATTAATGATTATTATGCATGATTTTACCAATGATGGTTTAATGAATTTGTTGAAACATCACTCACCATTTTAGCCTCCAAGATCTTTTCCAGATTGCAAATTTGATCTCCAACTCATTATTAAATATTCCAACTCAGAAATTCGTTGGAATAAGAAGTGACAGTTTTGCATTGAACGTTTCAGGAAAATGAAGAAGAATCTGGAAAATCTGAAACATGGGTTTTTTTCCAGAATGGGCCGAATTAGTTTTAATGTGAGAAGTTTTCCGAAATTCAGTCTGCATTAAGAGAAACGAAATGTTATCCGAAGATGATTTTCTCATATTTGTTGTTGCGACCATTTTCCAAATTATTTCAGTTGCAATACCAAATTCAACTTGTTCTTGTTGAATGTTGATGGAGAGATATTTTAGATATGATCTTGCTGATCAATTTTTTTGGAACAATCTAATTTTATAATGGGAATCATTTTGTAATCATCTATGTTGTAACTTCTCTTTGCTCTTTGTGTATTTAAATGAAAACAAAGATCAAAGAGAGAAGGGGGATAATGGGGGATAATAGGATAGGATAGGAGGAGGAGATATAATGGAGAGATTTAACTTTTCACTTGGGACCTCAATTGTAATTTCAATATATAGAATGTTATTCTGAAGGACACATCATGCTGTAAATGACATTTGGATTTGATGAATAATATATAACTTGCGTTGTTGTTCATTCGGATATTCTGAAGTAGCTAAGCAGTATCTGCTGGTGGCTAGGGCCCGGTCTCTGGCAGATCTTACTGCTATTCCTTGTTTTATACTTTTCCATTTCCTACGAGTTTATTCTATTTTATATCTTTGCAGTTGGTTTACTTTCCTTAATTCTGATTTCGTATACTCATTTCAGTAATTCGCAACTCTGTTAATTGATTTCATTTATGCATACCGTGGATTGAATTAGTTATCAGTTAAGGAATTGTTTCTCATTAATTAAGACAGAGTGTGATTAGTATAGATCCAGCTGAAAGAGCTCAGTTACTGCTACAGTGCTCTCGGTTGATGTTATTCCCATTCAAATTGCTTGATTAATGTAGATCCAGCTGAAAGAGCTCAGTTACTGCTATAGTTCTCTCAGTTGATGTTATTCCCATTTGAATTGCTTGCTTAATATTGGATTATGGTTTTGCTTGAGATTAAGTCCTAATGCTTAGATGTATTATTTCCTTTAAAAGTTACAACTTGATATTTATGATTGCATCCATTTACTCTTGTATTGAATTCAATAACCTAGTTTAAAGCATTAATCTCTGGATTTATAGTTTGCACATATTGTGTACACTCTTGGAATAAAAAGACTTACCCAGGTTGATAATTAATGTGAGGCAATTAGGAGTTTTCAAATAAACCTTTTAGCACTCAACATTTTGGCGTCGTTTCCGTGGAGAGTGTTGCCATTTCACAAAGAGTGATGTATGTTTGATATTTGCTACTGGGAAAGAATTGGGTATTAAACATGGAAGGTAAGAACCTACGTAACGAACAAGTAAAGTGCTTGCTCCTCCGCCTACTTTTCAGCACAATTGCATAGAAGTTGAAGTAGGTGTTTGATGTTTGTCTGCTGTGAAAGAATTGGGTATTAAAAACAAAAGGTAAGAACTTGCATAACGAGCAAGTAAAGTGCTTTCTCCTCCGCCCGCTTTTCAGCAGAATTGCATAGGAATTTAAGGTAGAAATGAACGTTTGTATTTTTTTATGAATGACTAAAAAAAAAGGGAGAAATTTTGAAAAACAAATCTCATGATTTCACGTAAGTGGTGGTGTAAGAACCACCCATTTCACTAACCAATTGGTAGGAACATTTGAAGGAGGAGCCTCAAAGAAACACATGAAGAACATCTTCTATTATGGTAAGAAATGGCTCACATTTCTACTTTTGAATTCCCTATCAAAGATCTAGGAGGAGTGACACAAATGCACGTAATTCCCCCATATTCTCTACCAAATTTTCATGGTTTGGCAAACGAAGACCCAAATACATTTTTATTTGAGTTTGAAGTACTTTGTAGAGGACATGATTATTGTACTAAAGATCAAAGGTTGAAAGTGTTTCCTCTTACTCTAAAAGGAGTAGCTCTCCGATGGTTCATAAGCCTAGGTGGGAACTGCATCCAAACATGGGAGGACATGAAGAACATATTCTTGAAGAAGTACCAAGACTACTGCAAATCCAATGAAGATATTTTCGGTATGATACAAGGGGAAGATGAAATCTTGGAGGACTATGTAGAGTGATTTCAATATAACCTTCAAAAATCAAAGCATAAGTATCTGGAAAAAGAGATCTTAAAAACACTCCTTAAAGGAATCAAAGATGAATTTTTAGAACTCTTAAATCTGATAAGAAAAGGTGATGTTTTTCAGTTATCATATGATGATGTTTGTGAATTGTGCATAAGGTATTCAAGAGGAATCTCCAAGGCTGGTAAGAATTCTAGAGAATTTTCTTCTTTCTTTTCCAAATCTACTACAAGAACATGAGACATAAGAGTTGAAATCAATGATTTATTTGAACATTTTAAAATTGATTTTATTAGCTCTCTGAATTCAAAATTGGATGTTTTGCAGGTTCAGAAAAATCAAGAAATTGAAGAAGTGTTTTTCCCTCATTACTGAAAGGAGCATCCCATAGCTAGTTGTTCTTCCTTGTCTAGGATGGAAGTAGCATATCAAAGAGATGGCGAAGCTGCAACAAGGTCAAAACCATGGAAATTGTGGCCTATAGGTATGGTTCAAAACACTTCCTCTCCATATTCTTACTTGCATAATATATTATGAAAAACTCATGTGTTAGGGCAGCGATGCCAATCTCAATATAACCACCACCAATCTTGTCTACAAGTTTGGCATGGTTCATCTTATGATTGCATGACTACTCTCCCTCATCTTGTAACAAAAACACATTCTCCATATTCTCCACCAACTCTTCCACAACATCTTGCTTGCCTATCAAAATCATCCACTCAACCCAATCAACTACATCATCAAAATGCTCCATTCTCTACACAATTTCCTACTCAACTCATTCCATAGCCTCACCATAATAAACCAGTACAACATGCTTACAGTGTTGAACTATAAAATTTACCTACCCTTCTCACCCATTCTATCTCACATGCGCCATTGGAGAAAACTTACAATGAGATTCAGAATGTTTCAAATCCAAAAATTGTAGAAGTTATGGAAGAAAATGAGGTTTCTTTTAGTCTGCATCAACAAGTCGTTTTAAAAGCTCAAGAACTTCATGATATGATGGCTATGGGAAATCAAGAAAGTAAAAGATATATTGAAGATTAGTTTCAGTCCATCATTTGTTTGCAGCATCACTCCATACTTCAACAATTTTTGACACCATCTTTTCAAGGGAAGTTGGCTTCTCATACCCTACTATTTATTAACATGTATTTTTTGAAATTTGGGTATGTACATACTAGAGGCTTTTATTTCGAAAATAGCTCCACTGGAAGTACTCTTATACGTAAGCATATTCATTTTTCAAAGCAGAGTAGGTTAGTGTAGAAAATAAAATAAATAAGGACATAAATAAATACAATTTTTTTTAATGTAAAAATAGTTGTTTTTGTTGCAACACACTGTGGAAATCAACATCGATGATAAATATTTTAATTTATTTGTGTATGTAGATGTATTATATTGAAAATAATAGTTCTACAAAGACTCATATTCATTTTTATCACCGATTTGAAAAAATGCTTGAATATCATATTTTTTTGGTTTGTGGGCTTGATGAAATTTCGAAAAACACAGTCGGGACAATCATGTTTTGAGGGAAAAAAAGAGAATATTTTTAAAACCTATTTCTATCCTAAGTATATCTTTATGTCTACTTTCCAACCCAATTTGAATCACTCAATTTGGATTTGAAACGAAAACGTTATAACCAAAACATTGACAGGGTGTATAGTAGGCAGCTCAAGAACAGAGTTGGGACAGTCAGTTTTTGGAGGCCTAAATCGATATATTTTTAAAAAATATTTCTATCATAAGTAGACCTTTATTTCTAATTTCCAACCCAATTTGAATCACTCAATTTGGATTTGAAACGAAAAAGTTATAACCAAAACATTGACAAGGTGTCTAGCAGGTAGCTTAGGAACAGAGTTGGGACAGTCAGTTTTTGGAGGCCTAAATGACTATATTTTGAAAACCTGTTTCTATGGTATATTCCCCTATGAATCTAGTTTACAAGGCAATTTTAATCACTCATTTTTGATATCGTATGAGAAAGTTATGACCAAAATACTGACTGTCTATCGTAAATCAGCACTCTTAAAACTCTGTTTTTCTAGCTGTTCACTTGTGTATTTGACCCATCAATTCTTTTTGTTTTCAAAACATATTTCTATTGGAGATAAATAAATGAATCTACTTTCATTTCCAATTTGAATCAGCTCAATCCATCATCAAACAAAAAAGTTATGCTTAAGATATCCATTGTTGGTCTAAGATGGGTAATCGAAAATGACTCTGTTATGCAGGTTGTTCTAAGTAAAATTGACATATCATATCATTGAATTTTTAAAACCTGTTTCTATTGGTAATATATCTTTGAAGTATCTCTCATTTGGCTTTTGAATCACTCAAATTGGACGAAAAACAAAGAATTTATGATTAAAACACTGCAGGTTAGCATGATTGGCCACTGCTCTCCCGCAGGTAATAAATTAATTTTACTTTGTTATTTTTTTTCCATGGATTTGTTTTACAGAGTAACTACTTGTTAGTTTTTTTGCATAATTCTTGGATTAGGGGAGCCTGATCACCTCTCTTTCTCCATGATTTAATGTTTTATTGTAGGTAGACACTTGTTTTTTGCATGTCTTAGGAGAATAAAGAAGGTTAATTTATGGATGAACGATTCTTGGAAGAAATTTTAATGAAACAAGGGCATTTCATCCAATTCATTACGTAATGGATTCATAACAAAATAAATGATGAATTGATTTCCATTTGAAGATTCATGTCACTGCTACCAAACCATTTTTCCTAGAGATCATTTTTTCCATTGACAGATTGATATTCCCTTAGGAAATAACATCATAGCTGTTGTAACTTAATTTATTTATTTATTTACTGTTTTTTTAAATAGAGTGTTGTTTCTTTTCTAATTTCTCTTATGTTTTTGTGTTTCAGGTGTTGTTTCCTTCAAATTATATTTCCGCTCCATTAGCGGTTGAACAATGAGGACCCCACCATGCAAGTTTTAGTTGTAGAAGGCAATCCTTCAGTAGCTTAATTATTGAAAAAGTTATTTATTTTTGTAAAAATTGTAAATATGATTGTTGATTTGATTTTCTGTGTTTTTCTTTTGTTCCCTCTTTGGAACAACACTTTTTTGTTTTTCTTGTTCCCTCTTCGGAATAACACTTTTTGTTTTTGTTGTTCCCACATCAGAACAACACTTTTCGTTTTTGTTGTTCCCTCTTCGAAACAACACTTTTTTGTTTCTTTTTGTTCCCACTTCAGAAAAACTCTTTTCGTTTTTGCTATTCCCTCTTCAGAACAACACTTTTTGTTTTTTTTGTTCCCACTTCGGAACAACAATTTTGGTTTTTGTTGTTCCCTCTTCGGAACAACACTTTTTGTTTTTGTTGTTCCCACTTCGGAACAACACTTTTGGTTTTTGCTATTCCCACTCCGGAACAACACTTTTTGTTTTTTCTATTCCCACTTTGGAACAACACCTTTGGTTTTTGTTGTTCCCACTTCGGAACAACACTTTTGGTTTTGTTGTTCCCAATTTGGAACGTCGCCTTTGGTTTTTGTTGTTCCCACTTCGGAACAACACTTCTTGTTTTTGTTGTTCCCTCTTTGGAACGACACTTTTTGCATTTTTTTTGTTCCCAAGACTTTTCTGCGTCTTTGCTGTTCCCTTTTGGGAACAACATTTTTTTGTGTTTTTGCTATTCCATTTTGGAACATCACGTTTCTGCATTTTTTCTATTCCCTTTTGGGAACAATACTTTTCTGCGTTGTTGCTATTCGCTTTTGGGAACAACACGTTTCTGCGTTTTTGTTGTTCCCTTTTGGGAACAACACATTTTTGCATTTTTGTTGTTCCCTTTTGGGAACAACACTTTTCTGCGTTTTCGCTGTTCCTTTTTGGGAACAACACTTTTGTGTGTTTTCGTTGTTTCCTTTTGGGAACAACAATTTTATGCGTTTTTTTCTATTCCAACTTTGGAACAACATTTTTTGTGTGTTTACTATTCCAACTTTGGAACAACACTTTTTGTTGTTTATTGTTCAAACTTTTGAACAACACCTTTTTCTCTTAGCGTGTCTTGCTATTCCCACTTTTGAACAGTTGTTGTTCCATCTTTGAAACAACATTTTTGCTTCTTCTGAAGTTTTGTGTTTTGTGAATAGCACTTCCTTCCTCTTGTGGGATTATTCCTAGCTCATCTCAGCCCCATTTTTCTAATTCCCTTTCATGGCATGAAGTACAATACTTTTATGAGGACAAGAATTATGGAGTCTATTGAGGCAGGTGAATACCCTTAATGTTATGATCTTTAACAGGACAACTTCTGGATGAGAGATTCTTTTTAAGAAAAGGGACACAATTATTTATATACTACTTTACTGCATCGTTTTCTGCTATACATGATATTGATTGATCATCTTAATACCATGCTAGTTTCACCATTCCTGGTTATAATCTTCTCTGTATGTAATAAATGAGATTATGGATATATTTTTTTCTATTGACATGTTCAACTTCTTCCACCATCCCTACTCTTAAAGAGTACTGAGCCTCCCTCTATTTATCATAAAAATGTGTAATGACAGTAAATTTTTTCCTATAGATAGAGGATAGGGGGTCTCATTAAGAATTAGCCTACCAGGTTGGTAAGGATGTAGCACAGTGACATTTCCACTATGGCCACCACACTAGGGTTATGATCCATTGGATAGCCAAGATATCCTTGGAACATGAGGTCTCATCACGAGCCGACCTGATCACTTTTGCTACATCCTAGTGAATGGCAGTGTGGTTATCTAGTTACCACGCCATCACACTGATCTCTTCTATAGAACAACACTGGAACTCTCTATTTATAAATTGAGGATCTTGGCTCATATGGGTTAAAAAGCTACCCTTCCAAGGCTTTGGACGCTTGTTGGCAGCAGAGGCTCTGCTTATGGTATTGAAGTTATATCTTATCGTCAATTATTACTATAATACTCTCTTCTTATTCTCTCTTTTTATTGAAGAAGTTATTTCCTTAATTTTTCCCTGTTTTGAATCTTTACGCATGAGAAATTGTTTTACGGTCAATTGCATCATTCTCGGCTAGAATACCGTTAGCAAAGCATCTTTTTGGCATATTTCTGTCTTTTTTCTTTTTTGTATAACTTATCATCAATATAAAGCGTCCTATCTCTTATTTATAACTATCTTTACACACTCTGCTCTTATTATAATCATACCTCTTGCCGTCCTATCATTGATAGGTGTACTCTACTTCATTTACTGTTGTATTGTTCATTCCCTTGACTTGCAATCAGAACAACACTTTTCCTAGGCTTTAAGGTCATGAACGCCCTTTTCCAATTGGAGGGGGAAGGTATGCATTATGGGATAGCATGCGATATAATTACTACACTCTGCCATAACTTGTTGATTTGACAAAATATTAGTATTGCATTTATACAAAAGTTTTTTCTGATTGAAATTTTTGCATACGGCTTATCTGTTGTTGTTCAAAACTAAAACTGTGGATTCAAGAAATTTGCATGCAAAATAGTGACTTGTTTATAGGAGAACAATAAGTATGGGGAGAAACTCCATTCACAGCAAGGCCACACTATTGCAACTAACAAAAGAGGCTCGAGAAACTCGCGAACACGAACAATTGTTCAGACATGATGTGGTTGCTTGGATTCCACCTTTTACATCACTTTCAGCATCAACTCAGCCTACATCAGCTTCAACAAATTCCGGTCCATACATGTCATTCCACATTTTTTTTTTGGAGGTAAAACTTGAGGTAAAATAGCATACTTTTTTTATTTATTACGAATTTAGGAGAATTTCATGCAAAATCCATTGAGCATTATTTATCATCATTCATTCCACATCTTTACCACTTCCCATTTTTCAGAGACAAAATCTTTCAGTTTGGGGGAGTGTTCCTTTCATTTATTTATTTATTATGACCATGCCATTAATATTCTTTATCATCCATTAATATTCTTATTCATTCTCAACACCTCCCTTATTCCATGTTGTTTTACACCAAGCATAGATTTCAATAGATTGTAGCAACCACCTCAATTTGTTTTCTAGCATTGCATGAGGGCATGCTAACTCTCTAGTTTGGGGGAGGAATTGCTACACATGATGAATGTTTTCTATTTTCTTTCTCATTTAAGGCATACAATTTCATTTTTGTACAGTGTAGAAATTGATTGGCATATATCTTTAAAACTATGAACTAAATTCTTGTGATTTTTGGATAACAAAGAAGTATCATTAAAATACACAAACCCAAAAAATTTCAAGTTAAATTAGTTTGTCAAATTTCAGATATCATGCACTGTCACCTACAGCCATTTTGCTTATATCTCATGATCTCTACATCAATATGATCTGCTTTTTGGAAGAGAGAAGTATTAATATGGTAGAAATCTACTTGCAAAATTTTAGCAAAATCTGGTTTATAGTTTTTGAGAAAATGATTAATGAACTTTGTTGTTACTTATATTATATTTTGCTGCAACTTCATATACATATAGTTGAACGTAAATGTAAAAACTGTTACGCTTTCATCAACATTGCTAAAATTGAATATTCATTATTTGAAGAAGAAGTCATTTGTTGCATCCATTTTATGAGTTGGGATGAATAATTTTTGTATTATTGCTTGGTTAATACAGAGGCTTACGGTAGCATGAGGACATGTAATATATTCAGTTTGGGGGTATGTTGGGCCGCTAGTTTGTCATTATTATTATCACTCTTTAACGCCTATTTCATCCATTTCTACCATCATTTATCACATCATTTATCATACTTTATCATATAATTCCATTTTATAATTATATATGCTCTTATGTATAAATATTATTTCTTCTCCTTTATTTTAATAAATTAATGATTATTATGCATGATTTTACTAATGATGGTTTAATGAATTTGTTGAAACATCACTCACCATTTTAGCCTTCAAGATCTTTTCCAGATTGCAAATTTGATCTCCAACTCATTATTAGATATTCCAACTCAGAAATTCGCTAGAATAATAAGTGATAGTTTTGCATTGAACGTTTCAGGAAAATGAAGAAGAGTCTGGAAAATCTGAAACATGAGTTTTGTCCAGAATGGGCCGAATTAGTTCTAAAATAAGCAGTTTTCCTAAATTCGGTCTGTATTAAGAGAAACAGGAGGTTCTTCGAAGACGATTTTCTCAAATTTGTTGTTTTGGCCGTTTTCCAAATTATTTCAGTTGCAATACCAAGTTCGACCTATTCCCGTTGAATGTTGATGGAGAGATATTTCAGATATGATCTTGCTGATCAATTTGTTTGGAACAATCCAATTTTGTAATGGGAATCATTTTGTAATCATCTCTGTTGTAACTTCTCTTTGCTCTCTGTGTATTTAAATGAAAACAAAGATCAAAGAGAGAAGGGGGATAATGGGGGATAATAGGATAGGATAGGAGGAGGAGATATAATGGAGAGATTTAACTTTTCACTTGGGACCTCAATTGTAATTTCAATATACAGAATGTTATTCTGAAGGACACATCGTGCTGTAAATGACATTTGGATTTGATGAATAATATATAACTTGCATTTTTGTTCATTCAGATATTCTGAAATAGCTAAGCCGTATCCGTTGGTGGCTAGGACCCAGTCTCTGGCAGATCTTATTGTTGTTCCTTGTTTTATACTTTTCCATTTCTTGCGAGTTTATTATGTTTTATATCTTTGTAGTTGGTTTACTTTCCTTAATTCTGATTTTGTATACTCATTTCAGTAATTCGCAACTCTGTTAATTGATTTCATTTATGCATATTGTGGATTGAATTAGTTATCAGTTAAGGAATTGTTTCTCGTTAATTAAGACAGAGTGTGATTAGTATAGATCTAGTTGAAAGAGCTTAGTTACTGCTACAATGCTCTCGGTTGATGTTATTCCCATTCAAATTGCTTGATTAATGTAGATCTAGCTGAAAGAGCTCAGTTACTGCTACAATGCTCTCGGTTGATGTTATTCCCATTTGAATTGCTTGCTTAAGATTGGATTATGGTTTTGCTTGAGATTAAGTCCTGATGCTTAGATGTATTATTTCCTTTAAAAGTTACAACTTGAGATTTATGATTGCATCCGTTTACTCTTGTATTGAATTTAATAGATTATCTTAAATCATTACTCTCTAGATTTATAGCTTGCACATATTGTGTACACTCTTGAAACAAAAAGACTTACCTAGGTTGATAATTAATGTGAGGCAATTAGGAGTTTTAAAAGACACCTTTTAGCACCCAACAATTGAATCTTGTTGTTTTTTCCCTTGTACAGAAGCCATAAGTGTGCCCTTTCAGTGGAAAAGTATCCTTGCAATTTTCTTGACTAGTCTTTGCTGAGCAATTGTTGTATACTTCCAAGATGTCCACAAATACAATATTGATGTATTGATGAACTCATATGTTAGACGATAACCGAATGATCACATCCCTGAGTTCACCAATTGTCGGTACACATGTTTTGTCTAGTTTGATAATTTACGAACTTGTCTTACTCCATTGGGCATTGATCTTTTTAGTAATGGAGAATGGCATGAAATTAACTGATGCACCAGAGTCAACTAAGAAATTGTGAACATTGAAGTTGAAAGTTTCGAACAAAAATGATGGGCAATGTGAGTTTTCCTTCATGCAGAGCGTGTTGAGAACATATGCAAGACTGTCAAGAGACTTACTTGATCCTTTGTTGAAAGAGATAGCATCACCTTTATAGGTTTTCTCAAGTACTTGTAGAAGAATATCCCGTTGACTCATGATTTTTGTGAGCTCATATAAAGATATGTCTGCACGAGTTTTCTTCATGTATTCTACAATGTTGTAATCTAAATCAGGGAGACTCACAGAGATGTCTAAGGGTGGAACTAAGTTCATGGTTTCTGATGGGATGCTTTTGTCTTTGCTGGTTGTGGAAACACTTTTCACTGAAGTTGTCTGCCTAGACTTGCTCTTAGTTTCTTGTGTTGAGTTGATTGGTGGACCTACTGTCCTTAACATATATAGTCTTATTTTATCCCTCAATATCTCAAACACAGTGGGGATGCCTTGACTTCTCAATTTATATCGATTGTTTTTATTTTGTTGGGTTGTGTTATATTCTTTCCACGACTAGCCCACATAGTTAACCAGGGGGTTAGAAGGGGGGTGAAGTCCCCCCTTAGTTGCGTAGATTGCGTAGCGGGGGGAGTCACAAGGTGTTTGAGGGGTACAGGTAACCCCACTCTACGGGGTTTGTGGCAGCACCCCAGAAAATTTTGTTTTTGGACCCTATATTAGGTTGGACGGACTTACCTATGGTTTTCTGCATGATTTTTCGCACATGGTTATGGACACAATGGTTTTCGGTCCATGGTTTTGGACGTGATGGTTTTTGGTCATGGTATTGGATGCTTCGGCATGTATAAATATGTATTGTAACATTGAAAGGAACATAATGACAAATCAAGCTGGTAGTCCCAGTTTTGGGATCCATGGGAAAATTTCTGTGTATATGTGTTTTATCTGTTATGTTCTCGCATTGTTTATTTTCTATGTTTTAGAATTAGTATGTAGGTAATTTCTGTACAGGGTTAAAACCTACATTTGGTATCAGAGTTTTTTTGGCTTCAAGGGGACGCCTTTGTTGCTGAGGGGTTTTGCTCGGGCCTGTGGTAGACCCTGTTCAGGGGGAGATCTGCGAGATCGATTTTGGTGGTGAAAGAAGATAGCGAGCAGTGGAAAGATAGAGATCGGGAAATTTAATGGTTAGAGTTTTGAGTTGTGGAAACTCAAGATGGAGGATCTGTTGGTGGATAAAGATCAGTGGATCACGGTAGATATGGGGTACTAAACCAACGGGAGTGTCCGATGAAGAATGGAAGAAGTTAGATTGGAAGGCAAAGAGCACAATACGATTGTGTGTCTCAGATTCAGTATTTTTGAATGTATCAGGGGAAGCTACGACTAAGGATTTGTGGGACAAGTTAGGGACTTTGTAGTAATCTAAGTCTCTAGTGAATAAACTGTTACCGCAGAAAAATCTATATAACCTGACGATGAAAGATGGAGACTCGATGACAGAGCATCTAAACGCATTTAATACTGTGGTAAGTCAGTTATTATTTGTTGATATTAAAATTTTAGATGAAGATAAGTGCATCAGTTTGTTGTGTTCTCTACCAGATTCGTGGGATAGTGTGGTTATTGCAATAGGTAGCAATACAACTGCCTTGCAGTTTGATGAAATAGTCTCATCCTTGTTGACGAAGGAGATGAGATGGAAAAATATGGAGAGCCAGAATGGTGATGCCTTGTCTGTACGAGGACGGTCCCAGAACAAAAGCAAAAATAAGTCATTGAGTGGGAGATTTAAATCTCTAGGAAAACCTGTAAAGGTGGTGTGTTGGAAATACAGAAAGGAAGGGCACTACAAAAGGGACTGTAAATCTAAAGCTCCTGATAAAGGAAAGGGATATGATGATGCTCCTTCTATATAGGCGAAAATCACCTCAGATGAAGGTGGGGATGTCTACTTGGCTTCTTCAAGTACACATGTAGATCATGAGGCATGGTTGATTGACTCAGGTGCATCCTTTCGCTTCACTCCCCATAGAGAGTGGTTCTACGAGTATGAGAAATACGATGGTGGTGATGTTTTCTTAGGGGATGATAGGAAGGCTAGAATCATTGGTTGCGGAAAAGTAAAGTCGAAGCTACAAGGTGGAAGGGTTAGAACACTTCCAGGTGTTCTACATATTCCTGCATTGGCCAGAAATCTGATTTCTGTAAGCAAGTTGGATGATGCAGGTGTAAAAACAATGTTCGAGAAGGATACCTGCAAGATGTTTCGGGGGGCACTGGTATTGATGTAGGGAGTTCGAATTGGAACTCTGCACAAGATGTAAGGTAGCACTGTTGTTGATGGGTGCAACAGTTATGTGGTTCCTGAAAGTGGAGCAGAAAATCTAGTGGTCTCTGGAGAGAAAACCATGTTGTGGCATCAAAGACTTGGACATATTGGAGAGAAGTGCCTTCGAATACTTCATGGTAAAGGTATGGTAGAAGGTATGAGTAATAGCTCTCTGGATTTTGATTTCTGTGAAAATTGTGTATATGGAAAGCAGAATCGAGTGAGTTTCTCCTTTGGTGGTAAGAGGGCAAAACAGATATTAGAGCTTGCGCACAGTGATGTGTTTGGACCTGTGAAGGTTCCATCACTGGGTAAGTATGTGTACTATGTATCATTTATAGATGACTTCTCAAGGAATACATGGATATATTTCCTCAAGAAGAAATTTGAAGTCTTTGACAGGTTTAAAGAATTTAAGGCTCTGGTGGAAAACCAGATAGAGAAGAAGATAAAGGTTTTGAGGACAGATAATGGTGGAGAATTTTGCAATAAGGAATTTGAAGAATTCTGTAAGAAGTGTGGTATAGCACGGCAGAAGAATACTCCATATACACCTAAGCAAAATGGAGTTGCAGAAAGAATGAATAAGACGTTGATGGAAAGGGTAAGAAGCATGCTCAGTGGTGACGGGTTAGGACATTAATTCTAGGTAGAAGTGGTGGAGACAGCATGTTACCTGGTCAACATATCACCTTCATCAGCATTGGAGGATAAGACTCAACAAGAGGTATGGACTAGTAAGAAACCCTCTCTTTCACATCTGAGGGTATTTGGATGTGATGCATATGTACATGTTCCAAAGGAAAAACAAACCACATTGGATAGTAAATCTAAAAAGTGCTTCTTTGTTGGGTATAAGGATGGTTTAAAGGGTTATAAGTTTTGGAACCTATGATAAGATGACGTATACGTGTAAATTTGGGGGGATTCTTAAAATTTTCCCTACATAAGATGACTTCTATTCATTTATTTTTGACTTTCCAATTGGAGACTGTGTATACATATTTGAATTTAGAACATATGCTAACATGTTATGCTTATATTATGCTAGCCTTCTCCATTCATCATTGTAATATGACGGACCATAATATGGCATTAATCTTCTAGTGGTTTGTTGTGAATTGTTTCCATGTTTATATCCCACATGGAAATTTGGGGAAATAAAGAGGCTTAGATTCACTCCATGAATATTGGAGGGTTGTATCATGTAGTTGTATCCCCAAAATTGAAACACCTCATACATTATAGGTAGTTATTGACCATTGGGACAAGCGCAATATAGTCAACGATCAAGTGTATCTTGGTGAATTGATCTCAAACTCAAGGGAAAGTCATCATCTCCATCAAATTCATTCTCATAGGGTATGTAGTCCACCTTCCCCTTTTCTTTAACTAAAACATGCATATTTAAACTAGTTTTTGCTATGTTACTTGTTTTCATCAATTCCTCATCTTCTATGCTGGTATATGTGCACATATTTTTGTTAAATGTATCATCAGATAAATGATCATCAGCCTCTAGGTTGGAAGTCGGTGTTCCAAGACAATTTAAACCAAGAATTTTATCCTGCAAGTAATCATTAAGAAAAATTAATTATTTAAATAATATAAAGTTGTGTTTAAAAGAAGAATACAAATTATTTGAATCAAATTGGAAAACTCCTTACCACAATTCCTATTGCATTCAAATTTATTGTAGGAGGCACACTACCCACTGGAAGCTCATCATCTATGTAATGTCTTTGTACAATTGAATGTTTGAATTGTTTCTTTCCACGATATACAGAACATCCACAAACAACTATTTTCTCAAATTATTCATCCCATGTACTATAGTCTTGAACAACCTCTTGTTCAATGAAATCATTTGTTGTGTCTTCAATATCCATTGTCATATCCTCTTCCAACCACTGTCTTCTACGTGATTTAACAGTTTTAGGTCCACGTCCACATACATATCTTTTTATTTTTCTAGTTGAAGGCTCAGGCTCTGCATTTTCTCCAATATCCATCTAAAATAATCAACAACATGCATTAATTTCTATCAATATTGGATAATACACTATAAATTTTAATAATATCATGAAAAAATATGGACGTATCACAAAATTCCATTATATCAATTTTTCCTAAGTTAAGTCAAAATTTGAGTACCTGATGTCCTGCATCATCCATTGTGTCCTCATTTGATATGATATGATCTGTTTCCATGGCCTCATCTGGCTCTTGTAATACACAACATAGTCAATAATGTTTAGTACACCAATTATATCATTTCAATGAATATGCTATCCAACACAAAACTTCATTTTAATCATATATTTGACATATTGATATCATGTTAATTTGGAGTTGAAAAAAAAAAAATTATGACCCTAGGTATATACATCGAGCCAAAATTTCGACAAGAAAAGTATCCAACATCCCTATACCACATGGCCGTCCTAATTTTCAAACATTTCCCTTGATCAAAGAGCCACACTTAATCACCATTCACGTGCATTTTCAACCAATAACTCTGACCTAAAAGGCCTCATGGGAAAAAAATTGGCTTTCTCTCCTCTATCCAAGTCTGCCAATGTAGCAATTCATCATATCTGCCAATGTTCAAGTTGGAACAACTATGAACTCCCAAGCCAAACAAATTACACTGTTGGTAATGAAATTTGAAATGGGGCATGATTGGAAAATACCGAACCTTAAGATATAGTCTTGCATCATGTCAAGAAAATATCCTACATAACTATGTTTCCCACTTATACACAACTTACAGATAAGGCAAGTCAAATAAAAACTTAGAATGTTGTATCTATCAGGCCAGGAGGTAACTCCTCAAATGAAATTGTATTATTCATTTAATTTGTTCATTATTATATACAAGAGGAAGTGATTGTTTAGTTTCATCTCCCGATGACTCTCCATTTCCTCTATTGTTTATGTACACTAATTACAGTTGTTCACCCAATCCCTATGATTAGGTGTCAACATTGCCCCCGTTAATCTGAAGGGATGTTTGTGAGTCTAAGCATCGTTCTGAATCTTTCAAGCTTTTCTCTTCCAAGTGCTTTGGTGAAGATGTCTGCAATCTTCTCATTAGTGGAACAATGGCGAATATGGATTTTTTTGGCCTCAACATGATGTCGAATCAGATGATATTTTGTATTGATGTGCTTCGTTTGATCATGGAACTTTGGGTTCTTGGCCAACTTTATTTCCAAGGTATTGTCAATCATGAGTGGAGTCGATTGTACTTGTTTTATTTGCAAATATTCCAGAATTTTCTTCAGCCACAAAATTTCTTTTGTTGCCTCAGTTGTTGCCACATATTCTGCCTCTCTTGTGGAATATGCTGGAACTGATTGTTTGAGTGATCTCCAGGAGACAACTCCTGATCCAAGACTCATAGCATAAGCCGAAGTAGATACCCCAGTTTCTTTGTCTCCATCGAAGTCTGAATCAGAGTATCCAATCAAGCTGAAGTCACCCACCTGTGTATTCTTGAGTTCCCTTCAAGTACTTTAGAACTCTTTTTGCAGAAAACCAATGTCCCTCACAAGGCTTTTGCATAAACCTAGAGAGGATTCCAATGGCAAATGAAATGGCTGGTATGGTAGTAGTTGGGTAGTTGAGACTTCCTACAAGTTGTCTATACTTTGTTGCATCCTCAAATTCTTTTCCTTCAATGGATGTGAGCTTTAAGTTTGTTCTGTTGGAGTATTCAAAGGATTGCATTCAATCATGCCAAACTTGTTCAACAGATCTCCAATGTACTTCTTTTGAGAAAGGAATATGGACTTCAGATGTTGAGTTACTTCAATACCAAAATAGTAATGAACATAGCCCAAATCAGTCATTTCAAAACCTTTCCTCAATTCCTTCTTTATGGATGAAATGTAGCTCTCATTGTTCCTTGTCATCAAAAGATCATCTACATATACCACAAGATATAAAACTGCTTTTCCAACCTTCTTGACAAACAAAGTTGCATCATCAAGATCATAATGTTTGAAATTGAGTTTCAGAAGATGCTCAATTAGTTTTTCATACCAGGCTCGTGGTGCTTGTTTGAGGCCATACAAGGATTTCACAAGTTTGCATACTTTATATTCATGTCCTTTCACAACAAATCCTTTAGGCTGGGACATAAAAACATTCTCTTTTAGATATCCATTCAATAAAGTAGTTTTTACATCCATTTAATGGACTTTCCAACCGTTCTGACCTGCTAGGGAAAAGAGTGTCCAGATGGTAGCCCAGTTTGTTGTGGGGGCAAAAGTCTCCTCATAATCGTCCCCTTCATTCTATGCAAAACCTTTTGCCGCAAGCCTAGATTTATCTTATCAAGTGAGCCATCAGCTTTATACTTGTTCTTGTAGACCCACTTGCAACCAATTGGTTTGGTTCCCAATGGAGGATCAACTAGCTTCCAAGTGCCATTCTTTATCAAGGCATCATACTCCTTTTGCATTGCTTCTTTCCATTCATCATGAGAGGCAGCTTCTTTGAAGGAAGTTGGTTCAAAATCTATAGACAAATTCAGTTCACAATCATAAGAAACATCCATATCAATAGGTGAACCAGAGTCATCTACATCACCTCCATTTTGTCAAGTTGAATTTCTAGTTCCTGTCTTTCCAACCTCATCAGGATGAACACTTTCAAGTGTTTTTGTCAGCCACTTTGGGGGACCTTTCTAAGATGGTCGAGGCTGCTCTGTTGATTGAGTTGGGATTGAATCAAGATTGAGTCTCCCAATTCTATCAGTCACATCACTCAAAGTATCATCCGTTGTTGGAGTTTCATGCGGGGGAGAGAGTGCTTCAGAAGAAGATTCCACAGGTTGATCTAGTATAGGAATCCCCCTTCAGGATGTGGAATCTGATTATCAAATTCTTGAAATTATTTTGCATTTGCGAATCTATCCAAGCGATCAAGTTGCCGCTCAACAACATTGTCAGTTTTGGATGATTCAAGAAAGATTACATCTCTAGATACAACAAAAATTTTATTGACTTCATCATAGAGACGGTATGCTTTGGAGGTGTTTGAATACCTGAGGAAGATACACTTACAACTTCTTGCACCAAGTTTGTTTCTATGTACCTTTGGTATCAAAGCATAACATGTGGAACCAAAGACCCTGAGATGCTTTACCGAAGGAATGTGCCCATACCAGATTTCATAAGGAGTCTTGTTTCTAATAGCATTAGATGGACATCTATTCTTTACATATACAGCACATAGAACTGCATCAGCCCAAAACATCAATTTTACATTTTTGAAAAACATCATGGAGTGCACCATATTTAAGATTGTCCTATTCATTCTTTCATCTACTCCATTCTATTGGGGATTATAAGGAACAGTTGTTTGATGTTTGATCCCATGTTGGCGAAGATAGTTTTCAAATTCATTTGAAGTGTATTATTTTCCATTATCAATGCAAATAGAGCCAATATGAGATTGTGAATCATTTTCAATCCATGTATGAAAGTTCTTGAATGTTTTAAAAGCATCAGATTTGTTCTTCAATAAATAAACCCAACACATTCTGGTGTAGTCATCAATGAATGTCATCATATATTTATTTCCATTTGCAGAAGGAAAAGGAATTAGACCACATAAATCTGAATGAATGATTTCAAGTTTTCTATGTGCTCGGGAATGTGAATCATGAAAAGACTGTTTGCTATGCTTTCCTAGAATGAAAGCATCACATTGCTTAAGTTTCCTAGGAATTGTAGGCAAACCAGTAACACCACTTTTCTTCAATAGGTGGAGGCTGTCATAGTTCACGTGTCCAAATCTATCATGCCATAATAAACTTGATGGAAATGTACCTTCTTCATAATGAGAATTGTATGAGAAATTTTGTGCATGAGCAGAGGTACCCTACAGCTTGAGAAGCCTTTCTTCTTATATTCTCCTTGTGACAAGTGAGTGGTATGATGCTTTTCTCACCTCAAGCTTGCCAATAAACAAATGAATGGAGTGTCCTTGCTGGCGGATGTCGGCCAAGGATAGAAAATTTCTCCTCAGCTGTGGGAGATATAAAACATGATGCAGAAGAAATTCTGGAAGACCGGGCAATTTAAGCCTGATTGTACCAAGCCCTGATGGCTTGAGTTTTGATTTGTCTACAAAGTATACTACTCCATCAACATTTTCAGTAAAATATTCAAAAAAGTCTTTTCTAAAGGTCATGTGGCAAGTTGCTCCTGAATCAAGCAACCAATCATTTTTCCAAGAAGCAAGAGAAGCATTAAATAAGTCTTCATTTACTCCAATATTACAGTGTGCCACAACATAGTGAGAGGATTCAGGTGCTTTACTTTTCTCTGTCATTAGTTTTACCTTTGGGTTGGTTTCTTTCCTGCTCAATTTTGTCCCAAGGCAACTTGCATGTGGATGCATCATGTGATCCATCTCTTTTGCAGCGTATGCAATGCAAGTATGACTTTTCTGCTTGAGAATGTCTGACCCCCCTACCTCTGAAATTTCTTCCTCTTCCTCTTCGACCACCTCTCTGGAAGAATCTTGAGCAAGATTCTTCTCTCTATGTGCAAGACACATAACCTCTTCAGAACACTGAGGAGTTGTCTTCTTCTGAAAATATTTCTCTCTTTCAGCAAATTTTTTCACAAGGGAGTCAAAGGTAATATCTTTGAGGTATCCATTTGCTTGCAATGACTCAAGATAATTTGAGTAAGTGGGATAAAGTTCCTTGAGGAAAACTATCAGAGGAATGTCCATTTCAACATTAGTGACTTTGATATCATGCATAATAGATTTTACTTCTGATGCAAGAGCAAGAGGATCATCATTTTGTAATTCAAGGGTGAACAATTTAATCATGAGTTGAACAAATTCAAGTGCAGAGTGTGAGTCATAGAGTTCCTTCAGTTTTTGTAAGGATTCGAAAGAATTTGAAAATGGAGAAATATGGCGACTCACCTCTTCATTTACTGATGTTGCAATCAATGCATAAGCCTTGTTGTCCTTATTTTCCCAAATGGAAAATTCCTTGTCTAAGGTAGGTTTTTCTGGCTCTTTGTCTCTGTTTCCAACACACACTCCTTTCCACAGCTCATTAAAAATGAGAGTGTGTTTTATTTCCTGAGACCACTCATGATAATTTTCCTTGTCGATGAGAACCACTCCCACAATAGATATCAATGAATGCATTTTAAAAATCCGTGTACTGAAAAAATGTACTTCTCGTGGTAATTTTGTAAAAAAAATACAATTCTGGTGTATATATATATATATATATATATATATATATATATATATATATATATATATATATATATATATATAGATAGATAGATATGACAGAGGTATTATTTGGGGAAGGGTTATATGGGGGAGGTGGTAAATGGGGGAGGTGTTAACTGGACAGGTGGAGGAGGTATTAACTAGATAGAAGTTAACTGTGGCAGAGTTATATGTAATACAATTATGGATGGATTTATATGGAGATGGCGGATTTGGGGCCCACGATAGGTGGTATGCGGGAGGGAGAAACCAACTTATCAATAAGGATAGTCACATTGGCATAATGTAAAGCAAGAGCAGAACCTCCAAGAGTACACATCGGTGCAGGAATTAGCTTCATTTGGAGATTTGTTGTAGATAGGACCAAAGTGCAGATACCTTATAGGTTCACTTATAGGCATGCCTTTAGTTTGAGAAACAGGCCCTCTGTGTCTTGATGTTGACGCCGATTTTGTTGTTGTATCACAATATCTCGATTCTATGTTACAAGGCTTCGAGGCTACAATGCCTTCGACATACAAACTTCGACGCTTCGGTGGATGATGGGCATTTAAATTCAATCATTCCTTGAACAACCAGTGCACAGGAGGACCAGTGCCAAAAGTTGTATGAATAGAGTTATATGAGTGCGGGGTTGTATGTATGACCAAGGATTAGAAGTGATGCCGCAACAGAGAGCCACAACGGGTTATACCACGACACAATGTTAGGTTAACCATTCAATGCAACACAACACAATAATATCGCACTAATACTACATATCAAACACAATTATGCCATACCACATATCAAACAGTCATGCCATTCACGCATCAATCTAATCAGGATTTTACATGTATGGAGGAGGTAGAAACTACATTATAACACCTTCAGGCAACATCTTGAGGAGCAAGGTTTATGTAAAGTAGAGGAAACGTCAGGCAGTAGGGTGGAGGAGTAGCACTTATATGAGTGGAGGACCAAGAATGGCAGTGCCAATATTCGATGGGTGGGAAGATGCAGAATCCCTCGACTATTCTCTCGTCTTCGCCATAGGGATCATAATGTTAGAAATAGAAAATGTATATGACAATGCACTATTCAGGCCTCTGGAGCATGAAAAAGGTGTCAGTTCTGCAAAATAGGCAAAACATAGGCCAGGAGGGAGTTACAAGGGCAAACTGTAATGCCAAAGATAGAGTTGGCTCTGATACCATGTCAGGCCAGGAGGTAACTCCTCAAATGAAATTGTATTATTCATTTAGGTTGTTCATTATTATATACAAGAGGGAGTGACTATTCAGTTTCATCTCCCGATGACTCTCCATTTCCTCTATTATTTATTTACACTAATTACAGTTGTTCACCCAATCCCTATGATTAGGTGTCAATAGTATCAAATCTGAATTATAAATATATAAGCTCAAAGTAAATATATAACAATGAAAAAGTATGTAAAATAATAGAATAAACAATCTACAATTTGAATCAATCAAATTGGCCAATAAATGAAGCTTAGGTGTGCATTTTAGTGAAGCAAGGCAATTTTGGTCTACTTCACAAAAATGCATGTTCAACCTTCATTTCAAGGCCAAATTGAATGATTCAACTTGGAGAGTAATTTTTTACTCATAAGTAATATTAATAAAATTAAATATTTTTTGTTTTCCACATATATATTTTTATTATTCAAGAATATGCCAAATTATATGGATTTCATAGGGTAAAACGCAGGGTTTATGTGCCTCAAATAAATGCACACTAGGACCTATAATTAATGGCAATGATATAATGATTATTCCATCCTATGGGTCTATGAAATTGTACCTTGGTCTTTTCGTATAAAAGCGCCCTAATGGGCCTTAGGCTTATGGTGTAACAATGGCCTAATGGGCCTCAGTTCTTGGGTATGAAAGTGGCCTCTTTAGGCCTTCTTACATATGATATGAGAAAATATTATGACATATATATGAAGGAGATATGTTGACCCCTATGACAGAGATATCATAACAGACCTGTGACTTTTCCGTTGCATTGTTATTTCTAATGGTCTCTCTACATAATTTCTTATGATGATATGGAGTGAATGCAATTGTGAAAATGTTGAAAATGTTTTAAAATGAAATTATCTATAGCAGAGACTTCTATCCATAACAAAATAAGCACTATTACTACTCTGCTAGTTAATAAAGATATAACAATGTAAAAGTGTTTAAAATGATAAAATAAACAATCTACAATTTGAATCAATCAGATTTGCCAATAAATGAAGCTTAGGCATGCATTTTAGTGAAGCAAGACAATTTTGGCCTTCTTCACAAAAATGCACACCCAACCCTCATTTCAAGGCCAAATATAATTATTCAACTTGGAGAGTATTTTTTTTCTCATAAGTAACATTAATAAAATTAAATATTTTTAATTTTTTACACATATTTATGTTGTTCAAGAATACTCCAAATTTCGAAATACCCAAATTCCCTGGATGATAGTATGACCCATTTGGAACAGTCAAGAATTTCACCACCATGGTGAAAATAAAAGTATTCACCAATGGAACTTCATGCTGAATGAAAAGATCATACTCTAGTATCATCTAGAAGAAAGGAGACGAGTGGAAAAGAGTCGGAGGGCAAAGGGTGCAAAGGAGGGAGCTCCACTCCCTCCTACAGGCAGGCAGTGGCTAGCCAAGGTAAGAAACCAATAGAGAGTGTCAAAGGTCCTACAGGTGAAGGGATAAGGAACATGGAAGAGGAGCAAGAATTAAACAAGTCAAGGGAGAATAACAACAATAAAGAAAATGAGGAAGAATACAAGGAACAAGGAGCAAAAAACAAATAACAAAAAGGGCCATGTAAACCCAAAGCTAAGGTCACACCCAGAGTAGTTTTAAATGATCTTGCTCTGCAAGCGCACAGGGACCACATGCGGACATATGCTATCATTTGTAAATTCATGGGATTATGGCCCACTGAAAAGGATTTATAGTCATGTATTAAATGCAACTGGAAACCAAAAGGAAGCATTGACCTACATCTTGGGTCAAAGGGTTTCTTCATTGTGGTCTTTACAAATATTGAGGATAAAGATAGGGTGCTTGAAGGAGGGCCCTACTTCTATGCAGCAGCAAGCCTCTACATGCAACCATGGATGATGAATTTTGTCCCAGATCGAGAAATTTTCACTTCGGTCCCGGTCTGGCTAAGACTCTAATCTCTACCTCTTGGTTACTGGCAAACGAAATCATTATCTGCCATAGGAAACAAATTAGGGCGTTTTGTCAAAGCTTCTGAGGCCACTAAAAGGGGAAAGTATACTTCCTTCGCATGAATATGTGTGGAGATGGATCTCTCGGGAGCTCTACCAGATGAGGTCATCTTGGAAGTATTTGATGAAGAATGGGTGCAAACAATAGACTATGAACATATTCCTTTCAGATGTCGGAGGTGCCATGAGCATGGGCACCTATTTAGAGACTGCCCTCTTAGTAAAATAGAGAACATAAGTAAAGTGACCACAATGAAAGATGCTGAAGGCTTTCTCAAAGTGGTACATAGAGGAAAAGGGGTCAAGAGGGTGCCAAAGCAACATCAAACAGAAGGGCAACAGGTTAATCTGAATAGGTTCCAAGTACTCGAAGAAGAAGAAGAGATAACGAAAGTAGATCAGGTAATGGAAGGAAGCCCATTGGAGAAGGAGAAAGAAGAAGACAAAGTACAAACATAGGATATTAACAAATAGAAAGAGACTATGCTAAGCGATTCAGAACTGGAGATGGACCAAGAAATGACCCAGAGTGAGATGGAAATGGAGGATCATGAACTGCAGGAGATTCTTGATAGGGAACACCTAGATCTGGAAGGGTTCTTGAAGCAGGGGACCATGGGTGGGGTAGATTGATTACCGCAAGAAGAGTTCAATAGAGTACAGCAGTTGTTCCTATGGAAATCTCAGGTTAAAGGGCTGGAAAGGCAAAGAAAAAATGAAAGGTAGGGCAACGAAGGTGTGAAAACTATGAAAATCACACCTGGATTAGCACCTAGAAACCCAGGAAAGAAAAGAGGCAGGAAAAAGCAGAACAAGTTATTGATGGAATATGGAAAGCTAATGATAGATTCAGGTAAGATGAAAGATCTAACCAGCTACTCCTTTACGAATCTTTAATAATGAAGTTCACATCTTCGAATATCAAAGGTCTAGGTAGTAAAAGAAAACAAAGAATACTTAGTAATAGAATGAAACAAGAAGCTCCGGATATGATCTTTATCTAGGAAACTAAATGTTCCATTCAAAATTAAAGGAAATTCATGGCAAATGGCTCAATATATTTGAGTTTCTAGAAGTCAAAGCAGATAACACAGTAGGGGACATACTTACTCTTTGGAACCCCCAAAAGATTGGCATAATAGATGTTGAGGCATCTAGAAATTATTTATCAATGGTTATTCAGCCTGTGGGAGATAGGGAGACATATCTGGTCACGAATGTTTATGGCCCTCAAAGAATGGATGATAAATTAGGTTTCTAGATTCTCTTATGGAGCTTAGAGACAGACATGTAGATGCACCATGGATCTTGTGTGGGGACTTCAACATGATCAAATCACTTTCAGAGAAAAGAGGGGGAACCATAACTTTAAGCAGAGGCTCTTTAGCATTTCAAACTTTTATAGATAACATGAAGCTTGTTGATACTAACATGAGTAATGGTCTCTTTACTTGGAACAACAAAAGAGGAGGAGAGTCTCAAGTAGCCTCAAAGTTAGACAGATTCATAATCTCAGAGGACCTTATGCTCACCAACAAGGAAATGATAGCAAGAATTCTCCCCTTTGGAGGCTCAGACCATTGGCCTGTTCAACTTGAGGTTCAGGGCATTGGTACCCCCAAGAACAGACCTTTCAGATTTGAGAATATCTGGCTCACCCACCCAGATTTCATCAGCAACATTACAAAATGGTGGACAGAAGATCTGCATATTCAGGGTACAAGAATGTTCCAGCTACACAAAAGACTAAAGCACATCAAGCTCAGACTTAAAGATTGGAACAAGAATGAATTTGGCAATATTTTTGCAGCGAAAAAAACTGTTGAAGATAAAATGTGAGAACTCAATCAAACCCTTATCACGAATTACTTTGATAAAGTTAGAAATGATCAATTCGTCAAACACCATCAAGACTGGAAGAATTTATGTAAACAAGAGGAAATATTTTGGAGACAAAAATCCAGAGTTCAGTGGTTGAAAGAAGGAGAGCGTAATACTAGATTTTTCCACAGATCAACCATAGTGAACAGATCTCATAATAGGATCTCTTCAATCAAGGACGAGGGAGGTCATCTTCTTAATTCCCATGAAGATATAGAAGATGTGTTAGTTCAACACTTTCATGGGATAACACAAGAAACCATTTCAGACAAAGAGAATTTTATCAAGAATTTAACAGGGCATATTCCTAGACTGGTTACTAGAGAGGATAATTTCAATCTCAATAGGCCAGTGACAGAAGAGGAGGTTAGTGAGGTCATCAAAGAAATGCAGAATGGTAAAGTGCCAGGCCCTGATGGTTTCAATGTGGATTTCTTTAAAGCTTGCTGGAATATTGTTAAACAGGATATTTTGAATGTAGTGGAAGATTCCAGGTTGAATAGAACTATTTTGAAGGTGCTCAATACTTCCTTCATCTCCCTGATCCCCAAACAGGACAATGCTCAGACTCCAGACAGGTTTAGACCCATAGCCTTGTGCAATGTGGTATATAAGATAATATCCAAGGTTGTTGCTAACAGACTCAAACCACTTCTTCCTACTCTAGTTTCTGTGGAGCAATCTAGTTATGTGGAGGGCAGACAAATTCTCAATAACATCATTCAAGTGCATGAGGTGGTGCACTCATTGACAAGCAATAGGAAGGCTGGTATGATTATGCAATTGGACCTAGCCAAAGCTTATGATAAGTTGAATTGGACCTATATAAGGAGGGTCCTTATTGCTTTTGGGTTTGATCATAACTGGGTAAGATGGGTCATGGCCCTGGTAACTTCTTCCAGCTTTTCAATTCTGGTTAATGGTTCTCCATCCAAGACTTTTACTCCTTCCAGAGGCCTTAGGCAGGGTGATCCGCTCTCTCCCTTTCTCTTCATCCTCATGATGGAAGGACTTGGTCGGTCTATCAAGCATGCAAAAGAACTTGGTAATCTCAAAGGCCTCCATCTTTCAGAGACTAGTCAAGCTTTGACCCATCAACAATTTGTTGATGATACTATGCTGCAGGGAATCCCCACGGTCAAAGAAGCTCTAGTGTACAAACATATCCTGTCTGAATTTGCCATGGCTACAGGTATGGAAGTTAATCTCTCCAAATCTAAGATTGTTTTCTTTAATACCAATATTGCAATTCAGAAAAATATCTCCAGAACTCTAGGCTTTCAAAGGGATGTCCTTCCCTCCAAATATTTGGGAGTTCCTCTTACTGATAAACCTTTGCACAAGAGCATTTGGGAGCCAGTGATTAATAAGATGCGAGATAAAATTAGGAAATGGACCCTTAGATCTTTAAACTTGGCTAGTCGGTTAGTGCTACCAAAAGCTGTTCTCTAATCAATCCTCCTCTTCATGTTATTAGCCCTTCCAGCTCCAAAAGGAGTTTTGCAATAATTTAGAACCATTCAAAAAGACTTTCTTTGGGGTAAGGGGGAGGAAAGAAAGAAATGGGCCTTGGTAGCCTGGGAGAAGATTTGCAAACCTAAAAAACGTGGGGGCCTTGGATTGGATGATCCAGAAGCACTAAGTAAAGTTTATGGGGCGAAATTATTGTGGCGTTGGGTAAAAGACCGAAAGGCGCAGTGGACTATTATCTGGAAAGAAAAATATGCCAACACTTGGCAAGATAATGATCACATAAGGATGTTTCGCATCATAAAGGGCTCACACATCTGGAATAAGGCCTGGAGGAATAGAGGATTACTACAAAAAAACAGCTTCTGGAAAATCAGAGATGGTGATCTTGCATTGTTTTGGGAGGACAAATGGCAACAAGAACCTACACTATTAAGATAGGACCTTCTGTGTTGAAAATGCAATAAGATGATGGAGCTTAGTGGAAAGGAGTCACCTTCACTAAGTGGGCCCGCAGGCAAATTATGGCGCAAAGTCTATTTTTAGACTAAGTCTATTTTTAGACATATGGATCATGGTCTATGATTTGCAGTATGATGTTTATGGATGATTGGTCAAGTTGGGAAAAAATAGATGGATTTCTATTTTTGGATCACAGCAGGAGTGATCAGAGTCTATTTTTAGACTGCCAGTCAAAAATAGAAAAGTCAAATATTATTGTCTCATAATAATATTTAGACTATAAACTTTATCTTATCCTCTTGGAGCACTTCAGTTTGAGCTACAGATGTGGCACATGTAGCTGTCAGAAGGAAATACGCTTTTCTTATGAGTCAGTTGAGCTATTGCAGGCAGGACATTAGTTAGAACTCATGCATGTGAGTTCTATGGAGTTGGATGTGGAGTTGATGGAGTTGTGTTCAGTTTGACTTAGTTGAACTAGTTGTAATTAGTCTAACTGCAAATAGACTAGTGATGAGTGATGTGAATTAATTGATTAAATTAATTCACTAATTATTAACTCAAAATGCCACTGAAGAATACATCAGTTAACTCAATGCATGTACAGTTTAGTGGAGATAAGTGTTAGAGGTTGAGATTGCTATCAATTGTGACTATAGTTGTGCATGAGATCTTGCACAAGCAATGTATTGAGTATGCCCATGAGGATTGCACAACATATGCTTAGTAGAATAGCTTGTTCTCACATGATTTCTAGTGTGAGTGATTTTCACAACGTAAATAGGAGTTTGGATCAGCCATTCATCATTCATTCTCTTGCAGGGTTGTGCAGTGGAGGCAGGCAAAGCAGTGGGGGAGATTTGAGCAGTGATTGATCAGATCTGAGCTAGTTTTATGTGTAACAAGTGGAGATAGTGCTGGATACTTGAGAGGAGTATTGTACTATGTATTGTTACATGTTTTCAATCATTATAATATACAGATAGTGTGGGGTTTTCATATGTATGCTTTCCCTGAGTTACATATTGTGTTAATGTGTGCATGCGATTGATGTTTCATTGTTTTTTATGCTGCTAAATTGAAGATCAACATAGAGGAGGTTATGTATTATGCATGTATTCCGTAATAGTGTATAATCAGGATAATCTCTGTGAATATGTGTTTATTATTCAAAATTTCTACATGGTATCAAAGCTCTTTGATTTGTAGAAAAAGTTCTACAGGATATCAAAGCGAGGATTGGTCATCAAATCTATTATTCAGAAAGTGTTTACATTTTATTTCTTCAGGCAGAGTCTGTAATCGGGCCAGGTAGCCTCTAGATTCCTTCTTCTTTTGGAAGGTGAGATATCCGGTGATTGCCCATACAGTCGATCTCTGTACGAGAAATACTTTGTTCTCAAGAATTTTAGATCAGAAGCAGTTGAGTTTGCAGCTGGTGGAATTCAAATTTGTAGCAGTGTTTTCTTGGTGTCAAAGTTGAAATGTCTTTCAACGGATTGTGATTGGAGTATGCTCTTGAAGGCAGCTCAAACTATATTGCATGGAAAGACAGGATGGAGGTGGTGTTAGATGATAATGGGTTGAAGGATTTCATAGAGGCTGAGGTCCCAAAACCTACTGATGTTGTTGAAGCTGTGGTCTGGCAAAAGAAGATAGAAAAGTGTCGAAGGATTCTATTGGAGGGCGTGAAGGATCACATTGTGTCCAGCCTGTATGGAAAGGCTTCTCCATACTTGATGTGGAAAGCGTTGACAGATCTATTCCAAAGCAAGAGCGATCAGAAGAAGCTGGCACGCAAGGATAAACTCAGAAACATTAAGTGTGAGAATGGAGACAGTATGCCCAAGTATCTCACGAAGTTCACCCAGTGCCGGGATGAGCTGGGAAGTGTGGGGTTGACTGTCGATGATGAGGACTTGGTGAGCTTGGCTCTCCTTGGTCTTCCGAAGAGTTGGCATTCCTATCAAGACTCTGTCAATGGTCCAGAGAAATTGTCAGGATGGGAGAGACTTTGGTCAGATCTTGGGCAAGAGGAGATTAGACGGAGCATCAGAGACAGTTCTTCATCCATGCATGATGAGGAGAACTATGCCTTAGCGAGTAAGGTGAAGAAGGGGAAGGTGAAGGGTTCTCTTTCCGAATACAGTTCTTCCAATGATGGGAAGAAGGTTGACAAGTCAAATGTGAGATGCTTTCATTGTCATGAGTTGGGCCATTATGCTACTAATTGCCCAAAGAAGAAGTCCAAGAAGGGATCTGGGGAAGGATCTGAAGGTGAGGCAGCCTCACTTGCTTCACAGTTTGAGTTTGACTTCACACTCTTCGCATGCATGGCTTCATCCATGGTGGGAAGTGGTTGGTTTCTTGAGAGTGGAGCTTCTTTCCACATGACCGGTGACAAAAGTTTGTTCAGTACTTTGGAGGAGAAAGATCTCCAAATACTCATAGCAATGGGTAATGATGAGAAGTATAGTGTCTCAGGTGTAGGCACGGTTTATTTTTCAGAGGGAGCATGGAGCTCGCCTTACCTTGATCGATTTCAGGTATGTACCAGGACTGAAGAGAAACTTGGTGTCGATCGCGATGCTGGAAGACAGAGGCTATGATGTAGTCTTCAGTAAGGGAAAGGTTTTCCTTAGACACATCATCATTAGACAGGTGAAGTAGATTGGTTCACGGGTCAAGAACCTGTATGCTCTTGAGGTTCAAGATGCATGCAAAGCCTTGAGCAGTGAGGCAACTGATGGAGACTTGGTGGTTGAGAGGGAGCGTATATTACCTTTCAACATGCAGAGCAAAAATAAGTCTCAGAAAATTGTGGAGGAGCCATGATTGGTGCAGCAGCTTCAGGAGGTTGTGGAGTAGCCACAATAAGGGAAGTTGAGAGGAGATCGAGTAGAGACATCTACTCATGCAGAGACCTCCAGTAGGGGGAAACTTCAAGCCAGGTGGCTGAGGGATCGCATGCAGCCATACCTCCAGGTTGGAGGTGGGGTGTTGTGGATTGATCGTCCCAAGGAGGAGGGGCAGGATACTTGAGGTACCCAACCTCTTGGATGAGACCTTGTTATGGGAGCCCCGATGTAGAGTAGTAGGAACTGACTGATTGGGTAGAGACAGATGTGGATGGAGTGGCAGAGAGAACGACAGTGTAGGGAATCCCAGGACAGCGCATAGCTAGCAGGCTGCAGCAATGCGAGAGGCACAAGTGTTTTGCACAGTGCTAGGTGGCACATAGAAGTGTGCAATGGTGCGAGATGCATGGAGATGTTGCAGTATTGCAAATTTCAGAGAGGGAGCACTTGTCAGCAGCAGGTAGAGCTTCAGCATCAGAGTATGTTCCTAGCCCAACAGAGTGGTCAGTTGGGAGTGTTTTTGTTCCAAGTGTTGTTGGAGCAAAGTGGACCGGGCAAATGTGTTGCATGAAAAACATTATAGAGGCATGATAGGGGTTGCTGATAATCCATATCTTGTTGAGAGGGAGTGTTGAAAATGCAACAAGATGATATAGCTTAGTGGAAAGGAGTCGCCTTCACTAAGTGGGCCCGCAGGAAAGTTATGGCGCAAAGTCTATTTTTAGACATATGGATCATGGTCTATGAGTTGCAGTATGTTGTTTATGGATGATTGGTCATGTTGGGAAAAAATAGATGGACTTGTATTTTTGGATCACAGCAGGAGTGATCAAAGTCTATTTTTAGACTGCTAGTCAAAAATAGAAAAGTCAAATATTATTGTCTCATAATAATATTTAGACTATAAACTTTAAGGTATCCTCTTAGAGCACTTCAGTTTGAGCTACATATGTGGCACATGCAGCTGTCAGAAGGAAATACGCTTTTCTTATGATTCAGTTGAGCTATTTCATGCAGGACATCAGTTAGAACTCATGCATGTGAGTTCTATGGAGTTGGATGTGGAGTTGATGGAGTTGTGTTCAGTTTGACTTAGTTGAACTAGTTGTAATTAGTCTAACTACAAATAGACTAGTGATGAGTGATGTGAATTAATTGATTAAATTAATTCACTAATTATTAACTCATAATGTAACTGAATAATACATCAGTTAACTCAGTGCATGTACAGTTCAGTGGAGACAGGTGTTAGAGGTTGAGATTGCTATCAGTTGTGACTATAGTTGTGCATGAGATCTTGCACAAGAAATGTATTGAGTATGCCCATGAGGATTGCACAACATATGCCCAATAGAATAGCTTGTGCTCACGTGATTTCCAGTGTGAGTGATTTTCACAAGGTAAATAGGAGTTTGGATAAGCCAGTCATCATTCATTCTCTTGCAGGGTTGTGTAGTGGAGGCAGGCAAAGCAGTGGAGGAGATTTGAGCAGTGATTGATCAGACCTGAGCTAGTTTTGTGTGTAACAGGTGGAGATAGTGCTGGATACTTGACAGGAGTATTGTACTGTGTATTTTTACATGTTCTCAATCATTATAATATACAGATAGTGTGGGGTTTTCAGCTGTATGCTTTCCCCGGGTTACATACTGTGTTAATGTGTGCATGGCAGCATGCGATTGATGTTTCATTGTTTTTGATGTTGTTAAATTGATGATCAACATAGAGGAGGTTATGTATTATGCATGTATTCCACAATAGTGTATAATCGGGATAATCTCTGTGAATATGTGTTTATTATTCAAAATTTCTACATTCTGGACCTCAAGAAAGAAATAGATACCAAAGGGTTATTTAAGGTAAAAGATTTTTGGGATCAAACCAATAGTGAAGGAAAATGGAGAACCTGGAAGAATATGGATCACAAGGAAGACAGCCCACTGAAAGCCAAAGCAGAGGCACTTCTGACAATGTTGGAACAAAGGAAAATATTAGTGACAGGGGGGCATGACTAAATTAGATGGGGCAACAATAATGCAGGCACCTTCAATCTTAAGGAGGAAAAATGCATACTCCTTGAGCTGGATTCCAATGTACCGGACAGGGTTTGGCAGAACATATGGAGACATCAAGGATGGATGAAGATTAAACTCTTCATGTGGTTGGTTCATCATAAGAAAATTCTGACTTGGGATAACATTCAAAGGAGGGGTGTTCTGGGCCCTTCCAAATGCCAGCTCTGTGAAGCCCAAGAGGAAACAATGGAGCACCTTCTCAACAATTGCATTTTTACCTCTTGGTTGTGGGATACTTTTACCACTATTTTCCAGTAGACAGACAGGGACAAAGGAAGCATTATCAATACTCTAAACAATTGTAGACGCAACTTCTTTGATTATGAACTTCTAGGCTCAGCCTGGGCTTTAACGCCAAGCTTCATAATATGGACTGTCTAGAAAGAAAGGAACAACAGAATCTTTAAGAATGAAAAAAGTTCCTCCCAACACCTTTTTAAGCAAATCTTAAGACAACTTAAGGAGACAGTAAGTACCATTGTGAAAACTTCCCCTAAGAATCCACCTTTAGAAGCTGAAACGCAGATACTTCTTAAGTTGGGTATGCAAGGGCTTATTCCACAGGGCCTGGATAGGAAGGTTTTGAAACTGGATACTAAGCAGGATTATTGGCATCCTCCCCCTCAGGGTTTTTTGAAATACAACATTGATGGGGCTTCCAAAGATAACCCGGGTATTGCTGGCTTTGGAGGGGTGTTAAGGGATGAAAACAGCAGTCTCCTTTTCATTTTCCATTGCCATTTGGGAAGAGCCACTAACAATATGGCAGAATTAATGGCTCTTGAACAATGTTTAGAATTTCTGAAGCAGGATAATCTCCAAAATTTTATTGTCGAAGCTGATTTGGAGTTAATCATAAACTCAGTCAAGAGAATCAGTTGTGGCACGGAGCCGGAAAAAGTCTCAAAACAATGGAGGCTGCTCCAGGTCTTTCAATGGATTCAGCTTCATCTCCGAGGCTTACGTACTGTGAGTTTTAACCATGTGCGAAGGACAGCAAATAAATTGGTGGAAATCTTGGCCAATCAAGGAGTGCTCTGTATCAAAAGCAGGGTCGCATTGAGTTGGCTTGAGATGCCTATGAATAGATTAAAAGCGCAATGTCACGACTAGGTGGATGAGGACATAATGGTGTTTCGAAACAAAGACACAAAGGCGGGGTCTAGTTGATTAGGATTCTTTATGCAATATTTTTTCTGAAATAAGATCATTCTAGGGATGCAGGTCACTGTTGGCCTCCCCAACCCTCGACAATACGAACATAGAAGTTTCAGATGGAAGTGGCTGAGCAAACACCAGTCTACGAATGGTTGGTCGAATAGATGGATTTTCATATTACATAGGTTCATGCGCCCGCGGAGACAGGATGATGAGTGGGGCTGGAATTTCAGCTTTCCCGGTAGCCTTAAAACCCCCGTTTTCCTTTCTATAGTAGCAATACCGCTCACAGGGTGGTTTATCGTCCATTGCATGGCCTTCATGCGAGAAGTGATTTTGCAGAGTTGGGAGAAATTCCACTCACCAAGCAACACGTGGCATAGGAAGGGGAAGGAATACCGCCCTCATCACGCAGTAATTATCGGTGCGTTAGGCTCGTGCGATATGATCCTCAGCCGTCAGATCATGCAAGATGGATCTACAGTCAGGAACAAGTGAGCATGTTGGTGGGTCTAGGATGGTTATTGCGTGGTTAATTGTCGGGCTACTAGGTATTGAGATATTATCCTCTGTCATTGGATCTGGTGAGGAGGATCGACGGTTAAGGAAAATGGTGTTGATCTGGGGAAGAATATCTTTCGGGCTTGTTTCGCGTCATGGTGGGAATCGGTGGCTTTCACACACTCTTCATGCTCGAGGGTTATCCCCCCATTTAGACCCGAAATCCTTTTAGTTTGGTCCCTAATTACTCATCGGGTCCGATTCTGACTTTCAATTGTTAGATTGTTTCCGGTCCGATTTGAGCCTCGTCCATCCGATCTCTAAGGGAAGATCGAACGGTCTTGGCTTTATCTGTATTTTTTGGATTTTGTAGGTTTTTTTAGGGACCATGGCTCAGTGTTTAAGCCTTTAGCTCGGTGCCCTTCGCAGTACACGGATGGTTTTTCTTTGGCCCACGGTTCCTTTAGAACTGTTGTATTTTATTTTTTCTACGTAAAACTATATCTATTATATTAACAGGGAGATAGTAAATTTACATCATGACCGAAGTCAAGCACTCTGCTCCTGTAGGAGGCAGTTCTGTCCAAAACAAGCACATTTGAAAATTGTCTAATTTTGTTTCCCACGCAGGGGAACGATCTCTGAAACATAAGACAATTCAAAAACTCAAAAAAGAACTGAGGGATACCAAAAATCCCAGAACCGAGTCGCCTTACAACCGTGCCCAGTGGTGAGGGGCATCCTACCAGAAAAAGAAGCGTGGGTGGCATTGCTATTCATCAATGGGCTCTTCAATGATTCGACACCAGCCCATATCAGGTAGTTCCTCTGTCTGAGTCGCATTCTGAGCTTCAGGACCCAGATCTACCATCATCGCCTCCTGTGCTCTGCCCCCTTGTTCGTTTGTTTCCCGCTGAGGGGTATTTTCCACAGCCAGCTGAAATGATGAAGAGGGGTCCGGATTGCCCTTGAATTTCCTGCCTGAGTCCTTAAATCATCAGCTTGACTTTCCTCCTGAAAAACCACTGTAAAATAGGCTGTGATCCTGGGCCTGTTTAAAGCGCTGTCAAAGGTAAATATGGTGGAACCAGAGGTAGGGATAGGTCCGGGCCGAGAGCTAGAGGCGCGAGATCTTCCTCTTTTGCTGCGAGAAGAAAGCCCGCGCCTCGGAGGATGATTCAAGTCGCTGGAGGATGATTCCGTTGGGGCTCTTCTCGGCTGCCCCCTGCGGCTACCCATTCTTGGTCTCAGTCGAGGCATCCTGCAATTGACAGTGGCCCAGGTCCAGGATTGTAGCTGCAGAGCAATACCTTGGCTGCGGCGTTGCCTACTAGTTGAGCCTCCTCTGCCGAGTTTGGGCTTTTCCTTTTGGTGTGCCAAATCCCTGCGCGTGTGCGAGACCCAAGACCAAACAAAGAGATCAGTTGCCAAGAAATGTGAATGAGAGGGCCAATTTGCAATACCTGAGCGATACTCGGGGAGGAGAATAACCAGCCTCGCAGGGAAGGCCAAGACCATCAGCGTCGGGATCCAATTCCCCTCATTCTCCCTGAAGTTCTTTGCATGATCGAAGGTATGCTGGCGGAGCGACAGAGCCAACGAAATGTCCATCTTCCTCGGCCTTTCTCTGGCTTTAACGTTCCCAGCCTTGTCTCGGGAGTCTCCTCCCATTACTGCTCCCTTGATGGCTTGTGCTCTCTGCTGCATGCTGGTGCGTGCGAGGCTTAACTCCCTCACTGCAGACCTGGTGTTCCAGCTGATCCGATGGCCTTGCGTATCCTGAAAACCATTCATGCGATTGTGCCGTGCGCCGAGTGTCATAACCACTCCACTGTTCTTGTACTGGTCGGGCAAGTGGCATCCTGCCCTGCCCATCCCCTATCCCGTCAACTTATTTCTCATTGCAATCACCCGCATCCGGGGAGAACTGTTGTATTTTATGTAAGTTTGTTTTTAGATTTAATGAAATAGAAGGTACGACTCTTGCTTCAGTAAAAAAAAAAGAATACTCCAAATTGCATGGATTTCATAAGGTAAAAGGTAGGGTTTGTGTGCCTCAAATAAATGCACATTAGGACCTATAATTAATGGCAGTGATATAATGATCATTTCATCCTATGGTTCTACAAAATTGTACCTCGGTCTTATGGTGTACAACATCTTAATGGGTCTCAATATTGTGGTGTAATAGCACCCTAATGGGCCTCAGTCTTGTGGTGTAACAATGCCCTAATGGGCCTCAGCCTTATGGTGTAACAGTGCCCTAATGGGATGAAATTGGCCTCTTTGGGCCTTCTTATTTGTGATATGAGAATATATTATGACAGAGATATGAAGGAGATATGTTGAGCCCTATGACAGAGATATCAGGACAGACCTATGACAGAGATATCATGTCATATCTATGACTTTTTATCTACATTGTTATTTCTAATGTTCTCTCTACATAATTTCTTATGATGATATGGGGTGATAGCAATGTGAAAATGTTGAAATTGTGTTAAAATGCAATTATCTAGAGCAGAGAATTCTAGCCCTAACAAAATTAACATTGTTACTACTCTAGCTATTAGTGAAGATATAACAATGTAAAAGTGTCTAAAATAATAAAATAAACAATCTACAATTTGAATCAATCATATTGGCCAATAAATGAAGCATGGCCATGCATTTTAGTGAAGCAAGGCAATTTTGGCTTGCTTCACAAAAATGAATGTCCAACCTTCATTTCAAGGCCAAATTGAATGATTCAACTTGGAGAGTATTTTTTTACTCATAGGTAACATTAATAAGATTAAATATTTTTAAATTTTTCACACACACACACACATATATATATATAAGAATACTCCAAATTGCATGGATTTCATAGGTAAAAGGCAAGGTTTGTGTGCCTCAAGATTTTTGTCAAAATTGGATAATACACTATAAATTTTAATAATATTGTGAAAAAAGATGGATGTATCACAAAATGACATTATATCAATTTTCCCTGACTTAAGTCAAAATTTGAGTGTCTGATGTCCTGTGTCATCCATTGTGTCCTCATTTGATATGGCATGATCTGTTTCCATGGCCTCATCTGGCTCCTGGAATACACAATATAGTCAATAATGTTTAGTACACCAATTATATCATTTCAATGAATATGTCATCCAACAAAAAACTTCTCTTTATTCATATATTTGACATATCGATATCATGCTAATTTGGAGTTGAAAAACAAAAATAATTTTATAACCCTAGGTATATACATCAAGCCAAAATTTTGACAAAAAAAGTATCCAACATCCCTATCCCACACAGCCACCTTGATTTTCAAACATTTCCCTTGATCATAGAACACTACAAGGAAAATACCTTCTAGCAGAGGTTGTAACGGAGGTTTTTACGGTTCTAAAATTGGAAAAAAATGGAAAAAAAACACTCGCTAAAACATTTATTTGTGATAGAGGATGTTTTAGCGGAGATTATAACCAAAATTCATCACAATTTAAAAAATATGGATAGCCAGAGGTTTTAGCTATTACATGTCATGGAACAAGTAGAACCAATGCGCTACATCTATAAAATCATTTGGTTGCATACATAACTAAAAGCACCGAGGCATTGAATGCAAAGAACACCAGTGCCCGAAATGTATACCACCCTGGTGCTTATATATCAAAAAATTCATCGAGGCATTCTTTTAAGGAATGAAACCGGGGCACGAAAAAAAATATTGCAGTCTCAGTGCTTTTATTTAAACTCACAGTGCCGATGCATATTGTTTGTATAAATGCATTGATTCATTAAGGATTAAAATCACCGTTGTTGTTAATTTTAATAATGCACTGAGGCTGGAAATAAGTTTCTACAGGAACGGGGCATTAATTTTACAAAAGCGTGTGTTAAGAATTACAATGCACTGAGGCATTAATTGCAAACAACATCGGTGCTTGAAGATCTAAATTCCCCTGTGCTATGATTTTCTGAAAAGGAACCAGTCATGCAAAAAAGATGTCATCACAGTACTTTTACATAACATAATGCACTGGTGCATTTTTATGTTATGGATGCACCAATTTTTTGTTTTAGATTTTCTATTTTTTGGAAACATTGACCTGTGATAGTAATTACTGTCATTTTCTAAATACGTTATTCATCGAAAAATATACATATATCTTATAACAGTATTCATATAAATTAAAATTTGATTAGTGCATTTGTTTGCATTAATTTGTTATACTATCATATTTCATGTCTCTTAATTATAACATTTAATTGTCCATATATTTAATCAGTGGTGTAACATTGCACAACGACATTGGATAACACAATAGAATAAATTAAAATGAATTTTATTATATATCAATAATAGGCTCTTTGTCATGCAAAATGAGATTGTTATTGGTTTGTCTTTCAATTAGGACACTATGTCCATTACATTAAACAAAATGTTTGATTTTTAGAGATGATTATTTCAAAAAATACAATAGGTTGCATTGATATTCAAATAGATCAGCATTATTCATTGGAATTTTTGTAAGTGCTCGAGCTACTTCCATGACTTGGGTTATTTGAACAAATTTTTTGTTGATCGCATCGATTGCTTTTGTATTCTTGATCTTGTTCCATCTGCAAACATAAAAACAATGTGTAATGAGTGTATCTACATTGGTGAGAACAATAAAAATTGAAATAAATAATATGCATCAATGTAAATCGAATAGAAATGTACCATAGAAATAAGTGACTTATAAATTGTGCACATGGTTTCAAAACTAGGTCTCATGCCTTGTTGCAACAAGTCTTCTGCTGGCATAGTTCTATACTTTGTGTCCTGCGTGTTTTAAACCTCATTATAAATCATAGATTTAATATAAAAGATTTTTTTGTTTTATTAATTATAAACTCATAGAAGTGAAACACCATAGATACTTACAAATTCCACAATTAATTTTTGATATGCCAACATATACTCACAACCTATATTTATCCCAATGTCAATCAATTTTTCTGATGGCTCTTCTTTGTATGTTAGCACCTATTTGAAGACATTCAAGGATGGTTGTCGTAAAAAAACTTAAAATATACAAAAATGAAACCTTGAGTTGTTATAAGGAAATATTAACAAGTAATCACAAACTTTGATATCAACCCTTTTCTTCCTTGTCATCTTGTTTTATGTGTTGAATGAGTTCCATTTTGTTTTCTTTTATGAAAGAAAATACTTGAAATTTAATATTTAGTGCCAAAATATTTTTTTGTATGTGCAAATTCAATCATGATTACATACATTTGAAGCACGTTGTTGTTGAGATAGCTCCTCTTGTGATCAATTATATCCATTTCCCTGACCATCTCCTTGTACACATTTTTGGACATTCCTACTAGCATGTTTCACATATCAGCTCATTGATCATTTAGGATTTTCATAATGTTCCTGAAAAAAAGTAATAAAATATTTTTATATTAATATATGAAAACTAAATATAACAAAATTGATATTAATAAATGAATGGTTTGTAGTACCAATTCTAGCGGTTGCTCCCACGCTCCCTCCTTCTATTCTTCGCATCCCCTGCTTGATTCCCCTGATGGCCCCTCCCGAGTCTGATTCAGGGGATTTGTTCTCTCCCAGTGGACCCTCACGATGATGATTCTTTTACATCTTTATCTTCCCTTATCACCTCTTTTGGGCCTTCTCATACAAGTCCCTCTATCTCAAAATTTGGGACAAAACTTGATGAAATCCCTGAAATAGAGTTGCCTCCAACTATTCCTCGCAAGGCAGCTCTATCTCTGGTTGAGCATGGTCTGGTTGGTTAGTTTATTGGCCTCTAGCCCTCTCCAAAGACAATCTAAAAATGGGTTGAAGGAAACTAGGTGGATAAAACCCAAGGGAAAATCTCCATTCATTTTTTTGGAAAGGGATTCTTCACATTTTATTTTGAATCCAAAGAAGGCCAAGACCTAATATTCATAAATGGTTCATACTTCATGGACATAAAGGGGATTTATTTGAATACATGGACTCTTCATTTCAATCCTAAGCTCGATGTCCCCAATGCAGTTTCAGTATGGGTATGCCTTCCCCGTCTCCCTCTCCATTATTGGGGAGATGAATCAATTAAGGCAATAAGCAATGCTTTTGGGCAATTCATAGATAGAAGTGAGCCAAAGGAAAACCTACACATTTATGCTTGAATATGCATAGAAATTGATTTGGAAAATGGATTACCAGAAGTAGTGAAGTTAAAAGTCGACAATTAGACTTAGATACAACAAATAGACTACGAACAACTCCCCTTCAAATGTAAGGTATGTCATGAATACAGTCATTTTTCAAATAGATTCTCAATAAAATGGTAGAAGAACCAGCAAAAACTCAGGAACCACAACGGGAAAAAGAAAAACGCAAAAGAACAAGAAATAAACCATCAAATCACGTATCTACGTCCATCCATGGTCCCTCATCTCATAAAGTCCCTGCCCCTCCCCCCGGCCCCCTCTCTCTCCTCTGACCCCTCTCTCGCCTACTCTAATCCCTTCTCTGCTTTAGGCCCTAACGAGGATGGGAAGCTTCCTACTTCTCCCTCCTCCTCCTCCCCCCCTCTCCCCGACCCCCCTCTTCATATTCCCCCTCTCTTCCCCTTCGTCCCCCTACTGCCCTTTGAACCCCAAAGCTCCATCATTTTTCATAATTCTTACCAGAAATAAAGCAAAAGAAACACCTGCTACCCAATAGAACTCAAAAAAATCAAGAAGAAAATCAAACAAGGAAATCTGAGATGAAGCTACTCAAAAGGATATGGCTTTGGGAACACAACAACCAGTGGAAACATATATAGACAGAGGAACAGGAACCAAATACAACCAACACCAAGAAATGAAAGGTAAGGGATCATCCAGACCATCACAAAGTAAATAATGAAGTTGGCCTCCTGGAATTGTAGAGGTCTTGGGCACTTCTCTAAAATCAATGCAATAAATGATTTAATTAAGACTTCTGAATCTCCTGATATTTTACTACTTTATGAGACCAAACTATTTGAAGAAGAAATGTACTTAGTTATTCACAACACAAAAAAATTAGAAGGAATAGTAATAAGCTCTATAGGCTCGTCAGGTGGAATAAGTACCATGTGGAATCAAAATCTTTGGGATCTAGGCAACTCTAATAAGGAGCAGCACTAGATCAAAACAAAAATGAGAAACAAAAGCTTTAGGGAAAACATAGTAATATTCAACATCTATGCCCCCTCTCATTATAGAGACAATGAGACATGTTGGCAGCTCTTGAAGATCACCTTGAAGTAGAAGAAAATCGAAAAATAATAGTTGCAAGGGATCTCAACTTGATCCTGAACGCAAAGGAAAAATGAGGGGGCTCCTTCTTGCCCAACCCAAGCAAGAGAAAGATTGGAAAAGATCATATAAAATTGGAACTTGATGGATGTAGTCCCTAAGAACATAAAATTTACATGGGGCAATCAAATAATCTGGACGGGTAACATAAAGGAAAGATTAGATAGATTTCTAATCAATCGTAGCCTCATCTCAGAAACTGTCCTAGTATCTTCAAAAAAAAAATCCTTGGTTGCTTCAAACCACAACCCCGTCTCCCTTTCATTTGGCTCGGCATTGAATTTGGGGCATCTTCCTTTCCGTTACAACCCCCTTTGGATTTCTTTCGAAGATGCCAAGAGGCTTGTGGAAACAACATGGAAAACATGCATCAGTGGATTGGCCTTGTACGTCTGGGAATCCAAATTAAAAATAACCAGAACAACACTAAAAAATTGGGCCAGAAACCACTACATAGGGCCTATGCAAAACAAAAAGGAGCTGTAAATCGAGCTGGAGAATATTCAAACAAAATTGGAAAATGGAGACAATACAAGAGAAATGCAAACTAAGGAAAAGGAGCTATATTGGGAAATATACCAGTCCAACAGGAGAGAAAAGGAATTTTGGAGGATAAATTCAAGAATTTTATGGATACAGACAGTTGGGCCACTAATTTATCATTATTATTGTCACTTCTTAATATCCATTTCATCCCTTTCTACTGTTTTATTTATCATAATTCATCATATAATTCCATTTCATAATTATTTATGCTCTTCTGGATAAGTAATACATGTTCTCCTTTATGTTTAATAAATTGATTATTATTATGCATGATTTTGCCAATGATGGTTTATTAATTAATTTGTTATAACATCACCCACGCTTTTAGCCTCCAAGATCTCTTCCATATTGCAGATTTGATATTCAAATCATAATCAAATATTCTAACTCAGAAATTCGCTAGGATAATAAGCGATAGTTTTACATTCGATATTTCGAGCAAACGAAGCATAATCAAATCCGAGACATGTGTTTTGTGCAGAACTAACCAAATTAGTTTTCCTATGACCAGCTTCCACAATTTAGTCTGGATTGAGAGAAAATCAAGGTTCTTCGAAGGACATTTTTGTAGATTTTTTATTGTGGCCATTTTCCAAATTGCTCCAATTGCAATACTAGATTCGACTTGTTCCAGTTGAATCATGATGGAAAGTTCTCTTAGATCTCATCTTGCTCATTGAGATTTTCTAATCAATCTAAATTGTATGGGAAATCATTTTATAATTAGTTTGTTGTAAATTTCCTTTTATGGTTTGTGTATTTAAAAGACATAAATCAGAGGGAAAAGGGAGATAATACATATAGAGGAGATCAAATATTGAAGGTTTTCCTTTGGCGTGTAACCGTAAAACTTCAATTTTTAATTCCTTTTATGAATTAAACATAGTTACCGATCAAATGAGAAAATGAACTAGTACCCATTTTTTTGAGGTAGCAAACAATCACCCGATTTTGAAATGTGGTGATGCCAGAATACACTCTTTTTTTTAAGCATATTTTTGGAACTTTAAATTTTCTTATGTATCAAGTATGAATATTTTTTTCGATGTTAGTAATTTTCATGTTGATTTTGAAAAGTGTTGATGCGACATCAACACATTTTTTTAACTGTTAGTGATTTTGATGCTGATTTTGAAAAGTGTTAATGCAGCATCAACACATTTTTTTAGAGCACTTATTTCTGATGTTTTTTATGTACAAGTGTGAACATTTTTTTTTTGTTAGTGATTTTCATCTTGATTTTGAAAAGTACTGATGAGCATCAACCCTTTTTGTTCAAAGGGCTTAGTTTTTACAATTTAAATTTTCTAATGAATTAAGTGTGGATAATTTTTTTTCTAATGTTGGTGATTTTCATGTTAGTAATAAAACATAAAGATAAAAATAAAAAAACATGACAAAAAAAATCAAATACAAAAAAGAAAAGAAAAAAAAAAAAAAAAAAAACCTATAAAAATGTAAAAAAAACATAAAACATAAAACATGACAAGAATAAAAATAATAAAAACATGTTAGTAATAAAACATAAAAATATAGCCCCGCAAGGTAGGCGAGTTGGTAATCGCGCTGCGGTGTAGTTCATCTGTAAAGCGGACTCCGTATTTGAGGTCACAAGTTCAAATCCCCAGACTTACTTGGAGCTGTGTTATAGCGGGCAGGCGCAGTTCCCAGGGGTTATAGTGGTGGCAGCCAGAATTGACCCCGTGTTACGCGAGTTGCAAGGCTGTCCCAGTCACCAATTCCCCTGTCAACAAAAAAAAAATAAAACTAAAAATATATAAAACTAAAAAAAAAAAAAAAAACATAACAAAATAAAAAAGCATAAAAGATAAAAATAAAAATAAAAATAAAAAAATCATGACAAAAAAAACATAAAACATGTTAATAATAAAACATAAAAATAAAAATAAAAAACATGACCAAAAAAAATCAAATACAAAAAACATATAAAAAAACAAAACAAAAAAACTATAAAACGTAAAAGAAAAACAAAAAAAACAAAATTAACTCGTATAGTAAAACAATTGAATAAAAAATTAACTCAAAAAACAAAAAATAAATTTAAAAATACATATATATATATATATATATATATATATATATATATATATATATAATTTAAAGAAAAACAAATTGAACCACAAAAAAAACCTAAAAACATTTTTTTCAAGTAAAAAAAAAATAAAATTAATTAATTAAAATTAAAAATTAAAAAATATTAAAATTAAATAATTTATATAAATAAAATTAAAACTAAAAGTAAAAGAGAAAATAAAATAAAAATTTAAGAAATTTTTTTTTTTAAATTAAAATTATAAAAATAAACAAATAACGATATGTGTGTGTGTGTGTGTGTGTGTAATTTAAAAACAAAATTTAAAAAGAAATTGAAAAAACAATCAAAACAATTTAAAAAGAAAATTAAATTATAAAAATTTAAATTTAAATTTAAAATAAAAAATAAATTTCAAAACATATTAAAAAAAAAATTAAGAAATAGAAAAAAAAATTAAATTAAATAAAAATAAAAAACATTTAAAAAAACAATTAAAAAAAACATTAATTTTTTTAAAATAAAACAATTATAAAATAAAATTATAAAAAACAATTATAAAAAAAAACTGACCCCTCCCCTCTCCACTGCCCCGATCCCTCCCGTCTTCCCTTCCCCCTCGGCCCTGCCTCCCCCCACTCACCTCCCTCTCCCTCGACCTCTCTTCCCCCCTCCCCACCTTCAGCCCTCCCCCTCACTCCCGCCAACCAAACCGTCCTCTCCCCTCTCCCTCCCCTCCGTCCCTCACCCCCCTCTCCCCTCCCCCGACACTCACTCACACCCCTCCCCTCCCTACCCACACCCTTAGCCAGCAAACAACAGGTCGTAGGACAATTCCGAGAATCGGCCTCTTAGCCGCAGGCTAGGGGCTCTGGCGAGGAGGGGAGAGGGGTGAGCGGATGTCGAGGGAGGGAAGAGGGGGCGTGACGAGTTGGGTGGTGGGAAGGAGGGGGAGGGCAGAGGGTAGGGAGGGGAGGACGTGAGGGAGGGGAAGGGGGAGAGGTTGGGGGGGGAGGTCAAGGAGGGGGGGATGAGGGGCTGAGGGAGGGCCGAGGGGGGAGCGGAGAGGGAAGGGCTCGGTGATTTTTTATAATTATGTTTTTTATAAATAAATAAATATATATATATCTAATTTTTGTTTTTTAATTATTTTTTTAATTTTTTTGAATTTTTTTTTGTAATATGATTTGAATTTCTTTTTTTTTTTTTTTTTTAATTGTTTTGAATCTTTTTTTTAATCAAGTTTTTAAATTTTTAATTTTTTGTTAATTTTATTTTATGTTATTTCTTTATTTTTATAATTTTTTTTTAATTCTTAAATTTTTATTTTATTTTTAATTTTGTTTATTTAAATTACTTAATTTAAATATTTATTTTTTATTTTTTATTTTGATTATTTCTTTCTCTCATTTTAAATTTATTTATTTTTTATTTTTTATTTTTTGTTTTTTGTAATTATTTTAAGGTGGTTTTATTTTTATTTATTTATTCTTTTAGTTTAACCAGGTTTTTCTTTTTTATTTGTTTTTTATCTTAAAAAAAATGTTTTTAGATTTTTTTTTTGTGGTTCAATTTGTTTTTCTTTAAATTATATGTTTTTTTTTAATTTCATTTTTTTGATTTTTTTTTTCTTTTTTGTAACTAACGTGTTTTTATTATTTTTATTTTTTTCATGTTTTATGTTTTTTTTTTTCCATTTTTATAGGTTTTTTGTTTTTTTGTTTTTGTTTTTTCTTTAAGTTTTTAATCTTTTTTTAATGTTGTATTTTATTTTTGTATTTTTTTTTACTCTTTTTTTTTTAATTTTACATGGTATGGTTAATGTTTTTCACATTTTATAGTTTTTTTGTCATTACTATATATTTCTATATTTGATTTTTTTTGTCATGTTTTTATTATGTTTTATTACTTTTTATTATTTTTTATTTTCATTTTTTTTTTAATATTTGAATTTTTGTTTTCTTATGTATATTTCATATATATATATATATATATATATATATATATTAGGGTCCGTGTCGATGTTTGTCTAACAACCCGATCCCATTATGTGGAATTTGATAGTTGATTTTAAATTTTTCGTTATAATGAATCGAGTCTACTCCACAATGTGTTAATTTCATGGTTGGTCTTTAAGTTTTCATTACAATGGGTTGAGCTCACCTACACTGCGTGTCAATTTGATAGTTGATTTTTAAAAAAAAATTGCAATGTCTCAAGATGTCTTAGTCTAAGATTTTAAAATTGCTATACATTTAACATTTAAAGAAAAATACTCTTGGTACAATAACTATTTCATTCAGGTATTCATTTTTAAAGTTTTTTTAATCATAAAATTTCTTCATAATGTCATGCTTGAAATATTTTGAAAACTTGAGATTTTTTTGTAGTCATAATCTTTGGTTTTAATTGCATGGCTGAAAATCTGTCAAGATTTTAATGTTTTTCTAAGACATGATATTTTATCTTGAATGCTATGGTCAAAAACAATTACAATTTCAAGGTTTTTTAGAGTCAAGATATTTTATCTTTAACAAGATGGATGGAAATTATAAGACATGATATTTTATCTTTAACATCATGTTTGAGAATTGTTGTAATTTCACAGTTTTTCAAAGTCCAGATATTTTCTCTTTAACTCCATTTAACCCGATTTTTGTTTTGTTATTCCAGAATAAACAATTTTTTTAAGGGTGTTTTTTAATCCATTTTTCAAAAAATGGTTTTTACTTCCATTTAAAAAACATGTTGAAAATTTACCCTAAGAAAAAAACATAGTTCTAAAATAAACAATTTTCATTTTTGGGTTGTTTTTTCATGTTTTTTTAGGTTTTTGGGCTCGAGTACCCATTTTGAGGTAATAATTCCAGTTTCATTCGTAACTATGTTATTAATGATAATTTCAACATATTGTAATTCAGTGCAGTCTGTAATTTGTTGCCACGACCATGATCGGAGAGTTGGGCCCACTCTTTCAATCAAGTGTTGTTGAATATGGTTCGTGTGGATAGGTATGTTTTTTAATTAGGCCGATAGGCCTTCCTTTTGAATAATTTCACCTCAAAATTCCGTCTACCCTTTTCACTGTAATTTGACACTTGTCTCTTGTTCCCTGTCTCTTAGCGGCGGTGAGATGATAAAAATTAGCCTGATTTTAAGCAATTTCCTTATGGACTGTTGTGGGAGACACGCTGATACAACACAGTCACTAAGATTGTCATTGGCGCTGAAGTTCTTTGTTTTATCAATAGAAGGGTCGAGGAACCGTAGATTTTCGAAGGTCGAATCCCCATGAGCTGTGATAAAATCCTCCTCATAAGGGTGTTGAGGGGCGCAGATCTATTGCCTGAGAAACAGACCCTTGAAGGTTTTTTATCATGGGAAACGCATATTCATGACACTTATCCAATGAGAGAAGTGGAATTGAAGGTTCGAACAAAATGGAAACTACCCAGATGGCCTAGAAGGTTGGAAAACCACAGGCACCCAAAAATACAGCACCAAATATGGAGGTGGACACCCTCAGTTTTTGGTTTTATTTTTCTCCACCGAATCTAACATCACCCTGCCTGTTTCTTGGCACGGGTTTCTGGTTGCAGGCCACTTCAGTAGACTTCTCTCTTGGGCGCATGTGCTTTTTGTTGTGGCCACTCTCTCCGCCCACTAGCGCAGCGCCTAGGTCCATCCAAGAGCAAGAAGAACGGTTGCGTCGGAACTCTGCAAAACTCTCCATGGTTCATTTTTGGGCGCTAGCATCCCAAGTTTCCGCAAACATTTTCCTTGGTTCTAGTTTCTTCCCTAGGGTTTCTTAGTCAGGGTTTCTTGGTCACGCTTCCTCCCTTGCAGTTTCATAGTTAGGGTTTCCTACCTAGGGCTTCCCTATTGCCGTGGTGGACCTAAGGCTTCCCTATTGCCGTGGTGGCTCCCCTTATGCAGATCCCTATATGCTAGGTGTTTTTTCCTCTTTAAAAAAAATTGTTGTATTTTATTCTGTTCAAACGCAGGTCCCTATACTTTAGGTGTTTTTTCCTCTTTAAAAAAATAACTGTATTTTATTATGTTCAAACGACTGTAAAAAACGAGTGTCATAAATTGCAATATGTTTTTTCGGTGACATTAAATATTTTTGTTGTTAAATTTTGTGTAAAAAAATATACAGTGAATTTTTATCTCTAAGTTGTGTATTTTATTTCTCATGTCTAGCATCACAAAATAGCAATGTGTAAAAAACTAGCATAAAAAACACTGCAAATTTTAGAATGCATAACGTTAGCTATTTTTCCTGTTAAAAAAATCACTGTTAAAACCCATCCAAAAAATTGACAGTATGTTTCTTGGGCACCATAAAATATTTTACCTGTTAAATTTTGTGTTAGTTTTTTTTGGTCTATTAAAAAACCACCATAAAAACTACTATTTATTTTCTCTTTGTAAATAACCACTATTAAAAAACTGTGGTAAAAACAACTATGTATTTTTTTCTTTGTAAATAACCATGTAAAAACACTACACTACCCCGAATTAAATTTAAAAAAAAAAACATTAAACTTTAAAATTATATAAATAAATATGCATCAATTATTATTTTTAAGAGAAAAACAAATAAATAAATTTGAGTGTAAAAGGTTTTTTTTACAATGAAAAATAAATTTTACCATTTATTATTAAAAATACATAACATATAGATATAATTTCACAAATTATAATTATATGTTTTTTTTCTTTTTTTAATTTTTATATTCTTTTTTTTTTTTTTTTTTTTGGATATTTTGAATAGTGATAACATGATGCCACATAGAGTATATTATTTTCATATTATAAATTTATTTTATATATTATTAAATTAGTAGAGATTCATTTTCCATGAAAGTAGGAAAGATAGAAATACATTTTCTATATTATTAAATTCATATAGGTGATTTTCAAGTAAAGTTTATTGATCCCAAGAAAGATTAAAAATTATAATTAATTAGAGAACAAATTTAATATTTCCATTATTTAAATCAGTTAAAAAAAAACCAAAAAAAAAAAACTTTAAATTCATATGCATTAAACATCATTGACTCAAATATTAACTTTTAGAGAATTTCAGTCATACATAAGCATTGTCAGAAAATTTCTACATCACCGTCATTGACCAATCTCTATATTTTTCTCTCATTTAATAGATAAGAATTGTAATTATGAACTATTCTTATAATATTTATTTGATATGGCCATTAGGCTAGTTCATGATGCATATGATTGCAAATTAAAGAAACAAAAAACACAAATACACTAAACAATCTAAATTTAATATAACAATTATTATTTCAAAACAAAATACAATTCTTTCTATTTCGCACTCCTATCGGCCTTTGTGTGCACCTTCTAGGGCAATTGCTAGTTATATCATTAATACTTTCTGATTGTTGTTTCATTTCTTATTGCTATATTATCTTGTTGTTATTTCATATTTTTGTTACTCAAAGTTGATGTTATTTAAGATTGTTGTTATTTGATTTGTTAATTTTTGCTGGATTAATTTAGAACTTCTTTGGGCCAATGACATTGTATTTTGTAATTGCTCAATACTAGGTAGGGAACCTGTGGCATACATAGACCTTGCACGATAACCTTGAAATAACCATACGAACCTCGAATTGACAAATAAATGTAAGAGGGATTGAATCTATAAACCATATTAAGACCCCAACATTTTGGCGTTGTTGTCGGGAAGGCTATCAAAGGCGCAAAAGCACAACCAATATTGACCATAGGAACACTCTCTTGTCCTGGTCAGGCGGGGGTTGCACCAAACCTTTTCCAGGACCGAAGCATTAGACTGTTTTGATTGCTTTAATTTTTTTCCTTTTAATTGATCGTGGGAATCACTCTCTCATCCTATTCAAGTGAGGCTCTGCACCAAGTCTTTTCTAGGACCCGATCATTATATCGCTTTGATTGTTTCCTGCCTTTTGATTGATTATAGGAACCACTTTCTCGTCTTGGTTAGGAAAGGTTTGTACCAACTCATTTCCGGGACTCGAGCATTAGATTGCTTTGATCATTTTAATTTTCTTCCTTTTTTATTAGTTATAAGAATCACTCCCTTGTCCTGGTTAGGAAAGGTTTGTCCCAAACTTTTTCTAGGGACCGAGCATTAGATTTCCTTGATTTTTTTAATTATATTCCTTTTTTACTATAAAAACCCACTCTCTCGTCCTATTCAGGTAAGGCTTGTACCAATTCTTTTCTAGGACTCGAGCACTAGATTTGTTTTGGTTGTTTTGATTTAATTCTTCGTCTATTAGATTGCATGAACATGGAAACAAAGCTAGGGGGAAAAGGAAGACCACGAAAACTCACAGGTCGAGGTCAATAAGAAATTCACAATATGAAAACTATGGGAAATCAATACTATATTGAAGATTGGTTTCACTCTTTCATTTCCTTGCAACATCACTCCATATTTCAGCAATTCTCGGCACCATCCTTAATGAGGAAGTTGGTCTCTCATACGCTAGTATTTATTAACATGCATTTTTCAAATTTGGGTATGTGCATGCTTAAGGCCTTATCTCAAAAATGGCTCCGTTGTAAGTACTCTTATACGTATATATATTTTATTTTTGAAGGTAGAGTAGGTTAGTGTGGAAAATAGAATAAATAAAGAGATAAATAAATAAATTTATTTATATGTACAAATAGTCGTTTTTGCTGCAACAAGCTATGAAAATTAACATTGGTGATAAATATTTGAATTTATTTATGTATGTAGATGTATTATATTGAAAATAACATTTCTACAAACACTCATACTCATTTTTATCACCATTTTGGAAAATTTGTTTGATTATCATATGTTATGGCTTGTGTGCTTGATAAAATTACTGAAAACACAGTCGAGACAGTCATATTTTGAGGGACCAAATGGGAATTTTTTCAAAAAATGTTTCTATTCTAATTATCCCTTTATGTATACTTTATAATCCAATTTTAATCACTCAATTTGGATTTGAAATGAAAAAGTTATGAAAAAACATTGACTGGATGTCTAGTAGGCAGCTCAGGAACAAAGTTGGGACAGTCAATTTTTGGAGGCCTAAATGACTAGATTTTGGAAACATGTTTTTATGATATATTATTCTATTAATCTATTTTACAACTCAATTTTAATCACTCAATTTTGATTATCATATGATAAAGTGATGACCAAAATATTGATCGTAAATCAACACCCTTAAAACTTTATTTTTCTGGTTGTTCCTTAGCACATTTGACCCATCAATTATTCATGTCTTCAAAACCTATTTATATTGGATATATTTACATGAATCTAATGTAATCTCCAATTTGAATCAATTCAATCCGTCATCAAACGAAAAAGTTATGCTTCAAATATCAATTGTTGGTCTAAGTTGGGAAATTGAAAATGGCTTTGTTATGTAGGTTGTTCTAAGTAAATTTTACATATCATATCATGCAATTTTTAAAACCTGTTTCTATTGGTGATATATCTTTTAAGTAGCTTTCATTTTAATTTTTAATCATTCAAATCGGATGAAAAACAAAGGAGTTATGATTAAAATGATGTTGGTTAGTATGTCGGCCACTGCTCTCTCGTAGGTGACATATATATATATATATATATATATATATATATATATATATATATATATATATATATATATATATATATATATATATATATATATATATATATATATATATTATTTATCCTTTTGTGGATTTGTTTTACAAAGTAACTACCTATTATTTTTTGCATATGTAGTGGATTAGGAGAGCTCGATCACCTCTCTTCTTCCATGATTTCATTTTTTATTACAGGTAGATGCTCATTTTTTGCAGGTCTGAGGAGAATAAAGAGGTCAATTTATGAACAAGTGATTCTTGAAGGAAATGATAATGAAATAAGAGAATTTCATCCAAGCATCTATTAAGAAATTTAATATTATATGATTTTGATTCTTTCTAGGTGTCATGATCTAAAAAAATTTGGATCATAAGAGCTTGTTGCAAAATTGTTCCCTCTATTGTTCACCAACACAGAGAAAACAACATGAATACTTTTCATCACTTAACAGATTCATAACAAGAGAAATGGGGAATTTATTTCCATTTGAAGATCCAAGTCATTTCCACCAAAGCATTTTTCCAAAAGATCATTTTTTTCACCATTGATAGATTGTTGTTCCTGGAAACAAATTGATGTTCCCTTAGGAAACAACATTGTTGCAACCAAAATCACAACCGTTGTAACTTAAGTTATTTATTTATTTATTGTTTTTCAATAAAATGTTTTTTTTTTGTTTCTCTTATGTTTTTATGTTTCGAGTGTTGTTTACTTCAAAGTCACATCTTTTGTTCTCAAAATAAAAGAAGGAAGTTCTTAAGTTTCATGATGTTTCTCCACATCTATATTTTTGTTCCCCAGTCTTATCAAGTATATGGTTTCCTCATATCTAATATCAAAAACTCTTATGGTAAGTCTTGTCAGGAATGATTCACTCTTAATTCCTCATTATTTTGTAAAGTGACTATGATTGTTTGATGACTAATCCTCCTCCATGTCACCTTGCTAGGATCGCCCATTCAGTTAGTTTTTGGGAAGGATTTCCACAATCATACTTGATACTTCATGTCTACAAGATTAAAATCGTATGGGTAGTTTCAAGGTTGTAACATGCAATAATGGTACTACTGGATTAAAAAAAATCGAATCATAATTTTTGCTACCTTAGTTACAGTTGTTGTTCCCTAAGTCATAGTTGTCGATATTATTTCCTTCTTCCCTTTTCCTGTTGCTACTCTAGTCGCAACGTCCTTTTTCTATTTCCCTATTGCTACTCCAGCCATAGCAACCTTTTTTCCCTTTCCTTGTTGCTACTCCAGTTGCAATGCCCTTTTTTTCCTTTCCTTGCTGCTACTCCAGTCACAACGCCCTTTTTCCCTTTCCTCGCTGTTACCTTAGTTGCAGCGCCCGTTTCCTCTTTCCCTGTTGCTACTCCAATCGCAGCACCCCTTTTTCCCTTTCCTCGCTGCTACCCCAGTCAGGCGCCCTTTTTCCCTTTCCCCGATGCTACCCCAGTTGAGCGCCATTTTTCCCTTTCCATGATGCTACTCCAATCACAGTGCCCTTTCTTCCGTTTCCCTGCTACGACTCCAATTGCAGTGCCCTTTTTCCCTTTCCCTGTTTCTACTCCAGTCGCAGCGCCCTTTTTTCCCTTTCTCTACTGCTACTCTAGTCGCAACGCCCTTTTTTTTCCTTTCCCTGTTGTTCCCTCAGTCACAGTTGTTGTTACCTCTATCATAATTGTTATTACCTAAGTCACGGTTGTTGTTACCTCTGTCACAACTATTGTTATTGGCCAATTTTCACATTTGATTCAACACATGTAGGTCTTTCTGATTTATTTCCCCTCCTTGGTGAATGAGAAATACTTTTAATGGTCTAGGTCCTCTTTGACATAATTATTGGGTAGTCAATTTATCTTTGTTTATCTATAAACATAATCTTGTTTTTAAGGAATAATTATGCAAAGATGATTTCAATTGTTCCAACTTTCAACTTTTCTACTTTTCAAGTCCCTAATCTTGTAAAATTTATGATGATGACCACAAAATTGTACTTAAATATTTCCATCACTATCTAATGAAGTGTTCCTCAACCCAAATCTTAACAAAAAAATATATATTTATCAACAATCATTTGAAGGTTATTAGGCTTTTTAGAAGAAAAAATACCCAAGTTGAAAATAGTTACTACAAAACTTTTTACGCCATCCCTAACTCTTAAGGAGTTGACCTGCCACCCCATCTATTAAGTAATATTTTGTTGATTAAAAATAACCATAGTTTAATTTTAACTTAAATAGTTAGTTGGAGGATAAGAGGTCTCATCACAAGTTGATCTACCATAATCATAGGTCCTAATAAAGTGACATTACCACTATTGGTCACCAAGCCAGGGTAATGGCCTTCGTTCGTAAAACTAAAGGAAAAGAGGTCTCATCACAAGCCGACTTATTCACTTTTGTTAGCTCCCGTGAATGGAATTGTTATTAACTGGTTACCAAGCCATAACAATGATCTTCAATAGACATATAAGCAAATTGAAATGCTTTTGTAACTATGTACCTATTTCCAATAGATGGGACACTAGCATCTCAATGGTTTAAAAAGGCATCCCTGCCGAGGCTATGGATGCCTGCTGGTAGCAGTGGCCATGCCTATGGTATAGAAGTTAATTCAATACTATGATCTACTTGGTTACCTTGTTTTCTCAAAACTAATTGCTAATAAAGCCTATTGTTGCATATATAAGGTTTTCTAGAACTCATGGTTCATGGGGTAATATTTAATCAGTTCTTAGATGATGATGGTTATGGTTTATATCTATTATTGAGTTATAAATATTCACTTTACATGTGAGGGATGAAACTTTTAGGATATTTGATATTTGACATTTTGTATCATCTAATCTATCATTCCTTTATTATACAAGTTTCATATATTTAACCAAATATAGTTTCTTTGCCCAATCAGTCTCCATTTATTCATAACTTAACAACACTACTATTAAAGTTAGGGGTAGGATAAAGAGGCCTAATTCTGATTTTGAATCCCAGGTAATTGGTCATACCTTGAGAAGCAAAGACTGAGATAACTAATTCTCACAATTTTTGTGATCATAACAACCAAAGCTTATGGGTCTAGGGAATGCATCTTTTTCTCATCATTTTACCCTATTTTATATTCCCTTTTTATCCATTATTATCTCATGACATTCACAACATGATTAGGTGACTTTTATATATAATGAGATAATTGAGGTTATGAATTACTTATTGAGGATACTCATGAGATGTGTTATAGAAATCTTGATGATAGAGAAACTAATCAGTTTGGGGGAAGGAAACCCTACTACACTTTCTAATTACTTTCTTTCAGCTTGCATGGCTTCCACCTTTCGCATCACTTTCAACATCAACTTAAGCCTACATCAGCTTCAACAAATATCAATCCATACATGTCATTCCACATCTTTACGGAGGTAAAACTTGAGGCAAAATAGTATAAGTTTTTTATTTATTAAAAGTTTAGGAGAATTTCATGAAAAAACACTGAGCATTATTCACTCATATTTTTCAACCATTATTTCCCCTTCTTTACCACTTCCCATTTTTTCATAGACACAAAATCTTTCAGTTTGGGGGAGTGTTACTTTCATTAATTTATTTATCATGACCATGCCATTAATATTCTTTATCATCCATCAATCTCCTTATTCATTCTCAAAACCTCCCTTATTCCATGTTGTTATACACCAAGCAAGAATTTAAACAACGATTGTATCAACCACCTCAATTTGTTTTCTAGTGTATTGCACGAGGACATGCAATATGTTCAGTTTGGGGGAAAAGAAGGAGTTCCTATGCATGATGGATGTTTTCTCATTTCATACAATTTAACTTTTTATACATTGCATAAATTGATTTGTGTATATCTTTAAAATTGTCAACTAGATTCTTGTGATTTTCGAACAGCAAAAAGGTATCATTAAAAATGAAAAAACCCAGGAAAAATCAAGCTAAACTAGTTTGTAAGATTCTAGAAATCATGCAGTGTCACCTACATCCATTCTACTTATATCTTGGGATCTGTGGATCATATAGCTCTGATTTTTGGAGTGGAGAGGTATTAATATAGTAGAAATTTTCCTGCAAAGTTTCAGCAAGATCTGATTTGTAGTTTTTTAAAAAATGGTTAATGAAGTTTCTTGTTACTTGTATCATATTTTGCTACAACTTCATATACATATGGTTGAAAGTCAATGTGCAAATTGTTATAGCTTCACCAACATTTCTAGAATTGAATAACTATTGTTTTAAAGAAACATTTGGGGAAGAAGCTTTTTGTTCCATAAATATCATACGCTGGGGTGAGCATTTTGATTAGTGTATTACAGCTTGATTAATACATATGCATTGGGTTGCATGAGGACATGCAACATGTTCAGTTTGGGGGAGATTTTGGGCCACTAATTTATCATTATTATTATCACTTCTTAACATCCATTTATATTGTTCTATTTATCATAATTCATCATATAATTCCATTTCATAATTATTTATGCTCTTGTGTATAAGTAATACTTGTTCTCATTTATTTTTAATAAATTGATGATTATTATGCATAATTTTTCCAATGATGGTTTATTAATAAAATTTTTATAACATCAATCATGATTTTAGCCTCCAAGATCTCTTCGAGATTGAATATTTTATCTTCAACTCATAATCAAATATTCCAACTTAGAAATTCGTTGGGACAAAAAGTGACAGTTTTGTGTTGGACGTTTCGGGAAAATGAAGAAGAATATTGAAAATCCGAGACATGGGTTTTGTGTAGAGTGGACCAAATTACTTTTCTTATGAGAAGCTTTCCACAATCCTGTCTATATTGAGAGAAAAGCAAGGTTTTTCGAAGGACATTTTTCGTAGATTTTCTGTTGTGGTCGTTTTCCAAATTGCTCCAATTGCAATACCAGATTCAACTTGTTCCAGCTGAATCACAATGGAAAGATCTCTCAAATCTCATATTTCTCATTGAGATTTTTAATCAATCTAAATTGTATGGGAAATCATTTTGTAATTAGTTTGTTGTAAATTTCCCTTTGTTGTTTGTGTATTTAAAAGACACAAATTAAAGAGAAAAGGAAGATAACACATATAGAGTAGATTAGATATTGAAGGTTTTCCTTTGGCATGTAGCATCATAACTTCAGTTTGTAATTCCTTTTATGAATTAATGATAATTTCAGCATATTGTAATTCTGTATAGTCTGTAATTCTCAACCACAGCCCTAATCAAAGAGTTGGGCCCACTCTTTCGATCAGGTGTTGTTGGATATAGTTCATGTGGATAGGTATGCTTTTTAATTATATCGTTAATGATTTATGATTGTTGTTTCATTTCTTATTTCTTTATTATCTTGTTATTATTTCAGATTGTTGTTATTTGAGATTTTTGTTACTCTGAATTATTGTTACTCCTGATTATTGTTACTCAGAGTTGATGTTATTTAAGTTGTTGTTATTTGGTTTGTTAATTTCTACTGGATTGATTTAGAACTCTTTTGGGCAACGACCTTGTATTTAGTAATTGCTCAATACTGGGTAGAGAACATGTGGCTTGCATAGACCTTGCATGATAACATTGAAATAACCAGATGAACCCCGGATTGAAAAATAAATGTAAGAGGGACTAAATCTATAAACCATATTAACACCCAAACAATAAGAACACATCTTTCTTCCACAACCAAACAAAAGCAAGAAGAACAAGGAATCGTATATGATAAAAGGGGATGGAAACACATAGATTAAAGATCAAGAAGGAATAAAGGAAGAGGCTTATCATCACTTCAAACAAATCCTCTCAGCCAAAGAAGTTCCTAATAAATATGAGGATTTCCTAAGACAGATCCCAAAATTAGTGTCTTGTAGCACAAATGCAGCCCTCAAAAAATAAGTTGAGGAAGAGGAGCTAATGCATGTAATCTGGAACCTCCAACCATAAAAATCGCCTGGTCCAGATGGCTTCCACATCTCCTTCTACTGGTCATTCTGGGACCTCATAAAAAATACCTCCTTAAAATGATTCACTAGGTCCAAAGGAAAAAAAAGTGGGGGGAAACACTAACTCAACTTACCTAGTTCTTATTCCCAAATATTGAAGTCCTACCTCCTTTGACCGCTTTAGTCCCATATCTATAGGCAACTCTTCTTACAAAATAATCACCAAAACAATGGCCAATTATCTCAAATTCCTTCTTCGGCAGCTGATCTCTGAAAATCAAGGTGGCTTTCATCCAAATCATAAAATTCTTGACAATATTTTGTTATTCCAAGAAACCATCCATTCTAGCCAAACCAGAAAACAACAATGATTCATTTTGAAATTAGACATGGCTAATTCCTTTGACAAGGTCAGTCATTCCTTCCTTCTAGCATTCCTTCACAAATTCATATTTGCAAATGACTTCATCGACCTCATAAAAGAATGTATCCACTGGCCATGTGATCCAGGTGGATGTTGGTGGCCACCCACCTATCCCATTTGGACCCCCACAACTGTCTCTTTCAGTTTTTCAGTTTCCATAATTGTAGCACAATTTACTATTTTTAGCAGTTTTTTGGGTCCTGAACTTCTGGAGCCGTTTTGAGGCCCTAAACGACATTTTTTGGGAAATATGGGAGCAACATCGGTCGATCTTTCTAACGAGCTATTGTATGCGTCAAACGAAGATCGGGTGCCAAAGTTACGACCCCGGGAAGTTGATGTACCAACTTACCAAAAACAGGGCCCACAATTTGGCGCTTCATCTTCTAGGGTTAGTTTTTGGGATGTTAAGGTTTTTCCATTGTTTCTCAACAATAAATAGGCCTTTGAGCCTCATTATAACACAGTTCAGAGGCATGTAGCCACCACATCTCTTTTCAGAGATAAGCTACCATCGCCCTAGTTGGTTTATTTCCATTTATGTTTGTAAGCATATTTCAGTATTTTACATTAATGAAATGAAGTATTATTTCCACTGCATCTCTATGTTTATGCTTATCTCTGTAATTTGTTGCGTTCTTGTTTAAATCCGGATCAGTGGTATCAGAGCGCACTGCTTTTTTTCTCTATTTTTCTTTGCATGTCCCCAACGAGGTTGAGATATAAAGAGTTAGGGCTTGAACTGGTTGAACGTTTGCAAGACCAGCCTCGCAAATTCCGACGGCCTCCCATGGCGGATGAAAAGAAATACGAGGGGGTAGGAGATCCTATCAAAATTTTGCTCGAAGAAGCCCTCGAGCGATAAAGGAACGCGATGATGGATAGCTTTTCTCAGATCCTTCAACGGCTCCCTAGAGGCGAGGCATCGGTTTCCGAAAGCTACTCTGGAAATGCCACACCCTTTAATGTACAAGTTAATTTTGAAATCCCCATCTTCGAGGGTCAAATAGATGCAGATGTCGTAGATAAATGGTTAGATCTGCTAGATGGGTATTTTTCTATTCATGATTTTTCCAATCGAGAAAAGATTATTTCCGCTCTTCTCAAACCAGCCCCCCACGTCAAGGACTCGTGGGAAACCTACTACGAGCAGAAGGATGAAAGTATGGGCTCACTGTTCTCAGCTGCACCCACTTGGAATTCATTCCGGGATGCCATTAAGGAGCAGTATTACCCTGTCAAAAGCTATGAGTAAAAATACATTAAGTGGACCACACTGCGGTAGGGAAGGGACCAAGATGTGCCAAAGTTCACCAACATTTTTCATACCCTTCACACGCAGTTGGGTATCAAAGATTCTGAGCTGCATCTGGTACTCAAATACTGTGGCTGCCTACACAGATACATCTAGGAAGAGATGGAGTTCCTGAACATCTCCTCGCTCGGCATGGCATATCGATACACTATCAAAATCAAGCAAAAGTTCAAATAGAAGAAGCAAGACTTTGGATCTGCGAATCTGAAGACCAAAGGACAAAGCCAAGGCGGGGTGACCCAAGACAACCCATCAAAGCCACAAGAAAAGAACAACACCACGAAGTTGAAGAAGGAGATGGGAAAGTGGTGTGAGTTCCATAAGAGCCCCACTCATAACACAAGTGAGTGTCAGACCAAGCAGTCACTGGTGGCCAAGTTGAATGCTTCGGAATCAGATGCATGTTCCGACCCTAAGTCAAAACCTGACAAGGGGAATGGCAAAGGGAAGCAGATCATTGATGCAGATCCCAGTGCCATTGTTGCCATTGCCAAGATCCAGAAGAATGAGCCCAAAGATCCAAAGGAGGGGGAGATTCTTTTCCACTCACAGATGTGGGTGAAGGGTTTGCCACTGCAATTCATTGTCGACAGTGGCAGCCAAAAGAACCTCATTTCAGTAGAGGTTGTGAAGCAGTTGGGCCTACCAACTACACCATACCCACAACCGTATAGTATCGGTTGGCTTCACCAAGGACAAGATCTCTGAGTTCACCAGCAGTGCCGCCTTCCCTACAACATCAAACCCTTCATAGACGAGGTATTGTGTGATGTTACACCTCTAGATGTTTGCGATGTATTATTAGGCCAGCCATACTTGTGGAGGCAACATGTTGTGTATGAGTCAAGGCCTCATGCTGTTATTATTTCTTTGGGTAATTCATTATACATGATACCGGAGGTAGCCCCACCTAACACCACCTCTTTGATTGCTACTAAGAAAGGCAGCAAGCTCATCTCACAGACTAGGAAATTATTTTCTGTCTGGTTCGCTCCCAAAGTAAGGCAAATATAATCGCCACTTCCATGACCCCCACGAAGGGTTCCTCCACGCAGCAACAACATCAACAGAGGGATATGGTCATGAAAGAATACATGAACAACTTCTCCTCACCCACAAGGGTACCACACAAGTTTCAAGTGGGCAACAAAGTCGGCATGCATGGGCAGAAAGAATGCCTTACCAGAACCCATCAGAAGCTCAGACCACTCTGACATGGTCCTTACAACATTACCAAGGTCGTGGGAAGCAATGCTTTGGAGCACAGCGTTCCTCCATTCCTTCACTTGCACTGAGTGTTCAATGTGGACCATCGTCGACCAAGCTTCCCACCATTACTGGACACATCAGAAGTTGCAGAACAGTGCACCAGGGACCAAGTTTAGTAGATGGAGGAACTCAACGCAATGGGGACCATTGCTTCCTAGGGGGGAAGGAATGATCCAGGTGGATGTTGGTGGCCACCCACCTATCCCATTTGGACCCCAAAAACTATCTCTTTCATTTTTTTAGTTTCCATAATTGTAGCACAATTTACTATTTTTAGTAGTTTTTCTGGTCTTGAACTTCTGGAGCCGTTTTGAGGCCCTAAACAACGTTTTTTGGGAAATATGAGAGCAACATGGGTCCATGGACCGATGTTTCTCTTCCCAAAGTTGTAGTGCTCAGATAGATCTTTCTAACGAGTTATTGTACGCGTCAAACGAAGATCGGGTGCCAAAGTTACGACCTCGGGAAGTTGATGTACCAACTTACCCAAAACAGGGCCCACAATTTGGCATTTCATCTTCTAGGGTTAGGTTTTGGGATGTTAAGGGTTTTCCATTGTTTCTCAACAATAAATAGGCCTTCAAGCCTCATTGTAACACAGTTCAGAGGCATGTAGCCACCACATCTCTTCTCAAAGATAAGCTACCATCGCCCTAGCTGGTTTATTTCCATTTATGTTTGTAAGCATATTTCAGTATTTTACATTAATGAAATGAAGTATTATTTCCACTGCATCTTTTTGTTTATGGTTATCTCTGTAATTTGTTTCATTCCTGTTTAAATTCAGATCACCATGGATTTCTCCACTAGTTAACGGGAGACCAGGAAAATTATTTCAAATCTCTAGAGGGTTAAGGAAAGGCTAACCAATCTCTCATTTTCTCTTCATTCTAATGTTTGAGTCATTCATCAGAAATCTAGAAAACAGTAGGCAAAAGGGTCTCATTACAGGGATTCATTTCAGCAAAGGAACAAAAAATTTGAACCATTCACAATTTTTTGAGAATACTCTACTCATGGGAGGTTCCTCTCACTATTATATCAATTTATGGAGCTATTAGGAGGCTCCATCAATAATCTCAAGAGTTGCATTTACGGATGGAATGCCCCCATCAGGACCCTCCAGCGTATTTCCCAGATTTTTGGTATACCTTTCAAACTGAATTGGACTCACTTTAAATACTTGGGAATTCCAATCTCAAATTTTCCCTTGAAATATGAGGTATGGGAAGAAGCATTAGAAGAAAATAAAGCAATGGGGTACGTAATGGCTCAATCTAGTCAGGAGGACCACTCTAATAAAGTTTTTCCTCTCTACACTCCCCTTATATCAATTCACTCTACTCCAAGCCCCAGTTGGGGTTCAAAAACAAATTGAGTTAATCACAAGGAATTTTCTTTGGCAGGGAGGGAAAAATGAGAAAAAAAAATCAGCCTCATAAATTGGAAACAAGTTACAATTGCCTATGATAAAGGAGGAATAGCTATTTGACATCCTAGTCTAATGAACATTACTTTGGGATTGAAAATCATTTGGAGATTCTTCATTGGAGAGTCCTATTGCTGGAAGCAAGTACTTGAACTCAAATACATCAATATATCCCATCATCATCTCCTTTCAGCTCAAATCCCCAATAAACCTTGCTCTCAAATATGGAAGCTCTACAAAAATAAATCCCCTAATCAGAGATAACACATCTAGAATCCTAGGAGGATGCCAGGACATAAATATTTGGACTGATAGTATAATGGGAAATCCCACTCTTTCCTCCTTTCCAGAAATAAAAAACATTCAACTTTGGCTACAAAATTTGGGTATTACAACTCTAGATCAAATATCCTATTGGAAACATCATGACAATACTTGGGAAGGTTCCTTGTTGTCCTCTCCAAGCTCCATCATCAAAAAAATATTCTACTAAGTTATCTTAAGGGGAAACCCCCATAAGCTTCGTGTAGAAATACGACTTCAAATTGAATGTATCAAGAAGGGAATAAACAGCTAAAACATGATATATAAAGATGCAAGAAGATAATGAGTAATTCCCCACTTGGCCCCTTTGGAGAACGATCTAGAAGACTGAAAGCCTTCCAAAATTAAATACTTCGTGTGGACAATGTTAAAAGGTAAGGTATTAAATTCAGACAATATTAAAAGAAGAGGCATTTAGGGGCCTTCTATTTGCCCTTTTTTTCTTAATGGCAGAGGAAACAATACAACATCTCCTCATATTTTGCACTTTCTCAAGAAGTTTTTGGTGCAAGATAACCAACCCTCTTGTTGTTCAAATCAACTCTAGTCTTAACACTTCAGATTTCATTGCCAACTAGAAATCCATATATCCTCATGCTTTCAAAACAAAGGCCTTTTGAATCATTTCTAGACAAGCCTCCTAACATTTTTATGTTGGCACCATTGATTGGCAAGGAATAAATTCATCTTCCAAAAGAAAAAGCCAAACAACATGAAGATCATGTCTAAAACTTGGATCTTGTTAACAGAATCCATTATCTCATAAGGAAACAACAAAATCATTCTCAAACTTCTGCAATCTAAAGAGAGATAGTGGTTAGGCTTTGCAATAAACAGAATCCCTCTCTTACCCACCCCCCCCCCCTCCCCCCCCAAAAAAAAAAAAACAATATTGGTCAAATTAAGTGGAAGATGTGCCTCAAAAATCAGGACTTCAGAGATTGGCTTGACTTTCAAAATAGACCATGTCTTTTTTTTATGGGGCATCAAAATCTACCTGTGTCGTGTTGGAGCCAGAGGCATCATCATCGATGGTAGTGGCCTAGAAATCTCTTCATATGAGTGGTGTTTGGGAAAAACCTCAAACAACAAAGTCGAGGCTATGGCCTCTTACTCAGAGCTCAAATTCTCAAGGAACTAAATCTCACAAATCCAATAATAATTGGTGGCTCTACAATTATTATTCAGAAAATGATGAAAAGCGCAATTTTCACTAATGCGGGCCTTAGTCACATTATTTCTCGCATCCAACAACAAACTAGGATTCTGGGAGAGATTTCATACTATCATGTTCTTAGGGAGAACAATGGCAGAGCAGATGAAAGCTTAGACATCAAGGTGAATCAAGAGTCAATAATCAAATAACAATTAGGCATATCCCACGCCCCTCTGCAATATTCTCCTCCTCTCAATCTACACATTGTACAATAGAAAAATCCTCAATTTCCAAGGTGATATGCATATCACTTTGAACCCTCCCTTTCTGACTCTCGATCACATCATCATCGATAATCTATGGCCTCACAGGAAGCCCGTGAACTTCAGGTGCCTCATCCTCTTCTTACCTTCTCCCCCCCCCACTCCCTCAGCAACCCGCTCTCATCCTCCTTCTCACATTTTTCCATTAGTTGTGTATTCCTTCTACTCTCCTAAGTTCCTTTGCTCACTCCCCTAGCCCCTCCTCCCTCCTTGATCTCCCTGTGTGATCTTCTATTGTGCCCCCCTCTCATTGTTGCCTTGTCATTCCCTCTTCTTCTCGACCCGATATTTGTTTGTTTGCACTTCTTCCATCCTCTCTCTCTCGAACATCCTCCAGCTGCTTTCATTATACCTCTTCCAGACTCGACCCTCCTTTGTCCATTCTTTCCTTTGAGCTCTCTGTATATATCCTCCTCAGCAATATTGAATCTATGGACAATCAAGGATGTCCTCATTGCAAATCCATCATTGAGAAGGTGAAGTCACTGCACAATCAATGGAAGGAGAGGTGCTCCTCTGAAAATGGGTTCATCTACTACCAATCAGCACAAATAAAAAAACAACTCAATAAACTCAACAAACTTTGTGACCATATTGATCAAGCTCTTGTTTCTCTATGAGATATGTTCAAGAAAAATATCAGTGAGGGAGTAAATTCTAACGAATGAAGCAGCGTGATTCAACCAATTGAGGAAAGGTCAATTAATCAAGAGAAAAATGACTAGATCACTCCTCTTCCATAAGGAACAACCCTCCAACAAGAGGAACCTCTCTTAAGCAAGTTCGACTTTCAGAATCAGTGTTTCAATTATTATCTATGAATAGTAGATGTTTGTTTCTTCTATAGTAGTTTGTTAGAGACTATAAGACTAATGTAGTAGGAAAGTTAGGAAACTACTGGTTGTATGTAAAAATAGGGAAGCATGACTTATGGAGATCAGTTTTGATCTCTTCTCTATGTAAAAATGTTATGTACCATGGCCTTCGCCTTTTCTTTTTGGAACTAATATAATACAACCGACCATGTTTAAAAAAATGAATGCTTTGTCGTAATATATACATATAATTCTAGAAAGTCATTTTAGTTACTAAGGAATAGTATCTTTTGAATGGTTATTTTTTGTTGTTGTATGTTTTTTATATTGCAAGTATAACATGTCTCATGAACATTTCTCTGGAAACACTTCCTGTAGTTTAGATATAATTTGGTTCTTGGAATCATTAGATTGATTTTTGTATTATAAGTGGAAACTATGTCTATACGTTCGTTCCACTATATCCCTCATAGCTTTGTAAAAAAAATCCCCTTTCATTAACCTCCATCGCCACTCTAGATGAGCTAAGGATCAATTCATCGTTATTTACATGTTCTATAATTTTTCTTTTCTCAGAATGACATTGATCATTTCCTTCATTGTTTCTCCCTTTAGAACATTAAACATATATGAATTAATAGATTGTTTGAAACAATTTTTTTAATATTCTTAAGTATATTATTAATGAAAATTCAAAAAAAGATAAAACTCATATTGAATAGTATTTTCTCATTCGCCAGATTCATCCTTCTGGAATTTTTTATATCAAGATTTTACACTCCTCTGCACTTAGATTAGAAATAATCTTATCGATATTCTTCATTTTGTGGCTCTACATGACACACACTAACCAATAAATATTAGTTAAACTTACATATATTTCAAACATATTAATTTTGTAAATAATTTATAAAGAACTTAACTTCTCTGCTTTTTTCAATGTGCTATCACTATGTCAATCAATATTTTTGTTACTTGACACCTTCTCAAACATTTTTATCAATATACAACATGTACCATTCAATACAGAAGCCATTAAATATATTTTATACATAAATCAAATAATTTTCAGCCAAAAAGAGCTCTGGTAACTAGTGCATTTATTTGAATAAATGCATCAGTGTGTTTATTCCATTAAATGCATCATGTGTTTAATTGTTCGGCATCGTCAGAAAAAATTAATTTTTTAAATTCTTTTTAATTATGACGGTGTGATTTGTAGTGATAAACACATTACAATGACTTAATGATGTTATTTGGCAGAGTTGTGTCGGTGCATTATATTACACCGGGAGCACCGATGAACGGAATGGACAGAACCAACAGTGTTATAATATATCGATGCATTGTATTACACAGGGCGCACAGGTGCATTATATTGCATTAGCGCACGGTGAAACATATATTTTTTTTGAAAAAAAACGGACAGGAATGACAAGGTTTGGATCTAATTCAATAAGTAATCCACCTACTTTACATGTCAAACACCTTATATATAGTAAGTACACAAACCCATTAAATCTAAAATGCCTAAAATGAAAAACCCTAATTGTGAAGTGGTAGAGGGAGTTAAACCCTAAGGTGAAATTTTGCAGTCACATAAGGATTTTACCTTACATGGATGTGAGAGAAAGCTAAGAGGATAAATCTAACCATAGAATACAACCATCATAATCATACATGGATTTCTAAAGAAAATAATTAAGGACAATATTATGAAAATGGGAAGTCAATGACGCTAACCCAATTATTCATAGTCCTTGCAACCAAAAAATTTGAAGTTATTCATCTGCTAACTCATAACACCAATTAAACTACTTTGGGTGCTCCACATACAATGAGAAGCGAGTTAGTTAATTGTTGATGTTTGTTGGGTTGTGTTATATTATTTCCACAACTAGCCCGTGTAGTTAACTGGGGGTTTAGAGGGGGGGCGGAGCCCCCCCTTCGTTGCGCCGATTACGTAGTGGGGGGGGTCACAGGGGGTTTGAGGGGTGAAGGTAACCCCACTCTATGGGGTTTGGGGCAGCGCCCCGGAAAATTTTGGTTTTGGAACCTATGTTAGGTTGGGCAGACCCACCTATGGTTTTGTGCATGATTTTCACACATGTTTTTGGACGCTATGGTTTTTGGTCCATGGTTTTGGACACGATGGTTTTCGGTTCATGGTTTTGGACACGATGGTTTTCGGTCCACTGTATTGGATGTTTCGGCATGTATAAATATGTATTGTAACATTGAAAGGAATATAATGAAAAATCAAGCTAGTAGTCTCGGTTTTGGGATCCAGGGGAAAACCTCTGTGTATATGTGTTTTATGTGTTATGCTCTCGCCTTTTTTATTTTATTTGTTTTAGAATTTGTAAGCATGTAATTTCTGTATGGGTTTAAAACCTACATTTGGTATCGAAGTTTTTTTGGCTTCAAGGGGACGCCTTTGTTGCTGAGGTTTTTCACTCAGGCCTCTGGTAGACCCTGTTCAGTGGGAGATCTATGAGATCGATTTTGGTGGTGAAAGAAGATGACGAGCAGTGGAAATATAGAGATCGAGAAATTTAATGGTCAGAGTTTTGAGTTGTGGAAACTCAAGATGGAGGATCTGTTGGTGGATAAAGATCATTGGATCGCAGTAGATCTAGGTACTAAACCAACGGGAGTGTCCGATGAAGAATGGAAGAAGTTGGATCAGAAGGAAAAGAGCACACTACGATTGTGTGCCTTAGATTTAGTATTGTTGAATGTATCAGGGGAAGCTACGGCAAAGGCTTTGTGGGACAAGTTAGGGACTTTGTACCAATCTAAGTCTCTGGTGAATAAACTGTTCCTATAGAAAAAGTTGTATAACCTGAGGATGAAAGATGGAGACTCAGTGACAGAGCATCTGAACGCGTTTAATATTGTGGTAATTCAATTAGCATCTGTTGATATTAAAATTTCAGATGAAGATAAGTGCATCAGTTTGTTATGTTCTCTACCAGATTCGTGGGATAGTTTGGTTATTGCAATAGGCAGCAATGCAACTGCCTTGTAGTTTGATGAAATAGTCTAATCCTTGCTGACGAAGGAGATGAGACGGAAAAATATGGAGAGCCAGAATGGTGATGCCTTGCCTGAACGAGGATGGTCCCAGAACATAAACAAAAATAATTCATCGATTGGGAGACCTAAATCTCCAGAAAAACCTGTAAAGGTGGTGTGCTAGAAATGCAGAAAGGAAGGCACTACAAAAGGGACTGTAAATCTAAAGCTCTTGATAAAGGAAAGGGATCTGATGATACTCCTTCTGCAAAGGTGAAAACCACCTCAGATGAAGGTGGGGATGTGTACTTGGCTTCTTCAAGTATACATGTAGATCATGAGGCATGTTTGATTGACTCAGGTGCATCCTTTCATTTCACTCCCTATAGAGAGTGGTTCTGCAAGTATGAGAAATGTGATGGTGGTGATGTCTTCTTAGGGGATGATAGGAAGGCTAGAATCATTGGTCGTGGAAAATTAAAGTTGAAGTTGCAAGGTGGAAGGGTTAGAACACTTCCGAGTATTCTGCATATTCCTGCATTGGCCAGAAATCTGATTTTTGTAAGAAAGTTGGATGATGCAGGTGTAAAAATAGTGGTTGAGAAGGATACCTGCAAGATGGTTCGGGGAGCACTAATATTGATGCGGGGAGTTAGGATTGGAACTCTGTACAAGCTACAAGGTAGCAAGGTTGTTGATGGGTGCAAGATTTCTGTTGTTCTTAAAAGTGGAGCAGAAAATCTAGTGGTCTCTGTAGAGAAGACCATGATGTGGCATCAAAGGGTTGGACATATTGGAGAGAAGGGCCTTCGAATACTTCATGGTAAAGGTACGGTAGAAGGTATGAGTAATAGCTCTCTGGATTTTGATTTCTGTGAAAATTGTGTATATGGGAAGCAAAATCGGGTGAGTTTCCCCTCTAGTGGTAAGAGGGCGAAACAAATATTAGAGCTTGTGCACAGTGACGTGTTTGGACCTGTGGAGGTTCCATCATTGGGTAAGTCTGTGTAATATGTATCATTTATAGATGACTTCTCAAGGAATACATGGATATATTTCCTTAAGAAGAAATATGAAGTCTTTGACAAGTTTAAAGAATTCAAGGCTCTGGTGGAAAACCAGATAGAGAAGAAGATAAAGGTGCTGAGGACATATAACGGTGGAGAGTTTTGCAGTAAGGAATTTGAAGAATTCTGTAAGAAGTGTGGTATAGCATAGCAGAAGACTACTCCATATACACCTCAGCAAAATGGATTTGCGGAAAGAATGAACAAGACGTTGATGGGAAGGGAAAGAAGCATGCTCAGTGGTGCCGAGTTAAGACAGGAATTCTGGGCAGAGGCGGTGGAGACAACATGTTACCTAGTCAACAGATCACCTTCATCAACGTTGGAGGATAAAACTCCACAAGAGGTATGGACTGGTAAGAAACCTCTCTTTCACATCTGAGGGTATTTGGATGTGATGCATATGTACATGTTCCAAAGGAGAAATGAACCAAGTTGGATAGTAAATCTGAAAAGTGCATCTTTATTGGGTATAAGGATGGTTTAAAGGGTTATAAGCTTTGGAACCCACTAACAAGGAAGGTTGTGTACAGCCGAGATGTGGTGTTCAGAGAGGTGAAATATGTTATTAAACATGAAGTCCAACCAAACGAACTTGAGAAGATAGAGTTTGAGCTAAAGGAGGAAAAATCAAACTCTACAGCAGAGGAGGAATCAGAAGATGAAGAGCCACAAACTCTGGGTGTGAGAAGATCAGTTTGAGAAAGAAGGCAGCTAGAAAGGTATAGTCCATCTTCTTTCTGTTCAAATTTTGCTTTATCTATTACTAATGATGATCCCAGAACTATGAAGGAAGAAGTAGATTCATAGGATGGAAAACTCTGGAAAGAGGCCATGGTTGATGAAATGGCATCTTTGCACAAAAATGAGGCTTGGGATCTGGTGGAGTTGTTGGCTGGAAGGAAACCCATTGGCAGCAAATGGGTGTTCAAGAAGAAGACAAATGCAGAACGAAAGGTTGGAGAAATACAAAGCTCGGTTGGTAGCAAAAGGTTATTCCCAAGTGCCGGGAATTGATTTTGGTGATATTTTTTCTCCTATTGCTAAGGTAACTTCTATTAGATTACTATTATCTATTGTTGCTGCTTTTGATTTTGAGGTAGAACAGATGGATGTGAAGATAGCATTTCTTCACGGGGATCTGGAAGAGGAGATCTACATGAAGCAACTTGAAGGTTTTGCAATGAAGGGTAAGAAAGAACTAGTATGCAAGTTAAACAAGTCTTTGTATGGGTTAAAACAGTCACCAAGGATGTGGTATCAGAAATTTGATACATTTATACAAGGACTTGTCTTCACCAGAAGCAAAGCAGATCACTGTGTGTATTTTAAATTAATTGGTGACCGTGTTATTTATCTGGTCTTGTATGTTGATGATATGTTGCTGGTTGGAAATGACAATGAAATTATCCAAGATTTGAAGACACAATTGTCCTCCAAATTCGATATGAAAGATCTTGGTGCTGCAAACTATATTTTGGGCATGGAAATTAAAAGAGACTAGGAAAAGAGGAAGCTCAAGTTAAACCAGAGGAAGTATGTCGAGACAATACTGCAGAGGTTTAATATTCAGGATAGTAAATTGGTGAAGGTTCCTATTGCTGTAGGTGTAGGGTTATCTGCTGAAGAATGTCCCAAGACACAAGAAGAGGAAGAGGACATGTCCCGTGTTCCATATGCAAGTGCAGTCGATAGACTGATGTATGCAATGGTCTGTACTAGACTAGACATTGCACATGCAGTGGGAGTATTGAGCAGGTTTATGTCAAAACCAGGAAAGGAGCATTGGAAAGCAGTGAAGCGGGTTTTCAAGTATTTGCGTGGCACTAGTGATTATGGTTTGTGCTACCAAGGAAGACCAGGATTGGATAGAGTGTTGGATATTCGTATCTTTGTTGATGCAGAATGGGCTGGAGATTTGGATCAGAGAAGATCTACAAGTGGGTATGTGTTTAACCTATTTGGAGGTGTAGTCAGTTGGATGAGTAAGAAACAATCTGTAGTGGCACTATTAACTATAGAGGCAAAATACATGGTAGCCACTCATGCAAGCAAGGAAGCAGTTTGGATGCAAAGATTGTGTTCAAGTATGGGGTTAGTACATGGAGCTATAAGGATAGACTGTGACAGCCAAAGTGCAATTTTCTTGGCAAAGAACCCTTCATATCATTCAAAGACAAAGCACATTGATGTTTAGTATCACTTTGTGAGGGATATGATAGAAGACAAAAAGGTGTCGCTGGTAAAGGTGGACACTTTGAAGAATACTGCAGATGCATTGAAAAAATCTGTGAGCATTGAGAAGTTCTCTTGGTGTATAGAAACAATGGGCGTTGCAGGGCTTGATAAATGACTAAGCTCTCTTGTGGCCCCCCTGTGGAAAGAAAATAACAAGTGGGAGAATGTTGGGTTGTGTTATATTCTTTCCACAACCAGCCCATGTAGTTAACCGAGGGGTTAGAGGGGGTGCGGAGCCCCCACTTTGTTGTGCAAATTGCGTAGTGTTATGAAACCAGCTCAAGAAAAGATAGAAAAGAGAGATCAACGCCTTAGAATTCAGCCTCTTCGAGGGGGCAACCTCCTTTACATTACATAAATGAACAATTCTTGGATGATACAAATGAAAAGACCTCCTTTCTATATATAGGAGTCTAAGGGGTTATAACATAATCAGAGCCGACATAACAATAATAATGTAAGGGCACAATAATAACAATAGTGGGCTTCTATGGGGCACAATAGTAACAATATGGGCACTACATGGGTACATCAATATAATAAGTGGGTTATAATAATAACAATAAGAGGTTACACTAGTAGTATAGGGGCCTAACATGCCCCTCTCCTTCAAAAAGTGTTGTCCTCAACACTTGAGTAGTTCTTGATGCTTCTGTATAAAATTCTTGTCCTCCCATGTGGAATATTCAGCGGGTAAGTTCTTCCACTTGATGAGATACTCTGAAATTGATTGATTTCGTAGCTGTCGGGTTCTTGTTTCTGTGACTGCTCCAAGTTCCAATATGATTTTTCCTTCCTCTTCAATTTCTGGCAATATTGCTTGAATTGGGATCTTTTGCAACTTTTGAATAAGTGGCCATACTTCTTTGTCCTTCTTCCATTCATCCCTTGCTTTGTTTATCCAATCTGGTTGGATAATATAAATAGCACAAAACAATGCTTCCACATCCTCATCCTTGAAGAGTCTTCCCATTCGGTAAGGTCGCCATTTTTTAAGTGCATGTAGTATTGCCAACATTTCCTTCTCATAAATAGCTTGCTTGAGATGTAGCAGTAAAAATACCAATCACCTACATCAAAACATTTTTCACTACGATGTTGATCTACCTGTTGTTTCGTTTGATTTTGCACTGAAGTGACGTTATCCTTTAAGAGTTGGAGAACTTGCTGTTGATGCTCGATGTGATCTTTCTCTGCTTGAACCTTTTTCTTCTTGATATGTCCTTCTATCTTTTGAGGAGTGGTAATTTCTTCCAGTCCTTTACAAGATATGATCGGATTCATTTCTTGATGCTCGATGTGATCTTTCACTTCTTGAACATTTTTCTTCTTGATGTGTCCTTCTATCTTGATAGTTTGAGGAGTGGTAATTTCGTCCATTGAATTACAAGATATGGTTGGATTCATTTCTTCTTTCTCGATGTGATCTTTCACTTCTTGCACCTTTTTCTTCTTGATATGTCCTTCTATCTTGAGAGTTTGAGGAGTGGTAATTCTTGCCAATGCTTTACAAGATATGGTCTGATTCATTTCTTCTTTCTCTGGGGTGGTGTCCTGGCGTATATCCTCTTCTTTTGATGTTTCTTGATCCTTTTCTTCCTCCTCTTCATATTCTATGTAAAATAATTTCTTCTCAGCACACCTATGACCTTTAGTGCATTTTCTATCACAATTGTAACAAAGCCCTTTTTCTCTTTTTTCTTCCAATTGTTGTGGCGTAACCCTTGTAGGTTGTGGAAGGCTGGGAGAAACAACACTTCCATCTTTATAGTTATGAGGGGTATGCTTCCTGGTTTCCATAATTTTTCTTTCCATTATGTCACAAATCCCTTTTACTCTTTCCAATTGTTGTGGTGTTGCTCTAAAGAAGGTGTTGCTCTTTGTATCCTCATAATGTGCTATCATTTCCTCTGTGAAAATTGACCACGTAACTCATAATGTGCTATCATTTCCTCTGTGAAAATTGACCACGTAACAAGTTTTTTACGAGAACAAAGCCCTTCATACCATAAAAATTGATCTGGTTCTAAATATGAAGATGCAATACATACCTTTTGTAACAGCTGTACACCATGTAGATCAAAATATTGCTCCATCTGAAGTATCCAATTTACCGAATCCTTGCCATCAAACTTCCTCATCTTGCTTTTTCTTGATTTTAGGAGCTCAACCTTGAAACGACTGTAACTCTGTACTTTCAGATCTTTAAGTTCTGAAATTGTGAACTATAGTAGCCCTCTGTGTCATCTTTCCAATGCCACCAGTCTGATCCAAATTGGATTCTCTAAGAAAGAGTTATGCACAATCTCCCAAGATGACCTGATTATAGACCTTTCCAGAAGATCGAAATTGTATGAAGTGCCACGTGTCACTGTTTCAACATTTGGATCTGAAAAATGCATAAAAGAAACTACAGTCTGTCCTCTTTCTGTACCTTCTTATGAAATTTCAATCTGATCCCCAGAGAGAAAGTTATGACGATTTTCCCCAGGTCACCTGTTTTGAATGTAATTCAGGAGTCTGCAAAAATACCAACTTCCTCAGATCATATCTCCGTAAATATCGCGTGAAAAGATCTTAAATTCGGACCCAAGATTCAGCGCGATTTCTTCTCAAATGGGTTTTTTTTACGACTTCTGAAACGTCACGGAAAAAAAAGTTATAGCGAAAATTCCACGATGACTTGTTTGGAGCAGCGAAACCCTAGAATCCAAAGCTCTGATACCAAATGTTATGAAACTAGCTCAAGAAAAGATAGAAAAGAGAGATCAATGCCTTAGAATTCAGCCTCTTCGAGGGGGAAACCTCCTTTACATTACATAAATGAACAATTCTTGGATGATACAAATGAAAAGACCTCCTTTCTATATATAGGAGTCTAAGGGGTTATAACATAATCAGAGCCGACATAACAATAATAATGTAAGGGCACAATAATAACAATAGTGGGCTTCTATGGGACACATTAGTAACAATATGGGCACTACATGGGTACATCAATATAATAAGTGGGTTATAATAATAACAATAAGAGGTTACACTAGTAGTATAGGGGCCTAACATGTAGCAAGGGGGGTCACAGGGGGTTTGAGGGGTGTAGGTAACCCCACTCTATGGGGTCCAGGGCAGCGCCCCATAAAATTTTGGTTTTGGAACCTATGTTAGGTTGGGTGGACCCACCTATGGTTTTGTGCATGATTTTCACACATGTTTTTGGACGTGATGGTTTTCGGTCCATGGTATTGGATGCTTCAGCATGTATAAATATGTATTGTAACATTGAAAGGAATATAATTAAAAATCATGTTGGTAGTCCCGGTTTTGGGATCTAGGAGAAAATATCTATGTATATGTGTTTTATGTGTTATGCTCTCACATTTTTTATTTTATGTGTTTTAGAATTCATATGCAAGTATTTCTGTACGGGGTTAAAACCTACAATGTTGATATAGATTATGTCAAGATGCAATTAGAGAGGAGTCCATGGGAGGTACATTCCCACAACACACAATAAAACCTCGTCATGATCAAGGCAAGTCAAATAATAGGAGTAAGAAAATTTAGCCTCGTGTCAATAAGTATTATTTAATTAATTTGCATGCTTTGAAGTGCTTATCCAGAAAAGATGTATACTGAGGGGGGAGACTTAAAGAGCCTTGCATTGGAAACCAATATTAAAAACATAACTATGAAATAACACCCATAAACACTAAGGACAATAATAAAATAACCTAGAATATAATCTAGATGAGAAAACATAAGAGAGAAAATAAGACACACAACAAAGAATGATGATATCATTACATGGGAAAAGCCTACATAATGTTTTTCCCATGTACTGAGATCATAAATATTTGTTGTGTTATCCCATGTAATGAGATCGTCAATCTTTATTGTGTTTTCCCATGTAATGAGATCATCAATATTTGTTTTTTTTGCCCATGTAATGAGATCATCCATTTTTGTTGTGTGCCTTATTTTCTCTCTTATGTTTTCTCATCTAGATTATAATTTCTCTCTTATTATTGCCTTATTTTCCCATGTAATGAGATCATCAATCTTTGTTGTGTGTCTTATTTCTCTCTTATTTTTTCTCATTCGAATTATATTCTAGGTTATTTTATTATTGTTCTTGGTGTTTACAGGTGTTAATTCATAGTTAGCTTTTTACTATTGGATTCCAATGCGAGGCCCTTTAAACCTGCCTCCTCAATATACATCATTTTTATATAAGCACTTCAAACTATGCAAATTAATTTAATAATGTGTGTGTGTGAGAGCGCGTGCACGGGCGCCTTTACCCATGTAATGAGATCATCAATCTTTTTTGTGCCTTATTTTCTCTCTTGTGTTTTCTCATCTCAATTATATTCTAGGTTATTTTATTATTGTTCTTAGTGTTTATGGGTGTTATTTCATGGTTAGCTTTTTAATATTGGTCTCTCTCTGTCTCTCTCTCTCTCTCTCTCTCTCTCTCACACACACACACACACAGAGGACTACCAAAATAGAATAAGTTGATGTGGAATGCACTAGTGATTTAGGCTCCTCAAAACTAAATAATATGTAACTATGGACATTTGTAGGATAATTGTTGGTGTGCTAGGGGAATGTTGAGAGCTCTTGTTGCTGAAAATTGTAATGGGCCTCCAGGATGAGGATTCAAACTATTGTAGAAAATGATGTTGGAGGCTATGCATGAAGAGGATGTTAATATTGAGTGAACAAAGGGTATAATGCTAACTGAAAATGTTGGCGTACCTCTATGAATCTCGAAGATGAGTGTTGGAGTGGTGTGGGAAATATGTTACTTAATTAGACATTGTTGTTGAAAATTACACCATAAAAAAAATTGAAGTCCATGAATGCTTCTAGGTTTAGGAATTGTGCTAGGGAGGGATAAAGTGATAGTGGGAAAAATCCAAGTTGTTGAGTGTATGTGGGAATTTGTAGTTGCAACTATTAGAAGGAAGTTTTGTAGGCTAATAGATTTCGTTAGACCATTGCTTTGTTAAAGAAGGAATACCCTCATAATCATGTATCTATTAATGGATGATATTGCATCTCCTTATGTAAGAAAGCCTTTCATTCCAATTTGGGATTGAAACAAGAGTTGAAAATAAGGTGTTAAGGAAGATCTATGTGGGGGGGATAACCTCAAGAAACCAAATATGTTGATGAATTCTTATTATAGCAAGACTTCCACTTCCATTCGAGATAGAAGCAAGGGTTACATTGTAAGTGTTAGAAAATCAAAAGGTGGAAATATTTTCTTATCATGATAGTTACTTTTGATTATCTTTAAATTATTATCATCTTCTTTTATCATAGTATCATCAAGAAGCTACCAAAAACATAAGTACATGAAGGCCAACACAATAGAGACACAATATATAGGCTCCCAACCAGGGCTAAAACCCCTCTTCTAAGGGAAAACCCAAAGATTCTCTTATATTCCTTTAGAACCAAATCAAAGGAGATAACCAAGAACTTTGACCAAGCCAAAATACCTCCTCCAATCCACCAAGTCAGCCTCCCAAGATGATTATTCCAAATTCAATATTCCATCTTGTAACAAACCATATTTTCAGCCTTCGTGCTTCAGATTTTTGGCCCTACTGTAGATCTGCAACTTCGGCCCTCCTGCAACAAGCCATAAACTCATACATGTCGCAGAAAAGAGAGAAAATTGTCTTCAAACCCTTCGATGGGGTTCCTCCTGTAACTGCAAATCGAAACTTGCTTGATTGGTCTCCAAATGAGGTCAAGTAGCATTGCTTTTATAGTCATTATGTGAAGTCAAATTCTCTTAATGAGTCTGACTCGACTAGAGGGAAGTTCGTCTTGGTGGAGGAGGCATAAAATACAATGTTAACTAAAAAAAAAATCTTGACATACAATGCCAAATAACGGTCTAGATAATAATGAAAAGGACCATGACTCTTGGCATAAACCCTAGAATCACTCAATGGGTGCTTTGACCTAAAAACAAAAGAAACAAAGTGTAGGTTTTAACCCTGTACAGAAATTACCCGCATACGAATTCTTAAACAAAGAAAATAAACAATGCGAGAGCATAACCCATAAAACACATATGCACAGAGATTTTTTTCCCTGGATCCCAAAACCGAGACTACCAGCTTGATTTTTCATTATGTTCCTTTCAATGTTACAATACATATTTATACATGCCGAAGCATCCAATACCATGGACCGAAAACCATCGCATCCAATACCATGGACCAAAAACCATCGCGTCCAAAAAACATGTGCAAAAATCATGCACAAAACCATAGGTGGGTCCGCCCAACCTAACATATGGTCCAAAACCAAAATTTTCCGGTCCCGGACCCCATAAAGTGGGGTTACGGGTGCCCTTCAAACCCCCTATTAACTACGTGGAAAGAATATAACACAACCCAACAATCTCCCACTTGTTGTTTTCTTTCCACAGGGGGCCACAGGAGAACTTAGTCATTTTTTTTCAGCCCTAAGATTCCCATTGCTTCTCTACACCAAGAGAACTTCTCAGAGCTCACAGATTTTGTCAATGCATCTGCAATATTCTTCAAAGTGTCCACATTTACCAGCAACACCTTTCTGTCTTCTATCATATCCCTCACAAAGTGATACTGAACATCAATGTGCTTTGTCTTTGAACGATAAGCAGGGTTCTTTGCCAAGAAAATTGCACTTTGGCTGTCACAATCTATTCTTATAGCTCCCTGTACTAACCCCATACTTGAACACAATCTCTGCAACCAAACTGCTTCCTTGCTTGCATGAGTGGCTGCCATGTATTCTGCCTCTGTAGTTGATAGTGCCACTACAGATTGTTTCTTACTCATCCAACTGACTACACCTCCAAATAGGTTAAACACATACCCACTTGTAGATCTTCTCTGATCCAGATCTCCAGCCCAGTCTACATCAACAAAGCCATGAATATCCAACACTCTGTCCAATCCTGGTCTTCCTTGGTAGCACAAACCATAATCACTAGTGCCACGCAAATACCTGAAAACCCGCTTCACTGTTGTCCAGTGCTCCTTCCTAGGTTTTGACATAAACCTGCTCAATACTCCCACTGCATGTGCAATGTCTGGTCTAGTAGAGACCATTGCATACATCAGGCTACCCACTGCACTTGCATATGGAACACGGGGCATGTCCTCTTCCTCTTCTTGTGTCTTGGGACACTGTTCAGCAGATAACCTCACACCTACAGGAATAGGAACCTTCACCGGTTTACTATCCTGCATATTAAACCTCTGGAGTATTGTCTCGACATACTTCCTCTGGTTTAACCAGAGCTTCCTCTTTGGCCGATCTCTTTTAATTTCCATGCCCAAAATATAGTTTGTAGCACCAAGATCTTTCATGTCGAATTTGGAGGACAATTGGGTCTTCAAATCCTGGATAATTTCTTTGTCATTTCCAACCAGCAACATATCATCCACATACAAGACCAGATAACTAATACGGTCACCAATTAATTTAAAATACACACAATGATCTGCTTTGCTTCTGGTGAATCCAAGTCCCCGTATAAATGTATCAAATTTCTGATACCACATCCTTGGTGACTATTTTAACCCATACAGAGACTTCTTTAACTTGCATACCATTTCTTACCCTTCACTGCAAAGCCTTCAGGTTGCTTCATGTAGATTTCCTCTTCCAAATCCCCGTGAAGAAATGTTGTCTTCAAATCCATCTGTTCTACCTCAAAATCAAAAGCAGCAGCAACAGATAAAAGTAATCTAATAGAAGTTACCTTGGCAACAGGAGAAAAAATATCACCAAAATCAATTCCCGACACCTGGGAATAACCTTTTGCTACCAACCGAGCTTTGTATTTCTCCACCTTTCCTTCTACATTTGTCTTCTTCTTGAACACCCATTTGTTGCCAATGGGTTTCCTTCCAGCCGGCAACTCCACCAGATCCCAAGCCTCATTTTTGTGCAAAGATGCCATTTCATCAACCATGGCCTCTTTCCAGACTTTTCCATCCTCTGAATCCACTGCTTCCTTCACAGTTCTGGGATCATAATCAATAACAGACAAAGCAAAAGCAGATAGACTATACCTTTCTGGTTGCCTTCTTTCTCGAACTGATCTTCTCACAGCCGAAGTTTGTGGCTCTTCATCTTCTGATTCCTCCTCTGCTGTAGAGTCTGATTCTTCCTCCTTTGGCTCAAACTCTATCTTCTCAGGTTCCTTTGGTTAGACTTCATGTTGAATAACATCTTTTACCTCTCTGAACAACACATCTCAGCTGTACACAACCTTCCGTGTGACTGGGTTCCAAAGCTTATAACCCTTTAAACCATCCTTATACCCAATAAAGATGCACTTTTCAGATTTACTATCCAACTTGGTTCGTTTCTCCTTTGGAACATGTACATATGCATCACATCCAAATACCCTTAGATGTGAAAGAGAGGGTTTCTTACCAGTCCATACTTCTTGTGGAATCTTATCCTCCAACGCTGATGAAGGTGATCTGTTGATCAGGTAACATGCAGTATCCACTGCCTCTGCCCAGAATTCCTATCCTAACCCGGCACCACTGAGCATGCTTCTTGCCCTTTCCATCAACGTCTTGTTCATTCTTTCTGCGACTCCATTTTGCTGAGGTGTATATGGAGTAGTCTTCTGCCGTGCTATACCACACTTCTTACAAAATTCTTCAAATTCCTTGCTGCAAAATTCTCCACCATTATCTGTCCTCAACACCTTTATCTTCTTCTCTGTCTGATTTTCCACCAGAGCCTTAAATTCTTTAAACCTGTCAAAGACTTCAGATTTCTTCTTAAGAAAATATATCCATGTATTCCTTGAGAATTCATCTATGAATGATACATAGTACACAGAATTACCCAGTGGTGGAACCTTCACAGGTCTAAACACATCACTGTGCACAAGCTCTAATATCTGTTTCGTCCTCTTACCACCAAAGGGGAAACTCACCCGATTCTGCTTCCCATATACACAATTTTCACAGAAATCAAAATCCAGAGATCTATTATTCATACCTTCTACCATACCTTTACCATGAAGTATTCGAAGGCCCTTCTCTCCAATATCTCCAAGCCTTTGATGCCACAACATGGTCTTCTCTCCAGAGACCACTAGATTCTCTACTCCATTTTCAGGAACCATAGAACTATTGCACCCATCAACAACAGTGCTACCTTGTAGCTTGTATAGAGTTCCAATCCGAACTCCCCGCATCAATATCAGTGCTCCTCGAACCATCTTGCATGTATCTTTCTCGAACACCGTCTTTACACCTGCATCATCCAACTTGCTTACAGAAATCAGATTTCTAGCCAATGCAGGAATATGTAGAACACCAGGAAGTGTTCTAACCCTTCCACCTTGCAACTTCAACTTTACTTTTCCCCGACCAATGATTCTAGCCTTCCTATCATCTCCTAAGAAGACATCACCACCATCGTATTTATCATACTCGCAAAACCACTCTCTATGGGGAGTGAAGTGAAAGGATGCACCTGAGTTAATCAACCATGCCTCATGATCTACATGTGTACTTGAAGAAGCCAAGTACACATCCCCACCTTCATCTGAGGTGGTTTTCGCCTCTGCAGAAGGAGCATCATCAGATCCCTTTCCTTTATCAGGAGCTTTAGATTTACAATCCCTTCTGAAGTGCCCTTCCTTTCCACATTTCCAGCACACCACCTTTGTAGGTTTTCCTAGAGATTTAGATCTCCCTCTAGATTTAGATCTCCCACTCGATGACTTATTTTTGTTTCTGTTCTGGGACCGTCCTCGTACAGACAAGGCATCACCATTCTGGTTGTCCATATTTTTCCGTCTCATCTCCTCCGTCAGCAAGGCTGAGACTATTTCATCAAACTGCAAGGTAGTTGCATTGCTACCTATTGCAATAACCAGACTATCCCACGAATCTGGTAGAGAACACAACAGACTGATGCACTTATCTTCATCTGAAATTTTAATATCAACAGATAATAACTGACTTACCACAGTATTAAACGCATTCAGATGCTCTGTCACCGAGTCTCCATCTTTCATCCTCAGGTTATATAGCTTTTTCCGCAGGAATAGTTTATTCACCAGAGACTTAGATTGGTACAAAGTCCCTAACTTGACCCACAAAGCCTTTGCCGTAGCTTCCCCTAATACATTCAGCAATACTGAATCTGAGACACATAATCGTATTGTGCTCTTTGCCTTCCAATCCAACTTCTTCCATTCTTCATCGGTCACTCCCGATGCTTTAGTACCCGGATCTACCGTGATCCACTGATCTTTATCCACCAACAGATCCTCCATCTTCAGTTTCCACAGCTCAAAGTTCTGACCATTGAACTTCTCAATCTCTATCTTTCCACTGCTCGCCATCTTCTTTCACCACCAGAATCGATCTCGCAGATCTCCCACTGAATAGGGTCTACCACAGGCCCGAGAGAAACCCCTCAGCAACAAAGGCATCCCCTTGAAGCCAAAATAGCTCTGATACCAAATGTAGGTTTTAACCCTATACAGAAATTACCTGCATACGAATTCTTAAACAAAGAAAATAAACAATGCGAGAGCATAACCCATAAAACACATATGCACAGAGATTTTTTTCCCTGGATCCCAAAACCGGGACTACCAGCTTGATTTTTCATTGTGTTCCTTTCAATGTTACAATACATATTTATACATGCCGAAGCATCCAATACCATGGACCGAAAACCATCGCGTCCAATACCATGGACCGAAAACCATCGCGTCCAAAAAACATGTGCGAAAATCATGCACAAAAACATAGGTGGGTCCGCCCAACCTAACATATGGTCCAAAACCAAAATTTTCCGAGGCGCTGCCCCGGACCCCATAAAGTGGGGTTACGGGTGCCCTTCAAACCCCCTATTAACTACGTGGAAAGAATATAACACAACCCAACACAAAGCATGAAACCCATGCTTATAAATAATTTTTCTTTTATAATAAATTTACTTTTCTCTGTTTTTGACAAATACATTACATCATCACTCAAATACAATTATGAAGACCGATAATATTTACATTTCTTCAACATTACCTCTTAACTAGGGAGTTATTAATAATTGTTCAATTGGTACAAGGTTTACCTCAATTTAAAATATTATTAAGTTGAGAACAACAACATACGCAATGCTTGGGATAACCTTACTTCCAAAGTATCCTCCAACAGGGACTAAGGTGTCATATAGACATTTTCCACTATACGTACCATCAGGCTACAACCTCATCATCCATCCAATACAATATAGATACCATATAGGCCTCCATGCCCTAACACTGACCCTTACAGGGATCTAGGTATCAACACTAACTGAAGCTCTAATCGATACCCTCCCTTTGGGATCTAGACATCAACTAAGATCTCAATACTAACCAGGCCACGATGTCCTCCCAAGTACCATCATACAGGAAGTTTTATGGTACTTCATCTCTCCCTCTCAACCAAATCAAATACATTTATCAATACACCAACTTTTCAAGAAGATATCAAAACATCCACCAATCTGAGAATGCTGCAAAATCTAACTTGGGAAGAGATTTTGTCAACACATCAGCTACTTGTTCATCTATTGGCATGTACTATAGCTTCACGACCCTAATTAGTATCCAAAATTCCAATGTATATGTTATTGTATGCTAGCACAATATTTAGGATCCTCAATTATTCTAATGTTGCTTAGGTCATCATAATATCCAAACACATCTTGATGGAATCTTCCTTCTTCAATTTTTCTAGCAACACCAAACTCAGTCTCGACACTTTTCAAAACATCCAATTCTTTCTCACAACATCGTCAATCATGAATAACCATTTGTAGTGATTTTAGCCATTCTCCAATCTTCATTATATCTTCATGGTCCTTACTGTAGCTATCACAATATGTCCTCCCTCGTAACTGGGGAGTTATACACTTTCTTTATCTGAGCTTCTTCTTTATTAGGGGACAAATCCATCAACAACTCAGCCACACATGTTTTATTATCATATAATCGAAGAACTTCAACCTTTCAGAACATCATTCCTTCTTATCCTTACATGGAAACAAGGTCATTTATTAATCAAAATTATACGCTTCAATGTTATCAATATCTTTGCAGCTCCCTTTTTCCATCATTATCAAGTCATCATCAAGTATGAGATAGGTAAGAAACTTCAACACCTTGAAACTATGTACCTGTATATCTTCAACAATAATTATAACTAAGTACAAATATAGAGCATGAAGTTAACTTTATCAATATAGGGTTAGCATGTCATCATAGTGGAAGTGTCTATGGTTAAGAAATCATACTTTAGATATCCAAAACGTAAACATAGTTAGGCTCATAATCAACAAGGGTTACACCTTTTATGCCCTAAACTTATTATAACAATCTTTGTGAGGGTTTTGTCACAAACCCTATATCCCAACATCAAAACCAAATTTTAGATATTAGCAACTAAATTCAATCATAACAAAAAAACTTTAGATCTAGGGTTTTATTATTATGCCTTAGAAACTTATATCAATCTCTACTAAGGTTTTTGTCGTAAACCCTGAACAGAAACATCAAAACTTTAATGTTAGATATACATCAATTCAACCAAGCTAGGGTTTCAATCATACAGAAGCACATACACCTAGGGTTTTATTCTTAGGCTATTAATTATTTCAAGGGTTTTTCCAAAAACCCTAATTCATCAAACAAATATTTAGACATCAACAAAAAACCCTAAGAGGTTAGGGTTTAATCATAACATCAATAAATCCTAAACATTAAAGGGCTAGGGTTTTACAATGAACCCTAAAGGGTTAAGGTTTTACCAAAGTCAACAAAATTTACAGAGTATGACAAGGGTTGATTTAATCTAAATCACCCTAACAAATAAGAATATTTATGATTCAAAACCCTAGACATGAGAGAGTTAGTAATGTAAAGCATATTTCAAAAAGATTGTACCTTCTTATATGAAGAAGACTAGCTATAAATCATGTGGTATTTAAAACATACCTTTAGTTTCTCCTTTTATAAACCTCGTAGGACTTTATTATTGAATGGATCCCTTTCCAACAAAGCTTATTTCTTCTTTTGATTGGATTCTACCACTGAAACTATCTATAATCCTTTTTGCAAGCTCTTTCCTTCCAAGAAAAACACAAGAGAGAGGATTATAAACAAGCACAAATGAAACTTAGACAAATAGAGGGAATTAATAATGAAAATAAATAAAGAATAAGATACTTATCTTTTGTGAAAAAGGTGGGGAATCTCCCTCCTGATCTTACATCAACTTAGACTCATGAGGGATTCCTTTAATTCATCAAAACACCTCAAGAACAAAACATATTAAATTTATAAACCCTAAACATAAAATAAATTCTACAAGAACAATAGCCTAAACTATAAGTGAAGGATATATGAGACTTAATAAAATAAGTCTTTAACTTTAGACTCCTATGCCTTAGAATTATTTGGAGGGTTATTATCATCATCAACATTTGCTTGCTCCCTTTCTCTATTCTTGTTCTTAGCATTATCAAGGAATTGATTCTTATAATATCCCATCTTGTGATAATGATAGCATTCTATTTTAGAGAGGTCAATCTTCCCTTGATTTTTCTTTGGCCCCTTAAAATTCTTATATCCTCCTTTATTCTTGACATGAGCAGAATAGGAATTTGAGGCATTTTCTTGGTTTCCTTTTACCAAGGAGAGACGAGCTTCTTCATGTATACAGGCAGACCAAATTTCTTCAAAGGATGGGGAATTCTTCCAACTATTAATTCCAACTACAAAGGAATTCCAAGATTCTGGTAGTCCTAGAAGGTAAGCAATCACAAGTTCTGTTTCAATGACAACTTCATTAACTACTTGTAGTTCATCTCTAATACAGGCAATTCTTACAAAATATGAGGACACTGTATCATCCTTTGTCATCTTAACTATTTGAAGTTCATTCTTTAGACTTTCTACTTGCCCAATATTCTTGATTGTAAATAGCTTTGAGAGAGCATCATACATCTTTATTGAAGAGTCTAGAGTGGATATGTAGGGAATCAAGTTGTCTTTGACTCCATCCACTATTAAGTTCATGGAAAGAATATCAATTTCTTTGTACTTCTCCTTTCCTGCATCATTTGAGGGTTCCTTGACCTTTCCTAGTACAAAATCCAATACCTTATTCTTTGCAAGGATGAGGTCCATCCTTGTCTTCCATGCTCTATAGTTAGAGGCTCCTTGAAGCTTGTTCTCAGATTTCATTGATGAGGCCATAGGTGAACTTATTTGATGAAAACTAGATATCCTTTTAAGACTTCCTTTCTTCTCTTGAATCCTTCCTTAAGATGATGAGAGCTATTGACCTTCAAGCTTCTTTTTTCCTTCTTCTTCACCTTAGCTCTGATACCATGTTAGAAAATCAAAAGGAAAAAATATTTTCTTATCTTGATAGTTACTTGTGATTATCTTTAAATTCTTATTATCTTATTTTATCTTCTTATCATCAAGCAGCTACCAAAAGCATAAGTACATGAATATCAATACAATAGAGACACAGGATATAGCCTCTCATCCAGGGCTAAAACCCCTCTTCTAGGGGAAAACCCAAAATTTCTCTTCTCTTCCTTTAGAACCAAATCAAATGAGATAACCAAGACCTTTGATTAGACCAAAATACCTCCTCCAATCCACTAAGTCAGCCTCCCAAGGTTATTAGTCCAACTCCAGTAGTCAACTCTAGTCAAATTACTTCAATCTTTCAATAAACCTAGATTTCATCCTTCCTGCTTCAGATTTTCATCCCTACTACAGATCTGCAACTTCAGCCCTCCTAGAGTAACCCATAAACTCACACGTGTGGAAAAAAAAGAGAGAAAATTTGTCTTCAAATCCTTTGCTAGGTTTCCTCCTTCTTTGATTTAGGTCTTCTACTTCTTTCTTACTCCTGCAACTACAAATTGAAACTTGCTTGATTGGTCTCCAAATGAGGTCGAGTAGCACTACTTTTATAGTCATTCTATGAGGTCAAATTCTCCTAATGAGGCTAACTTGACTGGAGGGTAGGCCGACTTGGTGGAGGAGGAAGAAAATACAATTTTAACTAGAAAATAAATTTATTTCTTGACATACACCACCCAAGAAGGGTCTAGATAATAATGACAAGGACTATGACTCTTGACATAAACCCTAGAAGCACTCAATGGGTGCTTTGACCTAGAAACAAAATAAACAAAGCATGAAACCCATGCTTATAAATAAATAAATAATTATAATAAATTTTATTTTCTCTCCTTTTGAAAAATACATTACATCATGACTCAAATACAATGATGAAGACTGATACTAGTTACATTTCTTCAATAGTTAGAAAGTGTTAACATAGATCGATGTGGGAGGGAATACTCCAAAGAACATGATTTGGAATTCTACCGAAGTTGTGTAGTATAAGTGGGCACAAAGCTTAGAAATTAGATCTACCAATAATGAATAACTAAGAGCATGTGACTTTCTTAGATCTTGGTGGGGTGGCACACTCTAAGGAACTAGATTTGGACTACTACTATTAAGGATGCATAGTCTAGGTTTGGCACAGAGCTGAGAAATTAGAGCTACCAAAGGTGATTGTATCTACTACCATGTGAAAAAACGTCTTAGTGCACTCTATAGTGGTAATCAATACATCTATGTTGAATTATTTTTATTTTTTTTGTGCGGCAGGAGGGTGCAAGGGAATAAGAAATATATTATATTTCTTACAAATAATAAATATACTTAATTATAGAGAATCAAGTAAGCTTCAAGTTCTAGTAGTTTGAGAGGGAACAGGGTGGCCATGAAGGATGTCATAAACATTCCATCCTAGATTATGTGCAAGAGAAACAAAAGAGAAAAAAAACATAGAAGCCTACTAACGGAAACGAGGCTGAAATAGAGTTATAGTACTTAGAAATGCCATTAAGAGATACTTTAGGGCCAATTTTCTACACTAGAAACCAAACTAGACCTAAGTTGAGTTTTTTGAATCGAGAAAAAACTAAAAGTAAAGTGAAAATTGGGTTTTTCATGATAAATACAAAATCCAGTTGGCATTGAGTACATAATAAAGGTGAGACTCCTACGTTGATGGAGCCATTGAGACGTCGATCATATTGTCCTTTAAGAATTTAATAAATTTTGATAGAAGAATACCTCCACGCTTTTTCACCATCCAAGTGCAAACGATGACAAGTGAGTAGCTTTGCTTCTCCAATTTTTCCAAATGATATTAAATATCCAACATGTCTACTTCCTGAGAGAGAAGAGTGTGGGCCACAAAAGTCTAAGTATGTCAATATACTTCCAAGGTCATGTAGAATTTGGTATGTCGAGTTATGTTGGCTTCTAGGTTTAGGGTAAAGTATTTGACCATCACATCCATATCCTCATCTTCATGATAGGCCATTTCTATTTCTACATTATCATTCAAAGTTTGAAGCTTGTGTTTGATGTGTAGAAATTTTGAATAATTTAACACATATTCAACAGAGATTATCCTGATCATGTACTATTGCGGAATACATACACAATACATAAGCTCCTCTACGTTGATCATCAATATAGCAGCATCAATAACAATAAAACATCAAGAGCATTCACACATTAACACAGTATGTAACCCGGGGAAAGCATCTCACTAAAAACCCCACACTATCTGTATATTAATGATTGAGACCATGTAACATTACAAAGTACAATGCTTATCACAAGCAATCTAGTACTAGCTCCACCTGTTACACACAATACAACTAAGATCTGATCTCCAAATCTATTCCACTGCTTGCCTGCCTCCACTGCTCAATACATGCTCAAGAATGAATGAGAATGGTCTACCAAACTCGTATTTCACCTCCAAAGAATCACTCACAATGTGTAAGACATGAGCAGAAGCTACAAACTGGGCAAATACATGAGCAAACTCATTGGCATACTCAATCCTTTGATTGTGCAAGATCTGATGCACAACTATAGTCACAACTGATAGCAATCTAATTCTCTAACACCTGTCCCTGCTGAACTGAACATGCACTGACATGCAACTGAGTTAACTGATGTATTCTATAGTTGTATTATGAGTTAATAATTAGTTTAACAACTTATCATTAGTCTATTTGCAATTAGACTAACTACAACTAGTTTAACCAAGTCAAACTGAACACAACTCCATCAACTCCACAATCAACTCCACCAAACTCAACTGATTGAGTTCTAACTGAAGTCATGCATGCAACAACTCAACTGACTCATAAGAAAAGTGTACTTCCTTCTGACAGCTGCATGGGCCACATCTGTAGCTCAAACTGAAGTGCTCCAAGAGAATAAGATCAAGTTTATAGTCCAAATATTATTATGAGACAATAATATTTGACTTTTCTATTTTTGACAGCCAGTCTAAAAATAGACTTTGATCACCCACACTGTGGTCACTCACACTTTGGTCACCCACATTGTGATCACTCACACTGTGATCACTCACACTGTGATCATCCACACTGTGATCAAAAATAGAACTTACGCCATAATTTGCCTGCGGGCCCACTTAGTGAAGGCGACTCTTTTCACTAAGCTCCATCATCTTGTTGCAATCTCAACACTCCCTCTCAACAAGATATGGATTATCAGCAATCCCTATCCTGCCTCGGTGGTACTCGAATTTGCTCCTGGTGAGAGCCTTCGTCAGAATATCAGCATCCTGATCCTCCGTTGGAATGTATGAAAGCAACATGATCCTCCGTTGCACACAATCTCTGATATGATGGTACCTGATGTCAATATGCTTAGATCTATCATGAAATACAGGATTAGCCGAGAATTTAATGCAACTCTAGTTATCACAGTAAATCACAGTAGGATCCAAATGAGAACCGAACAAACCAACCAGGATCTTCCTCATCCATATAGCCTCGCATGCAGCCAAACTTGCTGCCATATACTCGGCCTCAGCTGAACTGAGTGCCACGGATCTCTGCTTCCTGCTGTACCAAGAAACTGTTTTCGATCCAATACTAAAGACCCCTCCTGATGTGCTCTTTCTGTCCGTTGGGCTCCCTGCCCAATCTGCATCCATGAAGCCACATAGCTTCACCTCATCCTCATGTCTGTACCACAAACCATATCCCGATGTGCCTCTCAAGTAGCGTAATACATGCTTTCCCGCCTTCCAGAAGAGCTTGGTAGGCTTAACCATAGCTTGTGAAAGCTGGTTAACTGCATAGCATATATCAGGTCGTGTATTGACCAAATACATCAGCGACCCCACCAACTGTCGATAAACAGTGGCATCCACTTCTTCTCCCGAAGTGGCATCCTCCTTCCTCCAACCTCCAGGAAGAGGAGTATCAACAGGCTTGCAGCCATGCATGTTGAACTTCTCCAGTATCTCCCGAGCATACTTGCCCTGAGAAACAAACAGTCCACCACTGCGCTGCCATATTTCCAATCCTAGGAAATAGTGAAGGAGGCCCAAGTCCTTCATCTCAAACTCTGTAGCAAGATCCTTCTTGCATGACAGTATCAACAGCTCATCACCCGTTAGAATCAAATCATCAACATACAATACAATGATAAGCAACTTACCCTCCACCACAATCTGGTATAGGTTAGGATCCGCCTCGCTCTTGGAGAATCCAAGTCCTGTGAAATAGATGTCTATCCATGTGTACCAAGCATGTGGTGCTTGCTTCAACCCATACAGCGCTCTCTTGAGCCTGCACACATGCGACTCGCTGCTGAATACCTCAAAGCCTTCGGGTTGCTCAATGTACACCTCCTCCTCAATGACTCCATTGAGGAACGCAGTCTTCACATCCATCTGATGAATGTGCCATCCCATCTGCGCTGAGAGAGCAAGAATCGTCCGTATGGAAGAATACCTTGTGACAAGTGCAAAGGTCTCCTCATAATCGATCCCCTCTATCTGAGAAAAGCCTCGGGCAACAAATATTGCCTTGTACTTCTCCACACTCCCGTCAGCTGCCTGCTTGACCTTGTAGATCCATCTCGAACCCACCACTGATTTCCCTTTCAATCTAGGAACAATCTCCCATGCACTGTTTCTGACAATAGAATCATACTCTTCCACCATGGCGTCTACCCATGCGGGATCCTCCACAGCTTCCTCAAAAGAGGATGGCTCAGTCACAACACACTTGCTCATCAGAGCCATGTATCCAGTGTACCGATCAGGTGACTGTCTCTGCCTGCATTGGGTTGTAGGTGGTCCTACAACTTTCTCTGCATCTTGAGCCAGTCACTCAGCTTCTGTCAAGCGCTTTCGCCCTCTGATGGTTGGCGCTGCATGAGTGGTCTCTTCCACTCCATGAACCTCGTCCTGTGGCTGATCCACGTCCTGAAGCTCATCCTTAGGAACTAATAGCTCCTCATCTGCATGCAAGTGTAGCTCCCTCTCAAGCGAACACTTCATGGCTTTCTCCTCCTGAAATTTTATATCCCGTCGCACAACGGTTTTACCACTATCTGGCAAATACACATGATAGTTGTGGGGCATATCAGTGTACCCCACAAATATCCCAACCTCTGCGGTCGGCTCCAACTTCTTCCTGGCATCCTTCATCACATGCATGTAAATGTTAGCACCAAAAATCCTCAAATGAGAAAGATCAGGCTTCTTACCAGAATAAGTCTCCTCAGGTGTACTCATGCCAAGTATCCTATGAGGACAACGGTTCTGCACATAAACTGTTTTATTGCATGCTTCCGCTGATCATGCAACATTGCCCGTGCAGCACCCACAATCGTTCTGTTCTTCCGCTCAGCTACCCCGTTCTGCTGTGGGTTATGGGGAGCTATGAGCTCTCTACGAACCCCTTCTGCCTTGCAGAAATCCTTGAACTCATCCGAGATGTATTCACCACCATTATCGCTCCTAAGAGCCTTCACCTTCTTCCTCGACTCCTTCTCGACCAGTGCTTTGAATTCACAGAACTTTGAATATGTCTCGCTCTTCTTCTGCATGAAGAAGATCCAACACTTACGAGAGAAATCATCAACAAAAATCACATAATACCTGTGTTTTGCTGTCGAAGCAACTGAGAAAGGTCCAAACACATCTGCGTGAATTCTCTCAAGGATCGTCGTGGCATGACTATCCTTCTCGTGAAAGGTGGCTTTCACAAACTTCCCCAAAGTATGCCCCTTGCACTGATCTGACTGCGCAAGTGTGCCTTTAGGAAGCCCTGTAGTGATCTGCTGCAGTATCTTCAAGGCTCCATGGTGAAGGTGACCCAATCTCCTGTGCCACAACTCGCCATCATCCCAGCTCACCAATCCTTCTGCCTTGCCCGCCATTGCTGCGCATCCATCTACATGCAACTGATAAAGGTTCCTTACTCGAACCCCTATCTTCCAGGTCTCACCAGTTGTCTTGCTGTGCAAGAAAGCATTTCCCTCGCTGAAAACAACATCATACCCCTTGTCTTCTAACATCGCCACTGAGATGAGATTCTTCGTCAATCCTGGAACATGCATGACTTCCTTCAATACGAAGGGTTTACCAGACTCCCTCTTAAAGGAAATGGTACCGATACCGGTCGCACTGTATCTACCATCATCGCCCATCTCGATGTGCACTCCAAGATCTTTGTCCTCCAGATCAGAGAATAAATCTCTATCTCTCGTCATGTGAAAAGACGCACCACTGTCCAAGAACCACACTGATCCCATCACACTTGAAACCAAGCATGCGATAAATGAAAAATCAAGCTCAAACTGTGAGGCTAGAGCCTCTCCTGCTGAAGATCCAGCAGCCTGCTTGTTCTTCTTCTTCTGCGGACAATTAGTGGCATAGTGTCCGTGTTGGTGACAGTGAAAACACTTCACCTTGGACATATCCTGCTTCTTGCTTTTCACACCAGACTGAGAAGCTTTCTTGCTCTTCCCTTTCTTTTCTTTGGCAGCCAAAGCACAATTCTCTTCATCAGATACCTTTGATGAAGATCCATTCTCACCTTTATTGTTACTGAGTTTATCCTTGAGCGCCAGGTCGCTCTTGCTTTGGAATAACATTTGCAATCCGTTGAAAGACATTTCAACAACATTGCTGCAAATTCGATTTCCACCAGCTCCAAACTCAACCGCCTCCAATCTAGAATTCGTGAGAACAAAATATTTCTCGTACAGAGATTGACTGTATAGGCTTTTACCGGATATTTCACCTTCCAAAGGAAGGATGAATCTAGAGGCTACCTAGCCCGATTACAAACTCTGCCTGAAGAAATAGAATGTAAACACTTCCTGAATAGTAGATCTGATGATCAACAGCTCTGATACCATGTAGAAACTTTTTCTACAATTATCTAGCTCGCTCTGATACCATGTAGAAATTTTGAATAATTTAACACATATTCAACAAAGATTATCCTGATCATGTACTATTGCGGAATACATACACAATACATAAGCTCCTCTACGTTGATCATCAATATAGCAGCATCAATAACAATAAAACATCAAGAGCATTCACACATTAACACAGTATGTAACCCGGGGAAAGCATCTCGCTAAAAACCCCACACTATCTGTATATTAATGATTGAGACCATGTAACATTACAAAGTACAATGCTTATCACAAGAAATCCAGTACCAGCTCCACCTGTTACACACAATACAGCTAAGATCTGATCTCCAAATCTATTCCACTGTTTGCCTGCCTCCACTGCTCAATACCTGCTCAAGAATGAATGAGAATGGTCTACCAAACTCGTATTTCACCTCCAAAGAATCACTCACAATGTGTAAGACGTGAGCAGAAGCTACAAACTGGGCAAATACATGAGCAAACTCATTGGCATACTCAATCCTTTGATTGTGCAAGATCTGATGCACAACTATAGTCACAACTGATAGCAATCTGATTCTCTAACACCTGTCCCTGCTGAACTGAACATGCACTGACATGCAACTGAGTTAACTGATGTATTCTATAGTATTATTATGAGTTAATAATTAGTTTAACAACTCATCATTAGTCTATTTGCAGTTAGACTAACTACAACTAGTTTAACCAAGTCAAACTGAACACAACTCCATCAACTCCACAATCAACTCCACCAAACTCAACTGATTGAGTTCTAACTAAAGTCATGCATGCAACAACTCAACTGACTCATAAGAAAAGCGTAATTCCTTCTGACAGCTGCATGGGCCACATCTGTAGCTCAAACTGAAGTGCTCCAAGAGAATAAGATCAAGTTTATAGTCCAAATATTATTATGAGACAATAATATTTGACTTTTCTATTTTTGACAGCCAGTCTAAAAATAGACTTTGATCACCCACACTGTGGTCACCCACACTTTGGTCACCCACATTGTGATCACTCACACTATGATCATCCACACTGTGATAAAAAATAGAACTTGCGCCATAATTTGCCTGCGGGCCCACTTAGTGAAGGCGACTCTTTTCACTAAGCTCCATCATCTTGTTGCAATCTCAACATGATGGTCAATGAGAAGGAGCAATGGAAATCCTTTGTTTCATTCCATGTATCTAGCTCCACCTTGGTATGGCAAGTTGAAGCTTTCCCATAATAGGTTGAACAAAAGCCCATGGAAAACAAAGAGAGCAAGAAGCATAGAACAATAAGAAAACAAGAGAGCAAGAAGTGGAAAACAATCAGACAACAAGGTGATTCACTACAAAGAAAAAAATGTAAACGTCAAGCATAAGGACATAATGGGGGGGGGGTTCCAAATATGTTATTAGATAGTAATGGAGGTGGAAGTTATACCTTCTCCATATGTAGAAAATTGATGGTGCTACCATTCATCATGATTATTGTTGCATCCCAATTCATCATTTCAAATTCTCAGCCCTATACTACCCCAAACGTTTTCCTACACATGGAGTAATGCAGTGAAGGCAATGTTTGAAACTATATGAGGTGGGGAGAGCTCATGATGGAACATGTTCACCTACAATGTTATCTCATATCCCAAGCATGCAGGCATTATCCTCTACCCGTCAATCATCAAATATGGGGACCTCTATGTTGCATGTTGAGTGCATGTACAACTACAAATAATCCAATAATCATGAATTTGGTGCTATAAGGGAATAAAAATACTAGGATACACACTACCAATTAAATAATGAGACCATGTTGCAAATTTCATATATGTGGCCATGACTTATGCATGGTTTCTAAAGGGATAAAAAGCCTTAAATCACATTAGAAGCATATTGTGCAAAGGAAACTAGGGCTATGGTGTTATTATCATAAGTGACAAAAGAATTAGTTATTCTACAAATAAGGGATTGCATCTGAGCTACAGAAAAGAGATCATTGAAGAGCCTTATTGGAGACTATTGTTTTGGAGAATTTGGTATCTACGGATAAATACTAATTCCCTGGATAAGTAGCCATATCTAGAACAATAGTTTAAAGCACTTTAGCCTTTTCCTATAAGCAATAGATAAGACAAAGAGAATGAGAAGACCTCATTGTAGTTTTGCTTTCCTCTTGTTTCCTTTGTATCGATCTTGTCACTCCTTCCCGTACTTAACATGATTGAGAAGTACCTGTAAACATCAACAGAAGACAAAGAACCGATCAAAGCAAAATATCTATTGATTACAAGTAAATGGAATCAGATACATTCACACATATAAGAATCATATAACAAGATAAGCATATGGGAAAAAGGTTCAAATACTTTATTGAATAGAAGAAGGAATTACAACCATCAAGTCTGATTCGAAGTCACTCCTCCAGCTTTGATCCCATCCACATCACATCAAAAGCATGAAAAACTTGTAGCATAACAATACTTGTCTCAAAGTCAATTCTCATAGCAACATTATCTCCTTACAATTCAACATAGTCCAGCCCTTGATCACTTAGATGAGTGCTCAATTTATAGGAAGATGAAGGAGGTTATGTCATAAATGGGGGTATTGAATGGCCTTCCATACTTAGAATTAGTTCCATGGAGGAAGGGATGAGAGGATATGATGCATCTTAACTCATTCCTCATCCATTTTCGAGCTCATAAGAGTTGATAAGTGAGGGAAACTTCTGGAAGACTCCAAGATATAAGAATATTCTCCAAACCCTATATGAATTTCACTCAATCTCACCTAGCGTAGGTCAAAGAGGGCCTAAGTACTCTGAAAAGCACCCTAGCATGGACTCAACTACTATGTAGCGCACCCTTACATGGGCCTACCTGTGCTGGTCCCTTTGGAGATCATTTCAGGATGCCTTCAAGTCATGAAACTGTCTAGGAAGGAGGCATTCAAAAAGTTGACTTGTTTAGGGCATGTAGCAACTGAAATTAGGGTTTGATGAGCCCTAAAACATTGATCTGGATGATGGGAGTGATATGCCCAAATGGATCTGTAACAAGTATATTAGATTGATGCTAAGCTTTGAAAAATCTAATGAGATGTTTTGGAAAATTCTTGTGAATAAGATGACTCCAACATCACTTCTTTGATTAAGAGGGCCATCTAGATTTGTCATATATAACGAAGTGAATCTACAACATCGATGTAGAAAACCCAAGTCATGTGTACCAAATGATATGGTACTGAGTTCTATTGAAAATCACAGTGAGTGTAATGATAATTATTACAAGAAAGGAGGAGTGGCAAACATGCTTTCAAGATCTTAAGAATCTATAAAAGTACTAAACACTTATAAGTAAGGTCCATTAAATCTAAACACCTGGAGATAACAAGATCACTTGAAAGCCATATTTCATGGCTAAGTAAATGATGATGATGCCCAAAAATCTACTCTGGTGTCAAGGAAATTGTAGAAAACAACAAGCTAAGGCTACATGGGACCACAAAAATGAAAATTTCCAATGTCAAGAGGGTTCTAAAATGTGCAAGTTGTTGGTTACAAACCTAAAATTGGCACAGGAGTGTAGAGATATAGAAATAAATCAAGGAACATCACAAATATATGAGTAGCCAAGGCACACAATGGTGCTAGATTTTGTGCTAAATTGATTGTAGTAAATTCTTGCCAAACTTGTAAAATAAAATGTGAGCAAAAGGGCTAAGAGACAAGTAAAATCCATGGAACCCACATGAAAAAAAACAAATAATAATAATAATTTTTTGGTTTGAGGGGGCTTGACCCGGGTTCAAAGTGTGTTGTGCACCAACAAAACCCTCAACTACTGGCCCTTTCAGCAACAACCTGCAAGCAGGTCGCAGTCTCACCCAAAGCAGTTATGGGAGGTTGCAGAACCAGGTTTCCGCAACCAAAGGGATATCCGCAAAGTGGCACCGTGTATTTACTTCTACTGTATATCAATATTATAAGTTCAAATGCATGAGAACTTTGCACAAATGATTATTTTTCAAAAATGCATAAACTCTAACATATAACAGTATATCTCACAGGTTTTTGCATAATTCAATGAAAAGCATACATAATCAGATACATAACAGTAAACAAATAGCATATACATAGATACAATATTTCACCAAAACTTCTTCTTCGTTAAACAGATCTTCAATTACATTCACTTCTATGACCTACGCACTTAGTTACAGGTGGTCTACGCACTCATGTAGACTCTTCAAGGTCTCAATGCACTCAGTTGCGGAGCCTTTTCCAAAACTATAGACTATAGATGTGAAAACAGAGATTCACTTATGCCTTTATTATTAAGATTCTACTATTTCCTTTACAAAGCATTACATATTCTTATATACAATTCATCTATACAAAAATAATGGTCCACATACCATGGAGCCATAAAACAAGGACTACTACACGATACCCGTTACAAAGTAAGGGCTTTATCCCATCCAAAAAGCCCTAAAAGTCCACGCGATAAATATATCTCCTCCAGCTCCACGCGGTCCTCTCCTTCTTTAACGAGGTCTTTTGCCCAAACATTAGACCAAGTTGGGCCATGCCCAACAAGCCCCCAACACTCACACATGACTTTTCCTGAGTCACTCAACTTTGACGCCCATAATTTTTGTTGCAATGTTGTTGTATACTGTGTTGTACTAATGGAGTGTTTCTGCCATCAACTTTTCTTCCTGCAGCACCTCCTTCAACAAAGCTTCTATAGTAGGACCAGTGGTCTTCTACAATAGCTTCGCTTCCATTTTCTTCAATTCCTTTAGCCTTTCATCCACTTCATGGGAAAGTCCTAGGGCTTCCTCCTACCACGGTTGAGTCCTCTCTTGCAAGATATGTGCTTTCCTCCGCAGATCATCTATTTGTGTTTGGAGGTTATTTCCTTCGTAAATGTTGGCAAGCCTCTATAAGACTGGTAAGGTCTTCATAGTTGTTAGGATCTCATCACACCGCTTCTGCTTGGCCTACAGTTGCTCCTCAATTTTCAATACATTTGGATCCTCCTGCAGCGAGGTCCAAATCTGCATCGTCTTGTCAAGCAACTTCCCACAATCTGCCACCATCTCAGATATGCCTTTCAGCATTGTGCTAAGGTCCCTTTGTCTCTACTCTCAAACCTCAGGTGGCATACTTGGCTGCAACCTTATTTTTAGATCTGATAGCTTTACTTCGTAATCAAATTTCATCTTAGATATAGCATTCTTTGAGTCCTTGATCGTAAGGGCGAGCTTCGTGACCTTTTCTACTAGTGCTTCATCCTCACAGACCTTCATGTCCGGAACTATGTTGCAAGTCTCAGCAATGGCCTTCTCCAACTGTTCCCATTGTTGCCTTGCTTCCTCCCTTTCCTTGTCCACTTGCTTCAACTCCTTTGCATCATTGGTTTCTCTGACTCTGCGTTTTCTTTCAAAAACAACATACGTTTCTCTCATTCATGCATCTCTGTGGTGATTCCTTGATGAAATTCATTCAAAACCTCGAGGGGTAATGCAACAACATTCATCTGGATACTGTACCATGCCTTGGCTCACTCTTTATCTATTGCTGCTTCAAACTTCAGTGCCCCAGCTGGCACATGTAACATCCTCATTCCAAAACTCATTTCCAGTCTTTATTCTTGCTGCGATGGTTGGGTTACCTTCTCTGGTTGCTTCACTGCTTGTGGCAACACCTTCAGCTCCGTGATGCCCTATTGTACCTCAGCCAAGATTGCTTTGCAACGATCATCAATCTTGTCCTAGGTCTCTGTGTTAATCTCCTGGATTTTCTCTATTATCTCATCGATGTCCCATTAGTGAGGATAAGCAGCATTGCGCCCTTACTCTTATCTTCCTTATGCTTCTTTCTTGGCCGCATTTTTATTACAAAGGGTGAATATTTTGATACCTCTGCATCACCATGGTGTTCTTCATGTTCCTGCCCTCCCCCTGTTTCTTTTGTTTCCTCATCAACATTCTTCTTACTTGTACCCGCACCTTGCGAGGTACCTTTCTCTACTCCATCTCCTCCAACTGCTCCATCAGGTGAAGTCATCCATTCCTATGGTCAATTCTGCACTACCGCGAGGAGATCATCTTTTGTCACCAGGTATGGCAATGGATGCCATGTCTCTGTTGGGTCCTTCATCGCTTTCACATACACCATGTGAAAGTATACCTTAAACTATGCTCTATGACAGTATTGTTTGTACAAGCTTAGTCACAGTCTGGGATATTGATTCACCACCATATACAGATCCATCACCATGACTACAAATAACATCTTGTTCTCTACTGACCGCGTTTGCTCCTTTGTAAACAATAGCGAAGCATACCTCACTACTTCGCACACATCCACCTCAACAGTCGGAAATTGAGATTCTTTTGGCTCATTCCATGCAATAAGTGCAATAAGAATTAACAACCAGGCATAGTGGAACGTCTTTCCTTCTTCCTGTGCTTCCCTGCAATCCATCAAAAAATTCTTACATAGATAAGGAGCCCAATTGAACAAGACCTCTGCGTTGCACTGCTCTTCCATTGACACTACTACTGCAGGCACCTCATTGACCTTGCACTTCCTCATGATCTTCCCCGCTAAGATATGTGCGGTGAAGCACACACCCTGATCCTCGATGGAGTTTATTTCAAATCTACGGGATTTATTTACTAACCAGAAATTTTCTTTCATCATCGGGTCCATCTCCTTGTCCTTTTTTTACCCACAAATTCATCCATGGGGTCCTTTCCTTGATATAGAAATTTTGTTATTTTTCTGATGAGAATCTCATCAATCGGGATCCTCATCCCTAACCAAATGCAATCATCATGCACCAGTGTAAGGATCTATTGCACATAAATTGTATTGAATGGGCTTTGACCAAAGTGTGGCACATTTAGCATGTTCAAAAGTCCTGCTCTCTGCACTCCCACAACCCATTGTTGCGGCTCCAATATTGTAACTCCGCTCTCCAGGTAGTGGACTTTCTTCAGGTACCTATTGGGCTCAAATTGCAGGTATTTTATTTTATCGTTGAAATCCCAATCTTCCATTTTGATTTGGGGAATCTTCCCCAACACTTCTCCTTCAAAAGGCACCTCTTCTGGCAACAGCGGTGTATAAGTAGCAAATTTCCCTTCTTTTGGCTCCTTAACCGGCTTTGCACCCGATTTTCTCAGCAACATGTACGCTAGGAGCATAGAGGGAGCCTTCGCATCCTTTATCTTCTTCCTGTGAAACTCAGCCTCTTCCTCACTATCATGGACTTCCTGAGGTCCCTCCTGCTACAGTGGTCTCTTTCCTTTCTGCAAAGGCTTTTTTCCCTTGTCCTTTTCATTCTTCGAATGCACTTCCTTCTGCGTCTTCTTCTGTGGTGATGTTATCAATTCTGTTGTAGAGGCCTCAGCTGGTCTCTTCTCCTTCATCTTCTATGGCTGTGATTACAGTTGTACAGGCACCTTCCTTGGTGACCTTAAGTTCATCGGGGACATAGGTACATTTGATGTTGTGGTCTTTCCTTCTTGTGACTCCATGATACTAGCTAGCCCCTTCTTATTAAATATTCTGACCAACTCTGCCCAGCTCCTCTCAGACATGCAATAGCTCTTCTTCACTTAACCACAACTTTTGATCTCTCTTAGTCAACAAAGTGTCAAATGTGGCGCGAGATGTGGTTTTTATAACAATTTTGAATTCCCAGACTCATGATTGGCTCTAGATTTGGTTCATTAATGCAGGTATGGGCTAGATACATCCAGTTGTGCTTCATAAATGCTTTTCTCTCGTACCCTTCAATGGTAATTTATTTTTAACAGTGCCCTTTTTCCTTCTAACAGTCATATTTCCGGCTAACTTCATCTGAATTACCTTTTGGCACAATCACCTCTTCTTGATCGTCACTCCTTCAAACTTCATCATACTCCTGGCGTAGCAATCTTCCTTCGGCGAAGTCCTTTCCTGTAGAGTATTTTATAGTCCCCTGCCCACTTTCAACCGTAGGCAGCACTAAGACTTTCTTTCCTTCATTTTTTAGTGTGAAGCTCCAAGGACATAGTCGTCCCTATATATCTTCAATCTACTACCATTCACCCGTCCTAGAATCCTTTGACCATCTAACTTCGTGACCTTAATAGCACCACCATTTGAAATGTTTTTGACGATATATGGCCCCAACCAATGTGTTTTAAATTTTCCTAGGAACTTTGCGAACTTACTATCATATAATAATACAAGATCCCCTTCGTGAAATATCTTCTTCTTGATGTACCTATCATGTCAAGCCTTCTCCTTTCTTTCTACACTTGTTGATGGAATCCTGCTATGAATTTGTCTTCTTCTAAAACCAGTATCTACGACATTCATTCCTTGATCATGTTGGGGTCTTCCTTATATTTCTATAATAGATAGCATTCTCCATAGCGATGCAACAGAACCATTTTTTGGTTTGAGGGGGCTTGGCCCAGGTTCAGAGTGTGTTGCGCACCCAGAAAACCTCAACTACTGGTCGTTTCAGTAACGACCTGCAAGCAAGTCATAGTCTCACCCGAAGCAGTTATGGGAGGTTGCAGAACCAGGTTTCCACAACCGAAGGATATCTGCGAAGTGGCACCGTGTATTTACTTCTAATGTATATCAATATTATAAGTTCGCAAGCATAATAACTTTGCGCAGATGATTTGTTTACAGACATAAAATCTAACGCATAACAATATATATTATAGGTATTCGCATAATTCAGTGAAAATCATACATAATCAGATACATAATAGTAGACAAATAACATATATAGAGATACAATACTTCAACAAAATTTCTTCTTTATTAAACAAATATTCAATTACATTCACTTCTCTGACATGTGCATTCAGTTGAAGGTGGTCTGCACACTCAACTGTAGACTCTTCAATGTCTCTATGCACTTAGTTGTGGAGCCTTTTACAAAACTATTGACTACAGATGTGAAAACAAAGATTCACTTATGCCTCTATTATTAATATTCTACTACTTCCTTTACAAAGCATTACATATCCTTATATACAATTCATCTATGAAAAAACCATGGTCCACATACCATGGATCCATAAAACAAGGACTACTACCTGATACCCATTACAAAATAAGGGATTTATCCCATCCCAAAATCCCTAAAAGTTTGTGCGATGAATATATCTCCGCCAAATCCACGTGGTTCGCTCCTTCTTTCACAGGTTATTTTACCAAAACTTGGACCAATTTGGGCCATGCCCAACATAATTGAAGAAAAAACTAGCTAGGGATTATGATGAGTGCTTAGAGAAAACAAAAAGGTCACACAACATAAATGGAGTGTGACTGGGAACTGATTGGGATAAGAATGCAGGATCTAATTCCTTAAGAGAAAATACCATTGGATTAAGATAATAAGGATTCAAATAGTTGGGATAATTTAATCAATATGCACATACTAAGGGAAATGGGACAAATAAATGCATTTAAGAAGAAAAATATAATGCATAAACCGTGGGTTTGAGATGTTGTTTACCAAGACATAATCAAGAGCATGAAAGAGAGAAGTACCCCTTATTTGTGATGAAGAGAAGTGTTCCAAGATGAATCTATGTATGAATTGCACCATTAAGGATTGTTTAGGACACCCAATGGTTAATGGAACAATAAAAAGTGTAATAATCTTAAATGAAGTTTGGCCAAAGCAGGTATATATCATGGAGAAGATTGCATACAAACCCATAATGATGAGGACAAAACCACATTATTGAACGCTTGCTAGTTAGTGACTGTGTGAATAAAAACTAAAGCATCACCAACAAGAACAACATGATCTTTGAGTGAGAGGGTGAGAAAGTAAATTCCAAGGCCTTGCTTTGATACCATCTGATATATATTGGTAGGTGAGGCTCAAGAGACTTATATAGACAGCTAGTATTAAGAAATTAACTCAAAAAAATACCTATAAACACTAAATATAATAATATAGTAACTTATAATATTAAAATAATAATAAAAAACAAAAATCAAAACGTTGGAGGAAAATAAATAAGGCAAAACAAAGATTAATGATTTCATTTACTTCCCCCACTAGGTGGGTGATAGTCCGGTGTAATATTGGCTATTGTCTCCATGTCAATCAATAGCCATGAAGCAAAGGTCAAGTTGTTTCTTTCTTCTTCCCACTCATGAACTTTGTCCTAATTTCATGTCCAGTATTGTAGAAGTTGTAAGTGGGCTTTCCCACAGTCAAATCATGGTCTTTAGGTCATTATATTTTTTCCTACAAACCTACGTATTAGCATTGCGGATCGATAGGAGTAGGTCCATCAGTAAGGTTTCATAGCCTTAATGGCTTCATGTCAAACAAAAATAGTCTATGTTTTTTTATTTTCTCATATAGACAAGTTAAAAACAATACGCGGAACTTGAAGACACTAAACATGTGCTATTGGGTTGGATTCCCATTGAGAAGGTCATTAGCGGCAAGGGAAAATGAATGTAGTTTTTTGCACCAATAAAAGACGAACCTTTACAAAAAAATGATTTCATTTACTTCAATTAGATAGAAATTATAAATACATCCTAAAAATCAAGTTTACTTTATCCCTAACTAAAACTACATTAAAATAAAGTATTCCCATCTTAACTAAAAGGAGGCCCAAAATCTATCTACATAAAAATGGAAATATATGCTTATTGTATTTGATGGTATGGAAAAGGGACATCACATGAAAGGAGGTTTTGGTCAATATAAGCACTAGGGGTAACATTTCCTTCCAAGGAAACACCCAAATTACATTGTCTCTTGGATAATGGATCTCAATCGGATAAAATGGATGTATGTATTGCAAGTTAATAGTAAATAAGTAAATAATATCTATTTTTTAATTAGAAAATTTTGACCAAATTTATTATTTATCACTAAGGAGGCTCAAGGTTGACTAGAAGGCATTGTTTTTATACTTTAAGCTTAATGCAATTGCCCACAAAACATACTACACAAACTATATTAACAATAAGAAAATTTGACTCTAGTCACTTTCAACATTGCATCTTAGGTAAGGTTTAGAAGCCAAGGGAGGTTGGAGTAGATCTAGTATTACATATAAACGTAATATCTATATAAATGTGTATGAAGCTTTGATTTAGGGCATAGTCTAAGTGTTTTATGTTTTGATTTTTTTCACCAAAATTTAGTGATACAATTATTTACGAGATTGTGAGTTTTCATCATTTAAATTGTATTTTTGAATATATAAATTGATTCAATATCTTTAAAAAATAATCAAGGTACTCAAATTGTGAAAACTATACAACAAAAACTTACAATTTCAATAATTGTTGAAATTTGTAACAATAAATGTTAAAAATAACATCTAGAAATTCCAATTTAATTTGTCCTTGAATTAAATTGTGAATTAAATCGAAATTCTATTCTCATAGCAACTTGTAATAGTTAGTTAAGTTAAACTGGCTTAATTGACTTAAGAAATTTGAGTTCGAAGTCTATCTAGAGTCATGCATAGTGATCCCTAAATTTTAGGGGGCCAGGTTGAGTTCTTTCGAGTTGTAATTAGATAACTCAGTCTAACTAAGTTATAGTCAGTTAAACTAGCTCTAACTGTTGGAGGAACTAGTAGAGGTGTAGTAGTGGATTAGTGCACTAGTGCATCACCAGTACCACACTAGTTAATTGAATATTCACTCATAAATAACTCATGCATGTCAGTTCAGAGGAAGACCCAAGTGAGATTAGAGTTCAGGGATAGTGTACTATTAGTTGTATAATTCTCCAAGTTGTACAGATGGTGCATGCAATCAGTTGAAGACCTATGTTTGGATTTCGCAGTTATGGAAAGGGAATTTTCACATTAAATAGAGGATAATTCCCTTAGGGATTGCACAAGGAAGTCGGGGTTTGGAAGGCTAGTAAATTGGCTAAGTGTTGGCCAGAGTCGGCCTAGGAAGCAGAGAGTTAGATTGTACTAATGCAGGAATTTTTCAGGACGAAAAAGCATTGTATTTTCTTCTTAGATCTTTTGGTTAATGCAATATAGATAGTCAGGGTTTTGAGCAGTTTCTTCCCCAGAAAAATATTGTGTTATGTGCAATTGATATTCTTCCTTTTCTGCTTATTGTTTTCATCGATTAATTTTGGTTTCTGCTAAAGAGTAGAGTAGATTCTTGTCTTGTGTTTTAGCATATCACATAAGTTTTTGAATCTATAGTAAAAATCTACATGGTATCGAAGCTGAACATAGTATAGAAGAGGAGAATTTGAGTTTTTTGTGCAGGTAAAATCGAATTTGCAAGTTCATACTTCAGAATCAACAATATGGCATTCTACGATTTGATACTTGAGTATGCCTTGGAGGCAGCTTGAATTACATAGATTGGAAGGATAAGATGGAGGTAGTGTTGGAAGACAATGGCCTTAAGGAATTCATAGATCATGACATTCCTAAGCCTCCAGCATCGGATGCTAAAGATCTGGCTGAATGGAGAAAGTGTGTGGAAAAAGCGAGAAGGATTATCCTGGAAGGAGTTCGAGACCACATTGTCTCGAGTCTCCATGGTAAGGACACTCCATACTCAATGTGGAAGGCATTGATGGACCTGTTTCAAAATAGCAGTGACCATAGGAAGTTGGCACTGAAGTACAAACTTAGAAAGATCAATATGGAGAAGGGCGACTCAATTCTGAATTACTTAACCAAGTTCACCCATTGTTGGGATGAGCTTGGAAGTGTCAGGATTACTGTTGCTAAAGACGATATGGTGAGCCTAGCTCTTCTAGGACTTCCCAAGAGTTGGCATAGTTACCAGGACTCTGTTAATGGGAGGGAGAAGCTACCAGATTGGGAGCGGCTGTGGTCGGATTTGGTATAGGAAGAGATTTGGAAAACACTAGAGATGGGACCTCTTCCAAATAAGTGGAAGAGGACTTTGCATTAGTGAGCAAAGAAAATAAATCCAAGGGAAAGAAGTCCCAAGGTGAGGCGAGCGAAAAGAATAAGGACTTATTGAAAGTTAAGTGTTTTCACTATCATGAGTACGAGCACTATGCCATGAATTTCCCATAGAAGAAAGAAAGAAATAAGGAGCCAGTAGTAGGAGAAGTAGGTGACGCTCTAGCTTCACAATTCGAACTTGATTTCACTCTCATTGCACGCATGGCCAACATTGTAATGGGAAGCGTGTGGTATCTAGACAACAGTGCCTCATTACATATGACTGGGAATAAAGATCTCTTCAATGAATTTGAGGAGAAATACCTCAAGTAGAACATGGAATTTGAAGATGAAGGGAGGTATAGTGCTACCGGGATCGCTATAATTACATTTCAGAGGGATTCTGGCTCCCCTCTCAAAATCACAGATATGATGTATGTTCCAAGACTAAAGAAGAATCTTGCTTCTGTTGCAATATTGGAAGATCGTGACTATGATGTGATTTTTAGTAAGTGAAACGTTTTTATTAGACACATCACCACAAGACAGGTGAAATGGATCGGTGTGCGAGTCAAGAACCTATATGCTCTCGAGGTCAAAGATGCATGCAAAGCCTTGAGGAGCAAGGAAAAGGTTAGAGACTTGGTGGTTGGGAGGGAGCATAAATTAACTCTCAACATGCAACCTCAGAAAGTTGTGGGGAAGCCACAATTAGAGAAGCAAAGAGGAGACCGAGTGGAGAGATCCACTCAAGCAGAGAAGAAGCAACCTCATGAAGTTGTGGAGTATCCACAATTGGAGAATGATATGAATTTAAAGAGGAACACAAAAAATTACATATATAACCATAAATACAAAGATGCAGCATAAATAACACTTCATTTCATTAATATCAAATACTGAAGTATGCTTATAAACATAATGGAAATAAGACTAGCTCAGGCGATGGTATCTTATCTCTGAAACGAGATGCGGCAGCTACATTCCTCTTAACTATGTTACAATGAGGCTCAAGGGCTTATTTATTATTGGAAAACATGAAGAAAACCTAAACAACCAAAACCCTAACCACAGGAGATGTAACGCCAAGGGTCTGTGAGCCTCGTTGGGGTTAGTTGGGCAGCCAACTTCCAGGGGTCATAACTTGGTCATATTATCTTCATTTGGCGCGTACAATACCTTGTTGGAAAGGTCTCTCTGAGTACTATAAGTTTTTCCATAGGCCGTTTCCTATGGATATTGGCCTGCAGCAGACCTAAAAAATATGTCATTCAGGGGGTCAAAACTGCTCCAAAAGTTCGGGACCCGAAAAACTACTAAAAATAGTAAATGCTAAAATAAACAAGGAAATAGATGAAACCAACTGGAGGTCTAGGTGGAATAGGTGGGTGGTCACCAATATCCACCTGGATCATTCCTCATCCTTATTAATAAATGGTCCCCATTGCGTGTAGAGCCTCCTTGAGGTGAGAAAATTTCTGTTAAACCTTGTCCCTAATGAGCCACTTGCCTTGGTGCAGGAGTTGGCTAGCTTTTACAACCCAATATATTTGGATCTTGTTGGGTTGTGCTAGAGTGGGGACAAAGAGCCCCCTTCATTGTGCTGAGCATAGCTGGGGGGTCACGGGGGGGTGACAGCCCCCCTATCGAGGTGTTTGAGCGGGGCGATAACCCCCCTCTACGGGGTGCCACGAAAAAAAAAAAATTGGACCCTATATTAGGTGGGTGTACCTACCTATGGTTTTTTGCATGGATTACGCACATGGTTTTGGGAGTGATGGTTTTCGGTCCATGGTATTTTGTAGATCCGGTCAAGGGAACTACGGTTATGCTCTAATCCAGGGCTTATGGATGCTTCGGCATGTATATATATGTATTGTAATATTGAAAGGAACATAATGAAAAATCAATATGGTAGTCTCGGTTTTGGGATCCAGTGGAGAATCTTTGTGTATATTTGTTATCCTCTCGCCATTGTTTATTTTCTATTTTTAGAATTCGTATGCAGGTAATTTCTGTACGGGTTTAAAACCTACAGATCTTTTGTTGGCGAGTGTTCTTCACCTGTGTGTCCATAATCCAATCAGTTATGGCCCGTTCTATGCAGTATGGGTTTAACTCTATTGGTGTGAGTTATTCTGCAATGTATGATGTGTCCAACAATGGTGGGAAGTATGGTCAAAGGCAGTCCACATTGAACATTGGGTGCAAGCCAAGGAATGGGGGAATGATGAGCTCAAAAGCATTGTCTCCCATAGCCTTGGTAATGTTGTAAGGACCATATCGGAGTGGTCTGAGCTTCTGATGGGCTCCGATAAGGCTTTCTTCCTGTATATGCAACTAGACTTTGTCGCCCACCTGAAACTTGTGTGGCACCCGATGTTGATTGTGTCATTGCTTGTACTTCACATTTGATTTCTCCAAGATGTCATGAGCCTATTGGCGGATGTGTTCAATAAATATGGTCACTTTATCAACCTCAGATAGTACATGTGTGGATTCTATATGTGTAGCCGCATGATGCATGGAAACATCAATCGGACACAATGGTTGAAATCCTAGACCCACTTGAAAGGGACTGCGACCAGTCGAACGATGGAAAGCTCCATTATAACTATGCTACACATATGGAAGACTCTCATCCCAGGTTCGAGGATGCTTGGAGTTGTACATGCAAAATATGTGTAATATCATCCTATTGATGACCTCTGTCTCGCCATTAGTTTGGGGATGGAAGGCAATCGATTTGGTGATCTTGGTGTCTAATAATGTCTAGAGGCTTAACTAGAATGTGCTCAGGAACCTACTATCCCGATCTAATATAATGGTTTTGTAGGATCCCAAAACATACCCATACGCGTTCAAAGAAGAGTTTGCAATGTCCGCTACTGTGATACTCTTCTTATAGACCGCCAATATAGCTATCTTAGAAAATATGTCCACAACCACAAATACACAATCATTACCATGCTTGGTAAAAGGGAGGCTAGAAATATAGTCCATGGAGATGGATTCCCATGGCTGGCTGGGAGTAGGCAGAGGAGTGTACAGTCCTTGCTTCTTGATGGTTGGCTTGGCGATGGCGCAGGCAGTCCAGGATTTGATATATTTCCCAACATCCAGACCGAGTTTAGGCCAATAAAAGTACTTTTGTAGTAAAACCATAGTTCTCTCCACACCAAAGTGTCATGTGACCTGACTGTAGTGCGCCTCCCAAATCAGCTTAGCAAGCTTGCTTGAAGGAACACGAAGGTGGCCAAGGTAGCATAATAATGCATCCTAGAGGTGGAAATTATAAACTTGCTTACTAGCTACTAGCATCTGGTATGTTGAGATGAACTCTGGATCATTTTTGTATAGTTTCGGCCATCTAGAGGTCTCATGACCCCAAGAGTTGAGAATAGCAATCAATGTTGCAACTGGGGGTTGGCTGAGGGAGTCTGCAACATGATTGTGCTACCCTTTTTGTATTTAATGTTCAAGTGGAATTGTTGTAGATATGTAGACCACTTCTGATGGTGATTGTTTTCCAACTTCCCTTGTGTCTGTATAAACTGAAGGGGTCAGTTATCGGTGTGGATGACTGTCTCCTTCCCCATAATGTAGTGCTTCCATTGTCGACAAGCCTGCATGATGAATACATCTCTTTATCATAGGTGGGGTACTTTTGAATTATATCGGAAAGTGTCTCACCATGATAGGCCACTGGATTCTCGTTTTGTATGAGGACTGCATCAATAGCATAATTTAAGGCATCTGTCTCGATTTCAAATGGATGTTGTAGGAATGGCAGTGTGAGTACCAGTGCAGAGAAGACACAGTGCTTCACTCAACGAACACCTTCTGTTGGGACTCGGACCAAGAAAACTTTTTTTTTTCCCTGCCCTTAGTAATCTGACTCAAAATCCAAGTGATATGGGAGAATCCCAACACAAATCTCTGATAGAAATTTGCAAGGCCCAAAAAGTTGCGAAGCTCTGTTAGAGTGGTCAAGGCTGGCTGGTCCTGAATGACTTAGATCTTGGTTGGGTCCACATGCACGCCACACTCATCTATGATGTAACTCAAGTATTAGACCTAGCTCATAACAACAGTGCACTTATCCAAGTTGGCACATAGCTTGTGCTACCGAAGGGTTTGAAGGACCTACCGAATGTGTTGCAAGTGTTCTTCCCAACTCTTGTTGAAGATGAGGATGTCGTCCAAATAAACCACCATGAACGATTTGGTGAAGGGCCACAAGGCGTCATCCATTAGCATCGTAAATGTAGCAGGGGCATTTGTCAACCCGAAGGGCATAACCAACCATTCAAAAATACCTTCCTTGGATTTAAAGGCGGGCTCTATTAGAACTTGGTGATAACCAAACTTCAGATCGATCTTGCTGAAATACTTGGACCCCTTGAGTTGGTCCAGTAGGTCATCAATCCATGGGATTTGATACCTGTTCCTGAAAGTGATTTTGTTTAGTGCCCAATAATCAATGCAAAGCCTCCATGTCCCTCCTTCTTCTGTACAAGTACAATTGGGCTCCCACAAGATAAGGAACTTGGTTTGATTTGCCATTTCTACAGCAACTCCTGGATTTGCCACTTGATATCTTCATTTTCCATAATGGAGTGGCTATATATTGACCCGTTGGGTAGAGGTGCTCTGAGAGTCATATGGATTGAATGCTTGACCTGACAATGCAAGGGTACCCCTGTGGGTGAGGAGAATATGTCCCTATATTCTTCCACGGTCGTATCCACTTACTTCTGCTTCTTGTAGGAACCCTTCTTTGAGGCCATGGTTATGGCTACAACCTTCCCCTTACTTTGAGACCGAATCAGAAAGAAAAAAAAATTCCCGGTCTATGAGATGACCTTACTGTATTTCTCAGCAGAGATCAAAGAGATGGTGGTAGGTGGGGCTACCTATGGTATCCTGTATAACTTAGTACCCAAAGAAATAATAACAGAGTGAGGTCTAGGCTCATATATATCATGCCTCTTCTATAAGTATGGTTGTATTAATAATCAAAAACTTCAAGAGGAAAAACATCACACATTACCTCATCAGTGAAGGGCTTGATGCTGTAGGGAAGGCAACATTATTGGTTGATGCAGAGATCTCGTCTTTGGTGAAGTCACCTGATGGTATACGGTTGTGGATGTGTTGTATTCGGTAGGCCCAGCCACTTCATGACCTCTACTGAAATGAGGTTCTTTTGGCTCCTGCTGTCGAAAATGAACTGCAGCGGAGAACCCTTCACCCACATCTGTGAGTGGAATAGGCGCTCCCCCTCTTCTAGATCTTCAAGCTCAATATTTTGGATCTTGGTGGTGGCCACGGTGGCACTAGGCTTTACATCAATGATCTGCTTCCCCTTTTCATTCCCCTTTTTGGGTTCTGACTCAGAGTCGAAACATGTGTCAGACTCAAAAGCCTTCAGCTCAACCACTAGTGATTGCTTGGCCCGACACTCACTTGTGTTGTGAGTGGAGCTCTTATGGAACTCACACCACTTTCCCGTGTCCTTCTTTGTCTTTGTGGTATTTTTCTTTGCTTGCAGCTTTGGTGGGTTATCCTAGGTCACCCTGCCTTAGTTTTTCCCTTTGCTCTGCAGTTTGCAGGTGCCTTTCTCTTGCTTCAGATTCGCAGATCCAAATTCTCACTTTTTCTATTTAAGCTTCTAATTTATCTTGACAGTGTATCGGTATGTCATGCTGAGCAAGGAGATGTCCAGGAACTCCATCTCATCCTAAATGTACCTATGTAGGCAGTCGCGGTACTTGAGTACCAAATGTTTCTCAAAATCCTTGATACCCAACTTCATGCGAAGGGTATGAAAAACATTGGTAAACTCTGGCACGTCTTGGTCCCTTCCCTATCACAGTGTGGTCCACTTTATGTATTTATCCTCATAACTCCCGACAAGGTAGTACTACTCCTTGATGGCGTCCCAGAATGAATCCCAAGTGGGTGCAGCCAAAAATAGTGAGGGCATACTTTCATCCTTCTGCAGTCAGTTTCCCACCATTCCTTGATGTGGGGGGCAGCTTTGAGAAGAGAAAAAGTAATATTTTCTTGGCTGGAAAAATCATGAACAGAAAAATGTCCTTCTAGCATATTTAACCATTTATCTATGGCATCCGCATCTATCTGACCCTCAAATATGGGAATGTCAAAGGTAACTTATACCTTAAAGGGTGTGGCGCTTCCAAAGTAGCTTTTGGAAGTAGATGCGTCACCCTTGGGTAGTCGCTAAAGGATCTAGGCAAAGTTTTCCATCATCGTGTTCCTCTGTCGCTCAAGGGATTCTTTGACAAAGATTTTGAAAGGATCTCCTACCCCCTCGTCTTTATTTTCTTCCCCCATGGGAGGCCGTTGGGATTTTCGAGGTTGGTCTTGCAAAGGTTTGACCAGTTCAAGGCCTAACTCCTTATATCTTGACCTTGTTGGGGACATGCAAAGAAAAACAGAGAAAGAGTAGCTCGTTGTGATACCACTAATCTGAATTTAAATAGGAACACAAAAAATTACAGATATAACCATAAATACAAAGATGCAGTAGAAATAACACTTCATTTCATTAATATCAAATATTGAAATATGCTTACAAACAAAATGGAAATAAGACTAGCTTGGGCGATTGTAGCTTATCTCTAAGAATATATGTAGCGGCTACACGCCTCTGAATTGTGTTACAATGAGGCTCAAGGGACTATTTATTATTGAAAAGCATGAGGAAACCCTAACCCCCGGAGATGTAAAGCCAAGAGTCTGTGGGCCTCATTGGGGTTAGTTGGGCAGCCAACTTCTTGAGGTCATAACTTGGTCATATTATCTTCATTTGGCGCATATGATACCTTGTTGGAAAGGTCACTCTGAGTACTACAGGTTTTTTTGCAAGCCCTACATATGTTCATGGGTCTGTAGCAAACCTCAAAAAAACATTGCTTAGGGGGTCAAAACTGCTCCGGAAGTTCGAGACCCGTAAAACTGCTAAAAATAGTAATGTTGAAATAAACAAGGAAATAGATGAAACCGATTGGAGGTTTAGGTGGAATAGGTGGGTGGCCACCAATATCCACTTGTATCAGAGAAGAAGAGAGGAGACTGAGTGGAGGCATCCACTCAAGAAGAGACCTCCAATAGGGGGGAATTTCGAGCCAAGTGGGCAGAAGGAGCACATGCATCCATACCTCTAGGTGAGAGATGGGGTGATGTGAAGTAATAGTCCCAAGAGTGCAGAAATTTGGCCAGGGTCCATTGAGAGGTTTTGTCTCATGGATCATTACCTTGCTACAGGAGCTTGTTGAGCTATGGAAAAGGTATGAATTTGCCATTTATTTCCTTATCTTTTCCTTTTATCATTGTTATAGACATATTTGGGCACTGCAACCCCAAACTCATATGTCCATAAACTAAGGGCTCTTTAGCCCCTAAAAGTGGTGTTTCATAGCCTAAAGGATCATGGTCAACTGATTACATCATTTCCTAGAAGTTACACCTGAAAAACTACTCAGAACTAGCCAAAACTGGACCATACTGACTGCTCCATAGTCAAGATGTGATGCATACTGGCTGCCAAACTAGCTAGGTGCAATGCATATTGAAATGGCCTTCTGTGGGGTGCGATGAGTGAGAATAGACAAATGGCAGAGACAGTTTGCTAAGTGGATGATCATGGAATCTTCCAGAAAATTATCCTGTGACACTTGCCTCTCTAAATTCACCCAGTGATGAGTAAGAGATCAAAGAAATCTCCAAGTGGAACCAAGAAATATCAATGGAATGACACTAATCAAAAACCTAGAGCTGACTCACACCCTTGCAAGACATCTATAAATGGATCCCTCATTTGAGAGATCTGGGCGCTGGAATTTTGTATTTTGTAAGGAAGTGTTGTTGGTTTGTTGGTAAGAGGAGACATTACATTGTTGGGTGATTTGCTTATTCATGAAGTTAAGAGGGCTTCTACAATAGGAGTCTGATGCTGGATCAGACAACTGAGTTGTAATCCTCTGTTTCACTATTAATAAATTTCTTTGAGTTTTCCTCCATATAATCATGTATTTGTGAATCTTATTGTTTATGAATGCAATTGTATGGTCAATGTGTTTCTGATTCTGCATTGTTTATGATGTTCTAGATGGAGATGCTTTGATGGTTTTCTATTACTTTGACTCTACATGTACTCTTTGAAGCGGGACAAGTAGGAGAGGAGTGGCAAATTCTATAAAGGGAAAGGGAAATCAAGCTAGGATCAAAGCGAGAGAACCAAGTCGGTCCTCTTTTCTTCCCTCTATTCTATCACACTTAAAGGAACTCTTGAAAGGCTTTGATTGTTTGTTTCTAAGATAGCTACCCATATTAGTGGGACTAGCAGTTCGAATCGACAATAGTTTTCCCTGAAACAATCATAACTCCTTTTATTCCTAAGATGATAATATATCAAAGAATTATAGCGAAAACTAGGGAGTTATTGATTATTGCAAATTAGTTAATTATTGTCTTTTTCCATGCAGAAAATAGAAGAAATGGAAAATTACCATTTTGAAGGAAAAGACAAAACAGAGTAATTGTTGTTCCTTCACCGGGAAGCCGTATCCAGACAAGCAGATCAGGATCGAAGTGCACAATTAAGGATAAGGATGGAAAATCACAGTAGCAGCGCAAGAAGACAAAGGGATCAACTGGAGTTAGAAGATGGAGCGTATCAATCGTTGTTTTATAGTTTATCTGTTATTCCTTGTTTTATCCACCTGTCCATTATAAAAGGGACAGCACTTGTAAAGATTAGTGATGGATAATCAATTATCATTATTCAGAACTCACTATTGTATTTATACTTTGATTATCAACTCTCGTTGATTAAAACAGAATACGATTGCCTGTAACATTTTCATATGATTAATACATAAGTCGGTTGCTGTTCCATTCGTTTATACTGAAGTAGTTCGGCGGTGTTTCACTAGCGCTAAGGGCCCAACCCTGGTGGATCCACTTGCTATCTGTACCATTACTTTCAATCACAGTCATGTGATGGTTTGGTTTGGTTTTCATTCATTTAAATCACATTACTTTACTGTTCTTCGTTTCCAGAGTTTATGAATTGTCTTACTGTAACTAAATCGCGTTGTCGTTCCTTTTCATCATAATAAGATTATTATCTTGAGAAACTATATTGTTATGTTGTTCATTTCAATTATAAAGCTTCGTTGTTCATTCTAGTAAACTAACTTTATTGTTCATTGCAGATTGTCGTTCGTTTCTATTAAATAAGATTGTTGTTCATTTCTGTTGAATGATATTGTTGTTCATTTCTACTAGATAACATTGTTGTTCATTTCTTTTTTGCAAGTATTTGGTTTTGCCTTTTAGCATCATTACAGTTAGCACATTTATTCCATTTTCTATTAGCAACATTTTTGATTTGATTCCTTGTCATTTCTCATTAGTCGCTTTAGTGTGGAGTGTGAGATCAACAACTGTAAAGAACATTGGCTACTATTGTCAGAGTTCTCAGATTGTGGATCTTGTTTATATTTGATTTCATTTTCATCAGTTGACAAAGGAAAGAGTTATTGCTACTGCATCCTTGACTAATAGTTGCTGTTAATTTTTGAGTGAATGATTTAGTTTCAGAGCATTGAGTTTCTTTTATTTGCAAATAGGTTTTATTTCAAGCATTCGTTTACTCTTGTATTTGAAGCACTGTACTGCAAATTGGAAAACATTACTCTTGGATTAAATTGCCACCTCAGACTGAGTACACTCTTGAAATAGAAAATCGTTCCTGGATTGATAATTAATGTAGGATAAATAGGAGTTAAAAAGACACCTATTATACCTCAACATTTTAGTTGTTCCATTAAAGGAACAGTTGTTGTTCCTTTTAAAGGAACAGCAGTTTCGCTATTTTATTTTTTTTTTACTTTTTGTCGTTCCTCCTAAGGAACAGCAGTTTCGATTTGGAATGTTTTTTGGTTGTCCCGCCAACATATCAACACTTTATTTTGTGTTTGCTTTACTTGTTGTTCCGCTTAAGGAACAGCTGTTGTTCCTCTTAAGGAACAGCTGTTGTTCCTCTTAAGGAACAGCAGTTTCGCATGTAAATTTTTTCTTTTTTTTGTCGTTCCTCTTAAAGGAACCGCAGTTTTGTGTGCAGAGGTTCTTTTTGTTGTTCCTCTTTAGGAACAGCAGTTGTTCCATCTAAGGAATAACACTTTTTTTGTGCATTTTTTTGCGGTTTCTCTTAAAGAACAACATTTTTTTGAAGAGTCTTTGTGAATAGTGTTTCACTCTACATGATCCTTTCAAGGCAAAGATAAAAATGCATGCGAGGGCACAAAAATTAGAGGTGACTGAAATAAGAAAATCAAAGAAAAATTGTCATTTTTTCAAGAGATTGCTTTGTATTGATAAGAAAAAGGAAAGGACACAACTATCTATATCACTTTGCTATCTTTATCTTCACTTAAACTTAAATTGATTGATTATTGTTATCATGTTGGTTCTTCCCTAATTCTCATAATTCTCTTTGATTATTATTATTGAATAAGAATAAGGGCATATTTTTCCCTATTGAGATGTTCAGACTTCTTCCACCATCCCTACTCTTAAGGAGTGTTGAGCCATCCTCTATATATAAACAGGAAGTGCTATATAAAAGAAAAGAAAAAGAAAAGAAAAAGAAAAGAAAAAAATATATCTATATGATTACTAACAATTCTATGATTTGTCAAATGGAGGATAGGGGATCTCATCAAGAGCCAACCTACCATGATCATAAGAAAGCAATGAAGTGGCATTCCCACTATGGCCACCACACCAGGGATATGATCCAATGGGCACAGCAAAAAAAATAAAAGTCCTTGGAACAGGAGGTCTCATCATGAGCTGGCCTGCCCACCTTTCACTCCTTCCTGGTGAATGGCATTGTGATCCAACTGGTTACCAAGCCAGCACAATGGCCTCCATTCTGACATCACAAAGCACTTTCCTAGGCATATATAAAGGATTATGGTTCCAAGGGTGAAAAAGCAACTTTGTCAAGGTTATAAACACCTGTGGGCAACAGAGCTCTACTGATGGTATTGGAGTCATATTTTTCAACACCAATAGTAATTATAAACCCTTTTCTTATTTCTTTATATTTCAAAAGAGGTTATGTTCCCAAATTCCTTTTTGAACCTTTTATGCATGAATATCATTAAAAAAAATCAATCATAACGGTTTAAGTGGGATGAGGACCGCATAAGCATTTTACCTACGTCAGCTGTCCTTTTCCCTTTTTCACATCACTCCATAGCATCTCCATATCTATTCACGATTTTCATCATAAGCCTCAATTTCAGCAACTCGATACTTTTTGTGATCTTGTCATGGATATGTACATCTTTCCTTTTTTATACTATACGATTGTCGTCCAATACGTTGCTCCTCCATTTAAATCGGTTGAGGACGACCTATCATACTTCAGGGGGGCACGGGTGACTTCCAAAATACTCCTGCATATGTGTTAGTTTCCTATTTGGAGGTACTAGACTGCATCAGATCCCTTAATAGCAAGTTTTAACGGTATTTGATGTTAAAAAAAAAGGGTATTATCCGATATGCACAGTTTGTTGTTCCATTGTTATCTCTGTGTATTGCTGTGTAAAATTAACAATGTGTAGAACTTAGATGAAATGGGAGGTCGATCAGTACGCAGTGAGCCATAGGTACTAACAGTTTCTGACGCTGCACGAGAAATTTTGGTAAGAGCAGGATGGATTGCCTATTTTACACGGTTACAACAACCCCATGAAACTGTGGCTATTGAATTTCTGCAGAATTTGCAGGACGATCATTCCATAGTAAGAGGAAGGCAAATAACAGTGACAGATATAGTAATTGCAGAAGTATCTGGACTACCAGCAGTTGGTCCCATATGGACACATAAGAAAGTGAGACTTCAAGATGCCATGGCCACCTTTCGGGATGAGGGACAGAACCTGATCGTTAAAGGAAAAGGAGTCCACCCTTCATCTCTGAGGGAACAATGGAGGGAACTACCTAGAGTAGTGCAAAGCTACATTACATGTGATGGGAGAAAGGATGTGGTAAGACCATGCCACCTCAAATTATTATCAGTATTAATCGTAAATCTACCTGCATATCTAAATTTTTTGTTGCATGATGCTGCTAAAAGCATAAAGAAATCCCGTCATATAGGTACTGTAGTGAGCCACCATTGTTTAATTTGATTAATAGTAAGTTATAACCTTGCTCAACAACAGACCAGTTGGGAAGAATTGGTGTTTTCCATAGACGGGGGACTAGCCTTACCAGCCCCAAAAAGAAAAAGAACTGCCAACACAGCAAGCAGGCCTCTGAAATGCAGACACTCCTCTAGATTAAGAATAGGTAGGGGAATGTTTGAGAACCTCCAGGGTAGCAGCAGCCAACCCTTAGAATTACTCAGTTCTGAAAACGAGAAACCTTCACAACCCGAAGGAAGAGATAACCAAGAGTCAGAATTGGAGGAAGAAACTAAACACACTAGTGAAGAAGAGAGGGAGGGAACTGAACTTCCTTTAAACCCTAGCGTAAGTCCACCACAAAACCCATTGCAGGAGGATGAATTGGCCCAAATTTTGGCCAATATGAGTGAGTATATTTAGCCCCAAAGTCTGCTCAATCTCATTATTGAGGCAGAGCAGTCACAGGAACACTTTGACCACACCAAGAATTCATCAGAAGAAATAAATAGCGAGGAAGAAGTAGGAGAAGAAGCCACTCAGGAAGTGGCAGACCAAACTAGGGTTACCCCTCCAGAGGAACCTAGTCTGGATAATGTAAACACTAAACAGATGCTCCAAAGAGAGAATATGGAAACCAGCCAAGGCAAAGGCACAGCCCTCGAAGAGAAAAATCCAACTAAACAGCCGAGCCTAGAAAGAATAGAGACAGTTAGGGAAATAGTTGTTCCTCCTAAGAAGAAGAAGAAAAAAGAAATTAAGAGGTTGTGAAAGAAACAGCAAAAACTACAAAATTTAGTAAAAAAACTCAGACAGAAGATAAGGGCACTGAAAAGGGGGAAAATCTCAAGAAGATCCCGAAAATAGTGGATGCAGCCATACAAATTGAACCCCATGATACAAAGGCCGCGAAGACTGAAACTGAGCCCATACATATTCAAGATGGTAAGGAACAGCATGCAGTTGTTATAGACACAGTTGCCCAAATAGGAAATGCATATGTCTGTGATAAAGATGTTCAAACAGAGGCACTATCCTCCAGTAATACGGCCACCCAGACATTTGATGATAAAGAGACACGGACTATGGGCACTCAGAATTGTGATAAGAGTACCCAGATAAATCTTCAACCCAAAAATGTTTTGATAAACAACCACCCTGGTATAAGAAAACTCCAAGAGGATCTGGCACAAGCTCAGTGAACTATAGAGAAGCTTGAGGAAGAGACTGTTCCTCAAAAGAAATACCAAGAATTACAGCAGCAATTAAGGAGCATCAATGCATCAGAGAACGAAGCCTTCAATAAATATCAAAGGGCAGAAGAAAAAGTTGAAGAGGTAAAGAACAGTCTGAAAACAGTCAGTGGTTAAATGGATACTCTTTGTTCTTTATATACAGATGCTCTAGGATGTAGGTCACCTGCCAAAAACTATGCTTTATTTCTGTTAGAAAGATATTTACAATTAAAAATTAAGGTTGTTAAGGCAGGGAAATCTATAGAATTAAAAATTGTTGATGATTTTATAAATTGTTGTAAACACCATGGAGTAAAAGTTCAATGATTACTCTGTGAGTTTTATTTACATAATTTTATATTGGAAGAGGAAATGGAGAAAAATCCCAGTCCTTTTGTGGGTGATGTACAGTTTCAAGCATTTATTTCATTTGTTGTTAACCAGTTAAAGTGGCTCAAGGCCCATAATACTTTTCAAAGACAAGAAAATGGGCTAGACCTTTGGGTTAGGGGTGAACTAAAAAACCCAGTACTGCTGTTGGCTAAACATAAAAGCCTAATGAAAAAGGAAGGAGTGATCCAAACCCCGGGAACCATCCACAAAGAAATTGTCCAGCAAGGGGTAGAATATTTCCTCTCTATCATAGACAATTCCTTGGTTGCAGGTAAATTCAGATGGAAGACTTCCAATCGGAATATACAAGACAGAGAGCCATTCAATTACAAGAACTTCAAGTTAGCTGCAGATTGCCTGGTTACCTATAGTAACCTCATTTTGAGGGAAGGCCCGTATTGGCTTGGTTGTAGGTTTCGAAGCCCTATTATCTGGTATCCTGCAGAAGGGTACAAGGCCATATATGAGTTTCCTGAAGGGCAGACAGGGCCCATATTTGAATTTTTAGCTATAAATCATGGTTTTAGACCACTGCATGACAATCCCTCTCCAGCCTATTCTTTGACTACTTTGCATGCAAATTACATGGTTTTCATGAGGCCATGAAAAAGGGTAAGCAGGGGGTGTGTTGAGCTATGGAAAAGGTATGAATTTTCCATTTATTTCCTTATCTTTTCCTTTTATCATAACTCCTTTTATTCCTAAGATGATAATATATCAAAGAATTATAGCAAAAACTAGGGAGTTATTGATTATTGCAAATTAGTTAATTATTGTCTTTTTCCATGCAGAAAATAGAAGAAATGGAAAATTACCATTTTGAAGGAAAAGACAAAATAGAGTAATTGTTGTTCCTTCACCAGGAAGCCATATCCAGACAAGCAGATCAGGATCAGAGCGCACAGTTAAGGATAAGGATGGAAAATCACAGCATCAGTGCAAGAAGACAAAGGGATTGACTAGAGTTAGAAGATGGAGTGTATCCCTCAGGATCTCTTGATCTTGAGGGATCGTTGTTTTACAGTCTATTTGTTATTCCTTGTTTTATGGACCTGTCCATTATAAAATGGACAACGCTTGTAAAGGTTAGGGATGGATTATCAATTATCATTATTCAGAACTCATTTTTGTATTTCTACTTTGATTATTGACTCTCGTTGATTAAAACAGAGTACGATTTCCTGTAACATTTTCATATGATTAATACATAAATCAGTCGTTGTTCCATTCGTTTATACTAAAGTAGTTCGGCGGTGTTTCACTAGCAGCTAAGGGCCCGGCCCTGGTGGATCCACTTGCTATTTGTACCATTATTTTCAATCACAGTCGTGTGATGGTTTGGTTTGGTTTTCATTCATTTAAATCGCATTACTTTACTGTTCTTCATTTCCAGAGTTTATGAATTGTCTTACTGTAACTGAATCGCGTTGTCATTCCTTTTCATCATAATAAGATTATTATCTTGAGAAACTATATTGTTATGTTGTTCATTTCAATTATAAAGCTTCGTTGTTCATTCCAGTAAACTGACTTTGCTGTTCATTGCAGATTGTCGTTCTTTTCTATTAAATAAGATTGTTGTTCATTTCTGTTGAATGATATTGTTGTTCATTTCTACTAGATAACATTGTTGTTCATTTCTTTTCTACAAGTATTTGGTTTTGCCTTTTAGCATCATTACAGTTAGCGCATTTATTCCATTTTCTATTAGTAGCATTGTTGATTTGATTCCTTGTCATTTCTCATTAGTCGCTTTAGTGTGGAGTGTGAGATCAACAACTGTAAAGAACATTGGCTACTATTGTCAAAGTTCTCAGATTGTGGATCTTGTTTATATTTGATTTCATTTTCATCAGTTGACAAAGGAAAGAGTTATTGCTACTGCATCCTTGACTGATAGTTGTTGTTAATTTCCGAGTGAATGATTTAGTTTCATAGCATTGAGTTTCTTTTATTTGCAAATAGGTTTTATTTCAAGCATTCGTTTACTCTTGTATTTGAAGCACTGTACTGCAAATTGGAAAACATTACTCTTGGATTAAATTGCCGCCTCAAACTGACTACACTCTTGAATTAAAAAATTGTTCCTGGATTGATAATTAATGTAGGATAAATATGAGTTAAAAAGACACCTGTTATACCTCAACGGAGCCCACAATACACAGTAGCAGGATGGATCAGTGGCGGTTGATGCAATCAGATATCAGAGTGACAAAGGCAGAGGCTAGAAGAAGTCAGATACTGTGGAGTGCAAAGAAGACTTGACAATAGTGCAAATGGCAGAGAGGCAGAGTTAGTAGAAGCACATAGTTTTCAATCAACAGAAGCAAAGCTAGTAGCAATCAGAGACTCTGGTGACAGATGCATCATATGGATTCAGTTTGGATGTTTTTTTAGCTTCAGAAGTTGCAGTAGCAACAACACTAGAGAGAAGTGTTGCATGCAGAACATTCCAAAGGTACCGAATTGGGATAGAGTTGAATACCTTTCTTGTTGAGAGGGAGTGTTGAAATTTGCAACAATAAATGTTAAAAATAGCATCTAAAATTTTCAATTTAATTTTTCCTTGAATTAAATTGTGAATTAAATCGAAATTCTATTCTCGTAGCAACTTGTAATAGTTAATTAAGTTAAATTGACTTAATTGACTTAGGAAATTTTAGTTGGAAGTCTATCTAGAGTCATGTAGAGTGATCCCTAAATTATAGGGGCCCAAGTTTAGTTCTTTTGAGTTTTAATTAGATAACTCAGTCTAACTGAGTTATAGTCAGTTAAACTAGTTCTAAATGTTGGAGGAACCAGTAGAGGTCCAGTAGAGGTCTAGTAGCAGATTAGTGTACCAGTGCATCACTAGTACCACACCAACTAACTGAAGATTCACTCATAAACAACTCATGCATGTCAGTTTAGAGGAAGACCCAACTGAGATTAGAGTTCAAGGGTAGTGTACTATCAGTTGTATAATTTTCCGAGTTGTACATATGGTGCAAGAAATCAGTTGAGAACCTATGTTTGGATTGCACAGTTATGGAGAGGGAATTTCCACATTAAACATAGGACAATTCCCTTAGGGATTGTGCAAGGAAGTAGGGGCTTGGAAGGCTAGTAAATTGGCTAAGTGTTGGACAGAGTCAACCTAGGAAGCAGAGAGTTAGATTGTACTAGTGTAGGAATTGTTCAGGACGAACAAGCATTGTATTTTCTTCTCAGATATTTTGGCTAATGCAATATAGATAGTCGGGGTTTTGAGCAATTGCTTTCCATAGAATATTGTGTTATGTTCAATTGATATTCTTCCTTTTCTCCTTATTGTTTTCATCGATCAATTTTGGTTTCCGCTGAAGAGTAGAGTAGATTCTTGTCTTTTGTTTTAACATATCACATAAGTTTTTGAATCTATAGTAAAAATCTACTACAACTCCTTACTAAATTTCAAATAAATTGATAAAAAATATACAAGAAAAAACAAACAAATAAAAAAACCAAAAGCAAAACCTATAACAATTAAACTATATTTTTTATTTAATTTATTTATATATAAATTTGCTAAATCAGAATAGCATGTTTGACATTGAACATTTGTCTAATTGAGGTCATTGAAAACACCATCGTCTCTATGACTTTTAATTGTATCTCACATAGTTAGTAGGAATTAATGGACATAAGAGAAATTGACTATGGTGCCTTTCATGATGATTTCCACAGTCCATTGAGGCAAGGTAAACTCATTACTATATGTAAATTGGAGGGGAAAATGACATGTTCATATTGTTGATTTTTCAAAATATTTTATTTTATTTTGTAATCTTGTGGTTTTATATTAATATTGAAATATTTTACAATGCATACAAAGTGTCAAAAGTATGCCCTGTCTTGGCCTACTTGGTAGGAAACTAGACCAAAGATAGTAGATAGCAAGTTCGGTAGTGCTCAAAATAGGAAGGACATGACCGTAATTAATCTGAACACAAAAATTAGGCATAGAATCCTATAGCATAGCAATATCCAAACATATTATTAGCAAGGGCATGTTATTACTTGAATTGTCTAATTGAAAATAAAACATAACCATTATCAACAACATATGCAATGTTAAGACTAAGGAATATTGGTAGGTTCGTTTTTATCAGGGTTGCCTAGAGGAGGATTCTAACAAAGAATAGTAACCCTCATGCATGTCATGTGATCATCCATGAGTTGATATAATAAGTGCAATTCCTCCATGTGGAGGAGAAGCTCATATATGCTTTCGTTTCCTTCAAATAAAACTTTCCCAAAGAGATCCTTGGTATACCAGTAGATGTTAATGGTGTGTAAATATTGGTTGTGTTGGCCACAAGTAGCTCCTAAGTTAGGGACCCAATTTGATATTGAAGCCATGACCTCCAATTTAGAGACATACTCATTTTCCTCTGTAACTTCTTGTTCAATGTCCTTAATTTCCTCCTGAATGCCTAGGGGGTATGCTCCTGAAATATATCAGTTGAAGCATGAGCTCTGTCCTTGGATTGGGAACTATTGAGAGCTCCACAACCCCTAGCTCCTTGTCTCAAGTGGGCTCTTTGATAGGGAATATTGACAAAAGGAGAGAGAAATTTCACTCAACATAGAGCTAGAAAGGAGAGACAACTAAAATAAAGAGAAGCAACACTAGGTCATTGGCTTGATATAGCCAAATTAACCCTTCCACAAGGAGAGATGAAACATATACAGAGAACACCAACAAAAATGAGAAATGGAGCACTCACAAATAGGTGAAGCTCCCACCAGAATAAACTATGCACAATGTAAATGAGAACCAGAGGAAAAAATTATATTTCTAGGACAGATACAGCCTAAAGCCTATCTTCGCAGTAGGAAGGGTTGAAAAGGGGGAGATCATGCCAAGAACTAGAGTCCCCAACTCTCCAAGAGAAATAATTTTCCCTCACTAATAACATGATCAGATACAACATTCACCTACTTATACAACAACAATATGAAGAGGGGGGCCACGCTAGGAGGGCCTAGTCTTTCCACCTAAATATTGTTATCACAAAAACAGAATAAATCTTGAGCCCATAGAAATGTTCCATATTCGCTTTGAAACCAACTAAAATCACTCCCAAAAAGTAGAGAATGAGCTCCCAATATTCGAATTTGAACTACAAAACATTATCCCTATGTGTTGGGACTACCAACACAATTAATGGTGGCCTTGAAAGCTCGTTGTGAAGTCATTATGTATTAAAACCTAAATTGACTTGCATTCCGCTCGACATTATTTCCAAATCATCAATTTGAAGGCTACATAAATATGAATGATGTGGTAGAGACTATGGTTCCATGTTTCCTCCCATATCCTCACAGGGGAGTAGCTAGCAGCCATCAATGCCCTCCCTTTGCTCATCCCCACACACCTATTGAGAAAAAATTCAAAAATATTAAAAATATTTATTTTTACTAATTAAAAAGTAATTTAAAATTAAATAATTAGAAAGAAAAATAAACAAATATCATATACATCGAATGCTTCAGAGATTCCATAAAACAATCTTACATGTCAAATATTTCATAATTTGTACTAAACATTCCCATGTCACATGCCCCTCGTAGTTGTACATTTTCACATGTAAAATATTTCATAATTTTTATTCAACATTCCCATATGACATGCCCCTCATAATTGTAGGATATATTATTATGTAATTAACTATATATATGTTTGTCACATGAAATTAAGATTGTAATAAGTGCTACATAGTAGCTAGTCCATGCCACTTAGTTTAAATATAGCTAAATTAAAGTAAAAAACAATAAAGACAAAGATTTCATCAATAGTTTATGTTAATAAAAGTTACAATTAAATAAGATTTGAATGCTAGACTTTATAAATATAGCGCTAAAATGTACCATAGTCAAATATTTTGGTTTTTTTATAGGGCTACAATCTTTATTATTCGTGTTGTTTATTTGTTGTGTTATTGTTAATATTCGTTCTTTTAATTCTAATGTTAATTAATTTAAGCATAGACCAATTCATTTGACGGTACACTACATTAACTAAACCAAATCATTACATAATAAGACTACACCCAATCAAATGCATGAAAAATAAAGCTAAATTATTTAAAAAAATAAATTAATATATTTTTCTAATGTTAACTTTATAGAATGCACACCTGGATCCAGGTGTTCAAAGGGCATTTGACACGATCCTCTAGCCCAAATGGCGACACCCCCACCTGGAAAGGACCATCCTCCAAGTGTCATCAATGCAATATAAATTCTTCTATGCATGATCTTCGGTCTTGTACCTTGACTTTACTCTCCCGCTTATCAATCCTGGTAATAAAACCCCCAACAACATGGCCTCTCAGAAACTCATTCCCTTGGCTATTATTCTCAAGGCTCCTTTTGCTTCCTTTGACTCATGTTCGGCTTCCTTTGACCTATGTCACCCTTCCATGAATCATGACAGAGGCCATGGGAAACATACTGGGAGAGGTAGAGGTCATGGACATTGGTGGCTGGGATGCAGGCGTAAGAGATAATCATTCAAATCCGGAAAATATTTCTTCAAGTTCAGGCGGAATTTCTTGGATTTCCTGCAGAGCCTCAGTCATCTACCTCCAAAGTTATCTGTTCTGCTAAATTAGCAAAATTTTCTTAATTTAGCCGCAATGACAAGTTTTTCTACAAATCCTCCAAGCATCGCAAATCACAATCGCAAGCTCACCAGGTAGGGTTCATTCACTTATGACCGAAGCGATGCGATATTAATTGGCGATTTTCGTATCGCACATCGCATTTCGCAATTCCTACAGGCCTGGGTCCCTTCACTTATGATTGATGCGATGCGAGATTAATCCAACGGTCGGCAGTGATCAGTGATCCAACGGCCACTGTGATATCGCACGGGAACTTGTGCAACATTTATCTGCCCTCACGGAGTCGATGAGGTTTATAAACCCTTGTTTTATAAAAGTTTGGGTTCGGTACTTAGATTAACGTCCACTCATTTAAAAGCTCGATATCCATTAGATAACAATGGCCATTAGATCCTACGGCTTGCGGGACTTCTACTAACACATGGTTTAATAACAGGGCCAACCCCCGTTGTTGACTGTGTCGTAAGGTGTTGAAAATGAAATCAACGGTTAAGAATGAGTGCGGCACTTCAACCCCGATTAAGGAATCCGTACACTTTCAAACCCCGCAGTTGCTAATACACGGCGAAAAGAACTTAAAAGCGATCACACAGAACTCTAATATTTCAAGCCAAACTGGAAATTCAACGATACACAGAGATACTACGGAGGGATGCAACACCTCTGGGATTGACCAATTTTACACAAAAATACACAGAGTTATATTTTCTGCAACTTAATCATATATGGCCAAAACAAGCCGAATCAGTCAAAATCCTTTTACAATCATTCATAACTTACATAAATATTATTCCATCCTAACTATCAGATCCTTAAAACACTGGATCAAATTAGCCTATTCTTAACAATATCTAATCTGGTCGATATTCTCCTCGAGAATCTCAACTAAATCAAAACTGCATGAATTAATTACAAAACCACTCAATCCCTAAATCCTAGCTCAAATCCTATCTAGAAAGCTTGTAAATTGATAGCTAAAGGATCCCACTCCTTTGCTTGTAACTTTTTTTGTATTTTTGGAATAAGTTCAAAGCATTTTGCCTTCAAGCCTCATGCTCCTGCATCAAACTCCTGAGGACAAAATCCTTCATGGGCTCCTGTCCATGAGCTCTTTTACAGACCTGCCCAACTTTTGTAGCATGGCATCTGTCATCCAACTAGCTTCAGCAATTGGTTGATCCTTCCATTTTACCAAATACTGAAAATACTCATGTCCTCTTGTCTTCTTCAACAATTTTTTGTCCAAAATCCTTTCTGGCTTCAATTCCTTTACTATAAGTAACTGTTTTACCCAATCAATCTCTTGTTCTTCTTGATCCTCTGCTGTGTCATATGCATGTTCCTTTTCATACCTGTATAAGTTAGCAACATTAAAAATTGGAGATATTCCAATATCAGGGGGTAATTCAATTTCATATGCATTTGTAGAAAAAAAATTCAAGACTCTGCATGGTTCGATTTTCTTAAACTTCAATTTATTATACTCCCTTTTTGGAAATCTTTCCTTCCTCAGGTGTGCTAAAACCAAATCTCCAACCTCAAACTTAACTTCTCTTCTCTTCAAATCTGCTCTGCCCTTGTATTTTATGTTGTTGTCTTGTAGTTTTTGTTTTACCTTTTCATGTATTTCTTTAACTTCTATAGCAAAATCTTCTCCTTTCAGCTTTTCCCAAGTCTCTCAATTCAGACACTCCTCTTGGGTGCATTCCATAAATTATCTGGAATGGACTCTACCCTATACTCCTGTTAGGAGAATCATTATATGCATATTCTACCTATGCCAATACTTGATCCCACTATTTCGGATGTTCACCTGCAAGACTTCTCAAAAGATTACCTAAGATTCTATTTACAACTTCAGTCTATCCATTAGTCTGAGGATGATAAGCAGAACTGAAACTCAATTTAGTTCCAAGCTTCTTCCATAATGTCCTCCATAAATGTCCAACAAATCTAGTGTCTCTGTCTGAAACAATGCTCTTAGGTAACCCATGTAATCTTACAATCTCCTTAAAAAACAGATTAGCAATATGAGTAGCATCACTGGTTTTATAACATGGAATAAAATGTGCCATTTTTGAAAATCTGTCAACTACTACATAAATTGAATCATTTCCTCTTTGAGTTTTTGGTAAACCCAAAACAAAGTCCATACTTACCATATCCCAAGGCCTATCTGGAATAGGTAATGGAACATACAAACCTGTGTTTTGACTCCTTCCCTTTGCGTACTGACAGACTTTACAATTTTTCACGTACCTTTCCACTTCAGACCTCATTTTCGGCCAAAAATAAAACTTGTTCAACTGTTCATAAGTCTTGTCTGCACCAAAATGCCCTCCAAGTCCTCCACTATGTTTCTCCTTGATCAAATTCTCCCTCATAGAACAACTTGGTATGCACAATTGATTTCTTTTAAACAACAGTCCCTCTTGCAGGAAATAATCCAGCCACTTGCTTCTGTCTAACAAAATAGGATTTCTACAAGCTTCAAATGCCTCTTTAAAATCTAGATCTTTCTCATATAACTCTTTAAGGAAATCAAAACCCAACACTTGAATTTGACTTTCTTGAACTAAAATGCTTTTTCTACTTAAGGCATTTGCTACTTTGTTTGATTGACCAATTATATGTTTTAATACAAAATTAAAACTTTGTAGGTATTCTACCCATTTTGCATGCTTCTGATTAAGCTTTGGCTATTGTGTAATGTACTGTAATGCATGGTTATCTGAATACAGTATGAACTCCTTGGACATCAAGTAATGTCTCCACTTCTTCAAAGACTGCACCACTGCATAAAACTCCTAGTCATAAGAAGAATGTTTCTTCTTTGTCTTGTTCAGCTTTTCACTAAAATAAGCTATAGGTCTATCCTCCTGACTCAAAACAGCTCCAATGGCTTCTCCACTAGCATCACACTTCACTTGAAAAGGTTTATTAAAATCAGGCAAAATCAAAATAGGTTTCTCAGTAATCTTTCTCTTCAACAGTTGGAAGTTATTTTCTACTTCAGCAATCCATTTAAATGGTTGTATATCCTTCTTTATTGTGTCAATAATTGAAGCATTAATCTTACTAAAATTCCTTATGAATTTCCTGTAAAAACTAGCAAGACCGTGAAAACTTCTTACCTCAAAGACACTTTTTGGTGAAGGCCACTCCATAATAGCCTTGATCTTCTTTGGATCCATCTTTAACCCTCAACAGAAACAACAAAGCCCAAATACACCAACTGCTCCTTCATGAATGAACATTTCTTTAAATTTAATAGTAATTTTTCTTGTTGTAGCCTCTATAAGACCTAATTCAGATGTCTCACGTGTTCCTCCTTAGATCTGTTGTAAACTAATATATTGTCCAGATATACTATTACAAATTTACCACTAAATTCCTTGAGAACTTCATGTATAAGTCTCATAAATGTACTAGGGGCATTCGAAAATCCAAAAGGCCTTACCATCCACTCATATAATCCTTCATTGGTTTTAAAAGCAGTTTTCCACTCATCTCCCTCTCTAATTCTGATTTGATGATAACCACTTTTTAAATCTAACTTTGTAAAATATCTAGCTCCACTCAAACAATCCATCAAATCTTCGATTCTAGGTAAAGGAAATTTGTACCTCATTTTTATCTTATTGATTTCTCTCGAGTCAGTGCACATTCTCCAGCCTCCATCTTTCTTTGGGCTCAACACTGTTGGCACTGTGCAAGGGCTCAAACTCTCTCTAACCAATCCCTTGTCTAACAGTTCCTGAACCTATTTCATGATCTCTTCATTCTTTGTGGGAGTCATCCTATAAGCTACTTTATTAGGTAGATTTGCTTTTGGAATCAAATCTATGTGATGACTAATTTTTCTAATAGGTGGTAACTCATCAGGCAAATCATCTACAATGATATCGCAATAGCAGTCCAGCATCTCTTGAATTTCAATTGGTAAATCAGAAAGTTTTGTGGAAGTAATTATTACCTTAGGTTTGCAAACCAATGCAAAACTTACCTCATCTTCTTCCATCTACTATAAGTACTCCTTTCCACTCAGCAAAAGGGTCTTTCAATCAGGTTTCTTTGATGTATCCTCTTCCTCTGGCGGCAGCAATGTATGATTGACACCATCTTTGTTGAATTTGTATGTGTTCTTCTTTCCATCATGCATAGCTCCTCTGTCATACTGTCATGGTCTACCCAACAATATGTGACACACATCCACAGGCATCACATCGCACAAAATTTTGTCTTTGTATTTTCCCAACTGCAACTCCACTTCACATTGCTCATTCACTACCAATTGATATCCCTTTTGAAGCCATGACACCTTATAAGGTGTTGAATGTTTCTTTGTTTTCAATTTCAACTTCTCCACCACTTCTATGGAGACCAAATTATCTGTACTACCATTATCTATTATCATCTGACAACACTTACCTTGAACCTTGCACACAGTCCTGAACAAGGTTTTCCTTTGTGCTGGTTCAACAATTTCCTTAACTGGTTTTAACAAAATTTTGTTGACTACCAAAGATTCCCCTTTCTCTAGTACATTCTCTTTGTCTATTACCTTTGTTTCTTCCTCTTTAGTTTTTGCAACAATTGTATTCCTCTGATTCATTCCTATATTTTCTGGGCACTCGTAAGCTCTGTGTCCCAGCTTGTTACATCTATAACATCTAACTTCTCTTCCTCTACCTTTGCCTCCTCTTCCTCTGGAAAAACCCCCTCTGCCACTTGCATCACCTCTTGTGGGTGCATGTTGACTTGAGCTGCTACTAGCTCCATCTCTAGGTGTTGTGGATCTTCCTCTACCACCTTGTCTTCCCCTTCCTCGGAAAGTACCTCTATTTCTGGCAGACTGCTTCCTCATAAGTTTTTCTTCAGCCTTCAATACCATCTGATAAGCCTCTTCTACTGTTTTAGGATATAGTATGCTTATCTCATCTTGAATGTCCATTTTAAGACCATTCACATATCTAGAAACCTTCTCATCTATATCTTGGATTTGTCCTACTCTTATACTCACTTTGTAGAATTCCTCTGTGTATTCCTTTACTATCATAGACCTCTGCCTAAGATTCTGCATCTGCCTAAATAATGTTTGTTGATAGTCACTTGGCAAAAACTTACTTTTCAGTTTTGCCACCATCCTGTTCCAATTCTTAATTGGTTGTTTTCCAAGTCTTATTCTTTCTGCCTGCACTCCATCCCACCAAAGTGTTGCATTTCCTTTCAGTTTCGTGACAGCAAACTTCACCTTCTTTCCTTCATCTGTTTCTTCATAATCGAATAATTTCTCCATTTCATTTACCCAGTTTATCAATTCTTTAGAGCTTAAGCTTCCCGTGTAGATTGAGACTTCAAGTCTAGGCTTAGATGTGGATCTCAATACTGACCTAAAGAATTTTATTTCAGGAGTTACATCTGCAGGTTCTTCATCTTCTGCAGCTCCAACTTTAGGTTCACTAACATTTCCACTGCTTCCAATATAGCTTGCATCTGTTGCATAGCTTCCAACACTTCAGCATTTGCAACTGGTTGTCCTCTTCTTCGACCACCACCTCTTCCTCTAACTCTGAAAGCCATGTTGGATTTCTTTTTTTGATCCTTGATATCATGTTCAATGTCAGTAGGCTACTCTGATACCACAAATGGTGCAGGTGTAAGAGACAATCATTCAAATCCGGAAACAATTTCTTCAAGTTCAGGCGGAATTTCTTGGATTTCCTGCGGAGTCTCAATCATCTACCTCCAAAGTTATTTGTTCTGCTAAATTAGCAGAATTTCTTAATTTAGTCGTAATGACAAGTGCTTCTACAAATCCTCCAAGCATCGCACTTCACATTCGCAAGCTCACCGGGCAAGGTTCATTCACTTATGACCAATGCAATGCAATATTAATCGGAAATTTTTGTATCGCACGTCGCATTTCGCAATTCCTCCAGGCCTGGGTCCCTTCACTTATGACCGATGCGATGCGAGATTAATCCAATGGTCAGTATTGATCAGTGATCGAACGGCCACTGTGATATCACACGGGAACCTGTGCGATGTTTATCTGCCCTCATAGAGCCGATGAGGTTTATAAAAGTTCGGGTCTGGTACTTAGATTAACGTTCGCTCATTTAAAGGCCTGATCTCCATCAGATAACAATGGCCATTAGATCATATAGCTCGAGGGACTTCTACTAACACATGGTTTAATAACAGGGCCAACCCCTGCTATTGGCTGTGTCGTAAGGTATTGAAAATGAAATCAACGGTTAAAAATGAGTGCAGCACTTCAACCCTGATTAAGGAATCCATACACTTCCAAACCACGCAGTTGCTAATACACGGCGAAAAGAACTTAAAATCGATCACACAGAACTCTAATATTTCAAGCCAAATTGGAAATTCAATGATACACAGAGATACTACGGAGGGATGCAACACCTCCAAGATTGACCAATTTTACACAAAAATACACAAAGTTATATTTTCTGCAACTTAATCATATATGGCCAAAACAAGCCGAATCAATCAAAATCCTTTTACAATCATTCATAACTTACATAAATACTATTCCATCCTAACTATCAGATCCTTAAAACACTGGATCGAATTAGCCTATTCTTAACAATATCTAATCTGGTCGATATTCTCCTTGAGAATCTCAACTGAATCAAAACTGCATGAATTAATTACAAAACCACTCAATCCCTAAATCCTAGCTCAAATCCTATCTAGAAAGCTTGTAAATTGACAACTAAAGGATCCCACTCCTTTGCTTGTAACTTTTTTTTATTTTTGGAATAAGTTTGAAGCCTTTTGCCTTCAAGCCTCATGCTCCTGCATCAGACATCCCCCCACCACCTTTGATGAAGCCTCCATCGTAGCTCTCTTTGATCATGACATTCCATATCATATTAGGCAGCATGTTCTCACTCTCAAGGAGGAAGAGACTCGTAGAGGTAAGCCAACTCTTTGGACCCTCCGCAACCTCCTTGCTCGCCAGCTCAAGGAGAGGGAGCAGGAGAAATCTAGGGCCATTGGGTGGATAGTTGAACTCTACCTTCCATAGCCATTATTCCACCTCCCTCAAACACCTTTCTAGAGATTTAAAAATTGACTTTCCCCCCAATATTCCATCCCCCTCCTCTCCTATTATCTCGCCATTGCACACCCCTCCTGTTGGGTCGACTTCACCTCCTTTCATCTGTGCTTAGATGGCCCATCCCCCTTCCACACATGCTCCATCCCCTTCGACTGTTGACATTCTCCCCTCTTCTCCTCCTCGTCCCATTCCCTACAAGTGTTACATTCTAGGAGAAATTCCTGCAGACATCATCAATACGTAGGCTCAAGGGAGCACTCAGGTACACGGTGACTCCAACTATAACATCCCCGAGTGAAAAGTTCATGTAATAAAGTTAATAAAGGAAAAATAAGACCAAGGTCATGAGACGTGTATTCTAAGCTAAATGTTGGGAAAAACATCCTAGTGGGTGTTCATTTGGTTTATTATGGCTAAGGAAATTGGCAAAGGCATTAGCAAAGGCAAAGAGGCATTAATTGGCATTTTATTTATGAAAAAAGGGAAAATAGGAGAAAAGGGAGATGAAAGATCACAGAATTGCATGAGTGGAAAAATGAATGGAAAATAGAGGAAATTGAAGAAAATAGAGGCCTCAATAATAAAAAGGCTTATGAGGATCATTTCACGGCTTTTTGTCAGTTTAGCTTTGGAATCGGTTTCAAAGAGAGAAGAGCACCAAGAGGAGAAAACAAGCAAGCAAGAAAAGGAAAGAGAAGGAAGGAAAATAAAGCAAAGGAAATAAATGGACAAGCAAGGAAAAGTTGGATCAAGCAACTCCATCATGAATACTTGTAGGTAACAGGTTGCATGTGTGATTTCCTAGCTAGTTATGTAATCTCTTGACCGGTTTTGGTGGGATTGCGAGAGCATCAGGGTGGAGGCAGTTTAATCTATGGGAATCCCTAATTGTTTTTGTCTTAAGTCTCACATGAATGCTTGGAATATGGCATGGGGGTGATTGGCTAAAAGAAGGATGTGGTTCAGCTCAATCTATGGTTGAGTGGTACATGTAAGTCCTTAACTTGGTTGGCTTTTGCATATGTTAATAAGAGCTCTTTTCCTCTTGTATTTCATGAGTACTTGTACTTGTTATTATGTGGATTTGATGGTTTTTCTATCATGGTTATTATTCTGGTTATATGTTAGTTATAAGAATGGTTTCATAATAGGTTCTAGTTATGGCTCTTGACATGTTTTGATTAGATGATGAATGGTTAATGAATGCATGAGCTAACAAATGTTATTGCAACTATTATGAGAGGGAATTAGACCTTCTTGATGATTCTCAGATAAGTATCAGATCCATATGTTCAAATATGCATTCATGACCTGTAGATTACATGTTCTCAATATGTTTGACGAAATGATTGTCGTGGTTAGGCTTGGTTAGGTTAATTTTTTATCGATTTTTTGTATGAATGGATTTGTCTTGGTGTTATTTATCATTCTAGAAAGCCTCACTAAGTTATGGGTAGTGGTCTGGAGGTTGACTTGGAATCTAGGCTCTGATCTCAAGACCGCATGCTCTTAACTGGGAAATTTGTGTTGCAACCACATGAATGTAAGCTTGTCCATGAGGTTGGAGGATACCAATCACATGGAGGCCTTTTTGTGGGTGTGATTGAGGGCTCAGGGCAGAGAAGGAGGGGTCCAACTCAGGGTTTGACCACCTGGGATGGTTTCTCATCCTTTGACAGTCTTGCAACCCCTATAGGATGTTGTGCAATGTCAGTATGTTGTCAGTAGTTGGCCCCACTTCCTTAATGGGACCTAGGATGTCAGTTCATATCATAGTATCCCTCAACTCATGTTTACCCCAGCAGGTTGATGAAAGTGGGTAAATATGGGAGGGGTGGTTACACCAACACAACCTCCATGCAGCTCTAGTGCAGCCCATCCACTGGCAAACATTAACCTCTCGAACTTTACGACATGACACAAGTTGGTAAATCTTGGCTTGGTTTGATTCACAGGGAATTGGCTCACAGCCGCAATTTTGGTATGGTCCATAGGCACTCGGTACAGAGTCGCTAGGTTCATTATTTTACATTTTGACCACTGTCAACTCTGGTTCATAGGCGGATGTCACAGAGGCAGTAGGCTCATTATTTTGAATTTTGTTCACTGTCAAACTAATTTCAAATGAAAACCATCTCAGGGACTTATGCTCTAGTTTCCCCTTCCAGGGACAAATATTTTTTAGGTTTTCTCTCTGGTTCACATATAGGCAAAGGTTGCTCTCAAGGTTGTAAACTATGTATTTTTTCCATGTTAATATAATTTAGATATGCTTTCTTACAACAACAACAAAAAATTATAGAATGCAACTAATTTTTAGTTGGCATTGGTAAAGATGACCCTTTTTTATTTTGCATGGAGTAGACCTAAATATATACCTTATGCATGTGACAACCATAATTAATGTTGTTTAGAGAATTCCTCATAAGGAGGTTGATCAGTTATAGTGTTTGGAGACACATGCACTAGTATGAAGTAATGATATGGCATGTATTTGTGGAATTTCTTCGCCATTATTATAGCCTCGTAAAATTTCCTTTTGTAAAGAATGTCAAGAGGCACCTCAACTTCGATTCCATCACCAATTAATAAGCATCACGAATGAGAATCCACTATAACAAGATTGTAATATCCTTAAATTGTGAACAAATGCATAATTATTTACAAAAGAATGTAATAGCCTTTGAAGCATATGTACACCATTTTGCATCAAACATTTTGGTTTTGTGGTATAATAGGAAAATGCTTTCATCAATGAACAAGAAAATAGAGCATGGCATCGAAGGATGTCTTAGTCATAATGTGCCAAGGGAAGATGTTGACCACCAATTGGACCAAAGAATACTTTTATGCATTGGGCAACAAATTAATTTATGTTGACATGCAATTTTTGGGTCCAAGTAATATTGGTTAATAAATAATAGAAACAAGAAACAATCCAAGCCAAGATGGTATAAGCCTTAACTACACATAAATCTTAAGCACATAAATCTTGAGGCATAACCATTTCCAATGGAAACATAGAGATTGGAAAGGTTGAAAGAAATAATTAACTTTCATAGCAATAGAACACATCAAATCATTTGTAGGATTTTGAATATCCCCCTCCTCCTCATTTGAACATTTTGCAAAATGAAAAGCAATGACTACATGGACACATTGAGAAATAAACAAAATTCACTTTTAGATACTTTGTAAATTTGACACATTTTAACTCTCATATTAATTAAGTTTTTCCATTTATTTTCGGATGAATACATATTGAGTGTTCCATGCACTCCATACACCATATCTATATAATCCATAAGTATATAAGTATCAGATTCCCCTTCTTCTTATAATGTTTCTATTATTATTCATATACAACCCACTTCATAATATATTTAAAGCACATTATTATATGCTAGTAAAGTAAAATTATTGAGAAAAACAAATATGTTTCCTATCATGATGTATTATGATGTTGGAAGTGTATAACAAATTTTATTACAAACACATTTCTTTTGTCCTTTATCCTTTACCATAAACATTTTTTTATATGCTTATATCATTTGCAATTTCTAATTATTTATATATCTATGTATATAATTGTTTTTTTGGATTATTTTGAAATCTTTAGTCTATAAATTCACTCCCTCTCTTTTCAAAACACATTCTAACACATTCTCCTTTTACAAATTTGAAAGTAACAATGAAACATCATCATCAAAGTAGTGGACAAATTCTCAAATTACTTCTACATTCCTGTCAAAAATACTAATTTATAAAACAATTACATTAATAAAATTTATTTACTATACCTGTACATATAGGAAATTAAACCTTTTCCATTTGGATATCTTCCTATTGTAATTTACAAGTTGAAGTCGGTATAAAACCAAAACAAACTTCTAGATGATGTTGCACATGCACGTGACTTGGGTCAAGAATAAATACTTAGGAAAAGTTTTCTAGGCTTGAGATTATATTAGTGTTTCTATATTTTGAAATAAATAGTTGAACGTTTCCAACTAAATACTTTTCCTCTTCAAAGAAAAAATTCACAAGAAACATATATTTTGCAAATATACAGATACTTCACCAAAATACACTAATTTTTCCCATGAAATTGAAAGATAAGAATCACTATGAGTCAAACTCATTTTGGTGAAATGTAGTGCATCATGAGGGGAAAAACTATCTGGGAGTTGAAATTTTTGCAGTGAAATTTGGGGCTTGGCACAACCAAAGTAATTAATGCATGGTCATGGCCTTGGATTCCCACATAGATGTTGACTTATGAGTAAACAGTAAGGGGACTCACGAGAGGTCTGTTAGAGTGCTAGTCTCTGTCGCTAAGTCTAAATATAGCTAAATAAAAATAAAAATCAATAAAGACATAAAGATTTGACGATAAATTATATTAACTAAACTAAATCATTACATAATAAGGCTAATCAAATAATGTGTGTATCAGAACTGTAAGCTAATAACTCAGAAAATTCCATTAAGGAATTGTATTTGCATTATAAACAAAGAACGATATGTACAAAAATATGGTATATAAATATGTAAATGGACAAATTTCAACCCAACAAAATTAGAGGTAGTGGTAAGACACTACTTAGTCAAAGAAAATATTACAAATGAGGAAATGTTTAAACCATATCTACAAATGGGTATCCACTGTCTACCCATAAAATATTACAAATGCCTATCCATAAAATATTACAAATGAGTCTTTGTTCGTAGAGACTAAGGGCGAACATCTGGGCTACCTATCAATCCCCAAAATGGTCATAGTGTATCTGACATGACAAAAGGAAGAGAATCTGAGGTGAATTAAGAGACTTGCAATAAAAGACTAGAAATAAATTTAATTCGAGTGGTGAGGACCAAATGATACCTGTAAAGTAAAAGGGACATAAATACCTTGTCAAATATCAAAGAAGAATCATTACCCAGTCGTTAAATCATGAACAAATTCAGAGAAAAGGGAAATAGTTACCTTTAGGGCTCGGAGGAGGCGTAGTGGTCATGCTCCATGTGTAACACAATCATTATAAGCAAATTAGAGACATAAAAAATTATCTCTTACGATCTAAAAATGAAGGTTATTAGAAACATAAAAAAACTCAAAAATGAAAAATAAACTTGATTATTTTACCTGGCACAAGGAACCAATTATTCTATATTGGTTGGAATGCTATAGTAAGATCTCGGCAAAGGAACCTTTGGGTAATCTTGAACCAGAAAACTATCTGGGTTAGCGACAAAGAAGAAACAGATCGAATGTACATGTTGGAACGTTGATAATTGAATGAGGGTTTCAAGATTACTAGTGTGGAGGATAACCCTCATCCAGTTGGTACCATTTTTCCCCAAAGCATACATGACCTGCCAAAGAACAAAGGTTAACACAAGAAAAAGATAAAGAAGGAATATAAAACATGGCAACCGATTCAAGTAAGATAAACAAAAATGGTTCAATTTGGATACGTGAGATGGAAAGGAAAGTGGTTGACCTTGCCATACTAAACTCTTGAGTTGAATAAACAAGTAAATGGAAGTGTCAAGAGATTTTAATCCTTAAATCCACTCCTGGTGTGGAAACTTAACACCAGGTGTCAAAAAGAATAACATGCAAGAAAAGAAACATGAAAGGATCAACATGACGAGAATTTCTATACAGAACAAAAAAAAAAGTGAATTGACAAATTTAACCACAAGAATATGAAACTATCAATGTCTCTGTTAGTCAGCTTCCAAGTTGCCCCTATATCATACCAATTAGATGAAATAACCAACAAAAAGATTAGAGAACCTTTGAGGTATGATGTTAACGGAGCAAAGGGATGAAATCCAACACCCTCTCCAGTTGCAGAACATAGCACAGAACATAGGCTAACAAAGTCGAAAGAATAAAATGAAGGGGCCACGAGGGTAGTCTACCCTAATCCAATGAAACCCTAATCAACCAAGCCATTAGATCATTATGGATGATCACAATTGTTCAACAATACATCACATGATACCCATGTGACAGGAGTGAGGTGTAATCATGTAAGTAGGACCACATAGACTAGGTATGGGGACCTCCATATGTTAGCTCATATACCAATATCCCAAGGGTTTATTACATCACAGAAAGCAATTTCATTATAATTATAATAGGGTTAAGTAAAAGTTATAATTATAATAAAATTTATAAACAAAAATATACGAAAATGAAAATGTTGTTTAACTGTTTCTCAAATACATCCTCTTATCTATATGAAATTTAAATAATTTTTTTAAACAAATAAATTAATTATTAAATAATAATTAAAGATTATATAAAAAACTAAGTGTTTCGATCAATCAATTCGACAATGACGAAAAAGTATTAGAAATCAAAAAGTATTAGAAATCACAAATGACATCATGGGAAATTCGACAATGACGAAAAAGTATTAGAAATCACAAATAACATTATGGGAAATGAACACACATGACACTCCAAAAAGTACTTGTAACTTTAGTACCTACAACCTCATCGTATTGATTTTGTCCACAGATTTATTCGACTTGAACAATGATGGTGCATACTAATGAAAATGGCATGTGCGGTGTCCGGTGAGAAGGCCATACGGATTATCTGACTCGTAGGTTTGTACGCACAATATACCTAAATGTTTTCATTCCCAACACAATTTGAAATTGAGATGGGGGAGCAGAAGTTACAGAGCGTAGATCGGATCATGTCATGTATGAAGAAATTGAGGGTAGCAATTTATTGTAGGTTGCAATGTTGCTTTCTTGTTTTGTTTGAAAGAGGTATGTTACCGATTTATATTTATGTATGGATGTCAATCAATCAAATTGCATTTCACGCATCACAACAACCTATTCGAGTATATTATCCGGGTACATACTTGGTATTGATTCGCATTTTCGCATGGTTTTCTCGACATATATTTATGTGTTGATGTGTTGTGTTATTGTTAAAATTCATTTGACGGTACACTACATTAACTAAACCAAATAATTACACAATAAAGGTCACACCTAATCAAATGCATGAAAAATAAAACTATAATATTTTAAAAATAAATTGATTTTTTTTTTTAATTGAGAGAAATTTTTGGATGAAACTGTGTGGAGGATGTTTAATCCCATCCACACAATTTCATCTAAAAAATTCTCTCAATATGAATCACTGTGGAAATATACACTCTCTCATTCTTTTGCTAATGTTAAGTTTATACATTGGAATCTAATTTCTAGTCAAACATAAAAATAATTGATTGTCAAAAAGATGATCGATTGCCATAGAGATTTACGAGAGATTTTTCGCCAAAAATCACATGAGAAACCATTTGTCAAGTAGCTCACCATTCATAAACCAGGGATTCAATGTTCTCCTCAAATAAGCCCAAATTCTGCTAATAACATTACGGTGAGAAGAAAAAACAACAGGGGCAGTAGACATTTTAGGGGAAGGGGTGATGGAGCAGCCAGAGGAGTTCGTAATCTATCTCTTATTGATGTACCTATCACTGATATGACTGAAGACAGGCCTCTTAGAGCAAGCATGGCCGGAAAGATTCCTCAATGAATTTTATCATTTCCATGAATATAAGAGGTCTGGGGGCAGACCAAAAATTTCTGGCTTTAAAGAATCTCTTCCTTTCTGCAAGCCCCAAAATCATATTAATTCAAGAGACCATGCATGCCTCTTCTGTAGCAATTTCCTATTTCAGGAAGATGTTCCCTGCCTGGCACATAACCGCTTTGGAAGCTAATGGCCTTTCTGGGGGCTTAGCGGTTTTATGGGATCCTTATTGGATCAAAGCGAAAGCATATAGTTGTCTGGCAGGCATCCTCATCTCAGCGCAAATTAGGGGGCATAAATGTCCTATCAACATTCTGAATATATATGCGCCCTATAAGAACAGATTGTCTTTCTGGGAGAAACTTTTCGCTTCAGAAATTCTTGACATTGAATTTTTGCTGATTGCAGGAGACCTTAATGTCACGTTAAATTTGAATGAAATCTGGGGCATCAGCAAGAAAAAGGATCCCCTTGCTGACAGAATCAAAAATGAGTTTCTAAGGAGGAATCTGGTTGATATTCTCCCTCCCAAAATGCATCCTACGTGGGAAAATGGAAGAGTCGAAAAAGCTTATATAGCCAAGAGACTCGATAGATTTATTCTACATGATAGTCTAATTGAAAAGATGGGCATGCCTTTCTCAACAATTGAGAATGTATTCATATCAGATCATAGACCGATTCTGTTAGGCTGGAGAGAGAAGGGTTTTAGAAAAGGCTACTCATTCAAATTCAACAGATCATGTTTGGAAGATCCACAGTTTAATGATATTATAACAAAATCCTGGAAGGCGATGTCGTCACCTGAAACTTTTCCTCCCTTAATGACCTTCAGGGACAAAATGGAATCCATTCGAATGTTGGTTAAGGATTGGCAATACAAGAAAAGGCAAATGAACGGAAAATCTCTCCGGGAAATTCAAAGGGAATTAGACAACTCAGCGGAATCTATGGCTACTCATCTTCTACCCTTCAAAATGAGATGCCGGATAAAGGAGCTCCAAAAGAAAAAATATAAAATCTTAGAACAGGAGGAAACTTTTTGGAGATTGAAGAGCAGGGCGATTTGGCTCAAGGAAGGGGACAAGAATACAAAGTTTTTTCATAAATATGCGAGCTCCAGACGTGAAAAAAATTCTATTTGGAAAATAAGTGATGGAAAAGGAGGTTTCCTATACTCGCAGAAGGACATTTCAAGCGAGGCCGTGAGATACTTTGAAAATCAGTACAAAAGATCTGAAGTTTGCAGGTTTCAGGATATTTTATGGGGCATAGATTTGTTCCCTCAGATGTTTGATGAGGAATTAAATGATCAAATTTTCCAGCCAGTAACAGAGGGGGAACTTTTAGGAACAATGAAAGCTTTTAAAAGGGATAAATGCCCAGGGCCAGACGGCTGGATGATAGATTTCTTCATTCACTTTTTTGATCTTATCAAATCTGACCTATTAAGGATGGTGGAAGGATCTCGGATGTCAGGCAGTATCAATCAGAAAACTTCCTCCACCCATATTGCACTTATTCCAAAGAAGGGAGAAGCAGAATCATTCCAGGACTTTAGACCGATATCACTTTGTAACATCTCATTCAAAATTATCTCGAAAATTATTGCAGAGAGAATCAAAGAAACTCTTTCAAGATTCTTAACAAAGGAGCAACATGCTTTTTTAAAGGGAAGAAACATACTGGACGCAGTTGCAAACACACAAGAAGGTCTGTTTGCCATACATTCTAAAAAAAGTGATGTTGTCATTTTCAAGATCGATCTCAGCAAGGCATACGATTGCCTTGACTGGGGTTTCATCAGGTGCTTACTTGCAAAGATTGGATTAAGAGCCAACATGATTAACTGGATAATGGCTTGTGTTGAGAAGGTGAACTATGCGATCATCATAAACGGGATTCCATCTTCTTATTTCCTTGCGGCCAGAGGGCTTCGACAAGGCTATCCCCTATCGCCCCTTTTATTCATCTTAGCTATGAATTCGCTCAGCCTCCATATCAACAAGGCTGTCAAGGAAAACAGGTGTCGTCCACTGAAAATCTGCAGGAATAATTCAATCTCACATAACTTATTCGTGGATGATATTATATTGTTCGGAATGTTGTGCAGACTCACCTGGCTATGTTATTATGAAATCCTTAAAAATTTTCAAAAGGCTACAGGAATGCAAATAAACAGTTCGAAGTCAATAATTTACCACAATGATATCAACCAGGAAGCAGTTGACTGGCTATCCGCTCTTTTTGGAGTTGAGGCGCATTCCATTAGACATGGAATTAAATATTTGGGATTCCAGATAAAAGCAAATGGATATTCAAAGATGGATTGGCAATGGATTCTAGATAGATACTACAAGAAGATCTCAATATGGGAATACAGATGCCTCTCTCTGGCGGGAAGAGTGACCTTGGCACAAGCAGTGTTAAATCAACTTGCAGTATACTGGGCTCATTTATATTTTCTTCCTGCGAGCATTATTCAAAAAATGAATAAGCTTACTGCGAATTTTATATGGGGTGGCCAATCGGGAAAAAGGAAATATCATCTCTCTAAATTATCTGATATCTCTTTGCCGAAGAGCATGGGAGGATGGGGTCTGCTGGATTTACGGACTTTCGGAAAGGCACTGTTATGCAAGTCTTTGTGGAGAGGGATTTATGGAGAGGGACCATGGAGTATCACAATACAGAAGAAATATCTGGGCAGGAAGGATATATCTCTCTGGTACAGGGAAGGAAGGATCGGCTCCTCTTATGGGTCTTCAATATGGTTAAGCCTTCGTAAGGTAGAAAATTATTTTTTAAGGAATTTAATTTGGCGTTTCCAAACCGGCAAAAAAATCCTTATTGGAAAAGACCAGTTCCTGAGTGGTGCCGAGGAGATCAATGTGCCTGAATCATTATTAAGTTTCTTTCATAGAAAAGGCTTTTTCTATTGGGACAGTTTGATTTCTGGTTGGCAGGGAGCGATCCCTCTTTGGAAAGAAGCAGAATACTTGGAGATGCCGGCTGCTATCGCTCATCAATGGGAACATATCAGGACGTGCCTCAGGAATTGCGGTATTTTCCGCTCTGCGGATTCTGACTGTCTAATCTGGAAAAATTCAAAAGTGATGAATCTAGTCCGTGTAAAAGATATTTATCAGAATTTAATTGGGCAAAAGGAGGCCCCTCATAATCCTATTTTCCCTCGTATATTTTGGAAATCTGGATGCCCTTCCAAAATGATTTACTTCTCATGGTTAACTTTCCATAATAAAAATCTATCTTGGGAAAATTTGAAAAAGAGGGGATGGCAAGGTCCGGGTTTATGCCCAATATGCAGGTCAGCTGAGGAAAACAACTGTCACCTATTTTTAAATTGCCAAAGATCTCAGCAATTATGGCAATCTGTGGAGATGTATTATGGAATCCAGCATATTTCACACGCTTCAATTTCTGAAGCGTTTCTCTGGTGGAGTGAGCAACAGGTTTCATGGAGGCCATTAATCATTATCACTCTTTGGTGCATTTGGAAGTGGCGTAACAATTCTATTTTCAATGACAGTAAATCTCCTTTCTTGGATATTTTTTCCAATATTGTTTCCCTCTATGACGCTCTTCCGCAAAAGCCTCTCATGAAAAAAAAGGAGGACTGTAAAGGCCATTCACAGGTGCACACTTTTTTGCCAAGGGCGTATTTCGATGGAGCTGAACAGAAAGGTATCTGTGGCTGTGGGGTTCACATTATAGTAAATGAAAATAATCAATATTTCATCCATTGGAATGGGGGGATGGGCTCCAATAGCAAAGCTGAGGCGATGGCTCTTGCCGGACTGCTATATTTTTGTATCTTTCTAAACATTCAGGCAGTCTCAATTTTTGGAGACTCAAAAGTTATGGTGGATTATGCCTCTAGGAAAAATAATATTCTCATGCCTCATCTCGTTGGATGGATGGATAGGATCAGGTTTTTCTGGGGTAAAATGGAAGGAGGTTCAATTCAGCATATTAACAGGGATCAAAACCAGCAGGCAGACTTTTTTCAAAGGAGGGTCTTCAATCGGCTCCAGGTTTTTGGTTTATGCAGGTATCTTCTGAAGGGAAAAGTTTCTCCATCCAGGAATTTTCTCTTCCTGATTTCTAATTTTAGTAAAGCAGTCTCTCAGGTTTGCACTAGTTTATTTCTCTTCTGCTTTACATTCCCTCCATTTTTTGTTAAAACGATGATGCATCATGAGATTTTTCTATGTATCGTGTTTTCTTGCTCCACATTCTGCCTCTCCTATGCCTCTTCTATGAACAATGTAATCATGAAGCTAGTTGACAGTCTATGATCTGTTGTTTTTCCAGGCAAATGTCTTGCCTTTTTTTGGATTATGCTCCATGCTTTTCAGCTTGTCAAATGATCCAGACCTATTAGGGTCATTTTCAAAATTACAAGCAATGTACTTATCTGCCTCTTTATATATCTTATATAAAACGATCAAGCTTTTTTCGTTTCTTAAAAAAAAAAAGAAAAAAAAAAAGAGAAAAAAGAAAAAGAAAAGAAAAGATAAATCAAATTAAGTAAGTTACTAAGTTCATATATAAAGATTATAAATTAAATATTTTTATTTTTTAAATTAATTTATAAATTTTTTTTGTAAAATATATTATTTTTATTTTTTAAATTAATTTATAATTTTTTTATAAAATATATTATTTTATTTTCTAAATATTTTTTTTTTTAATTTATAAAATTTATATTGTCATATTGATCACCCAAAACATTGCATAACTATCTCATCAAACTCAGATTATGTAGTTCTTTCTGCAATTCTATATCTTGGAATCAGTGCCAAATTTTCACGAACACCAAAAAGATAATAAAATAGTAATTGAATTACACTTGATGTACATATCGTAAATTGTGATGTGTGAACATGGGAAAGAAACTAAAAATAAATAAATCATGCTATTAATTTTTATTGTGGATATCATGTACGTGCTTGATGTGGTAATGGGGCACATCCAGTTTAGTACGAATCACAAACTTCATCCATAAAGGAATTAATCATTACATAATAAGAGTTGAACAAATTAAATTTTATATAAACAAATGGAAAGGCTATTAAAAAATAATAAAATTGAATATCCAATTTTAAACTATGGAAAATATGTAATTTTTTTTGGTCAAATACAAACTAATAGCGATCAAACAAACTAAACCAGTTGTGATATATACTACCTGTGGCATGTATAATAAATGGATTGCTAAAAATAATACATCTCTTTTGAAGTTTTTGGTTCTCTATAGTGCATGGATGCTACTAAGGCCATTATTTGACAAATGGGCAATGCCATTGAAACTTCAACATATTGAAATTGTGTTAATACTGGTTTATAATTTTAATACATGAAAAGTATTCGCGGAGATAAAAAGTCACGACAAAGAAGGTGGGTATTATTACACACCATTCCTAATAAAACTTTATTTTTAGTCTTTGCAGAGATTGGTTGGAATAAATATGCCTGACATCATTCTCCTACATGAAATGTTAGGGAAAGGGAAAGTATGAAGATATCTTTTTTCCTTCAGAGTCTTTTGAAATGTTGGCCCTTTGTGGCAATGGATGCTTCTGGTCGTTAGGGGGTTTAATTGTGGGTGGGAACCCTAAGATGGTATTTTTTTCTAACTTCTAGTGTATGGAGTTTTTCATGGATATTCAAATTTTTTATAAATTCTTTGTAGATTCAAAACTGCTAGTGTAATTTACTAAAACAAAAGACTTGAATCTACTCTACTTATCAACGAAAAGCAATTTAATCGATCGAAAAATCACAACATAAAGATGAGACAAGATTCAATCACATGTGCTAAGAGATTTATCTAAGGGAAAGAAACTTCTTAAAACCTCTTCCTATTTGTATTGCATTAGTCAGAAAATAGAGAAGAAATATAATGCTTGCTCAAGCCTGAGCAACCTCTGCTCAAGTATAATTTATCTCACCGATTCATAAGCTAACTATGGTCAATACTTAACCAAATTCATGACTGCCTAAGTCCCTATTTCCTTTCATTTTTCAATAAGGAATTAACCCCTATTAATTAGGGAAATTCCCATCTAGAACTACGTAATCCTTGTAGGCCCTTATCTTACTGCATGCAACATCTGTACAATTTGGAATTGTCTACAACTGATAGTACACTGCCCTTGAACTCCAATCTCAACTTGGTATCTCGAGTTGTCTGCATGCATCAATTATTCTAGGTTGATTGATGAGTTAACTGGTTGATCACTGAGATACACACCACACTATTGGACCCTCCACTAGTTCTCTATCAGTTAGAACTAATTAACTCACAATAACTCAAATTGACTGAAAGAGATCGCTAGAAATTAGAAATCAATCATAATTAAACATAACCCAAGTGTCTCCAACTCGAATTAACTGATTTAACTAAGTGATAAGTGCCATATCACCTCAGTTAAATTCCTTCAAATATTTTACTGAAATTGGAATTGGAATTTCTCCTAATTTAATTAAGGCAAAATTAAATTAGGAATTTCTTGTTGCATTTTCAACACTCCCTCTCAGCAAGAAAGGGATTCACATCTATCCCAATCTAGCACCTTTGGAATGTATTGCATGCAACACTTCTCTCTGTTGTTGTTGCTATTGCAACATCTACAACTAAGAAGCATACATAAAAAATAAAAATAAAATAATCATCGAATCAATCTGCAACTGTCCACTGGGAAAATTGTGTTGTTGCTGACTCTACTATTGAGCCTCCTACTTTGTTGTCAACACTATTATGCACTCCTCAGTATCTGACTAACATTGATCCTCCTGCTACTAAATACTATGGGCCCCTTTAACAATGGTGATCATCCATGAGGAGAACACCTCAATGGACCCTACCCAAATTTCTGCACTCTTGGGACTAAGGATCTACATCACCCCACCTCACACCTGGAGGTATGGTTAAATGCATGGAAAAAATCGATCTACTCATATTGTTGTTGCTATTTCTTTGTTGCTGCTTCTGCACTACTTCAACTACTACAATAATGAGTTTGATCTCCTCATGTCCTGAAGTACAGCTTCCATTGGGATGCTCCCTCTGAAGCTAGACTCCATTGACTCTCAATCTCCTTGTGGGTAATATCTTCACTCCTCAATCTGCGAATATCAATGATCACAACTCCTTTTTGAGTCACTGAAAATTTACTCATTGATCGACCCACTAGAATTATTCTATCTCCATTCAGAAGTCTACACATAGGGTCTTTTGGATTTGCCTCGAACTAGGGCTCCAACAACTATGCCTCCTAACATCTCATTAGTTCTTTAATGGTAATTTTACATGAGGAATTCAAGGACTAGTTCTAATGTGAATCTTTCTCTAATACCATGTAGAAATTCTGCAAATCTAGCTTTGATACCATGTAAAAATTCCTTCTAGATTCAAAGCTGCTAATGTAATTTACTAAAACAAAAGACTTGAATCTACTCTACTCATCAGTAGAAATCAATTTAATTAATCGAGAAATCAAAACATAAACATGAGACAAGATTCAATCACATATTCTCAAAGATTTATCTAGGGGAAAGAAACTGATCAAACCCCCTTCCTATTTGTATTGCATTAGTCAGAAAATAGAGAAGAAATATAATGTTTTCTCAAGCCTAAGCAACCTTTGCACAAGTATAATATATCTCACTGCTTCACAAGCTAGATCTGGTCAATACTTGACCAAATTCCTGCATGCCCAAGTCTTTATTTCCTTGTGTTGTTTAATAAGGAATTAGCCCCTGTGAATTAGGGAAATTACACATCCATAATTGCGCAATCCTTGTAGGCCCTTCTTTGACTGCATGCACCACCTATACAGTTTGAAAATTTCTAAACTGGTAGTACACTACCCTTGAACTCCAATCTCAACTGGGTAACTTTAGTTATATGCATGCATCAATTATTCTAGGCTGATTGATGAATTAACGGGTTGATCACTGAGGTACACACCACATTGTTGGACCCTCCACTAGTTCTCTGTCAGTTAGAACAAGTTAAACTCACAATAACTCAAATGAACTGAAATAGATTGCTAGAAATTAACAATCAATCATAACTAAACATAAGTCAAGTGTCTCCAACTCAAATTAATTGATTTAACTAAGTGGTAAGTGCTATATCACCTCAGTTAAATTCCTTCAAGTATTTCATTGAAATTGGAATTCGAATTTCTCCTAATTTAATTAAGGCAAAATTAAATTAGGAATTTCTTGCTGCATTTTCAACAAATATCTCCTGTGGTGTTGTGTCATTCTATTACCCTCATAAACGTTTATGGTCCCTCTCAAAATAGAACATATTTTTGGAATGAGTTTTTTTAGAAAATACTTCTTTGGCATGGAAAATGTAATTATAGGAGGTGATTTAAATTTTTATTTGGACCCTTCTGAATCCTATGGTCCTCATGTGAAACGAGGTTATCATTGTGCATACTTTAAGAATAAACTCATTCGGAACTCATTAGTGGATGCGAATCCATATAAGTTACTTCCTACCTCGAGAAATAAGAGGTTGGGGGGGTAACCGGATTGTTAAGAGAATTGATAGGTTTTTAATTGTTGAAACCCTCTTGGACTCTCTTCCTATGGTTAGACAGTGGATCAATGAGGGAGGAATTTTGTACCATTATCCCATTTTTCTAGAAGTTAAAGTTACCTCTTATAAGCTTTAAATTTAATTCGGAATGGTTGAAGATGAGGAGTTTATCTCCTTAGTAGAATTTGTTTGGTCCCTTATGTCCACTCTCTAAAGGTTTTTGTTGCCTTTCATTTTGAAGATAATCTAAATATATTTAAATCAAAAACTATGGATTGGGTTAAAAGGAAGAAATGGAAGAAATGGAAGGAGACTCTATATCTGGAGGCTATTGAAAAGGAACTTGAATCTATTTCTTCTTCATCTAGTGAAGGCTTCTCCCTTGAAGAATCTATTGTATTTTGTAGATCTTTTGAATCTAGAAGGATTAATATTTTAAAATCTATAGAGGAGGAATGGTGACTTAAGAGTAGGGCTATTTGGCTAAAAAGCATGGTACAAAATACTCATCATTTAATCATTTCACAAACTTGGGTAGGATATGTTTTGAAATCACTAGAGAGCCCCTTCAGAATCATCCACTGTTGAAGTTATTCATTTGGCAATTCTTTTTCTGAGGATGATTGATGATGAGGAATGTAAGTCTCTATTGGATGATATTTCTAAAGAGGAACTAAAACGGGTGTTACATAATTTCCAAAGGGATAAAAGTCGAGGGCTGGACAAATTGGGTGTTCATTTCTTCCTTGATATTTTTGATATTTTTAGGTTGGGATTTGATTGTTGTTGTTTAAGAGTCTAGAGGGGATTGTTGTAGCTATCCCATCTTTAATTCAACTTTTTTAACTCACATCCCAAAATCAAATCATCCTATTAGTTTTTCGGACTTCTAACAAAATTTAACTTTGTAATGTTATTTACAAGGTTATTGCAAAAGTGATAGCTTCCAAGCTCAAGCCTATACTTTCAAAATACATTTCATCTAAAAGAAATTATTTTCTTGATGGAAGGAAAATCCATGAGGTTGTTGGTGTGGCTCAGAAAACATTACATAGTATAAAATCCCAAAAGTTCAAAGGTTTTTCCATTAAAATTGATTCATCTAAATCCTATGATTGGGTAAATTTGATCCATATTTGGCTCCTTCTCACCCATTTTGGTTTCTACACTTGATTTATAAGTTGGGTTATGCCATGTATCCAATGAGTGTCCTTTGTTGTTTTAATAAATGGGCATGCTCCTTATTTTTTTAATGCTCAAAGAGGAATTCGTCATGATTGTCCTCTCTCCCAATTACTCTTCCTTCTAGTAGTGGAGGGTTTAAGCAAACTTCAAATAGATGCAGGGAATCGACAGGCATTCAAAGGCATTAAGGTTGCTCTAAATTTGTCAGTTACTCATATGTTATTTGTTGATGACATATTGATTATATGTTGTGGAGATGTATGTGACACTTTGACTTTGGTGGATTTACTCACTTTGATTTAACATGCTACAAGCATGTTAACTAATACTCAAAAGTCCAATATATCCCATTACAATCTTTCTTTAGAGGAATTGTGTCATTTGTATGTGTCTCTCCCATATCTTTTTAATGCCCTTGGATCATGGCTTTAAATATATGTGTTTTCTTTTGAAGCCAAATTGTTACAAGAATGATGACTAGACCTATCTGATAGCTAAGGTTGATAAATTTCTGAATATTTGGTTCCAAAGGTGTAGGTCTATTGGTTCTTATAAAATCTATGTTGGAAGTTGTTTCAGTGTATTGGGCTCCCTTAGACTCGATTCCCATAAATATTTTGGAAAATATTTGTAAGTTATGTTCCTCCTTTCTTTTGTTTGGAAAAAAGGAAAATGGTGTTTTTTCTGTGGGTAAATTGGGATTATATTGCTAAACCTAAAGCTTTGTGTTGTTGGGGCTTAAAGAATTTACAATTATTTTCATAGTGTTAAAATTGGAAACAAGGGCTAAATTCTACTTTGGACGGCTCAATTGATGGAGATAATCATTCCATTAAACTCCTCTTTTCGAGAAGGCCAAAATCGATATAAATATCATCTCATTTAGACAAAAGAAGTGTGATTTAAAATTTTTGTTTTCACGCAAACAATAATCAAAGTCGGCCTCTCCTATATGTTGGCTCATCATGCCCATCAGACACGTCCCTTCAACCCCAATGAATTGTATATATTAGAGTGTCATCAACCTCATACGACACATGTCCAAGATTTCCTTTCATGTATGAGGTAGTTGAAGTCTAGAAGTAAGATGGAGGGCTATTTTGTTTTGGGTTATCCTTCTCTAACCAGGTCAGGTTTCTTTGGTAGGAGGCTGAAGCTTTTAGGAGTATTCTAGGTTGTAATAAAGTATGTTTTTGGCAGTTTTTAACCTCCATTGCAAACCGAGATCCAATAGAAGGACTATCACAGGTCTACGAATTAAATTGAAGAAGTTTCAGGCTATTTGATATAGGGTTTTTATTGTGCTGATGGGCCGCACTTCAGGTGCTTATTTCAGGAAGGTCACAGGCCTCAAGAAGATTGTTCCTAGGTCAATACTCTGCTCAGATTAAGTCGCAAACCACTAGACATTTTTGTGACGATTTTAAGGACTGAATGCAGCCCAAATTTACACTAAAGACAGCTATAGGTATGCTAGGGTAAGCCACACTTGAAAGGAGATGATTTGGAGTAGTTGAACGTATTCATTCCTTAAGAAGCCTTATTTTGACCATGAGTGTCTTTTGTTGTCAAATGGAAGGAATTGCTTCCTTCTTGTTTGAGGTTGGATGTTCTTATTGGCTAGTCATTATGACTTTAAGATATTGTACTCTCTCTTTAAGATATTGTACTCTCTCTCTGCTGAATATTCAATGTTTATAATAAAAATATTTGATCAAGAATTTTCCCCATCTTGGGGTTTTTCTGCTTGAGCCAATTCATGTGTTCTCTTGTCTTGACTTGTCTTCTGCAACTATGCAGTTATGCAGTTATGTTGAATGTTCTTTTATCAATTACTATCATATGATTAATGTGATTGCTAATTGTTTAATGAAATAAATTATGAGCTAATGAAATAATTCCCTAAAGAAAAGAACATGTATTCAAAATTAACATGGTATTAGAAGCCAAAGAGGACAAGCTCAAGCAAGAAAAAGAAAAAAGGCAATCACAAAATATTTGTGGACAATTCTTAGTGATGATCCAAGGTGTGTTTAGTATTCATAAGGTATGTTTGACATCAAAATATTATTTTACAGACCTAACCAATCAAGCCTTAGGTTGTACTATCATCTATTTCTGAGTAGTATCTGAGATTTCATTCAAGAGCATTATGGAAGGAGTCCTTGTGCTAAATCTAAAACTAATCCTAAACTGCTTTGTGGAGTGTTCTAAGGAAATTGCAAGCATATTTCACTCACAGTTTCAATTGCTCTTGGACTGTCTCTATATTTTAAAGAATATGATGCCTTATATCTCTATTGATATCTCTAGAAGAACTTGCAACCAACTTCTGAAGTTGCATCAACTCTGAGTGATGTATTTTTGGAATTCTACTAATATGGAGAAGTTGAATGTTGGTCATTCAAGCACAGCAAGAGATGTGTTCAATTCATAATTTCCTTCAGGCTACAACAGTGCTTTGAAGATGCATCTCTGAAATCTTCCTTTCAGTATTAATGCTTTCCTAATTTCGAATGTTGATCTTCAACAATAAGAGTTTTTTAAGACATTTTTTTCAGTACGAAAAAAAGCATGATTTATATTAATATAAGAGATATTTACATAATAGTGGTACTATAAAGAGCAATATCATGTTCTATAGCTGGAGAATTTTGCTATAAGATAAGAAATGATCAGGGCCATCATAAAAGCATAGAAAACTCAATTCTCTGGATCATGATTAGGATCAGAAAGATAGACAGATAGTGAGGAGCCAAAAACACAAATATATACCGGACCCATCACCCATAAGAGTCAGGGGATAGACAACATACCTATATGTGAAAGTAGAAGGTGATTGATTATAAGGGAAGCAGAAACCAGTAGAAAAAATCTTCTATCAGATATATAGAGTCTTGTATTTGTACCTCCATTTTCCATATACCAGGATCTATTGCAAGGCCCTTCTTTGATAAGTTGTCTGCCACAGAATTCAGAGACCTGTCCACATGGCTGATTGTAAAAGACGGATTACTGTTCCATAACATTTTTATCCTATTAATCCATCCTGAAAGTATGGGATTCTTGTTTATTAGCTTCCCTGAAGCCAAACCTATTATATTTTTAGAATCCCCATATATCTGCAGCAATTGGATATTCAGGAAGGAGGAAAACTGTAAAAGGCCCACTAAAGCCATTGCCTCGGCCTTATTGTTTGTTCCACAACCACCATGCCAATATATGGAGTAATGTAGATCTTCGGACATCGATATAAAAACACCACATGCACACATGCCTCTTTGTGCAGCTCCATCAAAAAATGCCCTTGGATAACCCATCGACCGCATTGTATGGATGCCTGGAATGTGAGATTTGCCTGAAGACAATTTTTTAGGAATAGAAAGATACATCGAAGTGATCTGTTCTAACGGAGGCAAATTTGTATCTTTCCCCTCACGGAATATGGCATTGTTCCTTTTCTTCCAAACTGTCCAGAAGAGCAATAGAGGAATTGATCTATGAGAGACTTTCTGCGAGCTCCACCAGCTTATTGCCACTTGGACATCTGAGTGATCCACTAGACGAAAACCAAAGAAAACTGCAAGATCCTTCCACAACTTATAAGTATATCTGATCCAGGTGGATGTTGGTGGCCACCCACCTATCCCATTTGGACCCCCACAACTGTCTCTTTTAGTCTTTTCAGTTTCCTAAATTGTAGCACAGTTTACTATTTTTAGCAGTTTTTCGGGTCCTGAACTTCCGGAGCCGTTTTGAGGCCCTAAACGACGTTTTTTTGGGAATCTGGGGCAACAAGGGTCCATGGATTGATGTTGCCTCCCAAAGTGGTAGTACTCGGATAGATCTTTCTAACGAGCTATTGTACGCGTCAAACGGAGATCGTATGCTAAAGTTATGACCCCGGGAAATTGATGTACCAATTTATCCAAACGGGGCTCACAATTTGGCGTTTCATCTTCTAGGGTTAGGTTTCGGGATGTGAAGGGTTTTCCATTGTTTCTCAACAATAAATAGGCCTTCGAGCCTCATTGTAACATAGTTCAGAACAGTTCAGAGGCATGTAGCCGCCACATCTCTTCTCAGAGATAAGCTACCATCGCCCTAGCTAGTTTCTTTCCATTTCTGTTTGTAAGCATATTTCAGTATTTTACTGTAATGAAATGAAGTATTATTTCCGCTGCATCTTTGTGTTTATGGTTATCTCTGTATTTTATTGCGTTCCTGTTTAAATCCGGATCAGTGGTATCAGAGCGGTTTGCTTTTTCTTTGTTTTTCTTTGCATGTCCCCAATGAGGTCGGGATATAAGGAGTTAGGGCTTGAACTGGTCGAACCTTTGCAAGACCAGCCTCGCAAATCCCGACGGCCTCCCATGGCGGATGAGAAGAAAGACAAGGGAGCAGGAGATCCTATCAAAATCTTGCTCGAAGAAGCGCTCGAGCGACAAAGGAACGCGATGATGGATAGCTTTGCACAGATTCTTCAGCAGCTACCCAGAGGCGACGCATCGGCATCCAACAGCGACTCTGGAAATGCCACACCCTTCAAGGTACAAGTTAATTTTGAAATCGCCATCTTCGAGGGTCAAATAGACGCAGATGTTGTAGATAAATGGTTAAATCTGCTAGATGGGTATTTTTTTGTTCATGAATTTTCAAGTCGGGAAAAGATTGTTTTCGCTCTTCTCAAAGCAGCCCCCCACGTCAAGGACTGGTGGGAAACCTACTGCGAGCAGAAGGATGAAAGTACAGGCTCACTATTTTCAGCCGCACCCACTTGGAATGACTTCCGGGATGCCATCAAGGAGCAATACTACCCTGTCGAAAGCTATGAGGACAAATACATCAAATGAACCACACTGCGGCAGGGACGAGACCAAGGTGTGCCGGAGTTCACAAAAAATTTTCATACCCTTCACACACAGTTGGGTATCAAATATTCTGAGCTGCATCTAGTACTCAAATACCGCGGCTGCCTACACAGATACATCCAGGAAGAGATGGGGTTCTTGAACATCTCCTCACTCGGCACAGCATACCGATACGCTGTCAAAATCGAGCAAAAGTTCAAACAGAAGAAGCGAGACTTTGGATCTGCAAATCCAAAGCCCAAAGGACAAAGCCCAGGCGGGGTGACCCAAGACAACCTGTCGAAGCCGCAAGAAAAGAACAACACCATGAAGCCGAAGAAGGACACAGGGAAGTGGTGTGAGTTCCACAAGAGTCCCACTCATAACACAAGTGAGTGTCGGACCAAGCAGTCGTTGGTGGCTGAGTTGAAGGCTTCCGAACCAGATGCATGTTCTGACCCTGAGCCAGAACCCGACATGGGGAATGGCAAAGGGAAGCAGATCATTGATGCGGATCCCAGCGCCACTGTTGCCACCGCCAAGATCCAGAAAGATGAGCCCGAAAATCCAGAGGAAGGGGAGCGTCTTTTCCACTCACAGATGTGGGTGAAGGGTTCGCCGCTGCAATTCATTGTCGACAGTGGTAGCCAAAAGAACCTTATTTCAGCAGAGGTCGTGAAGCGGTTGGGCCTACTGACTACACCGCACCAGCAGCCGTACAGTATCGGGTGGCTTCACGAAGGACGAGATCTCAAAGTTTGCCAGCAGTGCCGCCTTCCCTACAGCATCAAGCCCTTCACAGACGAGGTATTGTGTGATGTTACACCTCTGGATGTTTGTGATGTATTATTAGGCCAGCCATACTTGTGGAGGCGACATGTTGTGTATGAGTCCAGGCCTCGTGCTATCACTATTTCTTTGAATAATTCATTATACAGGATACCGGAGGTAGCCCCACCTACCGCCACATCTTTGATCACTACCAAAAAAGGCAGCAAGCTCATATCACAGACCAGGAAATGCATCTGTCTGGTTCACTCCCAAAGTAAGGGGAAGATTGTTGCTACATCCATGACCCCCGCAAAGGGTTCCTCCACGTAGCAACAACAGCAAAGGGATATGGTCATGGCAGAACACAGGAACATCTTCTCCTCACCCACAGGGGTACCAAACAAGTTTCAAGTGGGCGACAAAGTTTGGTTACATCTGCAGAAAGAACGCCTTACAAGAGCCCATCAGAAACTCAGACCACTCAGACATGGTCCTTACACCAGTACCCAGGCTACGAGCAACAATGCTTTGAAGCACAACATTCCTCCATTCCTTCGCTTGCACCGAGTGTTCAATGTGGACCATCGTCGACCATGCTTTCCACCATTTCTGGAAACATCAGAGATTGCAGAACAACTCACCAGAGACCCAACTCAGCAGAAGCTTCCTCATCTCAAAGAGGAACTCGAACACAATGGGGACCATTGCTTCCTAAGGGGGGAGGAATGATCCAGGTGGATGTTGGTGGCCACCCACCTATCCCATTTGGACCCCCACAATTGTCTCTTTTAGTCTTTTCAGTTTCCTAAATTGTAGCACAATTTACTATTTTTAGCAGTTTTTCGGGTCTTGAACTTCCGGAGCCGTTTTGAGGCCCTAAACGACGTTTTTTTGCGAATCTGGGGCAACATGGGTCCATGGACCCATGTTGACTCCCAAAGTGGTAGTACTCGGATAGATCTTTCTAACGAGCTATCGTACGCATCAAACGGAGATCGTATGCTAAAGTTATGACCCCGGGAAATTGATGTACCAATTTATCCAAACGGGGCCCACAATTTGGCGTTTCATCTTCTAGGGTTAGGTTTTGGGATGTGAAGGGTTTTCCATTGTTTATCAACAATAAATAGGCCTTCAAGCCTCATTGTAACACAGTTTGGAACAGTTCAGAGGCATGTAGCCGCCACATCTCTTCTCAGAGATAAGCTACCATCGCCCTAGCTAGTTTCTTTCCATTTCTGTTTGTAAGCATATTTCAGTATTTTACTGTAATGAAATGAAGTATTATTTCCGTTGCATCTTTGTGTTTATGGTTATCTCTGTATTTTATTGCGTTCCTGTTTAAATCCGGATCAATATCTGCAAGTGAGAAAAATATGATTGCTGCTATCTTCCCCATTTTTACAAAGAAGGCATATACTAGGACCAGACCAATTCCTTTTTTGGAGATTCTCCCAGGTTAGAATTTTGTTATGAAATACGAGCCAGGAAAAATGGATTATTTTGTTAGGCACCCCAGTATTCCACAATGATGTGGGAAAGATGAATTGAAATGGGAGCGGAGTCGACCTTGCCAGAACTAGATAGATATCTTTGACCTTTAATTCATCCCAACTCTTAACACCTCTCCATGTAAGATGATCCTTTCCATCAGAATTGCATATTCCAGAGCCCCTTATTGTTATCATAATACTGGCCCACTGTTGTGCATAAACTTGACTAAGGCCCAAAGAATGAAAATTCTTCCATATAGGAATGCCCCCCTGCCAATCTTCAATTAGTTGATTCCAAAAAAAGATCCCAGATCTATGCAGAGCCATAATGATAGATTGTGGGATGTTAAAATCCTCCCCCAGACCAGTAATATGATCATAGCCTATAAACACATCTTTCCCATTTTGGATGTTCCAGAATAAATTCTTAAGGAAGAAGGATTCAATTTTGCGAAAACTTTTCCAGATAGCTAATCCCTGTAATTTTCCAATTGTGCCTTCTCTATACCAGAATGTAAGGTCTTTATTCTTCATGTACTTCTTTCTGATAGTGGCACTCCAAAAACTGTCCCCATTAATGCACCTCCAAATAGATTTACATAAGAGGGCCTTACCAAAGTTCCTTATATTCATGATGCCCCATCCTCCCAGGATCTTTGGAAGGGAGATTTTCGAAAGACTGGTCAGATGATATTTGCATTTATGTTTTCCTCCTCCCCATATAAAATTTGCCATAAGCCTATTTAAATTAGCAATGATACCAGAGGGAAAATAGAATAAGTGGGCCCAATATACAGTAATCTGGGCCAAAACAGATTGGGCCAGAACCGCTCTGCCCGCAATGGAAAGGCATTTGAACTCCCATCCTTCAATTCTTTTATAAAACCTGTCCGACAACCACATCCAATCAGCATTTTTGTAACCTGCAGGTCTGAGATGAAAGCCCAGATATTTAAAGCCCTCCTTTAAAGACTTAGTACCAATATTAAACAGAGCTGAGAGATAATCCAATGATTCCCTATCTTCAACATCAGAAAAGAAGGAAGATTTTCCTTCATTTATATAGATACCTGAAGCTTTTTGAAAATTTCTAAGTATATCATGAATGCATTGCCAAGATAGTCTACATATCATACCAAAAATCATGATATCATCAACAAAAAGGCTATGGGAGATATAGGAACCACGACATATCCTAATTGGTTTGTAATTATTTTCTTTGACCGCCCCATTGATGTGTAGACTAAGAGAATCCATTGCAAGGATGAACAGAAGTGGAGACAGAGAACAGCCCTGACGAAGACCTCTGGCGGCTACAAAATAATTTGTGGGGAGACCATTTATAAGGACAACAAAATTTACATTCTCCACACAGGCCATAATCCATTCAATGCATTCATATTTTAGGCCAATCTTACAAAGAATGCATCTTAGGAATCCCCAATCTAGGCTATCATATGCTTTCTTCAAATCCAATTGCAGAATGGCCGCATCGAGCTTTTTGTGATGAAGGGAATGTAAACACTCTTGTGTATTGGCCACAGCCTCTATAATGTTCCTATTCTTGAGAAAACCATGTTGTTCTAAAGAAATATGATTTGACAGGATGCTTCAGATTCTATTGGCGATTATCTTAGAGGAAATTTTATAGATCGCATTACAAAGGGAAATCAGTCTAAAGTCTGAAAATGTAATTGCTTTCTTCTTTTTGGGAATAAGGGCAATATAGGTAGACGTGAAATGGGGATGGAAAGACCCCCTCATGCGCGATTCTTCCACCATTGCCAGGATGTCTTTCTTAAGAAGATCGAAGAAATGGATATAAAATTCAATAGTCCAGCCATCAGGGCCAGGACTTTTATCTCTTTTGAAGGATTTCATTACTTCAAAAAGTTAATTTTCAGATACAGGCTAGAAAAAAGTATTGTTTTGATCATCATCAAACATAGAAGGAAAAGGAGCAATTCCCCATAAGATGTCCTCATTGTTAATATTATCATTCCTTTTATAGAAATTTTTAAAATATGAAACTGCTTCCTTTGAAATTTCCTCTTGAGAGAAAAGCTTGTTTCCACTATCAGCCTGTATTTCCCAAATTGAGTTGATATCTCTCCTGTGATTTGCGAATCTATGGAAAAACTTTGTGTTCCTGTCTCCCTCTTTCAGCCACAACGCCCTGCTTTTCAACCTCCAAGTGGCTTCCTCAATTGCAAGTAATTTGTGCCTTTTCTTTTCCAGATCATGTATCTTATTTCGGACCAAAAAAGAAATATTACCTCCTTTTAGATTCCCAGCTAATTCATCCAAACTAGCTTGAATCTCTTTCAAAACAACTCTATTTGCTTTTTGATTTTTTCTCTGCCAAGCCATGACCTTCACCTTTAATTCCCTCAGATTATCCAAGAGGTGTTGTGAAGGAGAAATAATCTCTTTGGAACAGCTAGCATACCAGAAATTTTTAACAAGGACATTAAATTCCTCGTCCTCCAGCCAGACTCTATTAAATTTATATGGAAGACCTTTCTTATATCCTCTTTTACCCCATTGTAAAGTAATTGGTCTATGATCAGATATGAAGCAGTTAATAATATGGGATATGGGCCTACCCATACGAACCAACAGATTATCAGAGATCAAAAATCTATCCAATCTTTTAGCCAGATAGGAAGGACCAATTCTTCCATTATCCCATGTGGGACCCATGGATTGGGGAGATATGTCTGTCATATTGTGATGAAGAATGGCCTCTTTAATATGATCAGCTAATGGATCCACCTTCCTACCCCTACCCCATACTTCGTCACCGCATAAGGTACAGTTTAAGTCCCCGCCAATAAGAAGGTATTCTAATTCCAAACACTCCGAAGACAAAAACCTATTCCAGAAAGGTTGTCGATCTTTATATGGGGCATATATATTTAAGATATGTATAGTACCAGAAAAACCCCGGATGTTTGCAAGTAAAAGAATTCCAGCAAAACATTTGAAAGCCTTTGCCGCTATCCATATAGGATTCCATAGGATAACAAGACCCCCCGAGAGACCATTAGCATCAGTAGCAACGATATGCCATTGAGAAAACATATGACGAAAATATCTGATTGAAACCTCAGCAGAATGCATTGTTTCTTGAATTAAGATAATATTAGGATGATTGTTAGAGAGAATCTCCTTTAGGGCAAGGAATTTCTGGTCTGCCCCCAGACCCCTAATATTCATTGAGATGATGTTAGTCATGTCTGATGATCACTGGCCATTCTTGCTCCAAGGGGCCCATTATCAGATAGTTCGATAATTGGAATATCAATCAAGGTATGGTCCAAGTTCCTAGAAGAGGCTTCAGATCTACCCCGGAAGTGTCTTGTGCCTCTGTTATGTTTTCTCCTAACTGTAATATTCTGAGCGGAATTTGGACTGATGTGAGGTGATGATGCAGATCCCGGTTTATGTATGGTGAGAGGAGATAGAGCAAGATATTTTTTCTTTAGAAGCATATCCAAATCACTTCCTACAGAGTTTGTAGGAGAAGTAATCAGGGAGTTTGGAGGGGTGACAGAAGGGCATGGAATATTCCTTTTTGAATTATGTGGCTTCCAAATAGGTCCAGAACCCTTCCCCGATTCAGATAGTGGAGACATGTCAGAAACAATTCCTTTCCCTTTTGAGAGAGAGGAAGGATTATTCGGAGAAGGGGAAGTAGAAGGGACATAAGTAATATGAGATATAGAATGCAAGTTTGTTCCAGGTTGGGAAATTGTGGTGGCAAAGGAACTTCACTGCATGGAAGAGGTTCAGGAGGGGGAGATATAATCAGAAGGTCAGAATCGAAACCCTGTGAGGAAAACTTTTTGGGCGAAAAGGATGCAGATCGATGGTCCTTCCTAAGGAAATCACATGCCTTTGATTGAGGAGATAGAAAAGTAGATAAATATTTAGCCATACCTCGTGAAGGCGACCTGCTATTAATAGAATTCTGACCTCCCGCCGAGTCCTTCTGCTTTAATTCCGGAGAATTATGTGTGAATTGATTGCTCCTTTTAAAATTTCTATCCCATCGATGACGATTACAATTTTCCTTCAAATGTCTCATTCTATGACATGTAGAACATCGGAATGGGACTCCCCAAAAATCCAGTCTTTGTCTCATATTTAAATCTCCCCACATAAGCTCGATGTGATCAGGAAAACCCCCACGGAATTCCTTTTCTATCAGAATCCATGCAACTCTTTTATCTTTAGCGCCCAAACACTTCGGATCAACATATACAAATTTCCCGATTGCGTTCCCTATGTCAGATAGTGTCTCTCGGGTCCATAATTCTATAGGGAGGCCAGGGAGCTTTACCCAGATGAGATTATTGGTAGGAGTATTTTTTAGTGGGTTATATCCTATGTACCATTTGTGAAGAGCAAGAAAGCTCTTCTCATGTACCCATGGGATAGAGAGAATTTTCTTCAGATCTTTCTCATCTAAAAAATGAAAACTGTACCAGTGTTTCATTAATCTCACAATTGTTGGAATATATCCCAGCAAATGGTTCCACCATTTCCCAAGCCATGATCGCATCTGTGACTCCCCCATATCCGAGAAATGCCACTGTCCTACCAGAGCTCTCTTCTGTAAACTTGTAATTCTATCAGCAAGGAATGCGCTATCGAGATTACATGCAGAGGGTGGTGGAATGGTCTTCATAGGCTGTTGTTTCTTTCTACGTCGCGGGAAATCATCCCCGCCACCTTCTTTATCACGTGTCGTCATGGAAATACGAGGAATAATAGTATTTTCCACCTCGGATTGCCAATCCTTTTGGAATGATCCACCATTGAAAGCTTTTTCAGCCTCGATAGTGGCCCGCACTAAGGCTGACGAAGTGGACATGTCAGAGAGGATCTCCATGTGTAGTGCGGGGAAAACACTATGGCGTCAACACAGAACAATTCGATAGAATTTCAAAAAGGTAAGACGCATATGGGCACATAAAGCTAGGAAAAAATTAAATCTTGTACAGGTCAGATAAAGCAATAGATGAGATGAAATATGGAAAGGTTGGATGATAATAGAAGTGCAGTATGGATCAGATTCACCTAAAGGGTAATACTTGTAAAAATTGAAATATCTTTGGAGAAGTACATATGGGCTGACAATATATCATGCGGGATATTAAAAATAAGGATTATGTAGATAATGTGATGAGAGGAATTTCAAATCATGTAGAAAAACGACAGCTTAATGAGTCATCCTATACATGCCATCTGTACCATATAGAAAACATCCAGCACATTCCTTTCCGCTAAACCTCAGAGCAAAGGATCGGAAAACGAAAGACGTCACTGGAAAAACCAGACCATCCCATCGACCTATGGAGCCGAGGTAGAAAACCACAACCCTAAGGACTATCCATGATACCATGTACAGTCAATGGCTTAAGAATTCCAGGAAACCTAACGACTTAAGTAGGAAAATAACCATGTTATCCTTTTCATTTATCATAGAAATTAGGAGAAATCAGGACAACAACAGATACAGCTATAGCATATACATCAGCGATTTCCTAATCTACAGCGGAAATTTGCACAGGGACGGGAGATTATGCAAAAGTTTGAAAAAATTGTACACGGGTATTTCAAGGAAAAAACCTCCTTAATTAACAGAAATGAATCTTGTAAGAAATATTCTAGGCCAGCAAAAAACATTTTTTCTTTACCGTGGAAAAAATGCTAAACACGAAAGAAAGAAAGATTCAAGCCTAAACCCCCATAGAGGGATTATGTGAACAGGATTATGAAAACAATATAAACTACAAGCAATTCTTGGATAGGAGAGGAGTGTACATACCCCAGTGCTCTGCGCAAGGCCTTCATTGTGATAAGAATGCCTGAACCATCAAGACTCCAACCTTGTGTCTTTAACCAAAAATGAGTGTTGTCAACAAGACTCCAGGAGAAACTCTAAAACGGAGGATGTTCTCAAGCTCTCTAAATGGAAAAGAAAACTTTCTAAACTTTGACAGAGGACGGTCATGACAAAGGATATGCTTACTGTCCGGCTATACTCCAGAATGTTAAACAGAAAGGAAAGATCCTTTCCGCCATACTAGGGACGAGAAAGGAAACTTGCTTGAGACAAAAATAGGCAGATTTAAACTGGTAAAAAGACTACCTGTAGACTAGACTCGTGTTGGATGTCTTAGATGCATGGAAGAAAAGGTTGAATTGGATTGTGGGTAGGTTTTGCTAGTCTCGGTGAAAGCAAAGCGACTCATAGCAAGAAACTAGAAGGCGAGCTAAACGAAACCACTTATCCCATAAACAGGTATGGTCCATGAACAATATTACAAACGCCAAATGCATATTAATGCATATTAATGTGACATGAAACATCTCACCTGTAAAACATGGACACGTGTTGAACAGCAACCTGTTGGTTGAAGCCATGCACAAGGACATGGATCATGGCAATGGGCCACGCGCAGTGACATGGTTCATGGTTCATGTGACGGAAGTTAGTTTTTATTGGCAATGAAAAGGGTAACTTAGGTTTTCTAATCTATTACTGATGTTTGTGACCTTATTACGCCGATAGGCATCCCCCTATCTGAATTGGCAACTTAATCATTTTTTTAATTAATCTTTTTGATCGGATGCCCTGAATTGAAAGATGCCAATATATTCTCGTAGTCGTCACTAAATCAATGAATGAAATTCGCAACAGTAACTTTATTGCATGTCTAGATCACATGTTTAAACCATACTTAAAATAATTTTTTACAAAGCATGATTAAAAATTTACCGTGCCTCTTGTTGATAACCACGTATGTAAGATTAAGAAAAAATGAAATAAAAAAATTAGTGTCGAACACCTATCTTTGAAAGTGCCTTTGAAAGTGGTCTCTTTGCATTCTGAAATGTATGAATGGTTGAAGCATAAGGACACGTTTTCATCCATTACAACGACGGTTGAAGCATTTATGCCGGACAATCATCCATAACCAAGACAATGAGGTATGTAAGCATAAATTCGAGTAATAAGGAAACATTTCATCCATTACAATGACGGTTGAAGCATTGAAGCATTTGAATTTGCAACGTCTGCAGACGGAGGTTTGGAATCCGCTCCTTTGGTATCCCTTCTTTGATCGGAACAAAGGAGAAAATGTTCAGGCGTTGCACGATCTGATATTTGCAGTATAAATTTTCCAATTCTTGATTTCGTTAAGAGTCGATATTCATTGCAAGCATGTCTCTCGTTCCTTGCTTCTTTGGCAGGAGATCCAGTGTTTTCGATCCCTTCTCTCTCAATTTATGGGATCCTTTTGAAGGAGGGGCTTCAGCAAGTCCGGATCTATACAAAGGAGGAAAAGGCTGTGGATCATGCTATCAGGTATGCGTAGTTGTTGGAGATAGAGATAGATTTTTTTATAAAATCTTCCATCAACTCATAAAATTTTGTTCTATTCTGTCTGCGTAACCAGGTAAAATGCACCGGTAATCCTCTGTGTTCCGAAACGGAGTGACCGTTGTGGTCGCTGACGAATCATCTGGGCAATCACAATTTGTTCTCAGCGGTATTGCCTTCCAAGACATGGCGTCTGATCCTCATAGAGGTACGGATCTGCTCAATGCTGGAGTCGTGTCTGCTTTGTTTCGAAGGTATTTATCTTCTCTCTTGTCAGATGAGTCGATGATTTTAAAAAATGGTTTGCAGTCAGCTAGTCTTATCTTTTCTTCTGCAATGCATTGCAATGCTTCCTCTTATATATAGATCACCTGCATTTTGTGCTATACAACAGGGTGCCTTGTGAATATCAGAGAACCAATATTGCCTTCCACGTCAATTCGGGCTCCAGTGCTTACTGGCTGGGGCTCCTTGTTGAATACGTAAATGGAGATGGCGACCTAGGAGCGGTCGATTTAAAACAGGTGGGTGCTTTACACACTTATCTAACGGCTTCGTTCGTGTTTCGCTTCTATTCTCTTCAGGGAAACTCCAATACATGGCAACCAATGCAACAAACATCGGGTGCAAATTGGGCTTTGAACAGTGGTCCTCTGAGTGCTCCCTTCTCCATTCGCCTTACAACCCTCTCCACAGGCAAAACGCTCATCATAGATAACGCTATTCCAGAGAATTGGCAGCCGAATGCTACGTACAATACCAATGCCAACTTTCATTGAAAGCAAGGCATGAAATATATTTAGATGCAGGAATTCCAACGATTCATAGGGTATCTACAATAATAATGCGACCCTTTCCTGCACTGTTTCAAACATTCTCACTCACTCATTCATTCATTCTGGGCGGATAAAAATCCAAAGCATGGCGTCATCATTGCTGCACTGCAGTTATGTGAACTGAACTGAGCTGAGCTGAGCTACCCATTAGCTCGCTGACATGTGTATTTCTCCTTGGAATAAAGTTTAATCACTGAGCAGGAATAAAATGAAATGTTCATGATAAGATATGTGATTCGAAATTATAATAATGTAAAATCCAACAATCATTAATTACCGTTAATTCCTTCACTGAAAGAGTACGGTGGAAGTTCATTTTTAAAGTTGACTGGTCGGGATCAGGGTCTGGCAGAGCCAAGAGCTTTGAGAAGGGCCGATGGGCGCTGCCCCGAAACGGTTATGCGCAGGGGCCTAAAAAAATTTGAAGTTCGCCGGTTCAAATCGCATATCGGTCGCGGAAGTGGAGGGTTTCAAAGGGAACCGAGGATGTCCCGATCCCCAACAGCCATAAAGTAGGAACCTTGAACAGTGAGCCAAGATTGTGCTATGGCAAAAAAGAATGTTTTGCGGAAATTCTCATTATAAATGGATCAAAAAAACCCAACATTGTTGGAGCTAAGAGCTTTCAGAAGGACCAATGGGCGCGGACTTGAAATGAGCATGCACAGGAGCATAAAATATTTGAAGTCCGTCAGACAACATATAGGGTCAAGGAAGTGGAGTGCTACAAAGAAAGTCGAGGAGGTGCCGATCCCCGATACCGATAAAAGGTATTTTGATTATGTTTATATTGATTCTGAATTTTAAAATATTTACAAAATTTAATAAATATAGTCAAATTAATTGTCGATTTGGTTTATATTTAACATTATTTTTTCTAATATTTGAAAATAAGCAATTTAATCAAACTCAACTACAGGTATATATATCAGTACAAAAGATAATTTATATATCTCAGTACAGGGATAATTTTTTCTTCTCAATAATGTATCTCAGTATAGAAGATAATTTTTTCCTCTGAATTAATTCAGATATGTATCTCATTATATAAAGATAAAATTTCCTTTTAAATTAATTTAATTGAGATTTATATTTTATTTTTGATAAGTGAAATATTTAAACAGGTTTTTCTTTCTCTAATAAATTTTGACCACTGATTATTTCAATTTATTGAATATGAATCCATAAAAAAAATTCCAAACACTGATTATTCCAATTTATTGAATATGAATCCATAAAAAAATTCCAAAGATTAAGTTTTTTTTTATCCAACTAAATTTGTAGTGGATTTGAATGAAGTAATCTCAGTAATTTGAAGTAGTGTTTACATTGGTGAAACTATGATGTCAATAATCTGAAGAAGTGAACATGGTGTTGAAACCATGTCATCTATCAACCAAATGTCATAAGTAATGAAAATTGATCATTTTCCCTCTTTTCAGAATTCAAATCTATTTTAGAAGTGTTAATCAAAATTCACATTTTAAAAAGATATTGAAACCATGTCATCTGTCAACCAGATGTCATAAGTAATGAAAATTGATTATTTCCCTCTTTTCAGAATTCAAATCTATTTTAGAAATGTTAATCAAAACTCATATTTTAAAAAGATATTGAACCATGTTATCAGTCAACCACATCATAAATAATGAAAATTGATTATTTTCCATCTTTTCAGAATTCAAATCTATTTTAGAAGTGTTCCATCAAAATTCACATTTTAAAAAGATACAATTCACTCACTGGTTATAAAGTAGAGTAAATATTATATAATTTAACAAAACCAATTTATCATGAATTCATAATTTAGTTATTTTTTGTTTTTTCCATAAAGGGAAAATTTAGTTATTTTATGTTTAGTGTTTTTAGACATTGTATAGCACTTATATTTTAAAACTAAACTGTGTATTTGTTCCTCACATTTTATAAAAAGGAAAGAAAGAAAATGGTGTTTTAGATATAACGGTGCAAGTTAATATTATGTTTGTTAAGTAATATTCAAAATAGTAAAAGAATATTATAAAAATGTATTTTTTTGTTACATTTAATAATACATTTTTTAAATATTTATATTTACATAACATATTTATAATATTAAATATATCTTGATTAATATATATATATATATATATATATATATTTAATTATATATATATATAATTTTAATTTAAAACTACAATGGATTTTTCTTTTTGAAATTGATAATATAATTCAATGATAGAGTTTTCTCACAAAATGATGAAAAATTGATATATCTTTTTTTCACACATTTATAAATGTTGTATTTGATACAATGTGATCATTTTAAATAAAAAATTTAAATGTTTAATTTATGTTTTAATTTTTGTCTCTCATATCTATATATATATATGTTTTTGAGTAGTTTTATTTAATATCTAATCTAAATATTTTTAAATTTATATAGATAGAGTGTTTGAGGAATTTTCAAAATTTTAAATCACTTTATATATTGAAATAACATTGCATTCTGACAAAGATTATCTCAATATGAAAATAAATCACGGATAACCATGGTTGAACGTCACATTGTGACAAAGATTGTGTCAATTTGAAAATCAACCATAGTCAACAATGGTCGACCATGTTTATTTTATGGTTTATAATATTTATCTTAGGGTTTATATACGTAGGGTATATAATATTATGCCCTTAGATTTGATATTATTCCCTTGGGTCTATAATCCTCTCAGTTTTTAGTATTAATTCCTTTTGTTTATTAGTCACTAGGGTTTATAATATTAATCCCTTGGGTTTATTAATCTAAGGGTCCATATTCCTAGGGTATAATATTATTCATATGGTTTATAATATTAATCCTAGGATTTAATATAAATCCATTGGGTTTATAATCATGGTCAATCATGGTCAACCATGGCCCAATGGCACATTGTGACAAAGGTTGTCTCGATATGAAAATCAACCACCACCAAGCATTGTCATTCACGGTGAACCATGGTCCAATGTCACATTATAACAACGATTGTCTCAATATGAAAATCAATCATTGCCAACCATATTCAATCATAGCCAATCATGTTCAACCATGGTCAAATGTCGCATTGTGACAAAGATTGTCTCAAAATGAAAATCAATCATGGTAAAACATGGTAAATATGAAAATCAGGCATGGTCAACCATGGTTAAACGTCACATTGTGACAAAAATTGTCTCAATATCGAAATCAACCATCGTCAACCATTATCAACCATGCTCTAATGTCACATTGTGATAAAGATTTCCTCAATATCAAAATCAACCATGGTAAATCATGGTCAAAGATCATCAATAGGCATGCTTACAGTATGACAAAGATTGTCTCATAGTACAACGTCACATTGTCACAACCATGGTCATCCATGGCCAACTATGGTTAACCATGGTCCAACGTCGCACTCTGACATAGATTGTCAATATGAAAATCAACCATGGTCAACCATGCTCCAACGTCACATTGTGACAAGGATTCTCTTTATATGAAAATCATGATCAACCATGGTCCAATGCCACATTCTAAAAAATATTGTCTCAATATGAACATCAATCATGGTCAACATGATCAACCATGCTTGTTTTAGGGTTTATGATATTTATCTTAGGGATTATATACCTTGGGTTTACAATATTAATCCTTTGGTTTTTTTATGCTTTTAGTATTAATCCATCATTTTTATTAGTACCTTTGGTTTAGAATATCAATCCCTTGGGTTTATTAATCTAAGGGTTCATATTCCTAAGGTATAATATTATTGATAGGGTTTATAATATTAATCCTAGGGATTAATATAGATCCATTGAGTTTATAATCTTGGATTTATAGTAATAATATATTGGGTTTATAATATTAATCCTAAGGTTCATAATATTAAATTAGGGTTTATATTCTTAGTGTTTAATATTAATCAGAGGGTCTAATGTTATTCCCTTCGGTTTTTAATCCCTTGGGTTTTTAATATTAATCCAATGGGTTTAGTAATCCATTGGGTTTATAATATTATTCCTGCGGTTTCTAATATTATTCATAGGGTTTATATTCCTACAGTTTAATATTAAGCATATGGTTTATAATATTAATCTTAGGGTTCAATATTAATCCCTCAATCATAGCCAACCATGGTCAACCATGGTTGAATGTCACATTGTGACAAGGATCGTCTCACCATGAAAATAAATCATGTTTATTTTAGTCTTTGTAATATTTATATTTGGGTTTACGAATGTTGGGTTTATAATATTACTCCCTTAGGTTTAATATTATTCCCTTGGGTCCATAATCCCTCGGGTTTTACTATTAATCCCTTGGGTTTATTATTCATTTGGGTTTACATCTTTATTAATCATTGCCACATTGTGACAAGGATTGTCTCACCATGAAAATAAACCATGTTTATTTTAGTCTTACTAATATATATATTAGGGTTTACCAATGTTGGGTTTATAATATTAGTCCCTTGGGTTTAATATTATTTCCTTGGGTTCATAATCCCTTGGGGTTTTAGTATTAACCCTTTGGGTTTATTATTAACTTGGGTTTATAATATCAATCATGGTCATCTTTATTAATCTCTTGTATTTGTAATATCAATCCCTTGCGCTTCTTGATCTCTTAGGTTTTTAACTTTTATCCGTTGGGTTCACTAATTCCTTGGGTTTATAATATTAAACCATTGGGTTTATTTTTTTTCTAAGTAGGATTAATCTATTAATATAATACAAAAAAGGTAATTACAGAGAGGTCTGGCCTCCAAAGTACTGAGCATCAACCATCACAAAATAATTCGGTTTAGCTGTGACTGCCCCAACAGAGGGGAAACCAGTCCAGGAAATAAAAAATACCCACATATGGGTTGACAGTTTTGACCAAAAAACAAAATGACATTTCAGACATTGCATTGATCTAAGCATAAAACATGAATTTAACCAAAAACTCCCAGTCAGCATGAGAATCATTGACCTGGCAAAAAAAAGCGCCACCTGGCAGCCACGTGTCAAGGCTAGAGGTTGTACGGGGTTGGTTCCTCTTCAATCCTGCATGCATATTTGTACCAGTCATCCTCTTCAGCTGACGTGTCCGCTCCCTGAGTTGGATGGACTGTTTCAGTGTTTCCCGAGCCCGCATGCAGGCCAGACGTGTCGCCTTGTTGGCTGCCAGAAGCCTGAGTGTCGCCAAGCATGCTCCCCATAGCTTGCTGATTGCCAGCCAGTGCTTTGCCATGCAGGGTGGCTCTATCAACATTGGGTTGCATTTCACCTGGGCTGCAAACTCCTCTGTTGCTTGGAGCTACCCTATTCAACTCTTCGCTGTGAGCACCCTGAGGTGCTGACTGGTCCAGTTCTTCAGTAAAAGTAATTGTGACAGTAGCGGTGATGACGGGCCGGTTCAGAGTGCTACGAAAACGAAATTGAGTGGTATGGGGTGCTAGATGCGGGGGGAGGGGGAAATTTTCCATATGAACTGCAGCGTCCTGCCATTCAAATCCTTGAAAACGGGTTCTTCCCCTTCCGCTTCAGGTGTCTGGATATCGGCCAGGGAAAGAGCCGAAAGGATTGGGGTTGTCTGCTGAAGAAGCAGGGGAAGCCGAGGCAGAGCTGGGAGTTGCAGGAGGGCAGACGCTTCCGTCATGCGTGCCGCCCCTCCTGCTTCTCATTCTATGACGAACCATGGCGGGATTGAAGTCACGGATAGCAGTCGGGGAGGTGGTGGAGTAATTGTGCAGAGGATGGACCGGGGAGGGCTGAGCCAGAGCTAGGTTGCAGAGCCTGGTTTGTGAAAAATGAAATCCATTACCTAGGTCAATGCAGCTTAGCAGCCAGCATCGGCAGCCTGTGACAGTGCGAGAGCATGGCTTAGAGGCTTGCGGGGGGCAGACACAGTGGAGCAAGGGGGGAGGGATATCATAATACTCTGCAGACTCCATTGCTATGAAGGAGGTGGAGCAGTCTCGGCCTTGGGATGCATTTAATGGCTCCTGCAAGGTGCCTTGAATGTGCCTCAGGCAGGCTTGGGGAAGGACACAGGTGGCCATGTGGCCAGCCCATCCGCCGCCCGACCGTCTTGTCAACTTAATTAACCAGATAATCACCCGCATCGGCGTAAACCATTGGGTTTATTAGTTCCTTGGGTTTATAATATTAGTCCCATGGGTTTAATATTATTCCCTTCAGTTCATAATCCCTTGGGGTTTTAGTATTAATCTCTTCATTTTATTATTGCTTTGTGTTTAGAATATCAATCATGGTCAACCATTGTCAATCATAGCAAACCATGGTCAACCATGTTTGAATGTCGCATTGTGACAACGATTGTCTCACCATCAAAATAAACCATGTTTATTTTAGTGTTTGTAGTGTTTATATTTGGGTTTAACAATGTTGGGTTTATAATATTAGTCCCATGGGTTTAATATTATTTCCTTGGGTTCATAAACCCTTGGGGTTTTAGTATTGATCCCTTAGTTTTATTATTCCTTTAGGTTTATAATATCAATCCCTTAGATTTATTATTCTCTTAGGTTTATAATATCGATCATGTTCAACCATTGTCGATCATAGACAAGCATGGTCAACCATGGTTGAATGTCACATCGTGACAAGGATTGTCTCACCATGAAAATAAACCATGTTTATTTTAGTCTTTCTAATATTTATATTAGGGTTTACCAATGTTGGGTTTATTATATCAATCCCTTCAATTTATTATTCTCTTGGGTTTATAATATTAGTCCCTTGGGTTTATGAATATTGGGTTTATAATATTAGTTCCATGGGTTTATTATTCTCGAGTCAAACATGGTTTATTATAATGTCGACCATGGTCCAACATGGAATTGTGATAGGAATTGTCTCAGTATGTAAATCAATGATGGTCGATCATGTTTATTTTAATGTTTATAATATTTTTCTTAGGGTTTATATACGTTGGGTTTATAATATTAGTCCCTTGGATTTAATATTGTTCACTTGGGTTCATAATCCCTTGGGGTCTTAGTCTTAATCCCTTCATTTTATTATTCCTTTGGGTTTCTCATATTAATCCCCCCTAGGGTTTATTATTCCCTTAGGTTTATAATATCGATCATGGTAAACCATTGTTAATCATAGCCAACCATGTTTGAATGTCACATTGTGACAAGGATTGTGTCACCATGAAAATAAATAATAATCCCTTGGGTTTATTGTTCCTTTGGGTTTATTATATCAATGCCTTGGGTTTATTATTCGCTTGGGTTTATATTATTAGTCCCTTTTGTTTAATAGTATTCCCTTTGGTTCATAATCCCTTGGGGTTTTAGTATTAATCCCTTGGGTTTATAAGATCAATTGCTTGGGTTTATTATTCATGAGTCAAACATGGTTTATTATGATGTCGACCATGGTCCAACATGGAATTGTCATAAGGATTGTCTCAATATGAATAATTCCTTGGGTTCATAATCCCTTGAGGTTTTTGTGTTAATCCCTTGGGTTTATTATTCCTTTGGGTTTATTATATCAATCCCTTGGGTTCATTATTCCCTTGGGTTTATATTATTAGTCCCTTTTGTTTAATAATATTGCCTTAGGTTCATAATCCCTTGGGGTTTTAGTATTAATCCCTTGGGTTTATAATATCAATCGCTTGGGTTTATTATTCCTGAGTCAAACATGGAATTGTGATAGGAATTGTCTCAATATGTAAATCAATGATGGTCGATCATGTTTATTTTAATGTTTATAATATTTTTCTTAGGGTTTATATACATTGGGTTTATAATATTAGTCCCTTGGATTTAATATTATTCCCTTGGGTTCATAATCCCTTGGGGTCTTGGTATTAATCCCTTCGTTTTATTATTCCTTTGGGTTTCTCATATTAATGCCTTGGGTTTATTATTCCCTTAGGTTTATAATATCGATCATGGTAAACCATTGTCAATCATAGCCAACCATGCTTGAATGTCACATTGTGACAAGGATTGTGTCACCATGAAAGTAAATAATAATCCCTTGGGTTTATTGTTCCTTTGGGTTTATTATATCAATGCCTTGGGTTTATTATTCGCTTGGGTTTATATTATTAGTCCCTTTTGTTTAATAGTATTCCCTTTGGTTCATAATCCCTTGGGGTTTTAGTATTAATCCCTTGGGTTTATAATATCAATCGCTTGGGTTTATTATTCGTGAGTCAAACATGGTTTATTATGATGTCGACCATGGTCCAACATGGAATTGTCATAAGGATTGTCTCAATATGAATAATTCCTTGGGTTCATAATCCCTTGAGGTTTTTTTGTGTTAATCCCTTGGGTTTATTATTCCTTTGGGTTTATTATATCAATCCCTTGGGTTCATTATTCCCTTGGGTTTATATTATTAGTCCCTTTTGTTTAATAATATTGCCTTAGGTTCATAATCCCTTGGGGTTTTAGTATTAATCCCTTGGGTTTTATAATATCAATCGCTTGGGTTTATTATTCCCAAGTCAAACATGGTTTATTATAATGTCGACCATGGCCCAACATGGAATTGTGATAGGAATTGTCTCAATATGTAAATCAATGATGGTCGATCATGTGTATTTTAATGTTTATAATATTAGTCCCTTGGATTTAATATTATTCCCTTGGGTTCATAATCCCTTGGGGTCTTAGTATTAATCCCTTCGTTTTATTATTCCTTTGGGTTTTTCATATTAATCCATTGGGTTTATTATTCCCTTTGGTTTATAATATCGATCATGGTAAACCATTGTCAATCATAGCCAACCATGCTTGAATGTCACATTGTGACAAGGATTGTCTCACCATGAAAATAAATAATAATCCCTTGGGTTTATTATTCCTTTGAGTTTATATATCAATCCCTTGGGTTTATATTATTAGTCCCTTTTGTTTAATAGTATTCGCTTTGGTTCATAATCCCTTCGGGTTTTAAGTATTAATCCCTTGGGTTTATTATTCCAGAGTCAAACATGGTTTATTATGATGTCGACCATGGTCCAACATGGAATTGTTATAAGGATTGTCTTAATATGAAAATCAATGATGGTCCATCATGTTTATTTCAATGTTTATAATATTTGTCTTAGGGTTTATATACGTTGGGCTTATAATATTGGTCCCTTGGGTTTAATATTTCTATCAAAAAAAAAAAATGTTTAAATAAATCTCTTTCTGGCTGTAGGGAAATTGTGCTTAAGCATTAATAAATATTATTTACTGTCACTTATTTGTCACTTAAATATATGTTGTGTCTTTAAATGAAGGACCCAGAAACTTGGTCTTTAACGCTTAGTACATGTATGACCAGAACATCTCAGACCATCACAGTCGCAATCGCAATCAGCCCTTTATGCACCCTTAATAATATTGGATTTATATATAAATCCTTTGTATCTCCGCTTTTGAAAATATAACATAAAATGTGCTTTTCCCACTTTTAATACTATTAGCATGACTGTCGAGGCATACCCCTCATTGCAATTGGTAATTGACGTTTCCCCATATATATATACATTATATCGTTGATATGACAGACCTGCCACAGTCATGAAACGTAATACATAGGCTTTCAGGTCTGGCTTACCCATATCGCAATTGGTAATCATTTCTATTATAATCTCTTTATAATTGAAATATATAAAATGCACAATCATAAAAAGACTTTTCAACATGCTGGACCTAACGGGACTTACAACCATAATGAATATACCTTTCGGGTCCGGCCCACGATCGCAAATCGCAATCGCTGATCATTGAATGCACCAACATACGTATTCAATGTTTTACGGAGCCGTTGGGCTATTAAAACATAATATAAATATGTTTCGGGTCCGGCTTACCCATATCGCAATCGCCAATCATTGAATGCACCAACATACGTATTCAGCGCCTTGTGGACCCGTCGGGCTTTTAAACATAACGTAAATATGTTTCAGGTCCGCCACCATTAATCGCAATCGGCAATCTTTATATATGTACATACATATAACTGCGGACCCGCCGGGACTTTACAAGAAAATATAAATGTGTTTTGGGTCTGCACTGCTCATCGCAATCGAGAATCGGTGATTCCTATGGTAATAACCTGCCCGCTGCACTTTTGCGATTGCGATTTATTTGCATTAGTAATATATATATATATATATATATATATATATATATATATATATATAAGGGGACCACTCCATATAACTTCTTATATTATGAGTTGATTTAATTCTTGCCTATATCGGGGTTGATTCTTTTACACCTCTTTCTTTTGCCATTTCAATGTATAATAAACAAAATACTTCATTTCCCTTAGACTCTACGAATGTAAAAAAAAAAAAAAAAAATATAAACTCCTAATAATAATATAATAATATTGATTATATTATTATTATAATAGTGTAATAATAATATAATATTATTATAATATTATTATTTTTATTATTATTATTATTATAATACAATATAATTGTTATTATATTTTTATAATTTTATATTATTAGATTATTTAAATAATATAATGATAATCTAATATTATTATGAGCTATTTTTATTATTAATTAACATATATGAGGAGTTTATATAATTATTATAATATTTATATAGTGATATATATAAATAATTTGGTTATTAATATTTATATACTTATTAATAATCTTATATAGTTATTTATATAATTATTAATAATCCTAAATTTGTTTGATAATTTTTATATATTTATTAATAATCTTAAATACGGATAATAATTAACCTTATGTATACAAACCCTAAGATAAATATTAAAAATACTAAAGCCTAATAATAATAATAATATTATGAGTTTATATTATTATAATAATATATAAGAATATAGTTGCTATTATTTGTATAGTCATTAATTATCATAAACAATAAATAATTGGTCTTTATTGTTTTTATTATAATAATATTGATATATTATTATAATAATTATTATTATTATATTTGTGTATTATTATAATAATATAACATTATTATAATTTTATGATCTTCTATTATTATTATTAAGTTATTTAAAAAATATATAAATAATATTATTATGAGCTATTCTTATTATTAATTAATATATATTATAACTTTATGTAATTATTATAATATTATTATAATATTTATATAGTAACATATATAAATAATATGGTTGTTAATATTTATATAGTTATTAATAATCTTAAATACACATAATAATTATTAATGTAGTTGATATAAGCCTGTCTGCTTATATCAACTATTTTGGAAAATGTGGTTGATATATATGTTTGATATAAAGCTATGTGAGTATATCAACCATATTTACCTTGGTAAATATGGCTGTGCTAATTATACTTATGTGATTCGCTGAAGGTATCGTTAGAATATCTTAGTGGTAATCTTCCTCAACATAGAGATCATTGCACCTCATCAATAAATTGTGGAAAAACTGCTTAACTGTTTCTTTATGAAAATCATTGAATTCGGTCCTCAATTACAACAATCATAGACCAAGCGAAGACTCGAACAATTGAAGAGTGTAGCCTGATTTTCTATATGGTCCAAAATTTGTTTCAAGAAAAGGCATATTGTTGTACGCACGATTTCAAATATATTCTGAGAAGTCAATATCGATTTAATGTGATAATTGTTGAAATATATCCCAGCAAATGGTTCCACCGTTTCCCAGGCCATGTTCGCATCTGTGACTCCCCCATATCCGAGAAATGCCACTATCCTACCAGAGCTCTCTTTTGTAAACTTGTAATTCTATCAACAAGGAATGTGCTATCGAGATTACATGCAGAGGGTGGTGGAATGGTCTTCATAGGCTGTTGTTTCTTTCTACGTCGCGGGAAATCATCCCCACCACCTTCTTTATCACGTGTCGTCATGGAAACAGGAGGTAATAGTATTTTCCACCTCGGATTGCCAATCCTTTTGGAATGATCCACCACTGAAAGCTTTTTCAGCCTCAATAGTGGCCCACACTAAGGCTGACGAAGCGGACACGTCAGAGAGGATCTCCATGTGTACCGCAGGGAAAAGACTATGGCGTCAGCATGGAACAATTCGACAGAATTTCAAAAAGGTAAGACGCATATGGGCACAGAAAGCTAGGAAAAAATTAAATCTTGTACAGGTCAGATAAAGCATAGATGAGATGTAATAAGGAAAGGTTGGATGATAATAGAAGCGCAGTATGGATCAAATTCACCTAAAGGGAAATACTTGTAAAAATTAAAATATCTTCGGAGAAGTACATACGGGCTGACAATATATCATGCGGGATATTAAAAATAAGGATTATGTAGATAATGTGATGAGAGGAATTTCAAATCATGTAGAAAAACGACAGCTTAATGAGTCATCCTATACATGCCATCCATACCATACATAAAACATCCAACACATTCCTTTCCGCTAAACCTCAGAGCAAAGGATCGGAAAATGGAAGACGTCACCGGAAAAACCAGACCATCCCATCGACCTATGGAGCCAAGGCAGAAAACTAGAACCCTAAGGACTATCCATGATACCATGTACAATCAATGGCTTAAGAATTCCAGGAAACCTAATGACTTAAGTAGGAAAATAACCATGTTATCCTTTTCATTTATCATAGAATTTAGGAGAAATCAGGACAACAACAGATACAACTATAGCATATACACCAGCAATTTCCTATTCTACAACGGAAATCTGCACAGGGACGGGAGATTATGCAAAAGTTTGAAAAAATTGTACACGGGTATTTCAAAGAAAAAACCTCCTTAATTAACAGAAATGAACCCTGTAAGAAATATTCTAGGCGAGCAAAAAACATTTCTTCTTTACCATGGAAAAAATGCTAAACAGGAAAGAAAGAAAGATTCAAGCCTAACCCCCACAGAGGGATTATGTGAACAGGATTATGAAAACAATATAAACTACAAGCAATTCTTGGATAGGAGAGTAGTGTACATACCTCAGTGCTCCACGCAAGGCCCTCATTGTGATAAGAATGCCTGAACCATCGAAACTCCAGCCTTGTGTCTTTAACCAAAAACCAGTGCTGTCAACAAGACTCCAGGAGAAACTCTAAAACGGAGGATGTTCTCAAGCTCTCTAAACAGAAAAGAAAACTTTCTAAACTCCGACAGAGGACGGTCATGACAAAGGATATGCTTACTGTCCGGCTATACTCCAAAATGTTAAACAGAAAGGAAAGATCCTTTCCGCCCTACCAGGGACGAGAAAGGAAACCTGCTTGAGACGAAAATAGGTAGATTTAAACTGGTAAAAAGACTACCTGCAGACTAGACTCGTGTCGGATGTCTTAGACGCATGGAAGAAAAGGTTGAATTGGATTGTGGGTAGGTTTTGCTAGTCTCGGTGAAAGCAAAGTGACTCAGAGCAGGAAACTAAAAGGCGAGATAAACGAAACCACTTATCCCATAAACAGGTATGGTCCATGAACAATATTACAAACGCCAAATGCATATTAATGCATATTAATGTGACATAAAACATCTCACCTGTAAAACATGGACACGCGTTGAACATCAAGCTGTTGGTTGAAGCCATGCGCAAGGACATGGATCATGGCAATGGGCCACGCGCAGTGACATGGTTCATGTGACGGAAGTTAGTTTTTATTGGCAATGAAAAGGGTAACTTAGGTTTTCCAATCTATTACTGATGTTTGTGACCTTATTACGCAGATAGGCATCCCCCCTATCGGAATTGGCAACTTAATCATTTTTTAATTAATCTTTTTGATCGGATGGCCTGAATTGAAAGATGCCAATATATTCTCGCAGTCGTCACTAAATCAATGAATGAAATTCGCAACAGTAACTTTATTGCATGTCTAGATCACATGTTTAAACCATACTTAAATTAATTTTTTTACAAAGCATGATTAAAAATTTACTATGACTCTTGTTGATAACCACGTATGTAAGATTAAGAAAAAATGGAATAAAAAAAATTAGTGTCGAACACCTGTCTTTGAAAGTGGTCTCTTTGCATTCTAAAACATATGAATGGTTGAAGCATAAGGACACGTTTTCATCCATTACGGTTGAAGCATTTATGCCCGACAATCATCCATAACAATGACAATGAGGTATGTAAGCATAAATTCGAGTAATAAGGAAACATTTCATCCATTACAATGATGGTTGAAGCATTGAAGCATTTGAATTTTCAATGTCGGCAGACAGAGGTTTGGAATCCGCCCCTTTGGTATCCCTTCTTTGATCGGAACAAAGGAGAAAACGTTCAGGCGTTGCACGATCTGATATTTGCAGTATAAATTTTCCAATTCTTGATTTCGTTAAGAGTCGATATTAATTGCAAGCATGTCTCTCATTCCTTGCTTCTTTGGCAGGAGATCCAGTGTTTTCGATCCCTTCTCTCTCGATTTATGGGATCCTGAGCATCCCTTCTTTGATCGGAACAAAAGAGAAAACGTTCAGGCGTTGCACGATCTGATATTTGCAGTATAAATTTTCCAATTCTTGATTTCGTTAAGAGTCGATATTCATTGCAAGCATGTCTCTCGTTCCTCGCTTCTTTGGCAGGAGATCCAGTGTTTTCGATCCCTTCTCTCTCGATTTATGGGATCCTTTTGAAGGAGGGGCTTCAGCAAGTCCAGATCTATACAAAGGAGGAAAAGGTTGTGGATCATGCTATCAGGTATGCGTAGTTGTTGGAGATAGAGATAGATTTTTTTATAGAATCTTCCATCAACTCATAAAATTCTGTTCTATTCTATTCTGTCTGCGTAACCAGGTAAAATGCACCGGCAATCCTCTGTGTTCCGAAACGGGAGTGACCGTTGTGGTCGCTGACGAATCATCTGGGCAATCACAGTTTGTTCTCAGCGGTACTGCCTTCCAAGATATGGCGTCTGATCCTCGTAGAGGTACAGATCTGCTCAATGCTGGAGTCGTGTCTGCTTTGTTTCGAAGGTATTTATCTTCGCTCTTGTCAGATGAGTCGATGATTTTAAAAAATGGTTTGCAGTCAGCTAGTCTTATCTTTTCTTCTGCAATGCATTGCAATGCTTCCTCTTATATATAGATCACCTGCATTTTGTGCTATACAACAGGGTGCCTTGTGAATATCAGAGAACCAATATTGCCTTCCACGTCAATTCGGGCTCCAGTGCTTACTGGCTGGGGCTCCTTGTTGAATACGTAAATGGAGATGGCGACCTAGGAGCGGTCGATTTAAAACAGGTGGGTGCTTTACACACTTATCTAACGGCTTCGTTCGTGTTTCGCTTCTATTCTCTTCAGGCAAACTCCAATACATGGCAACCAATGCAACAAACATGGGGTGCAAATTGGGCTTTGAACAGTGGCCCTTTAATTTCTCCCTTCTCCATTTGCCTTACAACCCTCTCCACAGGCAAAAAGCTCATTACAGATAATGCTATTCCAGAGAATTGGCAGCCAAATGCTGCGAACAATACCAATGCCAACTTTCCTTGAAAGCAAGGCATGTTATATATTTAGGTGCAGAAATTGCAACGATTCATAGGATATCTACAATAATAATGAGACCTTTCCTGCACTGTTTCAAACATTCTCTCTCACTCATTCATTCATGATGGGCGGATAAAAATCTAAAGCACGGCGCAGATAGTATCTACTTGTCATCATTGCTGCACTGCAGTTATGTGCGCTGAGCTGAGCTACCCATTAGCTCGGTGACATGTGTATTTCTCCTTGGAATAAAGTTTAATCACTGAGCAGAAATAAAATGAAATATGATAAGATATGTGATTCGAAATTATAATAATGTAAAATCCAACCATCATTAATTACGGTTAATTCCTTCACTGAAAGAGTACGGTGGAAGTTCATTTTTAAAGTTGACTGGTCGGGATCAGGGTCTGGCAGAGCCAAGAGGCTTGAGAAGGGCCGATGGGCGCTGACCCGAAACGGTTATGCGCAGGGGCCTAAAAAAATTTGAAGTTCGCCAGTTCAAATCGCATATCGGTCGGGGAAGTGGAGGGTTGCAAAGAGAACCGAGGATGTCTGTTCCCCAACAGCGATAAAGTAGGAACCTTGAACAGTGGGCCAAGATTGTGCTATGGCAAAAAGGAATGTTTTGCTGAAATTCTCATTATAAATGGAGTTAGTCTATAATGCGACTTTTTGGAGATTTCAGTGACGGAATCCGGCGGAAGAAATTGAGGTTAAATCTTGATTTATTGCAGTTAAAATGGTTTTTCAATTGCATATTTGGATTCAGCACCCTGAAAAACCCCTGAGACGCTTTGATTGTGCAGAACTAACTATCAAAGTTGCGATTCCAATAAATTGCTGCCGGATTTTGACCGGAAAAACCCACCGGAAAGGCTTCCAAAAAGTCTCATTATAGACAATTGCATTATAAATGGATCAAAAGAACCCAACATTGTTGGAGCTAAGAGCTTTAAGAAGGACCAATGGGCGCGGACCTGAAATGAACATGCACAGGAGCATAAAATATTTGAAGTCCATCAGACAACATATCGGGTTAAGGAAGTGGAGTGCTACACAGAAGGCAACTCCTATTTCATACACCATAGAAAACTAAATGCTCCCTAAATGCTCCCTGATTACTAGTTTCCCTAAAAAAAAAAGCCGAGAAGGTGCTGATCCCGATGATAAAGGTGAAACCTCGAACGATGAGCCAAGAATATGATAAAAGTGGAACCTCGAACAATGAGCCAAGAATATACTATGGCAGTAAGGAGTGTTTTGCGGAAATCCCCATAATAATGGTATATACGTTTTCAACACTGTCGGAGCAAAGAGTTTTGCGAAGGATCGTTGACTAACCAAATTTAACCAACTCTTCATGAGTGAGTATTTAGATTATTTCAACCACAATTGCTTAGAAGGCTGGATTGATTTGTCATATTATTTTCGAAAACCATGGCAACAACATTATACGCCCACTTTGGAAGTCCTCATTAGCATTTTATTTTGATGGGAAAGTTCAATGTAGTTATTCCCACATCTATCCCGTTGGAGACCAAGCCACTCTCTGCTTCTTAAAGTTGAAGGTAGCTCATTCTTCATTCAGGATTTCAGCATTAATGGAATGTGACTCTCATCCATGCAATGGCGCAAGTTCTCTATGAATGTGTATTATTATGTAATCTTTTGCTGTTTTTGTTTCTTTTGGATAGAATGTTTTTTTGTATCATCTTCCCATAATACAGGTTATGTATATGTTTCTGTCATAAGTTTTGGATGATTCTGGAAATCTGGCTTTTATTTAGTATCAGCATCTGGGCTTCTGTTGCCCCCAAATCTTGTTATGTAATGCAGATCTTTATATTTTCTTAATATAAATCTATGATAGTTTTTTCCTCTGAAAAAAGAAATTGAAGGTGATTTAAATAACTTGTAATCAGAATGCCTTAGCCCATCTCGCATGAAACAAATAACATACATTCAAACAATTAGGTATCTTTAGAATTCATTTGATACATCTTTTTGCTCCATTAAAAACAAACTGTGTTAATTGTGACATACAGCAGATTATTTGATTTGTTTCTCTCATTTTATTGTGACATACAGCAGATTATTTGATTTGTTTCTCTGATTTTTATTTTTCTCTTGTTTACTTCATTTTAAAATTTCAAAAGCATGGATTACTGTTCATCTACTGATTAACAACTACTAATTAACAACAGCTGAGCGGTTTGTTCCTTTAGCATTACTTTCATTTTAAAATCTCAAAAGCATGGATTACTGTTCATCTACTGATTGCTGCTCATCAACTGATTAACAACAGCTAAGCGGTTTGTTCCTTTAGAACTACTTTCAACAGAATTCTCATTTGCTAATTGACTGTTGCTAAGCGGAACAATCAGCTAAGAGCTTTGTTCCTTTAGAATTACTTTCACTTTTGTGTCTCTATTTTCAACAGAATTCAAATATTATATTTGTAGTGGCTTGACTTTTAATACGGGAAATCTCACTCTAAAATTACACATGTTTTCATCAGCGGTTCAATATCCCACATGGTTTTGATAATCCGAAAGCATTGTACAATGTAACATAATGTTTTCTGGGCGGAGATTCATCGAGTTGGGTATTTTGATTATGTTTATATTGATTCTGAATTTTAAAATATTTAGAAAATTTAATAAATATAGTCAAATTAATTGTTTTATTATTTTTTCTAATATTTGAAAATAAGCAATTTAATCAAACTCAGCTACAGGTATATATATCAGTGCAAAAGATAATTTATATATCTCAGTACAAGATATAAATCAAACTCGGGTACAGGTATATATATCTCAGTACAGGGATAATTTTTTCTTCTCAATAATGTATCTCAGTATAGAAGATAATTTTTTCCTCTGAATTAATTCAGATATGTATTTCATTATATAAAGATATTTTTTTTTTTAAAATTAATTTAATTGAGGTTTATATTTTATTTTTGGGATAAGTGAAATATTTAAACGGGTTTTTCTTTCTCTAATAAATTTTGACCACTGATTATTCCAATTTACTGAATATGAATCCATAAAAAAATTCCAAAGATTAAGTTTTTTTTTATCCAACCAAATTTGTAGTGGATTTGAATGAAATAATCTCAGTAGTTTGAAGTAGTGTTTCCACTGGTGAAACTATGATGTCAATAATCTGAAGAAGTGAACATGGTGTTGAAACCATGTCATCTGTCAACCAAATGTCATAAATAATGAAAATTGATTATTTTCCCTCTTTTCAGAATTCAAATCTATTTTAGAAGTGTTAATCAAAATTCACATTTTAAAAAGATATTGAAACCATGTCATCTGTCAACCCGATGTCATAAGTAATGAAAATTGATTATTTCCCCTCTTTTCAGAATTCAAATTCAAATCTATTTTAGAAATGTTAATCAAAATTCATATTTTAAAAAGATATTGAACCATGTCATCAGTCAACCACATCATAAATAATGAAAATTGATTATTTTCCATATTTTCAGAATTCAAATCTATTTTAGAAGTGTTCCATCAAAATTCACATTTTAAAAAGATACAATTCACTCACTGGGAGTAAATATTATATAATTTAACAAAACCAATTTATCATGAATTCATAATTTAGTTATTTTTTGTTTTTTCCATAATTTATCATGAATTCATAATCTAGTTATTTTTTGTTTTTTCCATAAGGAAAAATTTAGTTATTTTATGTTTAGTGTTTTTAGACCTTGTATAACACTTATATTTTAAAACTAAACTGTATATTTTTTCCTCACATTTTATAAAAAGGAAAGAAAGAAAATGGTGTTTTAGATATAACGGTGCAAGTTAATATTATGTTTGTTAGGTAATATTCAAAATAGTAAAATAATATTATAAAAATGTATTTTTTTTGGTTACATTTAATTAGTTATTTTATGTTTAGTGTTTTTAGACCTTGTATAGCACTTATATTTTAAAACTAAACTGTGTATTTTTTCCTCACATTTTATAAAAAGGAAAGAAAGAAAATGGTGTTTTAGATATAACGGTGCAAGTTAATATTATGTTTGTTAGGTAATATTCAAAATAGTAAAATAATATTATAAAAATGTATTTTTTTTGGTTACATTTAATAATACATTTTTTAAATATTTATATTTACATAACATATTTTTAATATTAAATATATCTTGATTAGTATATTATTTATTTATTTATTTATTTTATATATATATATATAATTATAATTTTAATTTAAAATTACATTGGATTTTTTTTTGAAATTGATAATATAATTCAATGATAGAGTTTTCTCACAAAATGATGAAAAATTGATATATTTTTTTCTCACACATTTATAAATGTTGTATTTGATACAATGTGATCATTTTAAATAAAAAAATTTAATGTTTAATTTATGTTTTAATTTTTGTCTCATATATATATATATATTTGAGTAGTTTTATTTAATATCTAATTTAAATATTTTTAAATTTATATAGATAGAGTGTTTGAGGAATTTTCAAATTTTTAAATCACTTTATGTATTGAAATAACATTGTATTCTGACAAAGATTATCTCAATATGAAAATAAATCACGGATAACCATGATTGAACGTCGCATTGTGACAAAGATTGTGTCAATATGAAAATCAACCATAGTCAACAATGGTCGACCATGTTTATTTTATAGTTTATAATATTTATCTTAAGGTTTATATACCTAGGGTATATAATATTAGGCCCTTAGATCTGATATTATTCCCTTGGGTCTATAATCCTCTCAGTTTTTAGTATTAATTCCTTTTGTTTATTAGTCACTAGGGTTTATAATATTAATCCCTTGGGTTTATTAATCTAAGGGTCCATATTCCTAGGGTATAATATTATTCATATGGTTTATAATATTAAACCTAGGATTTAATATAAATCCATTGGGTTTATAATCATGGTCAATCTGGTCAACCATGGCCCAATGGCACATTGTGACAAAGGTTGTCTCGATATGAAAATCAACCACCACCAAGCATTGTCATTCACAGTGAACCATGGTCCAATGTCACATTATAACAACAATTGTCTCAATATGAAAATCAATCATTGCCAACTATATTCAATCATAGCCAATCATGTTCAACCATGGTCAAATGTCGCATTGTGACAAAGATTGTCTCAAAATGAAAATCAATCATGGTAAAACATGGTAAATATGAAAATCAAGCATGGTCAACCATGGTTAAACATCACATTGTGACAAAAATTGTCTCAATATCGAAATCAACCATCGTCAACCATTATCAACCATGCTCTAATGTCACATTGTGATAAAGATTTCCTCAATATCAAAATCAATCATGGTCAAATATCATCAATAGGCATGGTTACAATATGACAAAGATTGTCTCATAGTACAACGTCACATTGTGACAACCATGGTCATCCATGGCCAACTATGGTTAACCATGGTCCAACGTCGCACTCTGACACAGATTGTCAATATGAAAATCAACCATGATCAACCATGCTCCAACGTCACATTGTGACAAGGATTCTCTTTATATGAAAATCATGGTCAACCATGGTCCAATGCCACATTCTAAAAAATATTGTCTCAATATGAACATCAATCACGGTCAACATGATCAACCATGCTTGTTTTAGGGTTTATGATATTTATCTTAGGGATTATATACCTTGGGTTTACAATATTAATCCTTTGGTTTTTTTATGCTTTTAGTATTAATCCATCATTTTTATTAGTACCTTTGGTTTAGAATATCAATCCCTTGGGTTTATTAATCTAAGGGTTCATATTCCTAAGGTATAATATTATTGATAGGTTTTATAATATTAATCCTAGGGATTAATATAGATCCCTTGAGTTTATAATCTTGGATTTATAGTAATAATATATTGGGTTTATAATATTAATCCTAAGGTTCATAATATTAAATTAGGGTTTATATTCTTAGTGTTTAATATTAATCAGAGGGTCTAATGTTATTCCCTTTGGTTTTTAATCCCTTGGGTTTTTAATATTAATCCAATGGGTTTAGTAATCCACTGGGTTTATAATATTATTCCTGCGGTTTCTAATATTATTCATAGGGTTTATATTCCTACATTTTAATATTAAGCATATGGTTTATAATATTAATCTTAGGGTTCAATATTAATCCCTCAATCATAGCCAACCATGGTCAACCATGGCTGAATGTCACATTGTGACAAGGATCATCTCACCATGAAAATAAATCATGTTTATTTTAGTCTTTGTAATATTTATATTTGGGTTTACGAATGTTGGATTTATAATATTACTCCCTTAGGTTTAATATTATTCCCTTGGGTCCATAATCCCTCAGGTTTTACTATTAATCCCTTGGGTTTATTATTCATTTGGGTTTACATCTTTATTAATCATTGCCACATTGTGACAAGGATTGTCTCACCATGAAAATAAACCATGTTTATTTTAGTCTTACTAATATTTATATTAGGGTTTACCAATGTTGGGTTTATAATATTAGTCCCTTGGGTTTAATATTATTTCCTTGGGTTCATAATCCCTTGGGGTTTTAGTATTAACCCTTTGGGTTTATTATTAACTTGGGTTTATAATTTCAATCATGGTCATCTTTATTAATCTCTTGTATTTGTAATATCAATCCCTTGCGCTTCTTGATCCCTTAGGTTTTTAATATTTATCCGTTGGGTTCACTAATTCCTTGGGTTTATAATATTAAACCATTGGGTTTATTTTTTTTCTAAGTGGGATTAATCTATTTTTTTTTTTCTAAATAAGACTGAACTATTATATTACAACAAGAGCAAAATTACATCGGCAGTATTACAACAGGGTCGAGGCCCTGTAAAACTTGTCCTGGGACAGACAGTAAACTCGGGAGTATGCATTCCAGGATTACAAAAAATGGAAACCAGAGTGATACTCATGTAACTGACACATGGACTGTAGCAATAAGAGACTGAAACAACAGAAACACATGGAGGACATCGACACCATGACAGAGATAACAGATAACCGACACCATAACAGAGATGGACAAAGATACATAGTGACAAAGAGCAGACACATATATGATCGCGAAGGGAGCTGACAGAGAGAAAAATTCGTGCAGTGAAACCTGGAGCACGAGCTGGGCATGCTAATCTTCTTCCGTAGTTTGCGGTTCATCCTTCATCTTGCAGCAGGGAGGCTGGAGTATAGCCTTACCAGCATTGCGCTGTACAGGTTCACTCGGGCCTGCTCCAGGATCATGTACAGGCCTCAGCATATCTATGGCAGGGAATTCCATGTCCACTGTGGGAGGGTTGGCACGAGGAGCTTCCTCTTCACCCCACGGGTTGCTGCAATGCTCCACTGAAACAGTTATGAAGAAAGTGGAATTGGACAAGGTACATGGAAGGCGGTATCTTACCATTGGGTGCTCAGTGTGCCCACATTCCATTCTCTCTGGAGGTTCCGCCATTCTTCCTCTGCCCGGGGGCCTTCCCCTCGGTCTTCTGCGTTCAGAGGATTCTTCAATTGAGGAAGAGGGCGAAGGGGCTCTTCCACTGTAGCTGCCACGCCGACTTGTTCCCCTTAGGCGTTCACGCTGCATACTGAATATGAGCGGGTGGCGAGTGTGCACACACGAATTGTTCCTCTGAACTGGACGCCCAATCCCCCAACCAGAATGCGGATGGCAGGTTTGCAACACCGCCAATCTCCCAGGTTCGCAACCAAACTGCCCGTATGCTCTCCAATTGCCCAAGTCGATGGCCCCTAAACCATCACAGTCGCTCTCAGAGCCTGAATGAGAGCCGAGACAACGAGCCTCCGCCACTTCCCTCAAGACAAGAACAGGAGCAGACGAGAAATGCGGGAGAATGTCTGAGAACTCCCGGCTATGAAGCGCCATGTTGCGTTTCTCAATGCGAGCAGTGAATGTCGAAGGGACATCTCTGCAGTAAACCATAACTCCTCTCCTTAAATGCTGCATGCCTGAATAGTTAGGGCGCGTCCTCCTGGTATACGTGGCTTGTCCGGGCGGACACATGCCCTGCGGACAAGCCATGAGCCTTATGCGTCTAACAACCACCCGCATCCAGGGAAGTGGGATTAATCTATTAATATAATACAAAAAAGGTAATTACAAAGAGGTATGGCCTCCAAAGTACTAAGAATCAACCATCACAAAATAATTCGGTTTAGTAGTGACTGCCCCAACAGAGGGGAAACCAGTCCAGGAAATCAAAAATACCCACATATGGGTTGACAGTTTTGACCAAAAAACAAAATGACATTTCAGACATTGCATTGATCTAAGCATAAAACATGAATTTAACTGAAAACTCCCAGTCAGCATGAGAATCATTGACCTGGCAAAAAAAGCGCCACCTGGCAGCCACGTGTCAGGGCTAGAGGTTGTCCGGGGTTGGTTCCTCTTCAATCCTGCATGCATATTTGTACCAGTCATCCTCTTCAGTTGACGTGTCCGCTCCCTGAGTTGGATGGACTGTTTCAGCGTTTCCCGAGCCCGCATGCAGGCAGACGTGTCGCCTTGTTGGCTGCCAAAAGCCTGAGTGTCACCAAGCATGCTCCCCATAGCTTGCTGATTTCCAGCCAGTGCTTTGCCATGTAGGGTGGCTCTATCAACGTTGGGTTGCATTTCGCCTGGGCTGCAAACTCCTCTGTTGCTTGGAGCTACCCTGTTCAGCTCTTCACTGTGAGCACCCTGAGGTGCCGACTGGTCCAGTTCTTCAGTAAAAGTAATTGTGACAGTAGCAGTGATGACGGGCCAGTTCAGAGTGCTACGAAAACAAAATTGAGTGGTATGGGGTGCTAGATGTGGGGGGAGGGGAAAATTTTCCATATGAACTGCAGCGTCCCGCCATTCAGATCCTTGAAAATGGGTTCTTCCCCTTCCGCTTCAGGTGTCTGGATATCGGCCAGGGAAAGAGCTGAAAGGATTGGGGTTGTCTGCTGAAGAAGCAGGGGAAGCTGAGGCAGAGCTGGGAGTTGCAGGAGGGCAGACACTTCCGTCGTGCATGCCGCCCCTCCTGCTTCTCATTCTATGACGAACCATGGCGGGATTCAAGTCACAGATAGCAGTTGGGGAGGTGGTGGAGTAATTGTGCAGAGGATGGACAGGAAAGGGCTGAGCCAGAGCTAGGTTGCAGAGCCTGGTTTGTGAAAAATGAAATCCATTACCTAGGTCAATGCAGCATAGCAGCCAGCATCGACAGCCTGTGACAGTGTGAGAGCATGGCTTAGAGGCTTGCGGGGGGCAAACACAGTGGAGCAAGGGGGGAGGGATTTCACAATACTCTACAGACTCCATTGCTATGAAGGAGATGGAGCAGTCTCGGCCTTGGGACGCATTTAATGGCTCCTGCAAGGTGCCTTGAATGTGCCTCAGGCGGGCTTGGGGAAGGACGCAGGTGGCCATGTGGCCAGCCCATCCGTCGCCCGACCGTCTTGTCAACTTAATTAACCAGATAATCACCCGCATCCGGGTAAACCATTGGGTTTATTAGTTCCTTGGGTTTATAATATTAGTCCCATGGGTTTAATATTATTCCCTTCAGTTCATAATACCTTGGGGTTTTAGTATTAATCTCTTCATTTTTTTATTGCTTTGTGTTTAGAATATCAATCATGGTCAACCATTGTCAACCATAGCAAACCATGGTCAACCATGTTTGAATGTCGCATTGTGACAACGATTGTCTCACCATCAAAATAAACCATGTTTATTTTAGTGTTTGTAATGTTTATATTTAGGTTTAACAATGTTGGGTTTATAATATTAGTCCCATGGGTTTAATATTATTTCCTTGGGTTCATAAACCCTTGGGGTTTTAGTATTGATCCCTTAGTTTTATTATTCCTTTAGGTTTATAATAGCAATCCCTTAGATTTATTATTCTCTTAGGTTTATAATATCGATCATGTTCAACCATTGTCGATCATAGACAAGCATGGTCAACCATGGTTGAATGTCACATCGTGACAAGGATTGTCTCACCATGAAAACAAACCATGTTTATTTTAGTCTTTCTAATATTTATATTACGGTTTACCAATGTTGGGTTTATTATATCAATCCCTTCAATTTATTATTCCCTTGGGTTTATAATATTAGTCCCTTTGGTTTATGAATATTGGGTTTATAATATTAGTCCCTTGGGTTTATGAATATTGGGTTTATAATATTAGTTCCATGGGTTTATTATTCTCGAGTCAAACATGGTTTATTATAAAGTCGACCATGGTCCAACATGGAATTGTGATAGGAATTGTCTCAATATGTAAATCAATGATGGTCGATCATGTTTATTTTAATGTTTATAATATTTTTCTTAGGGTTTATATACGTTGGGTTTATAATATTAGTCCCTTGGATTTAATATTGTTCACTTGGGTTCATAATCCCTTGGGGTCTTAGTCTTAATCCCTTCGTTTTATTATTCCTTTGGGTTTCTCATATTAATCCCCCCTAGGGTTTATTATTCCCTTAGGTTTATAATATCGATCATGGTAAACCATTGTTAATCATAGCCAACCATGTTTGAATGTCACATTGTGACAAGGATTGTGTCACCATGAAAATAAAATAATCCCTTGGGTTTATTATACCAATGCCTTGGGTTTATTATTTGCTTGGGTTTATATTATTAGTCCCTTTTGTTTAATAGTATTCCCTTTGGTTCATAATCCCTTGGGGTTTTAGTATTAATCAGTTGGGTTTATAATATCAATCGCTTGGGTTTATTATTCATGAGTCAAACATGGTTTATTATGATGTCGACCATGGTCCAACATGAAATTGTCATAAGGATTGTCTCAATATGAATAATTCCTTGGGTTCATAATGCCTTGAGGTTTTTGTGTTAATCCCTTGGGTTTATATTATTAGTCCCTTTTCTTTAATAATATTGCCTTAGGTTCATAATCCCTTGGGGTTTTAGTATTAATCCCTTGGGTTTATAATATCAATCGTTTGGGTTTATTATTCCCGAGTCAAACATGGAATTGTGATAGGAATTGTCTCAATATGTAAATCAATGATGGTTGATCATGTTTATTTTAATGTTTATAATATTTTTCTTAGGGTTTATATACATTGGGTTTATAATATTAGTCCCTTGGATCTAATATTATTCCCTTGGGTTCATAATCCCTTGGGGTCTTAGTTTTAATCCCTTCGTTTTATTATTCCTTTGGGTTTCTCATATTAATGCCTTGGGTTTATTATTCCCTTAGGTTTATAATATCCATCATGGTAAACCATTGTGAATCATAACCAACCATGCTTGAATGTCACATTGTGACAAAGATTGTGTCACCATGAAAGTAAATAATAATCCCTTGGGTTTATTGTTCCTTTGGGTTTATTATATCAATGTCTTGTGTTTATTATTTGCTTGTGTTTATATTATTAGTCCCTTTTGTTTAATAGTATTCCCTTTGGTTCATAATCCCTTGGGGTTTTAGTATTAATCCCTTGGGTTTATAATATCAATCGCTTGGGTTTATTATTCATGAGTCAAACATGGTTTATTATGATGACGACCATGGTCGAACATGGAATTGTCATAAGGATTGTCTTAATATGAATAATTCCTTGGGTTCATAATCCATTGAGGTTTTTTTGTGTTAATCCCTTGGGTTTATTATTCCTTGGAGTTTATTATATCAATTCCTTGGGTTCATTATTCCCTTGGGTTTATATTATTAGTCCCTTTTGTTTAATAATATTGCCTAAGGTTCATAATCCCTTGGGGTTTTAGTATTAATCCCTTGGGTTTTGTAATATCAATCGCTTGGGTTTATTATTCCCAAGTCAAACATGGTTTATTATAATGTCGACCATGGCCCAACATAGAATTCTGACAGGAATTGTCTCAATATGTAAATCAATGATGGTCGATCATGTGTATTTTAATGTTTATAATATTAGTCCCTTGGATTTAATATTATTCCCTTGGGTTCATAATCCCTTGGGGTCTTAGTATTAATCCCTTCGTTTTATTATTCCTTTGGGTTTTTCATATTAATCCCTTGGGTTTATTATTCCCTTTGGTTTATAATATCGATCATGGTAAACCATTGTCAATCATAGCCAACCATGCTTGAATGTCACATTGTGACAAGGATTGTCTCACCATGAAAATAAATAATAATCCCTTGGGTTTATTATTCCTTTGGGTTTATTATATCAATCCCTTGGGTTTATATTATTAGTCCCTTTTGTTTAATAGTATTCACTTTGGTTCATAATCCCTTCAGGTTTTAAGTATTAATCCCTTGGGTTTATAATATCAATCGCTTGGGTTTATTATTCCTGAGTCAAACATGGTTTATTATGATGTCGACCATGGTCCAACATGGAATTGTTATAAGGATTGTCTTAATATGAAAATCAATGATGGTCCATCATGTTTATTTCAATGTTTATAATATTTGTCTTAGGGTTTATATACATTGGGTTTATAATATTGGTCCCTTGGGTTTAATATTTCTTTCAAAAAAAAAATGTTTAAATAAATCTCTTTCTGGCTGTAGGGAAATTGTGCTTAAGACATTAATAAATATTATTTACTGTCACTTATTTGTCACTTAAATATATGTTGTGTCTTTAAATGAAGGACCTAGAAACTTGGTCTTTAACGCTTAGTACATGTATGACCAAAACATCTTAGACCATCACAGTCGCAATCGCAAACAACCCTTTATGCACCCTTAATAATATTGGATTTATATATAAATCCTTTGTATTTGCGCTTTTGAAAATATAACATAAAATGTGCTTTTCCCACTTTTAATACTATTAGCATGACTGTCGAGGCATACCCCTCATCTCAATTGGCAAATGACGTTTCCTCATATATATATACATTATATCGTTGATATGACAAACCCGCCACAGTCATGAAACGTAATACATAGGCTTTCAGGTCTGGCTTACCCATATCGCAATCGGTAATCATTTCTATTATAATCTCTTTATAATTGAAATATATAAAATGCACAATCATAAAAAGACTTTTCGACATGCTGGACCTAACGGGACTTACAACCATAATGAATATACCTTTCGGGTCCGGCTCACGATCGCAAATCGCAATCGCTGATCATTGAATGCACCAACATACGTATTCAATGTTTTACAGAGCCATTGGGCTGTTAAAACACAATATAAATATGTTTCAGGTCTGGCTTACCCATATCGCAATCGCCAATCATTGAATGCACCAACTGTTGGAAATAATACTGAGAGGGGGGGGGTGAATCAGTATTATCAATTTAACAAATCTTCCTTATTTGATCTTTTGAATTATTCTTGCATATCAGTACCATAAAATAATGAGCATGAACAAAGAAAATAGACAGTCACACCAAAGAACACAAGATGTAAGGTGGAAACCCAATGTGGGAGAAAACCACCTGCTGCAATATGTCTCTATCTTCTTTCAAGAAATTCTTTTTACAATGATTTTGTACTGGTACAGTCCTTTACCAGTACGCAGGCTGCAACCTGCAGAGAGCTACAACTCCCTCTCGTTTTCCAGTCTCTCCTGGAAGGGAGCTACAACCCCCTACTTCTTTTCATGAAGAATCAAATGATCAACAAGTATACAACAGATACAGTCCACTACAGATATCAGATCAGTAATCACAGGAACAACCCAGAACACCTTATGAACAGAAATATACAATTAACAGATCATCTTAAGACAGGGACGCAATTTTTCTTTCTGTGGCCTGCGACTGGACGCAGTTTACCTTCTGCTGTTCTGCGTGCAGACGCACTGTTCCTTTAAGATTCTCTGCGTACAGGCGCACTCAGTAACACTATCGCGCCGCGTCTTTCGCTTCAGAGACGCACCCAATAACACAGTCGCGCCGCGTCTTTCGCTTCAGAGACGCACCTGAGCCCGGTCTTCCCTGCGTCTCGGCGCACTTGTCCTTCACTGAACCTGCGTCCCTTCAGATATAAAAGATATGAGGACTTCAGAACTGACCCAACCACTCAGATCTACAGATTTGATCATGCGCCAAAGAGATCACAACCCATTAGAAGATTCGCCCTCATAGATCTGGACTAGATCTCACCAAAAGATATTCAACCAAGATGATGCCAAATCCAAATGAACTCCTTTGCTTTATATAGGCAAGCTCCTCCCCAAAACATGGAACAATACCACGAGCCGACACCATAGAAACACAAAAATCGTCGGCTAGATACCACACAAGAAACCCCCACGTGCTTTTCTCTGCCTTGAAATGTGTGCATTGGGTGGACGCACCTCCTGAACAGCTGGCCTGCGTCCCTGGACGCGGGTTCTGCATGGTATACCTGCGGGGACGCACTTGCTGAACAGATTTCCCGCGTCCTTCTTAAAAATAGAGAGCTGAGCATCAAGAATAGTGATCTATCACCTGAATGGGTTGCCATCAAGGACAACACCTGAATCATAATGCCAACACCAACATACGTATTCAACGCCTTGCGGACCCGTCGGGCTTTTAAACATAACGTAAATATGTTTCAGGTCCACCACCATTAATCGCAATCGGCAATCTTTATATACGTACATACATATAACTCCGGACCCGCCGGTACTTTACAAGAAAATATAAATGTGTTTCGGGTCCGCACTGCTCATCGCAATCGGGAATCGGTGATTCCTATGGTAATAACCTGCCCGTTGTACTTTTGCGATTGCGATTTATTTGCATTAGTAATATATATATATATATATATATATATATATATATATATATATATATATATATATATATATATATATATAAGAGGGGACCACTCCATATAACTTCTTATATTATGAGTTGATTTAATTCTTGCCTATATCGGGGTTGATTCTTTTACACCTCTTTCTTTTGTCATTTCAATATATAATAAACAAAATACTTCATTTCCCTTAGACTCTACGAATGTAAAAAAAATAATAATAATATAAACTCCTAATAATAATATAATAATATTGATTATGTTATTATTATAATAATGTAATAATGTAATAATATTATTATAATATTATAATCAAATATTATTATTTTTATTATTATTATTATTATTATAATACAATATAATTGTTATTATATTTTTATAATTTTATATTATTAGATTATTTAAATAATATAATGATAATCTAATATTATTATGAGCTATTTTTATTATTAATTAACATATATGAGGAGTTTATATAATTATTATAATATTAATATAATATTTATACAGTGATATATATAAATAATTTGGTTGTTAATATTTATATACTTATTAATAATTTTATATAGTTATTTATATAGTTATTAATAATCTTAAATACAGATAATAATTAACCTTATGTATACAAACCCTAAGATAAATATTAAAAATACTAAAACCTAATAATAATAATATTATTATTATGAGTTTATATTATTATAATAATATTAATATAATAATCATAAATATATAAGAATATAGTTGCTATTATTTGTATAGTCATTAATTATCATAAACAATAAATAATTGGTCTTTATTGTTTTTATTATAATAATATTGATTATATTATTATAATCAATATTATTATTATAATGAAGGGTGGTCGAAAGATATTAAGTGTAACATCGGAGTTAAACAAGGTTGCCCCCTCTCCCCTACCCTATTTGGCATTTACATCGATAAGCTCGAAGGCTATTTAGAGGAAGCAGGATGTGATGGCACGATCTTAGCTGGGATAGTCGTCATCCTTCTTCTTTATGCTGACGATATTGTTCTTTTGGCAAGGTGCCCATCTGATCTTAATAAGCAACTCAGGCTTCTTAAGGATTTCTGCTCTACCATGGGTATGACTGTTAACACTGACAAAACAAAAGTTATGATTATCAAATCCAAGAAGGACACTTACGCTAATTTTATGTATGACAATAATAACTTGGAGGAAGTGTATTCTTACAAGTACCTAGGAATTGATATTCATCACAAGCTCAACTGGAACCATAGCATTGAGAAAAGGATTAATGGGGGGTGGAAAGCTTACTTTGGTCTTGAAAATAATTGTAAAATAGCAAACCTTGTAATGTGGGATAAAAAGAAGTTCCTCTTTGAAACTTTAGTCACTCCTGTTATCTTATATGGCTGTGAGGTTTAGGGTTGTAGCATCTCCAGAGAATCATGGAGAAAGATTGAGCAAATCCAGAAGCGTTTTATAACTTATAACCTGAAAATTAAAAGTAATACACCCTATCCTATTCTCCTTATAGAAGCAGGTCTTTCCCCTATTGAGAGCCTAGCTATGCTTAGGTTTCTATTGTACAAGCACAAAATTAGTAACATAGATGATCATAGACTTCATAAGCTAGCTTTAAATTCTAGCCAAAACCACCTAAGGCTCAATCGAGGGTGGCATAAAGACACAAGGGTCTGGTTAAACTATTGGGAGATCAACGAAAATGATGCATTGCAAAACATAAATAACATTAAAGATATTGTTACTTCTAAGTTCAAAGAAAAAATGTGGTGTGAGAAAGACTTAGCGGCTAAAAGAAAGTTAAGTTATTATAAGAAGGTCATCAACCCCACCCTAGAAGATCAAAAGTATCTCTCTATTTTAACTAGCTCAAAGAAGAAAATTAATATAGCAAAGATTAGAACGAATTCTCATGAGCTCCATAGTGAAACAGGTCGTTGGGCAGTTCCTAAAACGCCATGGACGGAAAGGATCTGCCATATATGTGAGAATAGGAACATCGAGGATGAAAACCACTTCCTCTTAGAGTGCCCACGTATAACCACATTAGATCTCAGTTTCACAATCTTTGTTACAATACTAACCTTCCTAGCCTTTTACAATGTCAAAATTATAGTGAGCTCGGGAGGCTTCTCTCCAAGCTTTTTGAGCATAGGAATAAAATCTTAAATCAAAATAGATAATTTGTTTCTTTAGGTCCGATAGACCATTATTTGGTCTCAGCGGACGTTAACCATCATCATCATCATCAATAATAATAATTATATTTGTATATTATTATAATAATATAATATTATTATAATTTTATAATCTATTATTTTTTTTTTTTGTAAGCTAGGGTGGTACTCTTTCTATTACTCGATCAAAAGAACATTACATCATATCAGAATCAGTCTTTGCCCGCCCGCTAGGGGAAACCGGGTCATAACTCCATCTATAATTTTTAAAAGCAGCCCAAAAATAGAAGGCCCGCAGTCTGGTTGTCTGAGCTAGATAAACTATACAGTCTTGAACCTTACTAAAACTATGCCTAAAACTACTGCTCTGTGCTGTATGCTTTTTACTATCTATAACAGGTACAAAGCTAAAACCAAAAAAATTGCTACAGTTACTAAACATATCTCATATCATTCTTTGCCGCCATCAGGTTGCTGAGTTGCTGCTTCCGCTGGCGCTGGGTGAACTCGATTCAGCATCTGCTGGATAGCCTCCAGCTTCTCGTCTTGTTTAACCATTGCTACGCGAAGGAAGGCCAATTCGCAGCGAATGTCTGGACCCCCCTTAGCCAGAGTGACCATTTATTTTGCCACCTGCTCCATCGCTTTGGCCATGAGCCCCTTCATGACCCAGTAGATGTGGAGCGACTGTTTAAATAAAGACATGCGCCCTCTAGTGTGACCCGGGTCGGGGATAAGAAAATCCCATTCCTCCATCTCCTCGTCAGATTGCTCCTGAATCGATTCCTCTTCCAGATGTTGCATGAGTCTGCGGACTGCAGGTTTGGAATTGCGGATGAAGGCCTTTTCGGCCCTGCGGATTCTATGGATGACAGTCTCTTTTTGTTTTCTTCTATTCCCCTGGTCACGCCTGGAAGTCTCCCCTTCCACCTTGTCTTGACCTTTTTGGCTTCTGGTTCGTTTTCCGTCCCGGTCTGTTTCCTTGTCAGTTGACGAGCTACGCTTCCTCATGCCGTAGCGACGGACCTTCGAGTCCTGTAAATCAGTCAAATCTGCCTTCGTCTGCTCCTTTCCTTCCTCCGCCGAGTTTTTGTGGTGGTACCTGCGCTCACTTCCTGCGTCCAGGGCTGTGTCTTCTTCCGAATCATCCTCAATTTCCAAAACTGAAAAAGGTGGGTCCTGCTGCATAATAGCTTTGCCTTTACGGCTTCTGCCATCCTCCCCGTCATTCTGTTTCTCTTCCATCTGCCTTAGCTTCTGTCTGGTTTCCATAATATCCGACGGTCGGACGCACCTCGTTCTCTGGTTACTTGGTGTGTTCACTGCTCTCTGGTGGTGCTCGATGGGAACCTCCGCACTTACCCAAATTGGAAACACGCACAGTGCTTTGGCATTCATCCAGCTTTGGGTATATATCAAAATCTTTTCCTTGGGGAAACCGCTTGTTCCGGTTGTCAAATGCCGCCGGTAGCACGCCGGTGAACCACTACACTCTGCCATCATATCCTTATTAATCCCCTCTGCTGTGAGGTCCGGCGTACCGCAGCCTTCACCTCTCATAGTTCGAACATTAATTAACTTACCTTGTGTGTACTGTTGCCCAACCGCTCCATCCGCCGTCGCTGTACTGCCACCGAGGTCTTGATCCCTCACCCTGCAATCTGCAATGATGATTTTTGCAAATCCTACTTGAACCCTTTCCTTGAAACGAGGCCTCCGCCTCCCCTTATTTGTCCAGCTCACTGATCCGCTCATTGTCATGTGTGGCATGATCATGATCGGCCTTAATTAAATCTGCCAGCTCTTTCCATTCCTGATTACCCTCCACAGCTCTCCATTGGCTATCCATGGTGTTGCCACGTCCTCGGCAGCCCCAATTGGCTAGCCAGTCCGCAGGCTGGTTCCCTTTTCGACGAACATGGCTAATGAGTCTATAATCGATGCGCTTAATGAAGCCTGCAATTTCTTGAATAATGCCCGCAGTGCGCCAGCTTTTGGTGACTTTCTCCCATCCCTGCCCATTACTGAGCCTCCTCAACATGTCCACAGCAATCTTTGAATCCCCTGTAATTTCCAGGTTGGTATAGCCGTTCCTAATGGCAATACGTAAACCTTGATGCAGGGCCCAGAACTCGGCCTCATTATTGGTCATCTGCCCTCCCCAGTCCGCAAAAATCCACCTTACTTGGTGGTTGCTGTCTCTGAAGATTCCCCTGAAGCCAGCTTCGCCCGGGTTCCCCTTCGAGGCCCCGTCGAAGTTGAGCTTGATAAAATGATCTCGCGGATACCTGAACTTGTCTGGACTTTGAGTTCGCATGTCCTGGCTGGTCGAACATTTAAAGTGAACCATCTCCATTTTAAGATTTAACTTGTTTAGAATTTCCTGTTCTTCCGAGTTAGTTTTCCAATCATTCTTCTCCCACTTCTCGACAAGGATAGTCTCTCGCATACTCTCGATCACCCGATCCCAAATAACCTCTGGACCTTTCGCAGAATTCTGAAATACCCTCCTATTTCGTTCCTTCCAGACCATCCAGAGTATGAAGGGAGAGATAAGGTTCCAAGCCCTCTGGACAACCTTGCATTGAAAGGTTTCCTTGCTCCACTGGAAAACCAATTCAGTAAATTCTCTGGTATTAAATCCTGATTTGTTGAACAGTCGTTTAGTCGTCCTCCAAAGCTGCTCTGTGTAGGAACATTTGACCAACAGATGATCTCTAGTCTCAGTATCGTTGTTGCATAGATAGCATCGGGAGGGGCCAATGAATCCCTTCTTCTGAATTCGATCCCAGGTCAGAATTTTATTTTTTGAAGCTAGCCAAACAAAGATGGACACCTTAGGCCACCAGTTGCTTTCCCAGATTGTTTTCCATTCCACATTCCTGTCACCTCTGTCTTGAGAATCCATTAAGTAATAAGCCTCCTTCGTTGTAAATATTCCCTTCATAGAGTATCCCCACCGGAGGATGTCTTTCCCATGTCGTTCTCTGATTTTCCTTGATCCCATTTCTTTTCTGTAATGATCTTGGAGCTCTGGGGTAAGTTCACGATCCCACTCTGTCGGGTCCTCCCAGACTCTCCATCCCTCCGACAGTTCATTTGTTTTCCAATAATCCTTAACACTGGATCTGTTTCCTTCAATTCTACCTCGGATCTGCAGGAGGTCCTGCCTGTTATTTAGCCTTTCTCGTTGTTGCCACCTATCTTCCCAGAAGTTGGCTTCACTGCCTCCTCTAATTTCCCAGAAAGTATGTTTGCTAATTAGATCTCTGTTTTGGGAGGCAAGTTCCCAGATAGAGGAGCCTTTGGGGATTTCCTGCTGTCTTAGGATATCGGCCGGAGAATTTGGCATTCTGTATTTAGTCCTCCATATGTTTTTCCAAAGATCATTTCCACCACTGAGCCACCTCCACCACAGTTTAGCTCCCAAAACCCTATTAAGAATTTCCGGGTCCCTTAGACCTAAACCTCCTTTTTCTTTTCGCTCTATTAGCTGACTCCACGAGACCAGGGCCCATTTTTTCTTCTGATCAGAACCGCTCCAAATAAATTTCCTTATGATTTCCCTGATTTTAGCACAAACCCCTGCTGGGGCAGCCATAATCGCTAATGGGTATATAGGAATAGCCTGAAGGACCGACTTGGCAAGAACAACTCTGCCAGCAATATTCAGAACTCTGAAAGCCCAATTTGAGACCTTGTTAGTTAGTTTGTCAAGAACCCCTTGCCAGTTTCTCACCTTTTTTGAGGTGAGGTCCAGAATATTACCTAAATATTTAGTAGGTAATTCTCCCCTCTTGAATCCAAGAATTCTAATTAGATGGGATTTGACCTGATCCATTGTATTGAAGATGAAGATGCATGATTTGTCCCTATTAATTTCTAACCCAGAAGCCTTGGCAAATAAGTCTAGGATTCTCTTAAGATGTCGAACTTCTCTTACCGTTGGTTCCCCGTACAGCATAATGTCATCAACAAATTGTTGATGTGTTAGAGGCAGGTTGTTTCCCCAAAGTTGCAACCCTTTGATTCTGTTTGCTGCTCTTTCCTGTTTAATAAATCGACCTAGTCCTTCAGCGGCTAGAATGAATAGAAAAGGAGACAATGGGTCACCCTGTCGAATGCCTCTAGAGGCATTGAAAGTTTTTGAGGGACTTCCGTTTACCAGAATAGAAAAGTGGGGAGAGGAGATTAGGTTATGAATCCAAGCAATCCATCTTTGGTGAAAACCAAATCTCTCCAGGACAGTTTCCAGATACTTCCAGTTAAGCCTATCATATGCTTTGGATAAATCTAATTTGATCAGCATTCCTTTTTGTTTTTTAACCTTTAGAGAGTGGATCACCTCCTGTGTTACCACCAGCCCATCAAGTATCTGCCTTCCTTCCACGAAACCAGTTTGTTCAGCCGAGATTAGATTGTCCAAGAGAGGTTTTAGTCTCTTGGCAATCAGGGATGTTATCATTTTATAAATGACATTACAAAGAGCTATAGGTCTGAAGCCACTAGCCTCTTCTAAGTTGTCTCCCTTAGGTATGAGGGCAAAAAAGGTAGAGTTAAGAGCAGGCCATACCTTTTGATTTATTCTTGATTCTTCTACTAGATCCAGTATCTCTCTTCCCAAGAAGTGCCAGCCTGCCTGGTAGAAGTCCACTGTGAAGCCATCTGGCCCAGGAGCAGTCCCTTTTTTCATAGTCTTCACAACTTCCTCCAACTCTTCTAAGGTCACGACCCTCATAAGCGCTTTGTTTTGTTCCTCAGTGACCAGACTAGGAATGGCGGAGCAGATCTCTTGAATGGCTCTCGATCTATCCACTTGGGGTTCTGTTAGCATCTCTTTGTGGTAATCCATCAGAACCTGTTCTATCTCATTCTGCTCTACCACCCTTTTCTCATTCTTGTCCTTAATCGAAAGGATTCTGTTTCCCTGCCTGTGTTTGATCATTGACTGGTGGAAGAATTTAGTGTTTTTCTCCCCCTCTCTTAACCATTTTATCCTAGATTTCTGGCGCCATAGGATCTCCTCTTGCTTTCGTCTCTCTTCCAGTCTGCCAAGGATTACCCCCTCCCTGTTGATGCTTTCCTCTGTTCTGCCTTCCAAAATTATCTTCTGCTGCAGATCTGCCATTTCCCCTTCCAGCTTTTGTTTATCTTCCAAAATATTGCCAAATTCCTCTTTGTTCCATTTTTTTATTTTGTTTTTCAGCTCTTTCAATTTAAGCTGGAACGTATGCATTCTACATCTGCCTTGACTAGTACATTGATTCCACCACTCCTCTACTTTCTTGATGAAATCAGGGTCCCTCAACCAAAAGGCTTCAAATCTAAAAGGTCTTTTCCCCTGAATCTTCTTGATATCTACCTCTAATCTAATCGGCCAATGGTCTGATCCCAGAGATGGAATGATTTTGGCCTCCACAAAAACATCTTTGTTCATGATGTCTTCAAATACCAAAAATCTATCTAATCTGGAAGCAATTTGATTCTTACCTCCCCTTCTATTGTTCCACGTGTAGACCCCATTGATGGTCTGGATGTCAACAAGCCTAAGTTCTGCTATCATATCATTGAAATTATCCATGAAGTGATCCCTCTTCCTAGTCCCTCCTTTCTTCTCTTCCAAGGATCTGATCAGGTTAAAGTCTCCCCCGGTGATCCAAGCAGCTTCAGGGTAAAGTCTGCGGACCGATCTGAAACTGTTTATGAACTGCTCTTTTTTCCCAGGGGTCGGAGGGCCGTAGACTCCTGAGATGACCACCTGGTGATTGGTTCCGACAATCCTGCCTAGCCCAGTGAGGATGTCGCTCATACTGGACCAGTTTTCTATGATGATTTCATTGGGGTTCCACAGGACTGCAATACCTCCTGCAGAACCGATTGCATCTTGTCCAATCACTTGATACTGTAACCTACTTTTTTCTAGTATTTCTTCGAGCTGCTGGGTCAAAATCTTTGTTTCCTGTAAGATCATAACACTAGGTTTCTCCTTTTTCAACTTATCCTTCAGATACCTCTGTTTGCCTTTACTGTGCAAACCCCTAATATTCCAACTGATCACTATCATTTAAAACTTTTTGTAAGAGGGGAAGAATACCTCCGACAGAGGTATCACCTTTCCTGAGTTTATCAAAATTTCCCCCACCGTCTGGATGGTCTCACTCATTGGTTTTCGGCCTCTTTTCCTGCTGTTTTTGCCAGAGTTGGCCATTCCTTTATCCTCATTCCCCTGTTCGCTTTCTGTCATGGTTGGGTTATCCGGAGGCTCTCCTTTTTTCTCTTTATATTTCTTGAAAACTTCCTTATACAGCTGTTTTTGTTTTTCAGGTATGAACCTGCTATCCAGATACTTCCATTCCTGGAGTAACCTTCTCATAATTTTCTCCTCTTCTGCTTCGTTTTCAGGCGGGTTTTCCACTTCCATCTTAGATTCCTGTTCTGTTTCTGTTGACATCTCCTCTGGTTTTTCTCTGTTTGCTTTGTTTATATTTGTTTCGTTTTCCTTTCCTTTCTCCTCTCCCGCTATTTCCATGGGGGAATTTTCCGGGTCCTCATCATCTTCCAGGTTTACTTCGTAATCTTCATCTTCACTCTGCAGTACCTGAAATTTGTTTTGATTATTTGTTTTGCTCGGTTTTTCCTGGGGTTGGGTCTTTGATGTCTCTCTGTTCTGTCGTTTCTTCCTTACTACCTGTTGGAAGCCTTTCTCAGCATTTCTCTGTTGATCCTCCTGTCTTTTCTTGGATTCTTCCTCTTTGTTCAGAGTACATTGCCTGTATAAATGGCCATATTCATGGCAGATACGGCATCGAAAGGGGATATGTTCGTAATCAACTGGCTGCTTCCAGATTTCATCATGATACTCTACTTCGACATTTTCTGGGAGGGGATCTGCCAGATTTATGTAAACACAGATTCTCGCATAAGCATTGTACTTACCTCGTTTCGTAGCCTCTGCAATTTTGACAAAGCTCCCAATCGTATTGCCTATTCCCTCCAGAATTTCAGGGTCCCAGAACTCATCAGGAAGCCCAAACAATCTGACCCAGACTGGTGCATCAAGCATTTTTTCCTTTTCCGGATTGTATCTCTCTTCCCAATATTTCATGAACAGGCCTGCATTGTTCAAGAAATATGGTCCCTCCTCAAAGATCCGGTCTTTATCTTCCAGATTGGAGAAGATTGCTGTGAAAAAACCTTGGGCTCCAAGTTTAAGATCTACTTGTCCCTTAGGACGCCATCGCTGGTCAATCCATCTGTAGAGTTCCCGCTCAGAAGGCCAATACCCAACAAAGCGACATATTATGGCATGGTCTTTCATGTAGCTATTATACTCTTCCAGCTTGTTTTGGGGAACCACATACCTTGGTTGTTTTTGAGCCCTAGGTAGGCATTTACCTCTCATTCTTTTCTGCCACAGATTACCCATTACTGGAGCATAACCTTCCTTCTCCGTGTGCTGTTCTCCTCCTTTGCTGGTCTCACCCATTACCACGTTTTTGAAGGAGGGGATCTCTCCCCCCCCCCCTTGGCTCCCCCATTCCGCTCAGAGTGTTTTCTGGGGTTCAGAATCCCGTTTACTGTTGAGATCCCCGAGACCAACCCGTGTCTGCAGACTGGGGTGCGCTGTCCCCGCAGAGATGAGAGGCCTAGCCTTCGTCTGAATCTTGCTGCAACCTCTGTCAGCGTTGTCCGTTCTCACAAACCCTAGCACGCATCTTCCCTCCGGTATCAATTCATTTTATAATCTATTATTATTATTATTAAGTTATTTAAATAATATTATTATGAGCAATTCTTATTTTTAATTAATATATATTATAACTTTATGTAATTATTATAATATTTATATAGTTATTAATAATCTTAAATACACATAATAATTATTAATGTAGTTGATATAAGCCTGTCTGTTTATATCAACCATTTTGGAAAATGTGGTTGATATATATGTTTGATATAAACCTATTTAAGTATATCAACCATATTTACCTTGGTAAATATGGCTGTGCTAATTATACTTATGTGGTTCGCTGAAGGTATCGTTAGAATATCTCAGTGGTAATCTTCCTCAACATAGAGATCATTGCGCCTCATCAATAAATTCTGGAAAAACTGTTTAACTGTTTCTTTATGAAAATCATAGAATTCGGTCCTCAATTACAACAATCATAGACCAAGCGAAGACTCGAACAATTGAAGAGTGTAGCCTGATTTTCTATATGGTCCAAAATTTGTTGCAAGAAAAGGCATATTGTTGTACACACGATTTCAAATATATTCTAAGAAGTCGATATCGATTTAATGTGATAATTTTTGAAGACATTACATCTAATGGTTCTTGGTAACAAGGAAAGCGGACTTGATAAGAAGCACAAGAAGTAGATCCCTAATATGACGGTATTCTTATTACACATTTCGTATGGGTCAGTGTTTATATAAATGACAACTATTGATCAGTGACTTGGTGTTGATTTTGCCATAGCAGATCAGTGACCCAGTATATATTGACCTTGTTGTAGTTGCAGTATTCTTGTCAACATTAATTTTGTTATATAATAGAGATCCACATTCACTTCTCAGTTTACATAGTTATATGGAAAAGAATGGAGATCATTCTTATCCATTTCCCTGTCTCATAGATATCACAAAACTAATGAAGTTTCATGGTTTTTCATTTCTTAGCAAAATTGGGATATGCATCTTATCCTTGGGATATTCGCATGCCATGGATGCATGATAATATCTCTTAATCTCCGGTCAAGATCAAGTTTATCATCTTGCCGACCCTGTTTTGGGAGAGGTTTGGCCACTAGCTTGAAGGCAAGATAGCACAGTCTAACAGAGATCCTCATATGGTCTATCTGATGGTATATATAAATGGTCTCTCTCTCTCTCTCTTAGATGACATAACTCTTCTGACCTTTCATGGGTCAGTATAATTAACTTCACATAGCTCAGATGGGACGGCCTTTTGACTTTGGATGGTACAGTTTTTTGACTTCAGAAAGGATAGTTTCATTACGGACTGCATTGTATATTTATCTCAGGAATAGTCCTTCGCACATCACAGTTCCAGCTCCTATGAATTCATCTCTCGCTCTATTTGGATATGGACCTTGCTCTCTGATTTTAGTATATCTATGGACCTCATTCTACGTATGGCCATGGACATTGTTCTTATGATTTGGCATCACTATGTTATTCCGCTACGCTTGGTATATGTGGTTTTAGCATCTCAGTGGCATCTATATTATCATCACAGTGGTATACCATCACAGTGGTATGGTTGATGTTTTTCGTATTCATCTCAGCCTACAATAACATGGTTTACTTCCTGTATATATAAGGTGGCATCACAGTTGTGTGTATGAAATCTCTGGTACTCATTAATACCACAGTAGTATGTTTGATATTTCAGTTTAGCGATATATATTACATCATTAATTTCCATTAGTACATCAAGCATGAAAGGTCATCGATAACAGAAGCATTAACAATGGATCTTGTTCACAAACGAAGTTTTGAACATGATGTGTGATTTCTAAACAGTTGATGAGGTACAAAAGTAGTTGTTTTAATAGCAAAGAGAAACCTTACCATCTCATAGAGTCTTTGGAGGAATACACCATAAAGGAATATCTTGGTACTAATGATATGGCTTCAACAACTGTTGATCTTTCTGATCTGAACAGTCCATCAATCACCATTATGACAAAGAAATAGGCTCACTCTTGTTTCTAAGTAGGTTAGGAAAGGTTCTTGTAAATTTCCCATCTCAGCAGATGATTTGGATGGATCTGGATATCCTTGATATAGCAGCACTACTTATTCGTCTTTCAGTAGTTGATGTTATACTTTCTCTGGCCTGAGAATTCGAAGGAAGATGATGAAATTCAGAAGGAAGAGAATTGTCACTTGCCATGGTCACATGGATACAAATGCCTGGATGAGAAGATCATACACTTGGCAGAAATCATTTAACAAGCTCATCGCTGAAATCTATATGACCATCTGACGGAAAGCTTCAGAGGGAGCCATGATTCAGGGGCTAGATTTCTTGCTCAGCATGTTAGCCTCACTCTCACGTTAAAAACAATAATAAGTTCAAAAATATTAAATTAATTAAATCATGAAAGTTGGATTTAGTTCTTAACTTTTTAGATTAGGTTTGTTCTTCAAAATTAGGAGTTAGTTTAGTAAAAACAATAATAATTCCAAAAATATTAAATTAATTAAATCATGAAAGTTAGACTTAATTCCTAACTTTTAGATTGGGTTTGTTATTCAAAATTAAGAATTAGGAGTTAGTTTAGTAAAAACAATAATAAGTCCAAAAATATTAAATTAATTAAATCATGAAAATTAGACTTAATTCCTAACTTTTAGATTGGGTTTGTTCTTCAAAATTAAGAATTAGTTTAAATCTATTTGGTTGAGAGATTCTCTCTAGCTAATTAAGCTCCTATATTAATATAATGTATGATTGATATATTTTCTCAACCAAAATGTCCAAGATAAATACACTCACAAATATCCTCAGATATTTATATTTATATTATACACATTATTTTAATAATGAAATGAGATGAATCCAGTGAGGTTGTGAAGCCTTTTTATTTGTGTTTATTTTAATATTCTTCATCGTGGTATCAGAGAATAGATGATTCCTACCTTGGTAAGTTGATATGCGAGAGATTTGGTTTCAATTCACCATGGGAGCATTGGTGTCGATTGGTGTGAGCTCGTGAATAAATTGGTTGCTGCTGCGAGGTGTCAAATAACCCTGTGTCAAGATATCAATTTCGCAGTCGCTGCCAGAGGAGCTAGGGTAAAACCAAATCACAGCAGTTGGCCAGCGATGAGGTTGAAGCGGACATAGAAAATCCAAAGAGGATGCTTTCATATTTTTTATCATGCAATTTTGAAAGGTGTTTATAGTATGTGTAAACGACTTAACTATTACTTTTCATTAACGATCCAAAGGTAGCTTTTTTGTGAAATTCATTTCTTCATTACGAATTTTCGCCCAATCTTTTCAATGGTTGTCGATTAGAAGGAACTGTATGGAATGCACTTGGTGGAGGCAATGGCTCAAGTAGCTACTATGTATTTGAGCACCATGATGCCTCTAGAGGATCAAGTGACAGATCATTCCTCTTCAGCTGAGGATCGAAAGGAAGAGTAAATATGTGCGCAACATAATCTAGCAAGCACAATTCAGTATGGGAACAAGATCGTGATGCTTCCCTTTCTGCGCAATCCGAAGATGGCGGACAAGAAGTTGCTTAGGGTTTGCCAGTTCAACTTGCAATGTGGTACTTTGGACAGTGTGACGCAAGTTCTCACGTTTTGGCTGGTTGAAGGAACTGCGAATAAATCAGCGTTTCGGAAGTGCATTGGATCACCGATTGGAGATGTGAGTATAGTGGGCCGAAAACCCATGTGAATGTTAGTGCACTAAAGCGAAAGAGCGATCCATGAGAGGCATGAGCTGCAATTTCTCAAGCCAACAAATCAAACAATGGGATCCACGTAGTAATCGAGAATTACAAATTCTTCACCATTGCCTTGGTCTTTAGTCTCTGAATGAAAGTTCATGTGATCTTATGAAAAATTGCAACTGGAAGGATTGCTAGCATTGGTCGGAGGAGTCACGACGAAGCCATTTTTTCCATGGGCGGGTTAAATCTCAGACAACCCCTATGGATTCAACATGCAAGCCTTCTTTCCTTGTTTTCGACTTTCAGTACTACGTAGAAGTAAGACATGCGTAGAGGGTAACCATAAATTGGTAATAATTTGCTTCCGTGATCGAATACCAGGGTCTTGTTTCGTACATGCTATGCCCGGAAGTTACATTTAATGCAATTATAACATAAACAATTTGAGTTATTCCGTTATTTTCAAGAGCATAGTCTCCAGGAACAGCTCGTCGACTCTATCATCGTCGCAAACCATGGCATGGTGAACCCGACGTGAAGCAGCGATCCATGCTATGTTGAACCTACCATTTAACAGATGCAAATGATGAGAGACCTACATTGCATTTGAAGGTTCTTAATTTGATAGAACAAGAGATGAACAGAATAGATATACGAGTTGGGAGCACTGCATTTTGTGGATGGATCACCTCAAGCTTTCCGATAGTTGCATCATCTTGTTTCTCAGGAGCCAGTAACATTTAAAGACTATGAAACAGCGTGAATGTGTTGACTATGTGTAGACAGGACTTGCGTAAAAGAAATAACATGTCGGATTTTTGTTGTTCCCTGGACTTCTGCAACATAAATTCATGTAATCAAGCATAAATAAGAAAAGCATAAGCAATCTAGCAGCTGCAACATATAATAAAAAATATCAAGTTGTCAACATCAGCATTCAAAACAATTCTACATCAACATGCAATTCGACATCATTCAATCAAGGCAATCAAGTTAATGAAGTTGTCATCTACATCAACAATATTTGCATCAATTCAACATCAATTCTTGGACAATGTACTTGCAACATTTTTTTGTAAGAGTCAACTCAAAACAAAATTGTAACTTGCAAATCATAATTTGTAAGTTAACTTGTAATCAAAGTCAAATAAAATTGAGTTGAATTGTAAGGGTGCATTTTTTGTTGAACCTGACACCTAAGCTTTGAATTGATAAGGGGTCAAGAGAGTCATCAAATTCACTTAAAGTAGTCATTAAATCATTGTAAGCATTCTCTTGGGTGCATTTTTTGATAGTATTCGACACCCTTATTTTGCAAATAAGCTAAATCAAGTGAGTGAGTTTAAGAAAGTGCAAGTGAACAAGTTCAAGACATCAAGCAAGCATGACATTCAAGAAACAATCAAGCAAGCATCAAGCGAGCGAGTTCAACTCTAAAGCAAGCGAGTGTGCAATTCAAGAAACAATCAAAACAAACATCAAGCGAAAGAATCAAGAAAGTTCAAATAAAAAATCAAGTGAGCGTGAGTTCCAACATTCAATTGTTAACATAAGTTCAAGCGAGCATGAAATTCAAAGTGATGATCCAGCAAACAAGTTTAATCAAGCAAGTTCGAAAAATCCAGCAAGTGTCAAAAGCAAGTGAGCATGAGTTCAAGCGAGCGAGTTCACATGGAGAAAAACATTCAATTGATACAGGTTCAATGGACCCTTTTGTAGCTTGGCACCTGTTGGAGTTGTCAAGTAATGTTCAGAGATGTATTAGACTTGCAGTTGATTCATGTTCTCTTCAAATTGGAGTTTTTTTCGACATCCAGCTTTGGCGGTTTTTAAGATAGGTTTTGGTTGAGGAACAATAGTTTTAGGATGAGGACTTGGAGATGGTACCAGGTTCTTACTTTGGACTTGTCATTGAGGGGGGTAATGTTAGCCTCACTCTCACATTAAAACAATAATAAGTCCAAAAATATTAAATTAATTAAATCATGAAAGTTGGATTTAATTCCTAACTTTCTAGATTGGGTTTGTTCCTCAAAGTTAGGAGTCAGTTTAGGTCTAGTTGGTTGAGAGATTCTCTCCAACTAGTTAGGCTCCTAGATTAGTGTATGGTTAAGATATTTTCTCAACCAAAGTGTTCGAGATATCTACACTATCTTGAGACAAATATCCTCTTGTATTTATATTTGTATTATACACATTATTTTAATAATGAAATGAGAGGAATGCAGTGAGCCTTTGAAGCCTTTTTCCACCATGTCTCTATTGTTCATGTCTTTGATATTTTATTTGTGTTTATTTTAATATTCTTCATATTTAAGGTCCAATATAATGGAGAAGTTGTTGATCTCAACATCTTATAGGTGCTCTGAGGTACACTATCAAGAATCGTTAAAGCACTATATGGTGAATAGTAAGATGTTATAATTCATCTTATTTCATGAAAGACTGAAGTCTGGGAGCATCGTTGAGGCTGAATGAATAAAGTTGTAAGGTTGGATTACTATGAATCCATTTGAGTTAACTCTTTAAGGAGCCATTTGTGAAAACCTTTGTTGTGTATTGTAGAAGAAGATTCTGAGAATCTAGTATTTCACATACCACTTTCTATGTTATAGCGAAGTACATTCTTATTTTATGGCATGTTTGAGTGGAAAGATCTCATGAAAAGCAGGTTGTTTGATGGACACTGTGCACCCTAGAAAGACAATTTTAGGCCATAGTCTCCCTGAGTAAGAAGGAGTAATATCAGTTAAATATTTTCTTCATCAAGATATGCAAGAAGCAGAGGATTGCTAAGTGTTTCCAAGAATCAATATGTTTGTTGATGAATGGAGCTATGAGGCTCCCATTGATCTAGTCTTGAATTTAATAAAGAAGCTTAGCACTATTATGTATATGAAGGGATCCTTGGATAAGATTGAACATTGATATTTGGGATCTCCTGGAGGCTTGGGGTACTTATTGAGCTATGAGTGACCATAAGGTGAGTGGTTCACCTTCCCCTACGATAGCAGACACATTTATGCAGGATGAGTGGTTCAATTTCCCCTATTGTTGTTGACATATGCATAGGATGAGTGGTTCATGTTCTCCTACGAATACCGTAGTGAGAGATGCATATAGGTATCTGTTGACATGTCGGTGTGACGTGGTTCATCCTTTTCCCCACATATAGGATGCTCATTCCCTACAATTGATGGTTGACATGTCGATGGAACGTGGTTCATCCTTTCCCTATTCTTGGTGGTTTTTATGCGTGTAGGATGTGGTTCATCCTTTCCCTATGTTGGTTGTGATGTGTGACTATAGGATGTGGTTCATCCCTTCCGTACGTTGGTTGTGATGTGTGACTGTAGGATGTAGTTCATCCTTTCCCTACGTGTGGTTGTGAGCAAGATGTGATATATTCTTTCCCTGCTAATGTTTTTGCAACAACCTACCCATGTAGTCTGGGACACATGGAAAGTACCTCTCATCTGGCCAATGAGTTGGGAAAAATGGTTTAGGACCATAGCACTACCGATGAACGTATTGTGTACTGTCGTACTTCCTATGTGTAGGATGAATGATGTTTCTTCAACTTGATCACTTGGGATCAAGTCCAATTGGATTTCACCCTTTGGTTATGTGGACTGACTTTTGACAGTGGAGAGTGGCAAGGTCTTGTGACTCACTCTCAATCGATTCTTATTTATTATTCATATCAGTTTTCAGTAGAACAAAGCATAGATGAGATACAAAGATAGTTTATGACGTCAAGGTTATAAGTGGAATTCTTCCTAGTTGAGAGGGAGTGTTAAAATTGAAAACTAGTGATAAATTCCACTTTTGACATCTCAGTTAATGGAGATAATCATTCCATTGAATTCCTATTTTTGAGAGAACCCAAATCGATATAAATATCGTCTCATTTGGATAAGCAGAAGTGTGATTTTGAATCTTTTTGTTTTCTCACAAAAAATTATCAAGGTTGGCCTCTCCTATATGTCAGCTCATTAGGCCCATCAGACACGTCCCTTCAACCCCAACAAATTGTATATATTAGAGTATTGTCTCCCTAATTTGAAATACATCCAAGAGCTCCATTTTATTTATGAGGTAGACGAAGTCTAGAAGTAAGATGGAGGGCTATTCTATTTTGGGTTATCCTTCTCCAACCGGGCCGACCGGGCCGATTTTCTTTGGCGGGAAGCTGAAGCTTTCAAGAGCAGGCTCGGTTGTAATAAAGTGTGTTCTGGGTAGTGTTTAACCTCCATTGTAGACCGAGATCTAATAGAAGGACTTCAGCAAGTTTGAGGATTAAATGGAATAAGTTTCAGGCTATTTGATATAGGGTTTTTATTGTGTTGATGAGCTGCACTTCAAGTGCTTATTTCAGGAAGGCCACATGCCTCAAGAAGATCTTTCCTAGGTCAATAGTCTGCTCAGATTAAGTCATAGACTACAAGTAATTTTTGTGATGATTTTAAGGACTAAATTCAACCCAGATTACACTAAGTACAACTACAAGTATGCTATGGTAATTCGCACTTGAAAGGATATGATTTTGTTATGAACCAGCTCACAAAAAGATAGAAAAGATAGATCAACGACTTCAAAATAAGCCTCTTCGATGGGGCAACCTCTTTTACATTACACAAATGAACAATTCTTGTATGATACAAATGACTAAACCTCCTTTCCATATATAGGAGTCTAAGGGATCATAATATAATCAACGCTTACATAAAAATAATAATATAAGGGCACAACAATAACAATAGTGGGCTTCTATGGGGTACATTAATAACAATATAAGGGACAATAGGGTCACAATAATAACAATAAGGGCTACAATGACAATAGTAATGGGGGAATCACTAGTATTATAGGGACCTAACATGCCCCTCTCCTTCAAAAAAGTGTTTTCCTCAACACTTGAGTAGTTCTGGATGCTTCTGTATAAAATTCGCATCCTCCCATGTGGAATCTTCAGTGGGTAAGTTCTTCCACTTAAAGAGATACTCCGAAATTGATCAATTTTGTAGCTGTCGAGTTCTTATTTTTGTGACTGCTTTAGGTTCCAATATGATTTTTCCTTCCTCTTCAAGTTCTGGAAATATTGTTTGAACTGGGAGCTTTTCACCTATAACCTTATTTAAACATGAAACATGGAAAACTGGGTGCACTCGGGAAGCTGTAGGAAGCTCCAATTTGTGTGCCATAGTAGCAATCTTTTGCAACACCTTGTACAGACCATAATACTTTGGTGATAATTTATTATCCTTCTTAGCTTGCTTGAGGGAAATTTGTTTATATGGTTGTAACCGTAGGAATACCCAGTCACCTACATCAAAACTTCTTTCGCTACAATGGTGATCTACCTATTGTTTCATTCTATTCTGCGCCAAAGTGATGTTATCCTTTAAGAGTTGGAGAACTTGTTGTTCATGCTCGATGTCATCTTCCATTGCTTGAACCTTAGAATTTTCTCTCAAATATAATGTGATGGATTGTGGATGATATCCATAAAGTGCCATAAATGGGGTCATTTTTGTTGCAGCATGGAAGGAAGTGTTATACCACCATTCAGCATGAGGCAACCATTTGACCCATTGTGTCTTTTTATCAAAGAGAAAGCAACGAAGATATCCTTCCAAACATTTTTTTACTATCTCAATTTTCCCATCATATTGAGGATGATAAGATGAGCTATGAGCTAACTAAGTACCGAGAAAAAAAAATGTCCAAAAATTTCCAGTGAAATTGGGATATCTATTGCTTAAAATAATATTTGGGTTTCCATGTATCTTTTGAATTGTTTCCATAAATGCGATAGAAATTGTACTGGATTTAAATGGATGAGATAATGCACAAAAGTGTGCATACTTGGTAAGTCTATCAATGACCACCATGATGACACTCTTTCCTTCAGACTTGGGTAAACTTGTGATAAAATCCACTGAAACCTCCTCCCAACATTGGCTTGGAATGGATAAAGGTTGTAATAGACCTGGGGTCTTAATTGTTTCAACTTTATTTTGTTGGCAAACCAAACATTTTGCCACAAACTTTTGAATATCTGATTTAAGGCCACCCAAAAAAAAATCCTTCTTAACCATGTGGTAAGTTTTTAAAAATCCTAAGTGCCCTCCTAAGGGAGAAGTGTGCAGTTCCATAAGAATATTTTGTTTGATTTGGGAATTCTTACATAGGTATAAGCAATCTTTGTAGCATAACGAATCATTTTTCCAACTAAGTGTATAAGATGTACTGGGATCTTGTTGTAGCTTTTGAATGAGTTCCCACACTTCTTCGTCATTCTTCCATTCATCCCTTGCTTCGTTTATCCAATCTGATTGGATAATAGAAATGGTGCAAAGCAATGATTCCACATCCTCAACCTTTCTTGAGAGTGCATCTGCCACAAAATTTTGCTTCCCACTTTTGTAGATGATTTCAAAGTCATAACCCAACATCTTTGTGACCCATTTTTTTTGCTCTTCTCAAGATAATCTTTGTTCTAAAAATTATTTAAGAGTATCATGATTCATTTTTACTTTGAAGTGTCTTCCCATTAGGTAGGGTCACCATTTATTAAGTGCATGTAGTATTGCCAACATTTCCTTCTCATAAATAGCTTTGTGCAAATACTTTCCTTTGATTGGACAACTTTAAAAAGCAATGGGTCTTTCTTCTTGCATTAAAACATCACCAATTCCATTTCCTGAGGCATCACATTCGAAAATAAAGGTTTTTGTGAAGTCCGGCATAGCTAAGACAGGTGCTTGGCACATTGCCTCTTTAAAATGTTCAAAGGCCTTTGTTGCTTCTGGAGTCCATGAAAATGCATCTTTCTTCAATAATGTTGTTAGAGGTGTTGCTATTCTCCCATAATTCTTAACAAACTTGTGATAATACCCTGTCAACTCGAGAAATCTGAGCAGATGCTTTATGGATGTGGGGATTTTCCATTCCTTAATGGCTTTAATTTTTCTAGGGTATACCTTAACACCTTCATGAAATAAAATAACCGAGATATTCCACCTTTTGTACTCCAAAGAAACCTTTGGAGCTTTTTGCATATAATTGTTTCTCCTACAATAGTTTGAGCACCTTGTCAACATGTTGAACACATAGTATTCAAAACCGACCTAGCTAACCGGTTACCGGTCTAACCGGCCGGTTAACAGGCCCACCAGTTGGAACTAATCAAAAAACCTGGTCAAACACCCTTTGTGGCAAAAAAAGGTAGCTAACCGGTCCTAACTAGCTGGTTTAGGACGAAACCGGCCGGTTAGGAGGCAAGCCCACCATGAGCCTAGTCAACACATTTTTCAATGTGTTTTAGCGGTTTTGGAGGGAAACTAAGGGTGCTTTTCCTCCGAAAACACCCTCTCCAAGCCTTTAAGAGGCCCCTCTCCCTCTCATTTGTCTCACACATCTGATTTGGAGTGTTTATGAGTGTTTGTGAGTTTGTCTATGAGCTTGGAGAGTGTTGAGTTTTTGTTGGAGTAGTCATCTTAGAGTTGGAGTTGGAGCTATTTTGGAGATAGTTTGTAGCTGTCAATGGGGTTGCCATCTTCAAGAGGAGGCTAAGGAAGCTAGTTTGAATTTCCAGGTAAGGATTTTCACTTGAAAATTCCTCATTTGATTGTTGTCCATGAATTAATTCTTTTTATGTGTTACAAATTTATAAACTTCTCACTTCTATCATCTATGCTATCAAATTTTGTAGCTTGCATGTGCATTTGTTTTCCTACATTTAGCTTTGGTTTTCCATGTTGCTTAGCTGCAATTTTTTTTTTAAATGGCATATTTCTTTGCAAATTGTTATTATTTCAAGAAAACATGGCTCCAAAAGGAAAGGACAGTGCATGGGCTCATTGTTATGTAATTGATGGGAAAATGATATGCAAATTATGCCATAAATCTATTGGAGGTGGGGGTATTCTTAAATTGAAACAACACTTGGCTGAGATAAGAGGCCAAGTAAAGCCATGTGATGCACCAAATGCAGTGTTAGGTCCTATTAGGGCAGAATACATATCCAAGCTTGAAAAGTTTTATGAGGATAAGGATAAGGAGAAGGCCATCCAAGATGACATTGCAAGGAAGGGAATTATTAGAAGCCATGAAAGAGAGTGGGTATGATGATTATGAGATTCAAGACTCCTCTTCTATCCCTTTTACCAATGACCCCTTTCACAATGTTCATCCTTATTTGGCCAACCATCAAAAGGAACAAAGAGAACAAACATCCAAAGTTTTTTCTCATCTTCTGCCAACATTGCCTCTTCTAATCCCACTTCCTCCCAGCCAAGTTGTCAACCCACTTTGGATCAACATTGGAAAAAAAAATGCAAAGAAACTTCTCATTAATACATTGCTAGATGGTGGTATGATTCAGATATCCCATTTAATGTTGCTCGCTCACCTTATTACCAAGCTATGTGGGACTCTGTTATAGCTGCAGGAAAAGGCTTCAAAGGCCCTAGTCTACATGACTTGAGGGGAGATCTTTTGCAAAAAGAGATATCTTCCATTGATGAGTATTTGGTTGAGTTTAAAGATTCATGGCTCAAAACAAGTTGTTCCATCATGTCAGATGGATGGACCGATGGAAAGAACAACACTATCATTAATTTCCTTGTTTCTTGCCCTCAAGGAACCATGTTTTTGAAATTGGTTGATGCATCTAATAAGGTGAAGGATGCAGCCCTTATATTTGAGCTTTTGGATAACATTATTCAGGAAGTTGGGGAGCAGCATGTTGTGCAGGTTATCACCGATAATGCCTCAAACTATGTTCTTGCTGGAAAGATGCTTGGGACCAAATATAAGACCATATTTTGGACTCCATGTGCTGCACATTGCATAGACCTCATGGTTGAGGATATAGGCAAAGTGGAGTGGGTAAAAAACACTGTAGAGCATGCCAAGTGCATTACAAAATACATTTACAACCACTCATGGGTATTGAGCCTAATGAGGAAAAACACTAGGGGCAAACAGCTTGTTAGGCCTACAATTACGAGATTTGCAACTCACTCCCTCACGTTGCAATGTCTCAATGGTCAACATAAAAACTTGCAAAAAATGTTTTCCTCTGAAGAATGGTCTAAATCTCAGTGGGCTCATAGACCAAATGGAAAAGACACCAAAAATAAAGTGTTAGACAGTTATTTTTGGAAAAGATCTGTAGAGCTTGTGAAAATTACCGAGCCCCTTGTTAAGGTGCTAAGGATCGTGGATGGGGAAAAATTGACCATGGGCTACATTTATGAGGCTATGGATCAGGAAAAGGAGTAGATACGGGCAGCTTACAAGGACAGGTTAGCTAAATATGGCCGTATATGGGAGATCATTGATAACAGATGGAACAATCAACTCCATCGTCCTATACATGCAACTGGGTATTTTTTGAATCCAAAGTATCATTATAAAAATCGGCTAGGACATCTGCATGATGGGGAGGTCAGCGCTGGATTGATTGATTGCTTGGAGCACATGGTCCCTAGCCATGCAGACCAGTTGGAAATACATAACCAACTTACTGTTTTCATTATGGCAGGTGGTACTTTTGGCAAAAACTTGGCAAAGATGGCAAGAGATGTGGACCAACCAAGTAAGCAATCCTAATTTCCAATCTATTTTTCTTTTCAAGTTAAAATTGTTTGCATTCTTTACAATTTAAATTGTAAACTAAGTTACTAATTAATGTCTTTTTCTTTGCAGAACATTGGTGGGAGTCATTTGGTGGCCAGTGTCCTCAATTACAAAGGTTTGCAATTAGACTCATTAGTCAAACTTGCAGTGCTTCAGGTTATGAGCACAATTGGTCTATTTTTGAGCGCATACACATGAAGAAGAGAAACTGTTTGGAATAAAAATGGTTAAATGATCTTGTTTTCATGCAATACAACCTTCGATTGAGGAGGAACCAAATGGTGATCAAAACACCTGATCTAGATCCCATTGTGTTGGACGATATTGATCCAACATCAGAATGGGTGGAGGAGACTTAAGATCCTGTGTTTGGGGCTAATGTTGATATCGACATGGCTTTAGCAGGGGATGAAGTAGATTATGTGGCGGCATCAGAACCAGGATCAGTAGCAGCATCAAAGAAAGGAAAAGAACCAATGGAAGGCACTAGTCGTGTAGGTCGACAAGCTCGTGCTTCCATTAGGTCCACTTCTATTGTTATTGGTGGCATTGATACTAAGGTTGCAGATCAGGCTAAGGCATCTTCATACTCTAAACCAGATGATGTCTATGTAGCTCCTAATGATGATCCTGTGGCTAGTAGTGGTGATGAACTTGATGATTGATCATGTGTACACTGTAGACTTGTAGTAGGCCAATGGCCTCATAGCTTGCAGCATTTTTTTTGGACTTTATAGGCCATTTAGAGCCTCATTGCCTATGTATTTTGCTATTTTGTCGATGATATGTATTGCACTTGGTGCCATTTTGATATATTCACTTTTACATGGTATATAAATGAGCAAACTTTGCATATTTTGTCTCTATTGGCTTGGAATCATGTTTTTAAATCTTAAAAATAGTTTTGTTTCATTAAAAATTAATTATTTAATGTATTTTTTAAAACCGGTTCGTCTAGACCAAACCAATCCCAGTTAGACCGGTTCTGGTCGGTAAATCGGTTCATTAGGTGGACTGGTCCGATCACCGGTTCCGGTTTTAAAAACATTGGTTGAACATGATCCTTCCAATACTTGTTGTAGATTAGTATATCATCAAAAAATATTAATACAAATTTTCTAAGGAAGGGTTTGAAAATGGAATTCATCAAACCTTGAAATGTAGAAGGTGCATTGGTAAGGCCAAAAGGCAGGACCAAAAATTCATAATGACCCTCATGAGTTCTAAATGTTGTTTTTGAAATGTATTTAGTCTTGATTCTAATTTGATGATATTCTGAACGAAGATCCAACTTGGTGAAGTAAATTGATCCATGTAATTCATCCAATAATTCATCAATGACAGGAATGGGAAATTTATCTTTAATAGTGAGCTTGTTGAGCTCCCTATAATTCGGACACATGCGTCATGATCCATCCTTCTTATGCACCAATACTACTAGAGCAGAGAAAGAACTTTAACTACGATGAATTATACCAGCCTCTAGCATTTCTGCAACAATATGTTCAATTTCACTCTTTTGGGCATAGGGATATCTGTAAGGCCTGATGTTTGGAGGAAACCTTCCTTGAATCAAATGAATAGCATGATCATGATCACGAATAGATGCGAGGCTGTTGGGAGTCTCAAATACCTTGGAATGATTGTCAAAGACTGTTTGGAGATCTAGAGAAATAGATGATTTCGTTGTGGGAACCTCTAGCGAACATAATTGTGAAATTACACCTCATTGTTCTTTATTTAGAAGCTTTTTCATTCCGTTAGAGCTTATTATCTTTCTCGGTTTCCCTATGATACCCATTAATTCAACTTCCTTTCCTTGCGAACAAAATTTCATGAAAAGTTCTTGAAAATTAAAAGCTATTGTACCCAAGGATTGTAGCCATTGGACTCCTAGTACAACATCATCACCACCCATTGGAATGGAAAGCATTGGGCTATTAAATACATATTCTCCCATGGATAGCTTGATATGATGGCACTTTCAAGAGCAATTTATGGTTCCTCCACTTGCAACCATCACTTGACACTCTGGTGATGGATATAGGAAGAAATTCAATTCCTTGGCTATCTTACAATGAATAAAATTATGGGTACTGTCCGAATATATCAACACTATTACGTTTTTCTTCTTGATATGTCATTATATCTTGATAGTTTGAGGAGTGGTAATTCCAGCCAATGCATTACAATATATGGTCGAATTCATTTCTTCTTTCTCTAGGGTTTGTTCCTGGTGTATATCCTCTTCTTTTGACGTTTCTTGTCCCTTTTGTTCCTCCTCTTCACAATCTATGTAAAATAATTTATTCTCAATGTTAGAGCCTAGATTTGCCTCAGGCTAAAAAGACAAGGTTCTAGGTCCACATCAAACCACGCTCAGCCTCGTAGCTAGCCCCATGAGGACAGGAGAGGGCTCTCTCCGGGTCAATCTCGGCAAAAGATAATCGATGGGGCTCGAGATGACTGTAATAAAAGCTAATTTTTGGCTAGGTATGAAGTGCAAGGATTAGATTTGAGTTTTTGGGGGGTTTTGTTGGAAAAAGGGAGAGGCAAATTTTGGGTCCGGGGATGAGGCCAGATTTTTGAAAAGTTCAGGTAGGGGCTAGATAGGGAGTAGTTTTAATGCTTTGGATTGAATGAATGGATGGATCAGACTGGCGAGGAGAAAAGGAGGGCAAGTGGGTTTCAAGAGTCCTCCTCAAATAGATGAAAACATGAAGAACTAAACAAAATATCAAGGCAGAGCATAGTAGTCCAATGAATTCTACCTTAACCACTCATTTGTTTAATTGCAGAAGATAAGAGAAGGGAAAATGATACACATAAACATCAGAGAACTTAAAAATACATAGAGAAACACACCATCAAAACATAGAGCCACATGGATCCCAACAAGTGATGCAAAACCTTGGTCTTTCCTTTGCCAAAATTGCAGAAATGAAATGTACAATAAAGTGCCAAGCAATCCCAAGTGTCCAACCCTGAAAATGACTCAGAAATTACATAATATAGACAAGCCAAACCTATTCCCTTGCCTCTAGGGGTCGAGCTCATCATTCTAGGAGCTGTTTGAACTAATTCTAAACAAGGAACTGAAATCTAGGTAGTCAAACAAATTACCCCTATATGCTAGGAAATTGATTCATTCATTTAATTTTCACTTTTTAGTGAATGAATCCTCTAGAACAAGTAAAAATGTGCCAATACTACATCATGGTTATGAAATTACAACATGGTGGATCAAGAGTTACATCAAAAAGCAAAATTGGTCAAAACTGGGCGAATTTATGAGCTATATAGTCAAAAACAGGCCAAAATTCTCTATGCGTCGCGCCCAAATTCTCTATGAGTTGTGCCACTTTCTAGCTGATTTTGAGGCACTTACTGAAGTCCAAATTGAGCCCAAGTGTGCTTTTTGGAAATCCTTTCCTATCTAATTTCCAACCCAACTAGAATTTTTCAATTTGGAGTTCATTTGCCTGTCAAAAGTCAAATCTCCCAAGACTGGTCAAAATGTGCCAAATGAGGCTGCCTCAGGGCAGAGTGCTGTTGCAGTCAACTTTTCAAGGTGTTCCTCAACTCCCAATTTAGCTCATGATAGCTTGTTGGAAATATATTTTGTCTAGTTATCATTTGACTCATCACGCAAGTCATTTGGCTAACCAAGCTAGGAGAAAAATTGAGTTTTCCAAGGTCACTTCAGAGGTGCATCAATTCTCCCGAGGCAACTGTATTTTTAACATTTATCTAAAACCATGACACCTGTGTAAAATGTGAAAGATGTTTTTCTTCCTTGGCCTATTGTGGACAAAAACCTCTCTCAGTTTTCCCAAATTCATTTTTTCTTGCTCAAAAACATCATTTGAGTGAAACCTACCCTGATGTGTGGAACAGGGGATTTGTCGAAATGAATCGAAATGAAGGCGATAAGGGGCTTCTAAATTCTTGAGAAATTTTTGGGAAGTAGGGAGGGATGTTAGGAAATAGGGGAAAGTATAATTTCAAAGATTGAGTGAGGGGAAGGGGTCCAAAAGGGAAAAACACAGGCCTAGCCTAGAAAATTGCCAAGTTGTAGCAAGAAACTAGGGTTTGTGTGAAAATGAGGAATTTGGGGGATCTCAGTGATGGGAAGTGTTTAATAAGGTACATTAAGGATGGGGGAAGGTGTATGAACATCATGATACAAGTTTTGTTGATGATTTTACCATCCAAGAGAAATTGCCTTCAAAACCCTAGGAGAGGGAAATGAACCTTACCTAGGCGCAATTGAAGCATGAACAAGGTGTAAAATGACCTAGTGGAACTTGACATGATAATGAAAACCATCTGAATGATGGCACACTCATCTGAATGGTGACATGAACCAACATTTGGACAACTTGGGAAGGAGTAAAGGCAAACCCTAGACCTAATACCTAGTGACCAAATTTTGCTTGAAAACTCATTGAACTGACAAAATTTGACTTTGACACCTTAAAATTACTTTGTAAGAGCATGTTTGATCATTGGAGGAAGGCTGCAAAGACTGACACTAACATTGCCTCCAATGGAGATGGTAGCTCCTTGGAGGTGCCAAGAACTACAGATCTTTGGAAAACAGACAGTGCCTTCATCCATTGGGCAATGGAGTCAAAAACTCAAGCTGAAATGCATGACTGAAAACTGATGACTTGACGACACAAACTAACTCTCACTCAACTAAAAATTGACTCGATACTTAAACACAATTGACAAACTGGAAAATAATGCTCAAAATAAAGTTTATTCATCAAAACCTACTCTAATTGTTCTTTTCACCACCCGATCAAGTGAAATGGAACAACCAATGCAATCACATAAGCATCCTAGCTGGTATTTGATTTCTTCCCAAATGCTTTCTGATGCGTAGGAAAATGGAAGAATCGAAAGGCAACTCCCATGGAAACTTGGAATCAAGTTGACTGATGATAAACTTGCAAAGCATGAATTGACTGGATGACTTCAAGAATACTGCGAAATGATCTTCATAAACATTGCTATTAATTTCCATTAACACATTACTGCTCTAGTCCAAGTAATATTCATATTTGGATATTAAGATTTTCCTCACATCTGTATTGTCTTTCTTTGGTGACAGCAACAGTCTATCAAAAGGGTCCTGAATTTTGTGAATAACCAAACTTTGTTACTGATTCCAAACAGAACAAAAATATCCTTTATCAATCTCCTCAGATGACTGCAAACTTTGATCTGAGATTTGTAATGAAAAATTTGTTAAACAAGACAATGAAGGTGACCTTTGAATCAGATGATTATCAACATTCTTTTCTGGCACATAGTTAGCCCATGGGGAAGAACTTTTACAGCAAACATCATCCAACACATGAGCAATAGGATCATCAAAAACTTGAGAAGACTGCTGCAATGTATCTATTGAAAATGTATGACATCCTACTGGATGTTCATCTTTTTCTTTAGAGATATTATGAAGATTCTGCCTTATAAACCGAAATGCTTCGAAACAAAAGGGTACAGAATCCTCTTGCATCATTAGATCATGTATTTCGGCTTCCACGCCTTCTTCTATAATCTAATCTTCAATTGTGTTTGGTAGCTACAAATCTGGTGCTAGGGAGGGTTTTGTATCCAAAATGATTTCATCAATAACAACCTGCTCAAGAATTTCGCCATCTGTCTCATCCTTAATATTAAAACTGAGAAATTGTTGACTTCCTACAAGTTGTTCATCCAAAAATTTACTATGCAATTTACTCTTCAAAAACTGAAATGATTCAAAACAGAAAGGTAGGGAATCTTCTTGTATCGTTTGGTCATATGTGCCAGCTTCCATGTCTTCATGTGCAACTTGAAAATCAATGGCATCCAGGGGTTGGAAATATAAATATGAGAAGTCTTGAACAAGGTTTTCATTGCCCTTAAGATGGTCCAAATCAGGACTTGTCGACAGTTGATTTCTGATTGCATGGAAATTGTCTCTGATGAACTGAAATGAATCAAAACAAAAAGGCAAAGATCCTTCACTCACTTCAAAATTTGTTGTACTTTCCTCGTCACTGTCATAGCTGATATGCATCGTTTGATCACTGTACTCGAGTTGCTGAAACTGAACTTCTTCCTCCTACAAACTAGCTGCGGATTTGTCTGCAAGATTAGCTTCTGTTTGGAGAACATAATCATCATCATACTGATCAAACTAAGGCAAATCATCAGTATAAAAGACATAATCAAGCGTACATGTCATATCAGCAGATCTCTCTTCTCCAAGATGATCTATAAAACAATCATTATCACATCTATGACAACTGGGATAAGAAACAAAATGTTTTGGATCAACAACTTGTTCTTCTTCAATTAGTGAGCCATGGGCTTGAACATTATTCTCATTCCTTGTGATGATCCTTTGCATCATCTCTTCCACTGCACTTGCCAAAATGTCAAGCTTTACTTCTAGAGATGTCGATTTCTCCGATCTATGTTTTTCATCTCTTCTTCTTTCAACCTTGCCCTTCGGATCAGCAAGTGAGCCTCTACATTTACTGCATTGTTCTGTATCTCTTCAAGTGTTGTGACATTCCTTTCTCTCAGCTGAAGCTCCATTTCCGGATCAAAGGCACCCGGGTAGTGCAAGAGAGCAGATCTAGGAGGAGGTCTTATATCAATTGGGATCGAATAATAAACTTGGTTAAATCTGGCAGAAAACTGTCGTACTGTCTCCCCTGGCAATCTTTTAAGCTGGTTATACTCTTCTAAAATAAGGAAAAGGTTTTGTCCGATCATCCACCTATCGAGAAAAACTTTAATGAATTGCTGGAAATCTGAGATGCTCGTATCAGGCAGGGTTTTGAACCAACTCTTGACTTTGCCTTGCAAAGAAAGATCAAAAAGCCTAATACTAACATCTTCGTCATCAACCTCAAAAAGGTCTAGAAAAGTCTCAACATTCTGCACATGTTGCTCAACGTTGACATTCTTACTTTCACCATCAAACCTCGACAAGTATAGATCATAGTTTTTGGGGAAAGCATGAAGAACAGAAGGTAAAACAAGAGGTTTATACCTATCCGGGACTATAAAAGGTGTAGGAGTATATACAAGAGCTACAGGATCAGTTTTGGTCTCTTGAGGTTCATCAGTTTTAAGACGGTCATCACAAGATTCAGAAGAAAGGTCTTGATCAAGCTCAAAGGTATGCAAATCTTTGGTATTCATAATCTTCAAAGGGAAAGAATCAACTGCAGGCCGAGGATCCCTTCTCAAATACAATATATTTTGCAAAGAATTCTTGACATTCTCGAGAAAAGAGAAGAAATAATTTATAATAAAGAACAAAATGTCTTGGATGAAATTCAACTTGAATACCTCATCTGTCCATATTGTCCTTTCATGTTTCTGTTGGTTAGGATCATCCTCTAGTGGAGTCTTTAGATTTGATCTTTAGATTGAATGAATGGATGGATCATACTGGAGAGGAGCCAATGAGGGCAAGAGGGTTTCAAGAGTCCTCCTCAAACAAATGAAAACATGAAGAATTAAACAAAATATCAAGGCAGAGCATAGTAGTCCAATGAATTCTACCTTAACCACTCATTTTTTTAATTGCAGAAAACAAGAGAAGGGAAAATGATACACATAAACATCAGAGAACTTACAAATACATAGAGAAACACACCATCAAAACATAGAGCCACATGGATCCCAAAAAGCGCTGCAAAACCCTGGTCTTTCCTTTGCCAAAATTGCAGAAATGAAATGTACAATAAAGTGCCAAGCAATCCCAAGTGTCCAACCCTGAAAATGACTCAGAAATTACATAATATAGACAATCCAAAACTATTCCCTTGCCTCTAGGGGTCGAGCTCATCATTCTAGGAGCTATTTGAACTAATTCTAAACAAGGAACTGAAATCTAGGTAGTCAAACAACTCACCCCTATATGTTAGGAAATTGATTCATTCATTTAATTTTCACATTTTAGTGAATGAATCCTCTAGAACAAGTAAAAATGTGCCAATACTACATCATGGTTATGAAATTACATCATGGTGGATCAAGAGTTACATCAAAAAGAAAAATTGGTCAAAACTAGGTGAATTTCTAAGCTGTACAGTGAAAAACAGGCCAAACTTCTCTATGCGCCACGCCCAAATTCTCTATGCGTTGTGCCACTTTGGAGCTGATTTTGAGGCACTTCCTGAAGTACAAATTGAGCCCAAGTGTGCTTGTTGGAAATCCCTGCCTGTCTACTTTCCAACCCAACTAGAATTTTTCAATTTGGAGTTCATTTTCCTTGTCAAAAATCAAATCTCCCAAGACTGGTCAAAATGTGCCAAATGAGGCTGCCTCAGGTCAGAGTGTTGTTGCAGTCAACTTTTGAAGGTGTTCCTCAACTCAAAATTTAGCTCATGATAGCTCGTTGGAAATATATTTTTGTCTAGTTATCATTTGACTCATCAAGCAAGTCATTTGGCTAACCAAGCTAGGAGAAAAATTGTATTTTCCAAGGTCACTTCAGAGGTGCATCAATTCTCCCGAGGCAACTGTATTTTTGACATTTCTCTAAAACCATGACACCTGTGTAAAAAGTGAAGGAGTTTTTTCTTCCTTGGCTTATTTTTGACAAAACCTCTCTCATTTTTCCCAAATCCATTTTTTCTTGCTCAGAAACATCATTTGAGTGAAACCTACCCCGATGTGTGGAACAGGGGATTTGTCGAAATGAATCGAAATGAAGGGGATAAAGGGCTTCTAAATTCTTGAGAAAATTTTGGGAGGTAGGGAGGGATGTTAGGAAATAGGGGAAAGTGGAATTTCAAAGATTGAGTGAGGGGAAGGGGTCCAAAAGGGCAAAACATAGGCCTAGCCTAGAAAATTGCCAAGTTGTAGCAAGAAACTAGGGTTTGTGCGAAAATGAGGAATTTGGGGGATCTCAGTGATGGGAAGTGTTTAATAAGGTACATTAAGGATAGGGGAAGGTTTATGAACATTAAGATACAAGTTTTGTTGATGATTTGACCATCCAAGAGAAATTGCCTTCAAAACCCTAGGAGAGGGAAATGAACCTTACCTAGGCGCAACTGAAGCATGAACAAGGTGTAAAATGACCCAGTGAAACTTGACATGATAATGAAAACCCTATTAACGATGGCACACTCATCTGAATGGTGACATGAACTGACATTTGGACAATTTGGGAAGGAGTAAAGGCAAACCCTAGACCTAATACCTAGTGACCAAATTTTGCTTGAAAACTCATTGAACTGACAAAATTTGACCTTGACACCTTAAAATCACTTTGTAAGAGCATGTTTAATCATTGGAGGAAGGCTGAAAAGACTAACACTAACACTCAACACACTTATGACCTTTAGTACATTTGCTATCGCAACTGTAACAAAGCCCTTTTTTCTTTTTTCTTTCAATTGTTGTGGTGTCAACCTTGTAGTTTGTGGAAGGCTAGGGGCAACAACACTTCCATCTTTATAATTTTGAGTGGTAGGCTTCCTTGTTGCCATAATTTTTCTTTCTATTTTTCTTGCCAACCTAAATTCCTTCTCCAATGAATCAGGTTCCCAAAGGTGAACCTCGTGTTGGATGCTATCCTTTAAATTCCCCATGAACACATCAATCCTATGCTCCTCTGGAATATTTTTTACCTTTATATTCAATTTTTGGAAGTCCTCAATGTGCTCCATCATTGAACCCTTTTGTTTGAGATTTATCAATTGGCTAAAAAAGTTATTTCTTTTTGTATCCTCATAATGTGTTATCATTTCTTCCATAAAAATTGCCCAAGTGACAATTTGTTTACGATACCAAAGTCATCGATACCATACAAACTGATTTGGTTGCAAATATAAAGTTGTAATGCGTACCTTTTGTGTGTTTTGCACATTATGGAGATCAAAATATTGCTCCATATGTAGTATCCATGTTACGGGATCCTTGTCATCAAACTTCCTCATATCGATATTTAGAACATGGTGGGTCTTCAATCCAACGTTAGAGTCTATGAAATCATGATTAACATTTCTTTTCTTCTCAACATGTGTTTCCTTTACTACCCTTTCACCATTAGTAAACATTTCTTGTAGCAAATTTGTCAAATTTGTCTTCAAATCTTCCATTTTGTCTTCCATCTTAGCTTCCACGTCACTCATCTTAGCTTCCAAGCCTTTATTTAAACCATCCATCTTAGCTTCCAACCCTTTCTTTAAACCATCCATATTATCTTCCATGCCATCCATCTTAGCTTCCATGCCTTTCTTTAAACCATCCATCTCAACTTCTGTTACCTTTTGTGAGAGTGAAAATTTTTGCACTTGGTCTCGTAATTTTGATATATCATGTTGCATTTCTTCCTCTTCTTCATGAGTCATGCTAGAGATTTCAAGTTGCTTACTAGGTGTTTCCATTTTCTTTCTTCGGGACATCAAGTAATGATAATTATGCTTCACTATGCCCTTTGAATTCCTTCAAACTAATTTTTCAAACCAAACTTATGCAAAAATTTTAAAAAACTACACACCTTTTTTCACTTTGTAGGAGCTCGATATTGAATCTGATGTATCTCTGAAATTTCGGATCTCCAAGGTATGAAATTTTGAACTATGGTATCCCTCTGAGTTCTCTTTCCAACGCCACTAGTCTGATCAAACTTTTATTCTCCAAAAATGATTTATGCCAAATCTCTCAAGATGACCTGATTATACACTCTTTTAGTAGAGTGAACTTGTACCAATTTCCACGTGTAACTATTTCAACCTTCAGACCTGAACATTATGTAAAAAAAACTATAGTCTGTTCGCTTTTTGTAACTTCTTACTAAATTTCAATCTGATACTCAGAGACCAAGTTATGACGATTTTACCAAGGTCACCTGTTTCGAATGTAATTCGGTAGCCTGCAAAAACCCTAACTTCCTTAGATCATATATCCAAAAATATAGTGAGCTAAGATCTGAAATTTGAATCTGAGGATCATCGAGATTTCTGTTCAAATGGGTTTTTTTGTTAACATATGAAACGTCTCAAAACAAAATTTATAGAGAAAATTCCATGATGACCTGTTTGAAGCAGTGAAATCCTAGAATCCAAACCTCTGATACAAAATGTTATGAACCAACTCACAAAAAGATAGAAGAGATAGATCAACGACTTCAAAATCAGCCTCTTCGAGGGGGAAACCTCCTTTACATTACACAAATGGAAAATTCTTGGATGATACAAATGACTAAACCTCATTTCTATATATAAGAGTCTAAGGGGTCACAATATAATCAAAGCTGACATAACAATAATAATATAAGGGCACAACAATAACAATAGTGTGCTTCTATGGGGCGCACTAATAACAAGATGGGGAAAATAGGGGCACAATAATAACAATAAGGGCTAAAATGACAATAATAATGGGGGAATCACTAGTATTATAGGGACCTAACAGATTTGAAGCAGTTGAACATGTCAATCAACATTCCTTAAGAAGCCATATTCTGACCATGAGAGTCTTATGTTGTCAAAGGACAGGAATTGCTTCCTTCTTGTTTGGGGTTGGAAATTCTCATTGGTTATTCATTATGACTTTAAGATATTGTACTCTCTCTCTACTGAACATTCGATATTTATAATAAGAAGATTTGATCAAGGGTTTTCCCCATCTTGGGTTTTTTCCGTGGCTTGAGCCAATTCATGTGTTCTCTTGTCTGGACTTGTCTTCTTCAGTTATGTTGAATGTTCTTCCATCAATTACTATAATATGATTAATTTTATTGCTAATTGTTTAAAGGAATAAATTATGGGCTAATGAAGTAACTCCCTCAAGCAAAGAACATGTCATTCAAAGTTAACACAATGGCTATGGTAGCAAAGTATGGGTAGTGTTTGATTTCAGCTGAGAATTTATGGACTATTTCAAAACATAAATATATTACACCTTTATCCATAGAAAATTGGATATGTAGAGTGGATAAACCTCGAAAAAATATTTCTATAATTTGGGAGACATTCCTTAACACATTTTATATTATTGGTAATGGTTTAGCATGGCATGTTGGTAGAGGTGATAAAGTGCGTTTAAGCCTTAATCTTTGGCCTAGTAGTGGCCTTCGTCATATTTTTCCCTCCCTTTTGATTGAATGGATTAGGTACCATTGATTTTGCAAGTTTTCTCATATTGAAAATCTAGTCCTTTCTTCTATCTTCCACCAAGCATGGTTGTTAGCTGAAGAGTTGGGTGTGGATGATGCTTATAAGGTTTCTTGGTTGAATTATATACAAGATCTTGTTTATGGTCATATTCATTTGATTAATAAACTAGATAAATTGGTATGGGTTTTCTCATATGATGGTAAATATAGTTCAAATTTAGGATTTGTTACCCTTGTTGCAAAACATTTTGATATTGAGCTAAAATGGTGGTGGAGGGAAATTTTGAAATCAAAATGTCCTCCAAAATCAAAAAATATTTATGTGGTTTTTAATGGTGAATAAGGTGCGTACATGGGTTGTCCTTCAAAGGAGGTTTAAATGTGGTCTCGGGTAGTGTCCCCTTTGTAAAAATAGTGAGGAATATGCACAACATGTTTTTGTTAAATGTTCTTTTTTCCCAAAATATTTGGAATTTATGCAAATTTTCATTGGAATATTGTTAGGTCCCTATACTACTAGTGATTCCCCCATTACTATTGTCATTGTAGCCCTCATTGTTATTTTTGTGCCCCTATTGTCCCCATATTGTTATTATTGTGCCTCATAGAAGCCCACTATTGTTATTGTTATTGTTATGCCCTTATATTATTATTGTTATGTTTGCTTTGATTATATTGTGACCCCTTAGACTCCTATATGTAGAAAGGAGGTTTTGGCATTTGTATCATCCAAGAATGGTTCATTTGTGTAATGTAAAGGAGGTTTCCCCCTCGAAGAGGTTGATTTCTAAGGTGTTGATCTTCCTTTTCTATCTTTTTGTGAGTTGGTTTCATAACATTTGGTATCAGAGCTTTGGATTCTAGGGTTTTGCTGCTCCAAACATGTCATCGTGGAATTTTCGCTATGTGTTTCAGAAGCTAACATAAAAAACCATTTGAGGTGAAATCATTCTGAACCACGAGTCCCAATTTCAAATCCTGTCTCGTTATATTGTTGGATATATTATCTGAGAAATTTAGCATTTTTGTAGACTCTCAAATTACATTCGAAATAGGTGATCTTGGGAAAATCGTCATAACTTTCTCTCTGAGCATTAGATTGAAATTTATTAAGAAGTTATAGAAAGAGGATGAACTGTTGTTTTCTGTGTATCTTTTTCAAATCCTAAGGTCGAAACATTGACACATGGTACATCGTACAAGTTTTCTCTACTGAAAATTATATAATCAAGTCATCTTGTGAGATTGAGCATAACTCTTTCTTGGAGAATCCAATCTTTATTAGACTAGTTGCATTTTAAAGAGGACTCAAAGGCTACCACAGGAAGAAATTTTAGACCTTGGAGATCTGCAATTACAGAGATACAATAGATTCAATATCTAGCTTCTACAAAGCAAAAAAAGGTGTGTAGTCTTTTTAAAATTTTGCATAAGTTTCGGTTGAAGAATTAGTTTGAAGTTCAAATGGCATAGTGAAGCATAATTATCATTAATTGATGCCCTGAAGAAATAAAATGGGAACACCTAGTAAGAAACCTGAAAGATCTAGCATGACTCGTGAAGAAGAGGAAAAAAATGTAACATGATATATCAAAATTACGAGACCAATTGCAACAAATTTCACTCTCACAAAAGATAACATAAGCTAAGATTGATGGTTTAAAGAAAGGCGTGGAAGCTAAGATGAATGGTGTGGGAGATAATATGAATGATATACAATTTAATATGGATGGCGTGGAATCTAAGATGGATGGCATGGAAGCTAAGATGGATGGCATGGAAGAAAAACAGAAAGGCAACATGGAATATTTGAAGATAGATTTGAATAAGCAAGGAATTCTTACTAATGGTGAAAGGTTAGTAAAGGAAACTCATGATAAGAACAAAAGAAATGTTAATCATGATTTCATAGACTCTAACATTGGATTGAAGACCCACCATGTTCCAAACATCGATATGAGGAATTTTGATGGCAAGGATTTCGTAACATGGATACTACAGATGGAGCAATATTTCGATCTCCATAATGTGAAAAACACCCAAAAGGTATGCATTGCAACTTTATATTTGGAACCAAATCAGTTTGTATGGTATTGATGACTTTGCTCTCGTAAACAAATTGTCACTGGGGAAATTTGTACGGAACAAATGATAGAACATTATGAGGATACAAAAAGCAACACTTTTTTTATCCAATTGATAAACCTCAAACAAAAGGGTTCAATGATGGATCACATTGAGGACTTCCAAAAATTGAATATAAGGGTAAAATATATTCAATAGGATCATAGGATTGATGTGTTCATATCGACTTTAAAGGATAACATCCAACATGACGTTCACCTTTGGGAACCTCACTCATTGGAGAAGGCATTCAAGTTGGCAAGAAAAATGGAAAGCAGAATTTTGGAAACAAGGAAGCCTACTACTCACAACTATAAGGATGGAAGTGTTGTTTCCCCTAGCCTTCCACAACCTACAAGGTTAACACCCCAACAATTGGAATAAAAAAGAGCAAAAGGGATTTGTTACGGTTGTGATAGAAAATACACTAAAGGTCATAAGTTTGTTGAGAAGAAATTATTTTACATATATTGTGAAGAAGAGGGAGAAAAGGAACAAGAAACGTCAAAAGAAGAGGATATACACTAGGAACAAACCCTAGATAAATAAGAAATGAATCTGACTATATCTTGTAATGCATTGGCCAGAATTACCACTCCTCAAACTATCAAGATAGAAGGACATATCAAGAAGAAAAAGGTAATAGTGTTGATTGATTCAGGTAGTACCCATAATTTTATCCATTGTAGGATAGTCAAGGAATTGAATTGCTTCCTGTATCCAGCACCAGAGTGTCAAGTGATGGTTGGAAGTGGAGGAACCATAAATTTCTCTAGAAAGTGCCATAATATCAAGCTATCCATGGGAGAATATGTATTGAATAGCCCAATGCTTTCCATTCTAATGGGTGGCGTTGATGTTGTACTAGGAGTCCAATGGCTACAACCTTGGGTACAATAGCTTTTAATTTTCAAGAACTTTTCATGAAATTTTCTTTGGAAGGAAAGGAAGTTGAATTAAGGGGTATCGCAGGGAAACCAGGAAATATAATAAGCTCTAATGGAATAACAAAGCTTCTAAAGAAAGAACAACGAGGATTAATTGCACAATTAAGTTTGCTAGAGTTTCCCACATCGAAATCATCTATTTCTTCAGATATCCAAAAAGTCCTAGACAATCATTCCAAGGTATTTGAGACTCCCAAAGGTCTCCCACCTATTTGTGATCATGATCATGCTATTCATTTGATTCCAAGAAGTGTTCCTCCAAACATCAGGCCTTACAGATATCCTTATGCCCAAAAGAGTGAAATTGAATGTATGGTTGCAGAAATGCTAGAGGCTGGTATAATTCAACCTAGTCAAAGTTCTTTCTCTGCTCCAGTAGGATTGGTGCACAAGAAGGATGGATCATGTCACATGTGTCGGGATTATAGGGATATCAACAAGATCACTATTAAAGATAAATTTCCCATTCCTGTCATTGATGAATTATTGGATGAATTGCATGGATCAATTTACTTCACCAAGTTGGATCTTCATTTGGGATATCATCAAATCAAAATGAAGACTGAAGGCATTCCAAAAATAGCATTTAGAAATCATGCGGGTCATTATGAATTTTTGGTCATTCCTTTTGGCCTTACCAATGCACCTTATATATTTCAAGGTTTGATGAATTCCATTTTCAAACCCTTCCTTAGAAATTTTTTGTTAGTATTTTTTGATGATATACTAATCTATAGCAAGTCTTGGAAGGATCGTGTTCAACATGTTGACAAGGTGCTCAAACGATTGGAGGAAAAACAATTATATGCAAAAAGCTCCAAATGTTTCTTTAGAGTACAAGAGGTGGAATCTGGGTCATATTGTATCTCATGAAGGTGTTAAGGTAGACCCTAGAAAAATTAAAGCCATTAAGGAATGGAAAATTCCCACATCCATAAATCATTTGCGAGGATTTCTCAGTGTTGGGATGGGGTCCCTTAGGTCAGTTTTGGGGTTAAAACCCCAAGTTCTGATGTAAATGTTGGTAAAAAGATATAAAGTATCCGCAATTTGTGGATGTGGAGTGCGTAGATAGTTATAAGTCAAAAGGGGTTTTATCCCCTTGGTTATGTAAATTCGAGTCAGTTTTAAGATCCACCGATGGTTTGCGAACCATGGGATTGGATGTAAAAATCTATAAATACGTGTGCCTTAGAGAGTCTACGACACATGGAGAGAGAGAGAGAGATGGATACTTATGTCTATGTCTGAGGAAAGGGGTAAGTAGCAGCGGGTAGGTAGAAGGGAAAAGTCTCCGTAGTTGAGTGTGCGGAGGCCTAGAGTATAGTCTGCAACTGAGTGTGCGGACCCCTACAGCTGAGTGCGCAGGATAGTTTTGAGTCTGTAACACCATATTAAATATCAATAAAGAAGACTGTTGGAGAAATTCATGTGTTTATATGTTTACTTCTGTTATTTATGTTTACGATATATGTTGTGATGGAATACATATCCTTATGAGATATCGATGTATTGTTGCGCGACTCTGTTAGATAAGTCTTGCTAACTGTACGCAATGCATGTTGAGTATTTACGCGAAGATTATAATACATTATGTCGTGTTTATTAAATGCTTAAGTAGATTTGTACGAAATCATACCTAGGGTTGTTTTATGGTGCACGTAATTGGATGTTTTATCTATTAAGGGTCTGCAAAACCTATCACAGACCTTCGCGAAGATCTAAGGGCCGTTTAAATAAAGTTGCAGTACCAAGCCTTAGTGGCTTATAGGTCTGCACGAAGGCAGGTATAGGGCAATAAAGGACATCACACTGATCTCTGGATGCGGAAACTTGGTTCCAGCATTCCCCCATACTGCTTTGGGTGAGACTTCAGCCTACGCTACGCGGGTTGATGCCGAAAGGGCCAGTAGTGTAGGGTTTTGTTTGGCACAATTAACTCTAAACCTGGGTCAGGACCCACTAAGCCAACAAATGGTTTCATTGCCGAGACTGGGATCTGCATAAAGAGATGTGTGATGTCGCATCAGTGGAATCCGACCAAGAAAGAAATTGAGAAGTGGTTGGATAGGAAGATTCATGAATTTGCAGTGCAAGAGAACAGGAATATGCGTCTATCAAAGGATCAGTGGTTGGACAGATACTTGTACACATAAATACACAAAATTTTCTTCTACACCTTCCCAATCGAACTATATGAGTGGATAGTTAAGTTAGCAGATGGTCAAGGAAGGTGGAGGCTTGACGATCCAACATCGTGGACTCTGGAGCTAGTGCAAAGGTTGGAAGCTTTTGAAGACAATATTGCGCGTGTTGTTGACCACTGGCTTGATCAAATTATAGGAGGATTTGTTACAGAGTGTTGGGTGTGGAGCCTGATTATCTTCTATATTCAAAGGTATCGCCACATAGGACCCCAGTTCGAAATGGGGGCGGCAACGCCGCCCGTAAAATATTCGCTGCAGGGGGGGTCCAGGGGGGGTCCAGGGGGGGCGGCTGTGACCTTCGGGAGCCCCCCCCTAGCGGTGGGTTTCGGGGGCAGTGCCCCCGAAGTTAAAAACAGCTGTAAAATTGCCTTGTAAAAGTATAGTAATTTCTAGTCAATCTGGGCCATTCATTAGGCGGATGATCTGACGGTATAACTTATGTTTAGTTTAGGGTTTTTTTCCCTAGAAGGCAACCCCTCTCTTTGTATGAGGGTATTGTATTTGAGGCTGTGTGATAGATGTGTATTCCATGAGTGAGAAATAGAGAGGTGAGACTGTGAGAGAAAACAGAGGATATTACAGCGGATTTTCTGTAGGTTGTGTCTCTTCATTTTGCTGGATAATAGAAAGGAAGGACTGGATGTTCAGGGTGGACGTAGCCCAAACTGGGTGAACCACGTATATCTGTGTCTCTCTTGTTTTGTGTGTTTTCTGTGTTTATATTTCTGCAATATTTTATGTGTTCCATTGCTCCGTAATATATAATTTTCTAACAACTAGTATCAGAGCCGAAGGTCTATTTGGCTGATAAACTCACAGGAAAGAAGGGTTCCTGGTTCGAGTGGGAGCAATGGTGGAAGATGGTAAGTTTAGGGTCGAGAAATTTAACGGCCAAAACTTCTCGCTGTGGAAGATGCAGATGGAAGATTATCTGTATCAGAAAGATCTATACCTACCATTGGGCGGAAAAAACAAAGATGCCGACGGGTATGAAAGACGAAGAATGGAACCTTCTCGATAGAAAGGCACTCGAAACAATACGGTTGTGCCTTGCTGCGTCAGTCGCCTTCAACATTTCGAAGGAAACCACAACAGAGGGTTTGATGCAGACGTTGTCGAAACTATATGAAAAACCCTCGGCCTAAAACAAGGTATTTCTTATGAAACAATTATTTAATATGAATATGTCGAAAGGTGGATCTGTTGCAAACCATTTAAATGATTTCAATACAGTTACAAGTCAGTTAAGTTCTGTAGGGGTAAAATTTGATGATGAACTTAGAGCTTTGTTATTCTTGTGCTCATTACCAGAAAGTTGGAATGGTTTGGTAATGGCCATTAGTAACTCCATTTCTGGATCTAGTACTTTAAAGTTTGATGATGTTGTCGGTGCTATCCTTAGCGAGGAAAAGCGACGGAGAAGCTCCGGTGAGACATCGGGAAATGCTTTGAGTGCAGAGTCTAGAGGAAGAAAAATGGAAAGAGGAAAGAGCTCAGGATATCGCAGTAAATCAAGGAAAGGTAGATCCAAGTCCAGATCGGGGATAGTGTGCTGGAAATGTGGAAAGAAAGGACACCTAAAGAAAGACTGTAGATCTCGGAAAGGGAAAAGAAGGAAATGCACAGCAAGAAAACAATCATGAATCAAATGTGACAGGTGAGGTGTTACAAGATGCTTTGATTCTTTCTTTCGAAAATATTACTGATTCCTGGGTGGTAGATTCAGGGGCTTCATTCCATGCCACACCTGATAAGAAATACTTTCATGACTATGTTCAAGGAGATTTTGGACAAGTTCGTCTGGGTGATGATAAACCCTGTAAAATCATTGGAATGGGTAAGGTTCTTGTAAAACAGCAGAATGGAAACCATTGGCTATTAAAAGAGGTAAGGCATGTTCCAGATCTAAAGAAAAATCTTATTTCAACAGGGAAGTTAGGCGGTGAAGGTTGTGTGACAACTTTCACAGATAAAGCTTGGAAGGTCACCAAAGGAGCCCTGGTAATAGCAAAAGGGGAAAAGGTTGGTACATTGTATTTATGCAATTGTATTTCTAACTCTGTTAATGCTTTAACTTCCAAAGGAGCAGATGCAGCATTATGGCATCATAGGCTCGGACACATGAGTGAAAAGGGGATGAAGATTCTTCACTCAAGGAATTTTTTGCCGGGTTTGAAGAATGTTGATTTGGACTTCTGTGAGAATTGCATTTATGGAAAACAGAAGAGATTCAGATTTCTCAGAGTTGGGAAAGAAAATAAGAATGAAAAATTAGAGCTTGTGCATACAGATGTATGGGGACCTGCTCAGGTATCATCTCTCGGTGGCTCTCGTTATTATGTTACTTTTATTGATGATGCAACTAGAAAAACTTGGATTTATTGTATTAAGAATAAATCTGATGTATTTGATACTTTCAAGAAATGGAAAGCTTTGGTTGAGATTGAGACAGGAAAGAAATTGAAGTGTCTTAGATCAGACAATGGAGGTGAATATTGCAGCAAAGAGTTTGATAGGTACTGTTCAGAGCATGGAATTCGCAGAGAGAAGACAGTTCCAAGAACACCACAAGAAAATGATGTGTCAGAAAGGATGAACAAAACAATCATGGAGCGTGCAAGGTGCATGAGATTGCATGCAGGATTGTCTTTACAGTTTTGGGCAGATGCTGTAGATACTGTTGTTTATCTAATAAACAGAGGGCCTTCAAGTTCTTTGGATGGTGGTGTTCCAGAGGAAGCATGGACAGGTAAAAAGGTAAACTACTCTATTTTAAAGCCTTTTGGTTGTGAGGCCTTTGTCCATATTGATAAAGAAAATAGAACAAAGCTTGAGGCAAAGTCAAAGAAATGTACCTTTATTGGATATGGTGTTAATGATTTTGGTTATCACTTATATGATTACGAAAATCACAAAATCATTAGGAGCAGAGATGTAATATTCATTGAAAAGGTCTTCTATAAGAATCAGTTGCAGGAAAAGAAATAAGAAAAAGAAAACAGAGAATATACAGTGCTTGACGATATCACAGGAAAAGTGATGGTGCCTGAAAATCATAATGATCAACAGCTAGAACAACAACCACAACAGCAACAAACACCTCAAACACTTGAAAGTGGTGTTAGAATATCTACCAGGATAAGTAGACCCCCTGAATGATACTCTCCTTCATTTAGACCCCCTGAATGATACTCTCCTTCACTATATCCCCGAAAGATCCCAGACCTTCTTTCTTTTTTTTTGAAAAATCCTAACGGAGTTTTACTCCTTCCTTATCAATACTGCAGTGGCCAAATCCTCAAAATGTCAATGCGGCCAAAAGTCCTGCGAAAATTATACCCCGGTATAGGAACCCTTCACAACGACTCTGATCTGGTGGATCTGAGAGATCCGAATGGCGGATCTGATGGCGGAACAGACTGCTTCTGCGGATCTGATGGATCTAATAGATCGGAATGGCTGATCTGCGAACTCGAGACTGCGAGATTGATGTCTGCTGCTGCTGCACCCCTTTGCACCAGCGGGTCTAGAAGAGATGCTGTGTGATCCCCTGATAGAAAAAGGGAACTGTGGTCTTGAGGAGTGTCAGGTGCTACAGATCGCAATATACATAAGGGTCTGGTAGTAGTACTCAGCCCAATGTTTCAGGGCTCTAACTAAGGAGGATCGACTGTACCCTTAGCCGTACAATCCAACTACCCTATCGTACGGGCGAGTAATCTCCCCGAGTGTTGTTCTTGGTGTACTGTAGCCGCAAGATGGCCGACAGTTTATCTATGGCGAGGTTTCATGGGAGCCTAGGGGGCTTCCGATATACCCAGAGGGTACGTGGAAGACAATCCATGCGCGGTTCTGTCTAATGCGCTACTACTCGAAGGGGTACCCAGAGGGGTTACAAGGGAGTCCAACAGACGTGACCACCTCTTGTATTTCCTGCGTGCATGCCTCCCCAAATCCACAGGTTTTTGCGCTCAACGACAGATCCCGTGGTTTAAAGATGCCGGAACACGTCTCTAGCCAAAAAAGATTTTGCTAAGAAATGGAGATCCCACCAGCCCTGGAAAGTGCTCTGATACCACTTGTTATGCTCTTAACCTGAAAAATGATACTCAAATATAGAATATGCGAAGAAAAGATACCCAGAACACAGAATAGCAATGATTTTATTATTCAGAGAGTAATGTTCACTTGCCTCTTTGAGGGGGCAACCTCCAATAGAGCAGAGCTCGACTACAAAATAAGTCACGATGCTCCTCGCAGGGAGTCTCTATCCTTTATATATGACTCATACATGCAATACCATGGGCCAATACCGTGGGTTTTATTAATACCATCTATCTAATACTATGGCCCATTTGCAACTAACTGTGGTTCCGTCATTAATTGCAGATTAACCACTTACAATTATTAATATGGGCTTTATTGACTCTTGACTATGACGTGATCCCATTACATACATAAGGGGGTTAGGGTGGGATCCTAATAGTCAGAGAGAGGGTTCGACTATGCATGGGATCCCCATGATTCTACAGCTCCAATAGAGAAATTGAGGTTTCCACCTAGAATGATGTTGTCAGATTGCATAAAGGAAGAATTCAATACCGATTCCTAGAATACCATATGATTGTGACAAGGTCCATAGATATTCACCAAATGAATTTTCATCCCAATCTGTTCTCAGTGTACATCCACTACCAAAACACCTTCCCTACCCCATACATTGATGATTCTTAAGGTTTTGGGATTGATACCAATAGCAAGACCCCCGGAACGATCGCGGGAATCGAGGGAATGGAGGGTACAACTTGGTAAGATCAAATCTATAACAGGGATAATATGATCACAGTCATGAAGAGTCTCTTGTATCAAGATCCTGTCCACCTTCTCAACTTCAAATAGTCTTCTAAGGGCTAGTCATTTTGCAGGGATAACCAACCCACGACAATTGAAGGAGAGACACTTCATGAGGGGAATGAGAAGGGGTTATTTCTTTCTCTAAGAACCACATCAATGGAGAGTTGCCTACCTTCGACCATGTTGAGACTGGCTTTTTGTATGGCTTCAGATATGTTGGAATGTTACCCTTAGAGGATTTAGTGATCTTTGGGGGGGAGAATGTACCCATTCCTCCACCAGAGGATGAGACAAACTTGTCAAGAGATCATAGGTTATATCGATGCCCTGAGTGAGATTCAGAGGATGCCTCGAGGGAGGAAGGGAGGGATGAGGGGAACATATTGATGACAAGCGGTGGATTAGAGAAAATAGCAGGGGGACCAATAAAGGGCCAGGGTACCGAATTAAGATTGAGTCCAGATTGAATACAATTCCTGAGAGGTGCAAGAGAAAAAACAGATGATTCAATAGCAACAAAAGGAGTAGATAGGAAGGATTCAATACCCTAAGGATGACTGAAAGTTATAGAGCAAGACTTGGTGACCCTCGGTGAAGGCAGTTGTGGAGCTGTAGTCGATTTCCTTTGATGAAACACAGTTGAATTTGCTTTCGATGGCCCCTCCTTCATTGACTGCTAATCCTTTTGCAGACGCTGCCCGACCTTACCAGTATCATCTAGTCCTGCCAGAGGAGGGAGCTCTTTGGCCAGCAGGGAACATTCTTTGTAGAGATGGCCAACTTTGTGGAAACACCAACAATAGAATGGTACTCCTTCATAATCCATAATTTGAACTCTGATGATATTCCTCCACTGAATCTTCATGTTCTCCTCCAATCCTTCACAGGTGTTTAGATGTACCAGGTTATGAGAAAAATTCATCTTCCTTGTCTCAATGAAGGATTTATCATGGTCGAGATATGTCCCCAGGGTGTTTCCAATGTTCTTGAATATGTCCTCCGACCATATATGTAAAGGAAATCATAGCAGCCTAACCTAGATTGGGCCTGCAACTAATTGTTCCAGATCAAGATTGAAAATGGGACTCCATTGTTTAAGCAACACAAGTACCAATTCAATCTGCCAAAATTTGGTTAGGACCCAATTTGCATGTTCAGGTGTGTGAAATTAGAGAGTGAACCATCCCTTTGACATCATTACAGCCGATGGTAATACAACCAGTGTTTGACCCCAATCTCTGTAAGCTATTTCCTCAGATGGGGAGTGGTATAATTCCTTCCATGAACCTATCCAACCATAACCTTGTTAACGGTGTTGATTACATCGACCATAGTAAGCCCTTCACCAAGAATTAGTTGGCTTCCCTTGTTCCTCACCTTGATACACTTGGATTTTTTAACCCCGCACTTGTGAGCTCCAGATTCTAGGTTAGCAGCTTCAATGGAAGGGGTTGTTGAGGTTGTACTAACCCTGGTAGCTTCGATAGGGCTATCAGGATGTGGGATGGGGTCTCCTTCAAAATAGCCAGAGGATGGAAGAACATAAACAAAGGGTGGAAGGGGGGGCGAGGGGGGGGTGGGGTGGAAACAGTGAGATGGTTGAACAGAGTGAGCGGGTGGAACTGAGGTGAAAACCCTAGAGGGGCCTAGATCTGCAGAGGAGGTCACCAAAGGGTGAACGTCAAGACAAGATTCCAGAAAATCGATCAAGGATAGGGAAGGGATAGGGTAATCCGGTAGATTAAAGAGAATGGGGTCATCAAGGTAGAAATGGAATGGGGTTTTGTTGTGCCCTACAACAACCCCCCATTTCATATCATTTATGTTGACAAAATTATTATATGAAATGGGTCCCTCTAGAAATTAATTGGTATCAATAGCACATTCTTTTTTAAAAAAAGGTCCGCAAACCAAATGTTTCAACAAATAAAACAATCTTTTGTTATTGCGATAAAGCGATCGCAAGATCGCATATCGCAATGACATGGAAAACACACATTGGTGGCACATTGGTCTTCACCGATGCGATTTCGCTATCGGCTATCGGCAATACTCCATGCACATTGTAAAACACTCACGACATAAGCCCCGATGTATGCGCAATCGGCGATCGGCTACCGGCAATACTTTATACGCAGTCAAAGCACCTTAAGTCATTTACCCCGATCCGATGCGATTTCGCAATCGGCAATCGGCAACATCCCATGTATAATAATAAGGCGCCCAGGTTTTACCCCCGATGCGATGCGATATCGGCGATCGGGCAACCAGCAATGCACTCTCTATGCACATTGTTATACCTTTTCACGCTAATCCGATGCGATTTCGCAATCGGCGGTCAGGGGTATCCTATTCATATGATTATATAACACCTATTCTCCCGATGCGATGCGATATCACTATCGGCAATCGGCGTTTCGAAATTGATAACTTAAAGATTTAAAGTGTTCCCGATACCCGATCACGATATAGCGCGGATTTCGAAAAAGCCGTTAAATGGAGGGATAAGGTGATTCATTCGTATTTAAAGTTTTATCTCTCAAATAAACGATCACCTGCGCTCAACCGCCAAAATATCCATAGCACGCTTAAGCAAGCCAGTCAGCCGAATAATGGTGTAATGAGCATTTAAGGGGTAGCAGGCCTTAAACGGCCATTTAATGTATCTGTAAGATCTTCCCATCGATTGGATCCGCAGCCATTTTTGAGAGTTAATCTCTCAGCACGCTTCGATTAATATATCTTTCCCGTATTGAATTTTCATTATCATATTTTTGTGTTACGGTTATTTTTGCCTTTGTGCAGAATTCATCCATAGAGGGAAGCTTGAGCAAGATGGGCAAGAAATCCAAGAAGACTGCAAGCTCTTCTGCTACACCAGTTGCAGGACAAGCTGTCGTGGACAAAAAGAAGGGCTTAATTTCTGATACCACGTGTACAGGTCTCACCAGAGTCACTTGGCAAGGCACTTACAATCTGATTGAAGCCGAACAACCAGTGAAGACAGTAACAGAAGCAAGTGTGGATTTACTTCGGAAGTCTGATAGCACTCTCAAAGATTTGGTCGACTCTTTCCTTCACAGGATAGCGGCCAGAGAGCAAATTCTCCCATACACAGACGTTGTGTGATGGGCGATTGAAGAAATTCCAATCTTGGATAGAACTTTTAGCACCAGAGATGGGAGGATTTTCGGATCATTCAAGGCAAATGATCTAAGGAAAATGTATCATTTGCCCGAGCTAGAGAAGGTGTATAACAAGACGTCCCTGGAGAAGTTTGCAAGCGATAATGAAAAAGAATCCGAACCCATCCGGGATTGGAGACAAAATCCAGCCAAACACAAGCACGAATCTTCCGGTAAGTACTCGATCGACTCTCTGGCTTCTCCTTATTGCTATGCGGGGATAATGATGTGTAGATTATGGGGATTGCATGATTCTGCTAATTTTACCATAGAAATGGTTCCTCTGATGGAGGCAACAGTAAACAGTATAATTATGGATTGGGTCACTATCCTTTCCGACAAACTAGCACAAGCTGTGCTTGAGTTTAGAAGTAAGACCCGGGTTACTGAGAGGATAATTCCCCCATTTTACTACAGCTCTTATATTCTAGACACCCTCTGTTATAATTCTGAATTCCCCGTACTCGGTTGGAGGTGGACTCCGCAAGACCCCTCACCCATTCATATATATCACCAGAAAATGTGGAAGTCTTCTTATAAAGATCATTTATACCAAGTTTGTAATGGCTTTATGTTGCCTATTCATTATTCCATTTTTGATAGACCTGCTCCTAAGATCTCTTATCAAGCCGGATTTGATTTAGCCGGAATAGCCAGTTGGTTTGGAGAAGAAAGATTTACCTACATAAGAGTTTTCGGCAGCCAAGCCAGACCCCATGTCCTCCCTCTGTACATACCAGACAAGCTTCTAGCGAGGGAAATCTCTTACCAAATCATTTCCGAGAGTGTTACACAAACACTCAAGAAGAATAACAAGCAAGGTTGGCCCTCTTTTCCTTTGAAGTGTGGTGTATATACCCTGCATGATCTCAAACATGCAGAAAAGGAAGCCACAAAAATCCAATCCTTGACTCTAGTGACTCTCCCAAATAGGCATTTTGATCCAAAAAAGGTTGCCTATAATGCTTTAGAACAGGCCAAACTGACAAGATTTGATCATCAGGAAGATCTCTTTGATGACCTGTTCTCCTCAGCCGAGTCAATAAGCCAGGTTAGGCAATTCGCCCTACAAAAGTACAATGATGAAGGGTTGACTGAATTCAATAAACTTAGAGAACAGAGGTTGCAAACTCTGCCTCTAGATTTACTGGCAACGACCCCAGCAACATCATCAAGCGAGCCTGGTCGGCAACAGTCGAGCCAACCTCCTGTTATAACAAAAGATCATAAAAAAGAACAGGAGGAAAGGCAGAGGCAGAAAAAAGAACAGGCAGAAAAGCAGCGGAGAGCACAAGAAGAACAAGAGGAAAGAAAGAGGAAAGAGATAGAGGAACAGCAGAGAAAAGAACAAGAGGAAAGACAGAGGAGAGAACAAGAAGAGCAACAGAAGAAACAGCAGGAAGAAGTGCAGAAGGAGTCTGAAGCCGAAAAGCAGAAACAAACCACCATTGACCCCGAATTGCTCCAGCAGTGGAAGCAATTTGACTCTATTATCAGTGGGATGGAATGTTCCAAAGATACAGACACTTCTAAAACAAATGATACGCAGGACATCACTTCACCTCAGGTTCTAAGTGGAACCAGCGGCCCACCCGTTTCTAAGGATGTTGAAGTAATACCAAAAGACCCCTCCGACCAAATCATTCTACAGGTAGAAGATATTCCTCCTCTGGATGTTTTCTACAACCCGAGGCATAGAGCAGTGGTAAAACGACAAAGGAAAAGAAGGAAGATTGATCAACCTTCCCTTTTTCCAGAACAAACTGTTACGGGCAACGTGGTTTGGAAAGAGGAATTCGACCCCTCCGATGATCTAACAAAACTATCGCAGTATGCAGGAGCCTATTCGGCAGCAACAATCGACAAGGCATCAGAGGTAAGTCTTCTACTGAAGACTAAAGACCAAGAAATTGTTGCACTGCAGGCAGAGTTGGCTGAATCAAAGCAGAAGGCAGAGCAGGCGGAACAGCAATTGTTGACACAGCAACAAATGAACAATCAATTAACTCAGCAGTTGCAGGCAGAGAAGCAGAGGATCGACCAAAGTGCGATCCAGAAACAGAAGGAGTTATCGGAGGCATTGGCACAATTGAGGGCGGCAAATGAGCAAATGATGAAAATGAAAGATGAGCAAATAGCTCAATTGTCATCGCAGCTCGAAATCATAAAGGGCGCTCCACAAGTGGATGAGTTCAGAGCAGAAGCATTGCAAATAAACAATGCATTAATATCACAAATTAGGCTCCTGTGTCAACAACTCACTGAGGCAGAGCCATTGTGTGAGCTAACTACATCCATAAATCAGCAGGTAGAGAAGGCCAGGAATGAGTTAGACCAAGCTGAAGAAATCATAACCGCATATCTTGATTGGCAAGATTCTGATCTAGGAAAAGCAGCGAATTTGCCCAGGATCCAAGAAACATATAAGGACATACTCTTCACAGAATGGCAAATTCAGGTGATGAAAGCAGAGAGGGCGGCTTCAAGATGTAAATCAACTTCCAGCAATATAGTTGATTTGGTTAACAACACTCTCTACTTAGCGAATATGATTTCCCAATGTACACCAGGAAAGATAACAATAGAAAACATGATAGAGCAAACGTGTTATCCAGACTTGGAGGAAAAGGGGAGATTAATCGCTGGGGTTAACACTTTAACCTTCGATGCATATTGGCTCTTCCTGATTAAGCCACACACACAGAGATCTGCCCTTAAGTGTTTAACAGATGCAATCGGGTGTATAATTCCCGATATTCAAGATGCCACATATGCCGCCCAGCTCAGTTCGCGCCTCAACAAATCGCCTGAAGTAGAGCCAATGCTTGCAATAAGTCAGCTCAGATTTAAAGGCAAGCAGCCTACCTGATGAATCATGCCGCCGACTGCCAGATCACTGAGGGAAATAGGATCAATATTTATTGATACCAATTTAGTAGCATTTCAGTTTCATAGATATTTAGATTAATTTAGTATTTATAGACCCTTTCATGTTTTTAGAAAGGGTCGTAAAGTTTTGTATCAGACTTAATAGACTGAAGTTTGCACTTCTGTGCTTCAGTCAATATTCTTTTATAAAACTGGACCAGTTGTTCTTAATTCAACAAGAAAGCTTTTATGCAATTGTGCACTATTGTCGTTGTTGGAATGTTTTTTGCGTTGAAGGAAGAACTATGAATAGCGATTGATATTGGGAGTGTTGCGCAGCTCATATGGTATTTCTATCTATGTCTGAATTCATTCCTTTCATATGAATTGCTATGTGATTATTCTTTCTATTATTGATTATATGCATGCGACATAACAGCAAATCTGTATTCATTCCACTATTGGATGTTTTATGATGTGTTTCTTTTAAATCATGTATATTTCAATGATATAAATGATGAGTGTGGTAATATAGTTATAATCGCTTTGCTTAACTATTTAGGCACAGCAATCTTGAATGAGTTAATATCTATGTCTCAAAGGTGGAGTCATCTACATGCCTGTCTTTAGACGCAGACCATCAAATGCTACACTTTAAAGCTCAATAGATTCCTGGGATATATTATAGTTTATATATTCTTGTCGATAGTTAGTTATTCGCCCCGCCAGCTTAGATTATAAATCATCCATTTATCCCGTTTATCCAATTTTGGGAAACTGGTCCCATTATCCCCAGTGGGAGCCACTATTCCAAACGGAAAAGGAGTTGTACTAAGGTCCGGAGCGGTTGGTTATCCCCAATGTTGTTGCAGTGATTTTCGAGGCATCAACATTTTTGGCGCTAGAAGGAGGGCCTGACTGTGAATGGCAAACAAACCCAAATCTGCAGGCCATTCTAAGAGTAATTCTCCCTCTGAATCCCCTCGAACTTCTCATTCGCATGCTGGTTCACCAGTATCCAAACAAGAAGAAGAGGAATCAACTACCACTGCTCAAACCCATCATACTCCAGAGCAACTTAGTCTTGAATCACCTGAAGTTCAGTCTCTTATCCATAAACTTCAGAGCTTCTCGATTTCGCCACAGAAATCTGAGGTATCACAAAGCAGTGTGACTTCGCAGTTCAATTTACCTCACCCTCTCACCAGACTTCAGAGCGAAAAGCTTGGTATTGAACCCACTGAGTTTCCTTTACCTCAAAGGAAAAAGGCAAAGAAAAGCATTGAAGGATCTGACAGTGAAGAGCTTTCATCCACATCCTCCATTTCAACTTCTCATCTGCAAAGTCAACCACTCACTCCCCCATTACATATTGTCGTTCACCAGGGATTAGAAGCTTCAGCATCCCAACCTGCACCTCCCTCAACATTATTTCCTTCCCAGACATCTGGAGTTCCAGCGGTAGTATCAACTACTACTGCTATTATAATGGCAGATCCATGGACCAGGCCTGGTGCAGTCAATATGCCTGCACCATTACATCCATTACCAGATCTTCCTGAAAAATGGCTACCCAAGTTTAATCCAGATAATGGGACCCAGGCTGAGGAGCATATCAATAATTTCATGTTGGCAGTCAACTTGAAAGGTGTCACAGAAGAAGATGTTGTTGTTAGACTTTTCCCTTATACTTTGCAAGGATCAGCAGGATCCTGGTATTTTTCCCTACCACCTGGTTCCATTACCAGTTGGAACACTTGCCAAGAGAAGTTTCTTACCAAATATGGAGATGATAGGTCTTTGGCTACCCTAATAAATGACCTCTCCAATTTGAGAATAGAGCATAGGGAGCCAATTAAGGAATTTAATGCCCGTTTCAATAAACTCCTAAATAAAATCCCCACAGCTTCCAAACCAAGCGAACAAATTCGGAGCGAATGGTATATAACAACTCTGCCTGCCAATATAGCCATCTTTGTAGACAGGGCTGGGAAACCTACTTTAGCCGAAAACATGAAAGAAGCGCTTGCTGTGGAGAAACGCATTAATGCCTTGGAAAAGAAAGCTGCCTTGGAAGACAGAAAAGCCAAAAAGGTCTCTTTTAAAGATGACTCAAGAAAGAAAACCTCTAAAGACCCCTATGACATGGAAGGTTTGCAAAAGGTTCTAAAAACTTTATCAAATGAAATGGTTGAAATAAAGAAACAGGTAGCTGAAACATCAACCAAAAGGCCCTTTAGAGCTTTTAAGAAAAATGAATCAAAGCCACCAAATGTCATATCTAATGCTGATTCGGAGCAAGAGGAAGAAGAAGAGGAATCGATTTCACAAACTAGCGATGAAGAAGAAGTAGTAGAATGTCACGGAATGTGGGATTTTATACTACCCAACTCTGATACTGAAAACGAAGAAGAAGCATTTCCGGTCACTACTAGAAGCAAAAGTATTGCTAAACCTGTTCAGCTAACATCAAAGAAAAGAAGTGCTGGTGCTGCTACAACCAAAGAAAGAGCACCTGCAAAGAAATCACCTGTGGCAGTTCCTCAAAACCAGCCTTCAACTTCTAACACCCCTTCAACATCTAAAACATTAGTGGTGTCAGATTCAATGGAGTATAATATTGTTGATGATATGAAGAAAACTAAAGCAAACATTACGATGTTTGAGCTTAGTAAACTAAAGCATCAGTAGAAATTACTTCTCAAAGAATTGAATGTTATTCCTTCTACACCTCTTCCCAGTGCAAAAGCTGCTAATGATTCCGGCCAACCTCCTTCAGGAATGGTTGAAGCTACCGATTCAGTTTTGATTGGAGACAGGTCAAATTCTCACACCCCACCCTTCCTTTTAACTTATGAGATTTACAATAGAAACTTGCACAACTGTTTAATTGACTCAGGGGCATCATCTAACATAATGCCAGCTTCAGTTTGCTCTAAACTGAACATAGAACCCCAAAAGTCTGCTATTCATATTGTATAGTTGGACAGGACCAAAGTACAGGTGTTAGGAGAAATTAACTCTGTAACCATTAGGTTATCTGCTGATCCAAGAATAGTGCAGAGGATTGATATCCTAATAGCTGATATACCTGAGTTTTATGGTTTAATCTTGAGTAGGGATTGGTCTGAGAAATTGCATGGGTATATTTCCACTGATTGGTCACATATGTGGCTTCCCTACAAGGGCAAGCCAAATCAAATAAAGATCGATCGGGAGAAACATATGACCCATACGGTTACTGAATTTGAGCAAGAAAACCAGCCGGTAGCATTCAACAACAACATTTTGGGGAATTATTCATCAGAGTCATTCTTTGGTAACTTTGTTGCCCAACCATCCCCTTTCTCTGTTAATCATTTTACATCTCAGATTGAGAATTTTTCACAAACAGATAGGTCTAGATGTTTCAATGATGCTGAGAAAACTGTAAATACATTTGTTAATACCTCTTTGTTTTGGTCTTTATATTTCGATGGGTCCAAGTCTAGCGAAGGCTCAGGAGCAGGGTGTATTTTGGTTAGCCCACAAGGAGAAAAGACAATGCTGTCCTGTAGGCTAGAATTTGAATGTACTAATAATACAGCCGAATATGAAGCTTTAGTTCAGGGATTATATAAAGCAATCGGCCTTAAAGTGCAATATCTAAAAGTATTTGGCGATTCTGAGATTATTGTGAAACAGGTAAGAAATGCAATTCACTGTCTTTCAAATCACCTCAAACATTATCAATCGCTAGTACAGGAACTTACCTCGCACTTTGCTGCATTCAATATTTCTTCTATTCCCAGGTCTCAAAATTCGGCAGCCGATCTCCTAGCTAATGTAGCATCCAAGCTCCTACCATCTGAAGACTACAGCCCAGATAGATTTTCTGTAGAATTGCTTTTTAGGCCTTCAGTGCCTGACAATGTCACTAATTGGAGAGTATTCAATCATGATGAGGATGTTTTACAATTCTTAATTTCCGAAAAGTCCTATGATAATCAAATCATTGAGGAGGATGAACATGATTCCCAAATAAGAGAAACACCCCTGGAAAATGCAATTCCTAAGCCTGTGGTAAAGCTGGAAGATCTTTATGATATTAAAGACAGGTTTAAACCTATAACTAATGCAAAGCTCCAAATCTCTACCCTTAGGTTTGAATTGATCAATCTAGGTACTGAACAAGCTCCTCAAAATATAAATTTAGGATTAGGACTCTCTTTTGAAGAGAAAGAGGCATTCATTAGACTGTTAAGGAAAAATAAACAGGTCTTTGCTTGGAAGTATGATGATTTGAAGACTTATGATACATCTATTATCCAGCACACCATCCCAATGCTGCCCGACCAGAAACCGATTCAGCAGAAGTTAAGGAAAATACATCCAAACTTAGAGAGCCAGATAAAATCAGAACTTAATAAACTCTTGAAAGCTAAGATTATCTTTCCTGTCCGACACTCAAACTGGGTCTCTAATATGGTACCAGTCAGAAAGAAAAATGGCGACATCCGAATTTGTATTGATTTCAGAAACTTGAACAAAGCAAGCTTGAAAGACAATTTCCCATTACCTACTATGGAGCAAATCCTTCAATCAGTAGCTGGCTCCGAACTAATGTCCTTTCTAGATGGTTTCTCAGGATATAACCAAGTACTGGTTCATCCTGATGACCAGCTTAAAACGACATTCAGAACTAAATGGGGAACATATGCTTATCAGAAAATGCCTTTCGGACTTATAAATGCAGGAGCGACATTCCAAAGAGCTATGGATATAGCTTTTAGAGGATTGATTAATAGAACAGTAGTCGTCTATTTGGATGATATTACTGTATTCTCTAAAGAAAGATATAATCATTTGCATGATTTAAATCAAATTTTTCAGCGCTGCAAAAGGTATGGTATTTCTCTTAATCCTAAAAAGTCTTTCTTCGCCCTTGATCAAGGAAAACTCTTGGGATTTATTGTGTCTAAGGATGGCATTTATATTGATCCTGATCGGATCAAAGAAATCTCTGAAATCCCTTTCCCACACAGTAAAAAGTCAATGCAGTCATTTTTAGGCCAGATTAATTTTGTTAAGAGATTTGTTCCAGATTTCTCTCAAATTATATTGCCTCTTCAAACAATGATTAAGAAAAATTCGGTCTTTAAGTGGGGATCAACAGAAAATGAAGCCTTTGATCTAATCAAGCAATCAATAATCAATGCCCCAGCTTTGAATACTCCAAATTTTTCTAATTGTTTTACACTGTACACCATCGCATCCGACGTGTCTTATGCTGCAGTGCTAACGCAACTAAATGATCATAATTTGGAAGCACCCATTTCATTTTTTAGCTCTAATCTTCAGGGTGCTGAATTGAATTACTCCGATGTAGAAAAACAAGCCTTTGCTGTATTTAAAGCAGTCAAGCATTATAGACCCTTCCTTTTGAAAACCCACACAAAAGTTATAGTTCCTTTCCCAGCAGTTAGGCAACTATTAATACAAAAAGAACTGGGTGAAAAAAGAGCAAATTGGGTCACAGCGCTTCAAGAATATGACCTAGAGATTAAACCAGCAAAGATTGTTAAGGGTCAAGGTTTTTGCAGGATATTGGCAGGAGCATCCAACATTCCAGAATCAGGTGATACAAGTCAAACTGAAGAAATCAATCAGATAAGTGCCACTGATTCTCAATCTCAATATGCAGATTTAATCTTTTTCTTAAAGAATGGTTATGCCCCTCCACACTTGTTTTACAAAAACAAAAGGGCCATTAGGTTAAAAGCAAAGAATTTCACGCTTATTGATGATATGCTTTTTAAGCAGAATTATGATTCTATCCTATTAAGATGCCTTGAGAAACCTGAAGCCCAAAAGGTTTTGCAGGAGTTACATGATGGACCAGCAGGAGGACATTTTGGAGCTGATACAACAGCCCACAAAGTTATTCATGTTGGGTATTATTGGCCTACTCTATTTAGAGATGCCCACGAACATGTAAGGAAATGCTTCAATTGCCAGACTTCTAGTGGAAGACAACGTAAATCAGCTTTCCCTCTGCAACTAGTCAACATTGAACAACCATTTGAGCAATGGGGATTGGATATCATTGGGGAGATTACTCCACCATCTTCCAAACAACATAGGTATATCCTTACTGCTACTGATTATTTTACTAAGTGGGTAGAGGCCATCCCTTTGAAGACAGCAAATTCTGAGGCAATCATTGAGTTCATAGATCAATGCATCATTACCAGGTTTGGTGTCCCGAATGCTCTTGTTTTTGATAATGCATCTTATTTCTCAGGCAATGCTATGTTTGATTTTGCCATTAAAAGAGGGTTTAAACTGAAGTATTCTGCTAATTACTATCCCCAGGGTAATGGCTTAGCCGAATCTACTAATAAGAATTTGATCAAAATCATTAAGCGAACTATAGAGCAAAATCATAAAAACTGGCACAAATCTTTAATGTTTGCATTATGGGCTGATAGAATAACACAAAAGGCTTCTATAGGATCTTCCCCATTTAATCTGGTATATGGAAAAGAAGCAGTATTGCCCACAAATCTTGTTCTTCCCTCTTTAGCCCTAGTACAGTACATTGAGGAAACTCCTTCTTCTATTCAGCTTAGACATGATCAAATTCTAAAATTAGAAGAGGAAAGAGAAAAAGATAGAGTTACTCATGCCAAACATCAGCAAATCATTAAAACAGCTTTTGATTCAGTCTCATCCAGCTCAAAACAATTTCAAGTCGGTGACTTAGTTCTCAAATGGGACAAAGCCCATGAAGATAAGGGAAAACACACCAAGTTCCAGAAGATGTGGCTTGGACCATTTCAGATCTGTGAAAAGGTGGGCCATTCGACCTTTATATTGCAAAACTTATCAGGGTTGAGAGATTCTCTCCCTGTTAATGGCCTTATCTTGAAAAAATTCTTTAATTGAGGAGGTATCCCCTTCTCCTTTTAGTTTGGCAAATTTTTATAGTTTGTAGGATTTGTAGAAAATAATGTTGTAAGGTATCTACCATTGACCTTTGCTGTGTTTGAAAGTTTGATCTACAGAAGTACTCTGATATTTGCTTTTAGATAATGGAACTCATAACCAAAAGGGATAATTTCTAGGAAATTAGGTATCATTGTATTCTGAAACCACATTCCAAGTTTTGTGAAACCCTCTCAGAAGTTTAAAAGTATTGTAAATCATTTTCTGTTTTCAAATCGGTCTCAAAAGGTTATCCATATTAAGATAGAAGCTAATCCAATTTCAGCATCTTCAACTCTTAACCTGTCATCCATTTGCTCTTAAGGAGAAGATTGTTCATCCCATTCACTAAAGTTTATGATTACTCAGAGTGTAATTCTAAAATATTTGATATTAAAGATAAGGGGTCTTATTACAAGCCTGCTTACCATGTTCATAGGGAAATAGTTTAACCGACATTACCAATACTGCATACCAAAACAGGGTAATGGCTTGAAATTAAAAGACAAGGGGTCTCATCAGGAGCCAGCTTGTTCGGTTAGACTACTACCAGTGAATGGCATTGTCAATAGCTGGCCACCAAACCAGGACAATGGCTTTTTATCTTATCAATAACCGAAAAAAGAAATGAAATACAAAATATGAAAACATGTTTTGAATTCATTCTGTTAATCACACTCTTAATTGAATGGAATAATGGACAATAGCATGGTTAAAAGGTATCCCTGTCGAAACTACAAATGTTTGTTGGCAGCAGAGGCTCTACCTATGACAGAGGAGTTCATTTTAAAAGCTGATTTGGAAAAGTATTCTGTCTTATCATTATAAACCCATAGAGACCTATTTAAAACTTAGAATGTATCTATTTTATTAAAAAAGAGAGGAAATTAGCAAAAATAGATTCATTTTGGAATACATATATACCTAGTTATATTAGAATTTTCCCCTTTGGTTAGAATTCTATTTTGCAAAAGTTTAAGTATTTTCTTACTTTTCAGAGATAACTGGTTCTTCCAGCGAATCGCCAATTGTTGTGCCCTACAACAACCCCCCATTTCATATCATTTATGTTCACAAAATTATTATATGAAATGGGTCCCTCTAGAAATTAATTGGTATCAATAGCGCATTCTTTTTAAAAGGTCCGCAAACCAAATGAAGATATTATTTAAAGCCTTTTGAAAAACCCATTTTTCAACAAATAAAACAATCTTTTATTATTGCGATAAAGCGATCGCAAGATCGCAATATCGCAATGACATGGAAAACACACATAGGTGGCACATTGGTCTTCACCGATGCGATTTCGCTATCGGCTATCGGCAATACTCCATGCACATTGTAAAACGCTCACGACATAAGCCCCGATGCGATGCGCAATCGGCGATCGGCTACCGGCGATACTTTATACGCAGTCAAAGCACCTTAAGTCATTTACCCCGATCCGATGCGATTTCGCAATCGGCAATCGGCAACATTCCATGTATAATAATAAGGCGCCCAAGTTTTACCCCCGATGCGATGCGATATCGGCGATCGGGCAACCAGCAATGCACTCTCTATGCACATTGTTATACCTTTTCACGCTAATCCGATGCGATTTCGCAATCGGCAGTCGGGGGTATCCTATTCATATGATTATATAACACCTATTCTCCCGATGCGATGCGATATCGCTATCGGCAATCGGCGTTTCGAAATTGATAACTTAAAGATTTAAAGTGTTCCCGATACCCGATCAGGATATAGCGCGGATTTCGAAAAAGCCGTTAAATGGAGGGATAAGGTGATTCATTCGTATTTAAAGTTTTATCTCTTAAATAAATGATCACCTGCGCTCAACCGCCAAAATATCCATAGCACGCTTAAGCAAGCCAGTCAGCCGAATAATGGTGTAATGAGCATTTAAGGGGTAGCAGGCCTTAAACGGCCATTTAATGTATCTGTAAGATCTTCCCATCGATTGGATCCGCAGCCATTTTTGAGAGTTAATCTCTCAGCACGCTTCGATTAATATATCTTTCTCGTATTGAATTTTCATTATCATATTTCTGTGTTACGGTTATTTTTGCCTTTGTGCAGAATTCATCCATAGAGGGAAGCTTGAGCAAGATGGGCAAGAAATCCAAGAAGACTGCAGGCTCTTCCGCTACACCAGTTGCAGGACAAGCTGTCGTGGACAAAAAGAAGGGCTTAATTTCTGATACCACGTGTACAGGTCTCACCAGAGTCACTTGGCAAGGCACTTACAATCTGATTGAAGCCGAACAACCAGTGAAGACAGTAACAGAAGCAAGTGTGGATTTACTTCGGAAGTCTGATAGCACTCTCAAAGATTTGGCCGACTCTTTCCTTCACAGGATAGCGGCCAGAGAGAAAATTCTCCCATACACAGACGTTGTGCGATGGGCGATTGAAGAAATTCCAATCTTGGATAGAACTTTTAGCACCAGAGATGGGAGGATTTTTGGATCATTCAAGGCAGATGATCTAAGGAAAATGTATCATTTTCCCGAGCCAGAGAAGGTGTATAACAAGACGTTCCTGGAGAAGTTTGCAAGCAATAATGAAAAAGAATCCGAACCCATCCGGGATTGGAGACAGAATCCAGCCAAACACAAGCACGAATCTTCCGGTAAGTACTCGGTCGACTCTCTGGCTTCTCCTTATTGCTATGCGGGGATAATGATGTGTAGATTATGGGGATTGCATGATTCTGCTAATTTTACCATAGAAATGGTTCCTCTGATGGAGGCAGCAGTAAACAGTATAATTATGGATTGGGCCACTATCCTTTCCGACAAACTAGCACAAGCTGTGCTTGAGTTTAGAAGCAAGACCCGGGTTACTGAGAGGATAATTCCCCCATTTTACTACAGCGCTTATATTCTAGACACCCTCTGTTATAATTCTGAATTCCCCGTACTCGGCTGGAGGTGGACTCCGCAAGACCCCTCACCCATTCATATATATCACCAGAAAATGTGGAAGTCTTCTTATAAAGATCATTTATACCAAGTTTGTAATGGCTTTATGTTGCCTATTCATTATTCCATTTTTGATAGACCTGCTCCCAAGATCTCTTATCAAGCCGGATTTGATTTAGCCGGAATAGCCAGTTGGTTTGGAGAAGAAAGATTTACCTACATAAGAGTTTTCGGCAGCCAAGCCAGACCCCATGTCCTCCCTCTGTACATACCAGATAAGCTTCTAGCGAGGGAAATCTCTTACCAAATCATTTCCGAGAGTGTTACACAAACACTCAAGAAGAATAAAAAGCAAGGCTGGCCCTCTTTTCCTTTGAAGTGTGGTGTATATACCCTGCATGATCTCAAACATGCAGAAAAGGAAGCCACAAAAATCCAATCCTTGACTCTAGCGACTCTCCCAAATAGGCATTTTGATCCAAAAAAGGTTGCCTATAATGCTTTAGAACAGGCCAAACTGACAAGATTTGATCATCAGGAAGATCTCTTTGATGACCTGTTCTCCTCAGCCGAGTCAATAAGCCAGGTTAGGCAATTCGCCCTACAAAAGTACAATGATGAAGGGTTGACTGAATTCAATAAACTTAGAGAACAGAGGTTGCAAACTCTGCCTCTAGATTTACTGGCAACGACCCCAGCAACATCATCAAGCGAGCCTGGTCGGCAACAGTCGAGCCAACCTCCTGTTATAACAAAAGATCATAAAAAAGAACAGGAGGAAAGGCAGAAAAAAGAACAGGAGGAAAGGCAGAGAAAAGAACAGGCAGAAAAGCAGCGGAGAGCACAAGAAGAACAAGAGGAAAGAAAGAGGAAAGAGATAGAGGAACAGCAGAGAAAAGAACAAGAGGAAAGACAGAGGAGAGAACAAGAAGAGCAACAGAAGAAACAGCAGGAAGAAGTGCAGAAGGAGTCTGAAGCCGAAAAGCAGAAACAAACCACCATTGACCCCGAATTGCTCCAGCAGTGGAAGCAATTTGACTCTATTATCAGTGGGATGGAATGTTCCAAAGATACAGACACTTCCAAAACAAATGATACGCAGGACATCACTTCACCTCAGGTTCTAAGTGGAACCAGCGGCCCACCCGTTTCTAAGGATGTTGAAGTAATACCAAAAGACCCCTCCGACCAAATCATTCTACAGGTAGAAGATATTCCTCCCCTGGATGTTTTCTACAGCCCGAGGCATAGAGCAGTGGTAAAACGACAAAGGAAAAGAAGGAAGATTGATCAACCTTCCATTTTTCCGGAACAAACTGTTACAGGCAACGTTGTTTGGAAAGAAGAATTTGACCCCTCCGATGATCTAACAAAACTATCGTAGTATGCAAGAGCCTATTCGGCAGCAACAATCGACAAGGCATCAGAGGTAAGTCTTCTACTGAAGACTAAAGACCAAGAAATTGTTGCACTGCAGGCAGAGTTGGCTGAATCAAAGCAGAAGGCAGAGCAGGCGGAACAGTAATTGTTGACACAGCAACAAATGAACAGTCAATTAACTCAGCAGTTGCAGGCAGAGAAGCAGAGGATCGACCAAAGTGCGATCCAGAAACAGAAGGAGTTATCGGAGGCATTGGCACAATTGAGGGCAGCAAATGAGCAAATGATGAAAACGAAAGATGAGCAAATAGCTCAATTGTCATCGCAGCTCGAAATCATAAAGGGCACTCCACAAGTGGATGAGTTCAGAGTAGAAGCATTGCAAATAAACAATGCATTAATATCACAAATTAGGCTCCTGTGTCAACAACTCACTGAGGCAGAGCCATTGTGTGAGCTAACTACATCCATAAATCAGTAGGTAGAGAAGGCCAGGAATGAGTTAGACCAAGCTGAAGAAATCATAACCGCATATCTTGATTGGCAAGATTTTGATCTAGGAAAAGCAGCGAATTTGCCCAGGATCCAAGAAACATATAAGGACATACTCTTCACAGAATGGCAAATTCAGGTGATGAAAGCAGAGAGGGCGGCTTCAAGATGTAAATCAACTTCCAGCAATCTAGTTGATTTGGTTAACAACACTCTCTACTTAGCGAATATGATTTCCCAATGTACACCAGGAAAGATAACAACAGCAAACATGATAGAGCAAACGTGTTATCCTGACTTGGAGGAAAAGGGGAGATTAATCGCTGGGGTTAACACTTTAACCTTCGATGCATATTGGCTCTTCCTGATTAAGCCACACACACAGAGATCCGCCCTTAAGTGTTTAACAGATGCAATCGGGTGTATAATTCCCGATATTCAAGATGCCACATATGCCGCCCAGCTCAGTTCGCGCCTCAACAAACCGCCTGAAGTAGAGCCAATGCTTGCGATAAGTCAGCTCAGATTTAAAGGCAAGCAGCCTACCTGATGAATCATGCCGCCGACTGCCAGATCGCTGAGGGAAATAGGATCAATATTTATTGATACCAATTTAGTAGGATTTCAGTTTCATAGATATTTAGATTAATTTAGTATTTATAGACCCTTTCATGTTTTTAGAAAGGGTCGTAAAGTTTTGTATCAGACTTAATAGACTGAAGTTTGCACTTCTGTGCTTCAGTCAATATTCTTTTATAAAACTGGACCAGTTGTTCTTAATTCAACAAGAAAGCTTTTACGCAATTGTGCACTATTGTCGTTGTTGGAATGTTTTTTGCGTTGAAGGAAGAACTATGAATAGCAATTGATATTGGGAGTGTTACGCAGCTCATATGGTATTTCTATCTATGTCTGAATTCATTCCTTTCATATGAATTTCTATGTGATTATTCTTGCTATTATTGATTATATGCATGCGACATAATAGCAGATCTGTATTCATTCCACTATTGGATGTTTTATGATGTGTTTCTTTTAAATCATGTATATTTCAATGATATAAATGATGAGTGTGGTAATATAGTTATAATCGCTTTGCTTAACTATTTAGGCACAGCAATCTTGAATGAGTTAATATCTATGTCTCAAAGATGGAGTCATCTACATGCCTGTCTTTAGACGCAGACCATCAAACGCTACACTTTAAAGCTCAATAGATTCCCGGGATATATTATAGTTTATATATTCTTGTCGATAGTTAGTTATTCGCCCCGCCAGCTTAGATTATAAATCATCCATTTATCCCGTTTATCCAATTTTGGGAAACTGGTCCCATTATCCCCAGTCAGAGCCACTATTCCAAACGGAAAAGGAGCTGTACTAAGGTCCGGACCGGGTGGTTATCCCCAATGTTGTTGCAGCGATTTTCGAGGCATCAACAGGTTCCCACATATACAAGATTGTCTGCATGAACAAAGACCAATTTAGTAGGGATAGGGTTTCAAGAGAATATGTCGGGGAACCCCTAGACTCGCCGACCAGGTAAGCCGGTATGTCTCCTACCGTCGGTGGATCCATAGATGTCGACCGATGTGGAGGCTCAGTCTAGATAGATGAAGAATCATAGTGTTCCTCTGAAAAGTCTACAAGCTCCTCCTCCATCTCAGCGTCTTATAGTGATGCAATTGACCTGTGAGAGGATATTGGGTCCTACCGAACCCTATGACCGTGGAAGATGCGCTCAAGTCCCTACATTATCAAAACTCCTTTTTTTGTTCAAATGATACTAGAATTATCTATAAGATCATAATATTTCTTTTAAATTTGCATTTATATGATTTATGGAGGAGAATTGCAATTGTTTTGTGTTTTAGTTTTTCCATAAAAAAGATAATTATACAATTTTGGATGAGATCATAATATTTTATTTTTAATTGCATTTATAAAATGAAAGATCTAACACTTAAAATATATAAACTCAACAATTTGAATCCCCAATCTTAACAAATTTTGACTTTAAAAAAATAAAAAAATATTGAATATTATAGAAACAAAAAAAAATCTAAAATCTAAAACTTTTAAATTATTTACTATGTATGGTAAATAAGGCAAAGGTAAATTGTATACATATAATTAAAACCAAACTATGGATCAAATCTCTTTTCACTCTAAAAGATGTTTGCATCTCAAGAGATTTGATCCCTCTTGGGGCTTGGTAGATCCGGAGTTAAGATGGATCGAGGCTAACTTAATTTCCCCCATTAAGTAGACTATATTACACATGAATACCAAGTGTCAATACCATGGGTTCTCAATACCATGAGTTATTTTTATTTTTATTTTTATTTTTATTTTATTTTGACCATATTACCCTTACTTTTATGGGTTCTCAATACCATGAGTTATTTTTATTTTTATTTTTATTTTTATTTTATTTTGACCATGTTAACCTTACTTTTATTTTTATTATTATTTTATTTTTACACAGTTAATTTTATTTATTTTTATTTTTATTATATTTTAGCTATGTTAAAGTTATTTTTTTAGAGGGTTATTTTTATTTTATTTTGACCATGTTAATGATTCCACTATCTCTACTATATTAAAATTGTCTAAGCAATAAATTTCAAAACAAACTTAAGGGTCAAATTTTAAGATTTTCACACCTTCCAACCAGTTTTCATAAGTTCAAAACAAAACTTCGAGAATTTTCTAAAGTTTTCATAAGTTCAACAAAAAAAACTTCGGGAATTTTCTAAAATTTCAAACTGTATTTCAAGAGTAAATCACCTGGTGTTTCAAGGGTAAATCACCCGCTTACCGTCAAATTCCATCCCTACCCGGAACTTAAAACTTGATAAGACCGACCAGGGATACCATACATTAATATATTAGTAATTTTGGGAAGTCACGTCGATTTGGTTATAAAGGCGAGATCACAAACCCAATTATCTTTGTCATTTCTCCCACCTCTCAAGTACATACTTTTGGAATAGGAATTGAAATTTGAGGCACTAAGCATATGCTTGTAACTTGAGGTATCAAAGAACTCAGTTTCCATTAATATCATCACGATGAGGAGAGAGAGAGCTAAGTGCGACTTGCCAGACGAACTGCGGTGCTGCAGGTCTGACAACAAGAAATGGCGGTGTGCTGCTCCCCGTGCCCACAACTGTAGATACTGCGAACGGCATCGTGTGGTCTTCCGTAAAAATTACGAGAAAAGGAAGAAGAAAAAAGAAGGGTATATAAATCGTCTGGTCTTCCGTAAAAATTACGAGAAAAGGAAGAAGAAAAAAGAAGGGTATATAAATCTATAGTAGTGATCGGTATTCTCTTTTTACATTATTTCCAAATTTGACTTGTTATACTAATACTATCATTCATTTTTCTGCAGGCCACCGGACGTGGTGATCGGTATAACAAAACATTGTGTGAGCAAGAAGTATAAGATCGGAGAACCGGGAATCGCAGAAACGATAAGTTTGCCGGGGGAAATACTTGCTTTGGACAACCTGACAGATATTCTAAATGTGCCGACGTGGATAGAACATCTTACTCCCGCAGAGAGAAGCAAACTTTCTGCATTGCTTCCAGACTTGGAGGAATCAGATAAAAAGAGTATTGTGGAATCTCTGTTGAATGGAGAGGATTTAAACTTTGGGAATCCGGCGACGAAGTGGGCAGAGAGTGTATGCAAAGGCGAGCAACATCCAGATGTTTTGCTGCCGAAAGAATGTGAGTTGAAGCTTTCCCAGAAGCAGTATTTCAGAGATCTGAAAGGATATCACAACGGTTTTATAGCCAGCATTGAAGAGCTAAAGCAGGTCTTTGAGTCTTGTAACGAAGATGGTGCAAAGTTTCGGAAGAAGCTCAAGAAATGGAGGGGGAAGAGGTTATGGAGTGAAATAGAGTAGAGAGTAAGGATATCACGTAAATGCCAAGGATTTTTAAATTGGGTTGATTCTCTGCGTTTTTGTTTTTTTGTTTTGTCTTTGTCTTACTTCGCGGATTAGGGTAAAAGTTTTATACGCTATTTGTATTGGTTGCGGGAAGTATTATACTGGATTTGAACTTATACTTTTCAAGATTTCTGGAACTGGTTTGAGTCAAGTTCTTTCTTTCTTTGCCGCTGACCCCACTGGTTTCATTTAATTGTGCTGTATTTTATATTAACACATATGGAATCAAATTGACGAGAGAATAAAAGTGGTACTTTATGATTTTTTATGGTTTAAATTAGGTTTATTTTTATATTCAAAATTAAAATGGATCTAGGTTGATTTAGTCTTGATGACAAATCTGGATTTTTATATAATGAATCTATTTATTACTGTGATTATGGAAAAAATATGTTGTGAAGATAGATATCCAATCTCAAATGGTTGTTTTTGTTTCAAATATTCGTACATTAATGAAAATACCTTGAATTTAGAGTGATTGGGTTATTGCTCTTGAGATAGATTATTCTTTTGATAGATAATGGGTTTGACGAAACTAATTTAAGGATTTCTCTACATCATTCAACCATACTTTATGATAAACCTAAAACTAAAACATCTCAAGCATCCCACAAAAATTATATTAACATAAAATAGTTTTTATATTTATACAAAATATAAAAAATCACATGTAAATCTCACAATTACTTTAATTAATTAATAGATAAAAATAATATGAAACTCCATATGAAAGGTATTTTTAAAAGAAAACTCAATAGGCAACGTTACCAATTTTTCCATGCATATCAAATTTTCTTTGTATTTAGTAATTAATCATCTAAGCACTTATTTATTTTGGATTCTATTATAAATAGATTGAAAATTTTAATAATTTTATAAAAATATAATATTAATTAAATAATAAAATTAAGTGTAAAAATGTATAAATTTATATTTTTAAGTTTCTAAAATGATTTACCGTTTTTATATTTAGTTTTTCCAAAATTGGGTAAGTCTTCCGACATAATGCAGAGACCTTATGCATCCTTGTATTGATTTTTTTGTTATAAAGAAGGGAATCTTGTTGATGTTTTGTAACTTTTTTTTCCAACAGAAAAAATTGTTCATTAAGATGAATCAAGAAGGTAGAGATATCCAACATGACCTGCCTATCTTGACTAGAATACAAAAACAAAGGTCATTTCAAGATCGTCTTCAAATGTCTTATGTCCTTACAAAAGAAGAAACAAAAGCATAAGTGAAAGAGAGAGATGTTAGGTTAATAAAACATAGTTGCACTGCAAAACATTGAGATTCCCTTGATTACCATCTATCGATGTATTTCTCGTTATAGGTGGTGCATTAAAGAGAATAGGAGAAATTTGAGAAGGGTCTCAAGAGAGAAAATGTCAATACTCAGTTGTAGAAGAAGGCTCTAGTGTAGAAGAAGTGCTCCAATGTCGATGTGTTTAGATTCTTTAGGAACCTATTTGTTGCAGATCAATTTGGGTACGTCAAATCCCAACATTCAGATGAGTGTTTTAGGGCTCATCAAATGCAAATTTTAGTTGCTCCATGCGCTAAACAAGTTACCCCTTTGAATGCCTCCTTCCCAGACAATTTCATGACTTGAAGACATCCAGAAATAACCTCTAGAGGGACCAGCATAGGTAAGCACTTATGAAGGTGCACTAGAGAGTAGTTAAGTCCACTGCCACAGTGCTCTGTAGAACACTTAAGCTTCCTTTCACCTGCGTCAGGCGAGAATGAGCCAAATTCACATAGGGTTTGGGGAATATTCTTATCTTCTGGAGTCATCTAGAGGTTTCCCTGACTTATCAACTCCTATGAGCTCGAAAATGGATGAGGAATGAGTTAAGGTGCATCTTATCCTCTCATCTCTTCCTCCATGGAACTAATTCTAAGTATGGAAGGCTATTCAAGGTCACCATTAATGACAAAACCTCCTTCATCTTCTTATAAATTGACCACTCATCTAAGTGATCAGGGGCTAGACTATGTTGAATTGTAAGGAGATAATGTTGCTATGAGATTTGGCTTTGAAGAAAGTATTCTGATGCTACAAGTTTGTCATGATTTTGATGCGATGTTGATGGGATCCAAGCTGGAGGAATGGTTTGAATCAAACACCAATGGTTGTAGTTCCTTCTTTTATCTAATAAAGTGTTTGAACCTTTTTCCCATATGTTTGTGTTGTTTCATAATGCTTATATATGTGAGTTGTATTTGATTCCTTTCACTTATATTCAATAGATCATATGCTTTGATCAGTTTTTGTCTTCTGTTTTATTTACAGGTTACTTCTCAAGCGAATTAAGTACAAGAAGGAGCGATGGAATCAATACAAGGGAGACGAGAGGAGAGCGGAACTACAGGTAGGCCTTTTATATTTTCATCTTATCTATTGCTTATAGGAAAAGTCTAAAACACTTTAAATTGTTTTTCTAGATACAACTACTTATCTAGGGAATTAGTATTTATCCGTAGATACTAAATTCTCCAAAACAAATTGGCGACTCTACTAGGGAAAACTATCACCTTTCCTAGTAGCTTATTCACCTCCTAAGGCATTCTTGTAGACCCTACTTGTGTTCATTGACTTTATTTTAGCTCTTTTGCATTGAATTTTGGTCAAAAATTGAGGTTAGATGACTCTTGAGTGGCCTCTCAGAAATCAATGTTGGCTTGGTCACGGGACAGTGATTTGCAGAGCACCCTTGAGTGAGAGGCAGCGCTCTGCATCATAGTTAGGCCCTATTTGATCTACGGTGATCAACCTCAGGTTAAATTCCCATCTTTGGAAAGTGTTTTTGCCAACTTTTCTATATTTGTTTTCTTGTTGATTGATCAATGAATGTCATGTCTCAGAGAACGAATTTTTATCTCCTTTACTAGCCCTACTTTGATTTGATTGATTAATGTTTCTTTAATGTTTTCTTTGTCATTGTCAGTCTATAGTCAAAGTTATAATATAGTTTATTAATCTTTGTTCAAAAGAAAGTGTCGTAAAGTCTTCTTTTCCTTCAAAATAGAACTGTCATTAAAGTCTTCATTCTTATTAAAGATTGATTGATTGTATGTGCATGTTTCCTTTTTTATTCATCATAACATTAAGGGATTCGAAAAGAAAAACTTGCATTGTTCATATTGTAGCTTGTGAATGTTTGAAAGGAATATCTAGGGAAATTGCATTAGTTGTGCTCTTTGCTCTTTGTCAAAGATCTGATTGCTCTATCCCTACTAGCTAAGGGTTTCGGGGGCAGCGCCCCCGAAGCTAAAAATAGCTGTAAAATTGCCTTGTAAAAGTATAGTAATTTCTAATCAATCTGGGCCGTTCATTAGGCGGATGATCTGACAGTAGAACTTATGTTTAGTTTAGAGTTTTTTGCCCTAGAAGGCAACCCCTCTCTTTGTATGAGGGTATTGTATTTGAGGCTGTGTGATAGATGTGTATTCCATGAGTGAGAAACAGAGAGGTGAGGATGTGAGAGAAAACAGAGGATATTACAGTGGATTTGCTGGTAGGTTGTGTCTCTTCATTTTGCTGGATAATAGAAAGGAAGGACTGGCTGTTCGGGGTGGACGTAGCCCAAACTGGGTGAACCACGTATATCTGTGTCTCTCTTGTTTTGTGCGTTTTTTGTGTTTATATTTCTGCAATATTTTATGTGTTCCATTGCTCCGTAATATATAATTTTCTAACACAGAGTTTGTTGATACCTCGGTCAACTACAGTGAAGCAGAGCGATGCTTCTTCAAGGGACCGCGAGGTAAGTATATGAGGTCTTTGAATACCTAGATTTAGATGATCTTGTGTGAGAAACGGGTTATGTTGTTGCCTTAATGTTCGGATCTATGCGAAGTGGACAGATCTTTAGAAATCGAGAGAAAGCAAGCACTGAATATAGCCCATTGATTGGACCGCCTTCAAGAGACGACGAGGGAATGACACAAGCCTCACCCCAGAGTGGGGTCCAGCTAATAAGATAGGGATTTCTAGGGATACATCATCCATCCACTCAAGGGTATAGGGAGTGAAGATACAAATCAGTTCTAGTTTGTTATGAATGCTGCGTGGACCGTGCAGCAAATCACTGATGACAACATAAAGAAGGCGCACTTAGTTACTGCTCTACAGGATCACATGTTGACATGGTATATTAAGTATTGTGTTGATCATCCTTTAGCAACACTAGCAGATACTAAGGATGATTTAAACAAGGAGTTTAGTAAGCCTAATTCTGACTCGTAGTCAGTCGTTGGATTTAAGGAAATCACGATGAGGGTTGGTGAGATGCCTTGGGAGTTAGATCAAAGGCTAAAATGTGTGATCTGCGAAGCTAATATGCAGCTCATAGATGGTTGGCATCGCGAATGGTTTGTAGATTCGCTTCTGACCCACCTGAGGATTGCTTTATCACAACAAAAGATAGGAACTAAGACAGAAGCCCTAGAAATCACGATGATATTGCACGATACACCTATCTAAGATGCAACTTTGGGAGTCTAGCAGATTCACTTGTAGTTGTAGAACCTTTGCTTGGAATTGCAGAGCTTGAAAAAAGAGAAAGAGGCTAGGCCAGAGGTGCACAAGGAAGTCTGGTGCCTCAAGTGTAAGAGCTAGGGGCATGATAAATACCATTTCCCTGTCTTTAAAAATTATATTACAGGAGGGTGACCAATTCCCCTGAGATAGGAAGCCCCAACAAGACCGAGTGTGGGGCCCGTGCTATGGTGAACTATTTGTCAGGTGGCTAGAAAATACGTAATAGATAATTGTCATTTGCTACAAAATTTCGTTCAAACACAACAACAATTGTTCTGCGAATTTTGCGAATCGGTGGGCTAGGATGAGCGCCACTGTCATAGCTATGAGTTGATGATGAAAAGAATTCCTACCTATCGAATGCAAGTAGAAACTCAGACAATGGATCAAGGCCCTGGGGGAGCGCGTAGAGGATATCAGGGGTGAGGACGAGGACAAGGAGGAGGAGGACCTAGTAGAGGTCGTGGTCAGGTTATTTTCTATAACTATAGGACACTAGGGCACTACGCGCGGGAGTGTTAGCATCAGACACAACTGTCCTGCTAATGCTGTAGCCAATTTGACCAAGCTATAGAAGAATGCCATGTGTTGATCACTAAGATGCAAGAGAATAAGGTGCAGCCTCAACAACCTACGTAGAACATACAAGTGGTGAGAGTCGAGCCTCACGAGGAAGATCCAAATGTGAATATTGTATTGAGAAGCGAAGTAAAAACTGGGGATGATAAGGGAAAACAGCCTGAAGAAGACTGATGGGTTCGCAAGGCCCCATGAAGGAAGTTGGTTTTGATCTGGTGCGCACGAAGGAAACATTTATGGAGGCCAAGAAAAGCTTCACTGAGGCATCTACCTCAGGAATTCTGAACAAAATACCATAAACCAACGCACCTACAGAGGTTGATCCCTCTGTACTCACCACATTCTTGGAAACTTGCATGAAACTTTTGCGCGATAGCAAGGCTGTGAAAGGTCTGTAGGAGTTGATAAACAAGTGTGCTGGTAAATAAAACACTCTTTATGGACACTGTGTAGTACAAAAAATAAAAAAACATAAGGCAAGAATAGGGTGTGAGATGAGGCTCACTGCACAAATACGGGATTATGAGATGCACCACGTTATTCTGGATCTGGGGTCTGACGCTAACGTTTTGCCTAAATAGACATGCGAGAGAATGGGGAGACCTGTGCTACAGTGGTCTTCGATCCAGTTGAGGATGGAAAACCAACAAAAAGTCATCCCTATGGGACGACTACATGGAGTCACTGTAGATATAGAAGGGGCGAGCACGCTGGCCGATTTTGAAGTAATAGAAATTGTGGATGATAGCAATACATACCCCGCACTCCTTGGAATTGACTAGGCCATTGATATGAATGGAGTCATCAGCTTGAAGAAAAGAACAATTTCGTTCAAGAGGAAATCGCTTCGAGTTGTAGTATCGTTGGACCCTGCGGAAGGACCACACTATACTAAACCGGTCTGTGACTATGAAGAAAGTGATGATGAATTAAATCATATTTACAAAATAACTGTGCGAGATCAAGACTAGATTAATCCAACAGCTGATGGATGGATTGCATGGGACCAAGAAAGTTCCTATACCTCGGACTCAAATGAAGAACTGGAGCATTGGTAGAATAGGCTGCACTAAGTATCCACATTGTGCTGCAACATGATGACTAAATCGCTGCATTGTGTGTCATTGGAGGTAAGAAATTTACCCTATTATGATGGTTTAGCTGACATAGATAAGTTTTTGGATGCCTTTGAACGAGAAGTCCTTTAGGATCATTGTTTCCAAGCAATGGATTTGGCGTTGCACGCTACGCCCGCACGGTGGTGGGCTACGCACAAGGATAGCTTTGAGGAATGGTGAGATTACAAAAGGATGATGAGGCTGAGATCTAGTTGTCCTAAAATTTGACTGATTGAGAAGTACGATGGGAGAAATGATCTGCATGATCATTTAGCGAATTTGGACTAAAGTTTATGGAAGGTAGCCGCAGCCAGAGTGGGTGCACTTATTCTGCCATACTTTGGATACAATCCCTACAAATTGGTACTTGCAAACGGAGCTCTGCCATTGCACCGCGGAGTGGGATATATTAAGGGAAGGATTCTTAATGACCTTCAATTTTGAAGATGGGTTCGAATACATTGATGAAGCTCTGCAAGCGGTTAAAGCAACGATCTTCAGAATCCCGCAGTATCCTTTGGAATTGGTTCAGCCATATTGGAGCACCCAGCCATGCCATGCGCTGGAATGTTATATTGTGACCGTTGAATGGGAGGATGAGGATCCAAGAAATATCAATATTTCAGAGGAAGAAGGCCATCGCGAAGTTTAGGGTTCTTAGATAGAGAACCTAGACATCACTGTGCCATTGAAAACCAAGCAAGTAAACATTAGTACTAAAGCAGAGCTAAATTTTGCGAAGATCGGGGACTATTGGGATTGATGCCATAGTGGATAAAGTTGTTGAGTTACTTCGCGAGTACCAGAATTTTTTTCCTACCAAGTTTTTGGACCTGAATGGTATCATAGGTGACTTGGGTGTGATGAAAATCACTTTTAAACCAGGCGTGAAGCCTATTAAGCAGAGGTTGTATCACCTTAATCCCAAGTACAAGGAAAAGGTTCGCTTGGAGTTGGATAAGATGTTTGAGGCAAGCATTATCGAACCTATGGGGGAATCTGATTGGGTGAGCTCGATGGTGGTTCAAGAAAAGAAATAGAAGGGAGAAATAAGGATTTTCATAGATATAAGGAAACTTAATTGTGCTTGCATCCATAATCTTTTTTTGACATCGTTTACTGATGAGGTATTGGATAATGTTGGAGGGCAGGAGGCCTACTCATTTACTGATGGATTTTCAGGGTACCATCAGATCAAGATCACGCCATAGGATAGGAGCAAAACAACCTTCGCGACTGAATGGGGTTTTTTTTAGTATACTGTCATGCCGTTTGGACTCAAGAATGCGCCTGCGATATTCTCTTGCGTAGTTATAGCAGTGTTTAAGGAGTTCATCCATAAGTTCTTGGAGGTGTATTTCGATGACTAGACAGTGTTCGGCTTAGTGAAGCACCATGTAGCAAGTCTGTGCCTGATGCTGGATACGTGTCACAGATACCAGATCGTGTTGAACCTGAAGAAGTGTTTATTCTGTGTCCCCTTTGGGATCTTGCTGGGTCATGTGGTGTGAAAACAAGGGTTGATGGTGGGCCCTGCCAATATCATGGTGATTGTAAATTTGGAGGCCCCGAGAAGTGTCAAACAATTGCGTGTAATGCTTGGGAATACAATATATTACAGAAATTTCATCAAGGCTTATGCTTAGATTACCGTGCCCATGGAGAAACTACTGAAGAAGGACGCTACATTCTATTGGGATGAAGAATTTCAACGTAGTTTGGATGTATTTAAGAAGAAAATGGTCATTGTGCCGATTTTGTTCTTCTCGGATTGGAAAAAGGAATTCCATGTACATGTTGATGCCTCTTGCATTGTTCTGGGGGTAGTGCTAACACAGGCCAATGAAGGAGAGATGGACCACGCTATAGCCTTCGCGACAAGGAAATTATCGAAGGTAGAGAAGAATTACTCAATGAAAGAGTGCAAAGGATTGGCCATGGTGTACGTGCTTCAAAAATTCAGGAATTACTTGTTGGGCGGACATTTCAAAATGTACATAGATCATTGTGCCTTTAAATACCTGGTCAATAAGCCTGTGTTGGGGGGGGAAGATCTGCCAATGGTTGTTTCTATTCTAGGAGTATGAATTCGAGGTAATTGTGAAGACAAGTAGGTTGAACGCAAGACCTGACCATATGTCATGGATTGATATAGGAGAGGAGCCTACTAATTTGGAGGAAGGATTGCCTGATGCGCATCTCTTCGCAGTGCGCATAGTAGATAAACACTTTGCCGATAATATTCAACTTTTGACTACAGGAATGGCACGAGAAGGATACACCAATCAACAAAAGAAGGAGTTAGTAGTGCACGCGGTGGATTTATCAGTGATTGCAGGACATTTGTATAAGATGGGTACAGAAGAGATATTGCAACGGTATGTACCAGATTTTGAATGGAATAGCATCCTCGCTGAAGTTCACGGGCGGGTTGCGGGATGACATTATGTAGGAAAAGCGATAGTGAAAAATATTTTGCGCGCAGCGCTGTGGTGCCCTACACTACATAAATATTCTAAAGTTTATTGCAGGGCATGCAATGCATGTCAATGAACGGGAAGACCATTGCGAAGGGACGAGTTGCCACGGAATCCTCAAGTATCGTTGCATCTATTTGAAAAATGGGAAATTGATTTCGTTGGACCAATTCAACCCCTAGGAAATAAGACAGGTGTGCGCTAGATCATCATCGCGATGGAGTATCTAACCAGATGGGTGGAGGAATAGTCGGTAAAGGATTGTATAGGGGCTACAACTGAAAAGTTCTTGTTTGAGTATGTGTTGACCAGATTTGCCTGCCCAAAAGTGTTGATGAGTGATTGGGGTACGCACCTCCTAAACGAAACAATCAGTGTGTTGACTGAAGAATTCCAGGTTTATCATCAGAAGAGAACATCATATCATCCTCAGGCTAATGGAATAGTTGAGGCCTTTAATAAGATCTTGGAGTAAGTACAAAAGGAGCACGAAAAATCATGGCATGATCGACACATCAAGCTGCGCACATTTAAGGTAAATGATTTGGTCTTATTGTATGATATCAAGTTCACTAAGTTTTCAGGGAAATTTCAGATGCACTACCTTCGGCCTTTGTTATAAAAGAGATTACAAATGGAGGCGCAGTTCATCTCGCAAAATTGAATGGAGAACCTTTTCCAGGAAGGGTGAATGGTAGCTGATTCAAGCCACATACAGGGGATCTAGCTCAATGACTATATGATGGCAGGACAACCTTAGTTCTCCAGGCAGTTGTAAGGGAGTGCGGGACTATAAACTACACTGCCTGGGTTGGAGGACTACATAGTGGGTGGACTACATGGAAAATGTTGAAGTCACAGGCTAAGACTCTGCGCAAAGGGAGTTGCACTCTGAAGGAAGGTACCGTGCAGCACGGTAGGAAAGTTACAGTTGGAGTCACTATTCATGACTTGAAAGCCAGGAGATGGTTAAGAGGAGTGGATTGGCGGAATTTAAGGCCAAAATATTTGAATATATGTCGCCAAAACATCATTAATGATTGAGTTTTGGGGGGAACAGTTGGATTTGAATTCAAAAAAACCTATAAATTACGCGTGTCGATCCAACAGAGAAAAGTTTGTGACCTTAGAGTTTTTTAGCTGTGTTGTGTGTTTCTTATGAACCGCTTGTTCTTTGAGGATTTGATTGCGATCCCTGCATTTTCCAATCTACCAAAGTTGAACCAGAAGTTTATCCTTGAAACCATGTTATGACCAAGCCCTACCGAGATGGTGAGCACTAGGGGAGATGTCACGTCTGAAGGAGCTGACCCAAAGGTAGTAAGTATGGAAGCTCTGGCTCCTGTGCCTATGAAGCCAAGGTCATCTAAGCTGAAGCCTACACCTATTCAAGAAACCTAGAAGCCAAAGAAGGATAAGTAGAAGACGACAGTGTTGTGGCACGAGTCATCGAGGAAATATTCTACAACTCAAAAGTAGAAGAAGGACAAGCAACTCGAGCAGGTTGTCAATTTAGAGGCTGAGGAGGGACATGGCACCGAGGACATTGACGCTGAGGGAGTGGAGCCCTTTACCAAGTTACCTGATTACATCCCTCCATGCAAAGGGAAGACAAAGGTCACAAAGGACCTAGATTCTAACAAATTCGTCATCTCTATGCCCCTGCTGCTAGAGCAAGTCCCCTTTGAAGGTCCGCGCCTCGTGCAGATCCCCCTGCTGAAGATGGAAGACTGGGACCTGGTGGACCATGAATGGTTCCCTCACCTTGCAACAACAAATTACATGAATCGTGTTTACTACCCGGATTTAGGGTTTACTGAGTTAGAGATGGTGGAATGGATCAGCGGAGTGGAGAATTCCACCTGTTCTGGGTACCCCACTATCATCGCACTACAATTAATACCACCTGTCTGTAGCAATTGCTTACTCTTGTGCATGATGGTTGCTTATGGCTAGGAGCACCTATACCCATCACGGACATGCTCATCCACAGGATCACTCACCTACCACATGAAGGCTTGGATCCGACCAAGGCGTTTGGCAAAAAGGTAGGAGAAAAAGATTTGGCGATAAAATGAAAAAGGAGTTTGAGCTTGTGAAAAAGGTGTGTGGCTATTCCATCACGTCTATCAATGATCCCACGGTGTAGATTGCCACCCAAATACTAGTTGAAAAGGTTATGAGGAAGTGTCACGCAGACGAGGTTCCAGCACCTGTGGTATCATTAGCAGCACAATGCAGTAAAGGCATGCAATTTAACTGGTCAAGATACCTATGCAACGAATTCCTCACGAATTTTCGCGGGGTCCAAGATGAGATCAAGCCCTTCCACTATGCGTGGTTGCTGCTCTCCATCGTGTTGGTTGCATGGGAGCTACCAGAGGACATCCACTTTCCTCCGTTGAAGGAAGGATTATCGAAGACCGCGTAGTTCGCCTCTCTCTAGGCCACGAAGGACCCCTCGCGGGTCACAGAAACAAAGATATTTTGGGTCTTGATGGAAATGAGCCTCCGCATGGCCATCGACCAGCACCCAAGTGTTAACGGGAAAAGTGTCTATTCAGAACGACCCTATCCCACTAAGGTGTGACAGTGACCTTAAAAACAAACAGAGAAAACTACTTTCGTATTCTTCTTTATGAACTATAAACAAAGAGGAATAGGATGAACCAACCTGTGTCTTACGTTAGTCCTTTGATCCAATCTCCTCTCCTTTGACAGCTTCCAGCTACCTGCTTCCTTACTTGCCCAACTTCACCAAGTTCCCGTAAGATCACAGAAGAAGAAAAATACACAAAGACATGGATTTATATTCATAAATAGCTTAGGATCAGATTTAAGCTAAACATACAAATGTAACAAACATCAATGATACACAAGCATGTAGGAGAAACTCAAATAGTTTTATTGATATAACAAGAAGATCCAGGAGGAGTTACAACCGATGATTCCTGATCCAGCATCAACCTCCCAGCAGAGAAGCCCCTCTTCACCTCCAACAAAGCATAAATCACCCAATACTCTGATATCTATCTCAAAACCAACAGCAATTCTTTGCAATGTACAATATTCCAGCCTCTGGATCTCTTGGATGAGGGATCCATATATAGATGTATGCAAAGAGGATGAGTCAGCTCATGAATTGATTAGTGGCTTCTCTCTGTCAGTTCTTGCTTCCACTTGGAGACTAAGAGCCTCTTACTCATCCCTGGTCGAATTCAGTGAGGCAAGTGTCATTGGAGAAGATTCTGGAAGCTTCCATTGTCTCTCCACCTCGTGGAATGACTCTGCCACTTGTCATTTCCCGCTCAACGCACCCTGGTAGTGCATTTAGGTGCGTTGCAACGCACCTAGCTAGTGTATTTGGGTGCTATGCAACGCAGCTAGCCAGTGGAGCAGCTGAAATGATCCTGATTTGACTAGTTCTGAGCAGTTTCTGGTGGAGAACTTCTGGGAGAAGCTGTAATTTGTTGACCTTGTTCCTTTAGGAGTTAGAACAACACTTTTAGGGACTTAGGAGCCCTTGGTTTATGGACATTTCATTCTTAGAGCTGTAAGGCACAAAAATGTCTATAACACCAAGGTTGTCCCCAACCTTGTATGAGTAGTTGTCAGCATATGTTGCGTTTAAAGTTGGCTTCCACCGTAGCTACATTCAGGCGCACAAGGATCTGTAGCAGAAATGGTCGATTTAACATACTTGGTCACAGATCATGATGGTGAGCCCCAGTATTGCAGTAATAATGCTGCAACTCCTGAGACTCCCTTCTTTAATTTTATCAACCCGGTAGTTCATAACAAACTTGGAAGCGACGGTGTTGTATGCACAAGTATTATTTCTTTCCGCAGTTGTCACTTGGTCAGTTGGCACAAGTCCGCTAGGAGCTTAAGCCAACTTCTATGAGCTCTGAGAAGAAGCTTTTTAACTGATGGACAAAAGCTAACTCAAAGAAGGCTGATCTACTTGCAGAAAGAAACTGGAAAGTTGAAAGGAAACGTAAACCCTAGCAAACCCTAATTTTACCAGCTAGCCCTACTGATGTAAGAAAGAGGATGCAAGCTACTGAAAGAGATTCAATTTACTTCTAGAAAGGTAAAATGCATGTGTCTAAGCTACTTCTACAGTGACATCTAAAAAAACACCTTTTTGTATTTTTTAATAAGTTATCAGAATTATCATGCATGCGATTTAACTGTTTTCGACTGTGCAGAGGTGGATTGGCGAGAGAAAATGCTTGGAGGAGGTCGGGAAGGTTCAAAGAGGGCCTAAGGAGTCCCTAACACCCTTCCAGAGAGTTTCACAAAGTTTGGCTATCAAGAAACCTCATTCGCGAGCTTCTACAGGAAGTCTGCTGGGGTTCTACAGGATGTTCTGGAATTTCTACAGGATGTCTGTAATTTTTCTACAGGATGTTCAGAAATGGGGGTTTTGGAGGTTGTATGGAGAGAGAAAGGTGGAGAAGTGAGTATGGAGGTGGGATAAGTGTGTGAGGAGGTCCAGGACTTGGTGGATGGAGTTGAGGAAAGATGTAGATGGCTGGATTTGTTCAAGGAGGACTGAAGCAATGATGCACAAAAACTAGGGTTATGTGAGCAAATGGAAAATGTAAGGAAAGAAGCTGAGTTGAGGGATGGAGAAGATGGGTTTGATGGAGTATGGGCAGGTAGAGAAGTGGTACAGGTGCTCTTCAAGTTGTTTTTCCAACTGAACCAACGAAGACTTGTAAATTCAAAGACATAGTTACGTTGACCTAATCTGATCTAGCTATCAGTAAAGAGAATGAACAGAAGTTTGAACTGCAATGAAACCATGTATACTAACTTATGCAACTATGCAAGCAAAAATCTGAACATGTAACCAACTTCTACAAATGAAAAGCAAACACTAGTGATTGCATGGCAAAGAAAAGTCAGTGTTTTTGTGGGCAGCAAGGTCACCTTGATCCCAGCTCCTGATCCTATTGAGGGAGAGGTGAAATCAGAGGTGCTTGATGGCCTTTTTCTGAGGATCTTCCCTGTTATTAACCTATCAACTAAATCTGAACATGAAAAGCTTTTTTTAATCATCAAAAGCAACCTAAATAACAAAACAAGATTTAAATCTAAAGAGCAGATTTTATTCCAAGAATGCAACAAAAACACATAAAGATAAACAAAGGAGGTACTGGGCACTAGAGATGGGCCCAACCCCAAGAGCTATAGCCTCCTAAGAGATATTTAGAGCTGGTGCAAAGCTGGATTCATCTTTATTGATCAAAAGAATAGTTACATTCCAAAAACTGTCCACAAGGAAAACTTGAAAATGTGCTGAAATGCAGAGCTAACTTACTGCCTAAAAAATGACTAAAAGAATGACTAAAATCGAACTACAAACTAGCTAACTTCTGCCTACAAAGTGACTAACTGAAATGAGGCCCTAAGCCCTCTTATTTATACAAATTGAGGACCCCAACAGCCCTCCTAAACTTTAGGAACTCGGCTGCCAAAACTTGTAGTTAACAGCACTTTTACTAGCACTTGCTCAGCTGCCCTTGTGATAATCGATTTGGTGGCCCTTGAACTCCGAGCTGATGGTGGAGAATTCGAGGTAAGGGCCCATAAATGAAGGGGACACCTTCTTAAAAATCCTCTCCACGAATTTGGCTAACAAGTGCTCATTTAAACCTTTGATTTTGTCTCCAAATTGACCAAAAACACTGCATAAAGCACACATTAGACTTGTTGGCATAATGACTAACCCAATTCACTCTATTAGCATAAATATAATAAAAAACATGCAATAAACTAATGAGAATGGTGGATTAAGTCGAACTAGGAGGCTAAATGAGCCCATATAATTATCCATTTTTGGGGCTCATCACATGACATTCAGGAGGTGATCAAGTGATAGCCGGCAGAGTGGCACGCCCCGTCAGATTTGGATGCAGGAACTAGTTGTAGAAATTCCCATTGTAGATCAACAAATTATACAATATAGTAAAGAAAAATACAACAAACTTTGTGGAAGCTTAATCAATTTGAGCTAGATTAGTCAGAACACATATAATAGAGAAGAAGAAATCATACACATGAAACACAAAAGAATACTCTGGGGAAAGCCTCAGCTAAAAACCCCGCTATCTATATTATCATACAAGTGGAAATATGTCCAGATTACACAAAGCTTTAGCTCACAAGCTATCTAGCTCTCAGTACAATCCCTCTGCTGCTCAAAGATAGTCGAAGGCTTCTCACAAACCTTCTCCTCTGCCCTCCAAGCCTCCTATTTCAATGTGCAGTTTCTCCTGGGTCCTCTAGTTGAAACCTGTGTGAATCTCACCTCACACACAACACTAACCACTGAAATAACTACACAATCCTGAAGGAGATGATTCCTTCTACATGGATGAGTTTCCTTTATAGAAAAAATCCTCCAATTGATAGTACAATGTCCCTATCTTTAATCTCAACTGGGTCTCTGTCTGAACTGACATGCATGAGTTATTTATGAGAGAATATTCAGAGTTATTTATGAGAGAATATTCAATTATCTAGAGTACACTAGTTGCATGCATGCATGCATTAACTGATTGAACTCACAATTAGTTCCTCCAACTGTTTGGAACTAATTTAACTAGACTTAACTCAATTAACTGAGCTAATTAATTACAACTCAAATTCAACTCATCCTTATCTCCTTAATTAAGGGATAACTTCCTCAATCGAAGGGATAACTCTTGCATGTCTTCACAAAGACTTCATGTTTGATTTTCTCCAACTAATTAACTCAGGATGAATTAATTAATTATTTTTCAAACAGTTGGTGAGACTAAATTCGAATTTTAATTCTCAATTTTGATTCAAAGGCAAATCAAAATTGGAATATATCCTGAAATGCTATTTTTAGCATTTCTGTTTTTTGTTATTTCCAATAGAGTTGGAGTATATCCTAAAATGCTATTTATATCATTTCTATTTTTAGCATTTCTTGTTGTTATTTTCAACACTCCCTCTCAACAAGAAAGGCATTCAACTCGAACCCGATCCTAAACCTTTGGAATGTTCTACATGCAACACTTCTCTCAAGTGTTGTTGCTCCAGCAACTCCAGAAACAAAAAATATCCAACCTGAATTAGTATGATGCATCTGTCATCAAAATCTCTGACAGCTATTTCCTCTGTCAACTAAAAACTCTGCACCTCTATGTTCTTCAATATCTGACTACTCTAGCCTCTATCACTTTGATCTCTGATTGCATCAATCCCACTGATTCATCCCGCTGCATCTGTGTTGCTGCTTTCTATCTTCCAGCACTGCATCCACACTGCACCTCCTCTCATCATGTTGTATTGTGCTGCCCAATGTTGCACTACAACTCAATTACTGAGAAGTAAGTACCTGATCTCCCAACTAACCTCCCTGTTGGGCTAGAAACACCCTCTGATGTTGAAGCTCCCTCTGTCGCTGACAAGTGCTCCCTCTGTGACCTCTGAGTTTCTACAACATTCCATGCATCTCTCATCGTTGCATACCTCTCTGTGCCATCCTGTACTGGTGCAACACTCATGTGCCTCTCACATTGTTGCAGCCTACTAGCTCTGCATTGTCTTGGGATTCTTGCACTGTAGCTTTCTCTGCCACTCCATCCGCATCTGTCTCTACCTACTCAGCCAGTCCTGTTACTCCTCATCGGGGCTTCCATAGCAAGGTCTAATCAAAGAGGTTGGGTACCTCAATGATCCTGCCCCTATTCTAGCCTTCTTGGGACTGTCACTCCACATCGCCCCACCTCCGACCTAGAGGTATGGATGCATGTGATCCCTCTACCCACTTGGCTTGAAATTTCCCCCTACTAGAGGTCTTTGCATGAGTGGATGCCTCCACTCGATCTCCCCTCGGCTTCTCTAGTTGTGGCTGCTCCGCAACCTCCTGAAGCTGCTTCACCAATTGTGGCTCCTCCACAATTGTCTGAGACTTGTTCTAGTGCTGCATGTTGAGAGGTAATGTATTCTCCCTCTCAACCACCAAGTCTCCATCAATTGCCTTGCTCCTCAAGGCTTTTCATGCATCTTGAACCTCAAGAGCATACAGGTGCTTGACTCGTGAATTGATCTGCTTCAATTATCTTATGGTGATGTGTCTAAGGAAAACCTTTCCCTTGTTGAAGACTACATCATAGCCTTTGTCTTCTAACATTGCGATCGATACCAAGTTTTTCCTCAGTCCTGGCACATACTTCACATCTATAAAAGTAATGTGAGCTCCATGCTCTCTCTGAAAAACAATTGTGCCTACTCCCGAGACACTATACTTTTCATTATTACCCATCGCTATGAGTATCTGGAGATCTTTCTCCTCCAAGGTACTGAACAAACTCTTATCGTTGATCATGTGGAATGAAGTTCCACTGTCAAGAAACCAACCACATTCCACCATGGATGAAACCATGCATGTGAAGAGGGTGAAATCCAACTCGAACTGTGAAGCCAATGCCTCACCTATAGATCCTTCCTTGGATCCCATCTTGGATTTCTTCAATGGACAATTTGTTGCAAAATGGCCCACCTCATGACAATGAAAGCATCGCACTTTCGATTTTTCAAACTTCTTCCCACCATGGGAAGAACTCGATTTGGGATGAGAATCCTTCTCCTTCCCTTTCTTTGCCTTACTCGCTAAGGCGCAGTTTTCTTTATCCTCCTTAGATGAAGAACCATCTCTGGTGCTTCTTCTTATCTCCTCCTGCATCAGATCCGACCAAAGTCGTTCCCAATTTGGCAGTTTCTCTCTTCCATTTATCGAGTCTTGGTAGCTATGCCAGCTCTTAGGAAGACCGAGGAGAGAAAGACTCACCATGTCATCATCGACTGTCGTGATCCCTACACTTCCAAGCTCATCCCTGCAGGTGGTGAGCTTGTTCAGATATGTGGAGATCATGTTGCCCTTTTCACACTTGATTTTCTGAAGCCTATCTTTTAGCGCCAACTTCCTCTGATCGTTGTTAATCTGATATAGATCTTTCAATGTTTACCACATCAAAAACGGTGTCTCCTTCCCATGGAGGCTTGAGACAATGTGGTCTCGAACTCCCTCCGGGAGGATTCTCCTCGCTCTAGCCACACATTTCTTCCATTCTGCCAATTATGTAGCATTAGCTGCTGCTGACTTTGGGACTTCTTGATCAATGAAGTCCTTTAGACCATTTTCCTCTAATACTACTTCCATGCGATCCTTCCAGGCTATATAATTCGAGTTGCCATAAAGGGCATACTCGAGTCTTAAACCGTTGAACGCCATTGGAAAAATTTGAGATGTGAATTCGAATTCTATAATCAAGAACTTGAAACTTGAAACTTCTCCCTTCTTTGTATATTTTTCTTCGCTTTGATCACCTTTGCTCTAATACCATGTAGAAATTTCTCTATACATCAGCTAGCTCTTATACCATGTAGAAATTCCCACTATAGATCAACAGATTATGCAATATACTAAAGCAAAATACAAGAGCTACTTCTACAACAAACTTTGCGAAAGCTTAATCAATTTGAGCTAGATCAATCGGAAAACATATAACAGAGAAGAAGAAATCATACACATGAAACACAGAAGAATACTTTGGGGAAAGCCTCAGCTAAAAACCCGCTATATATATTATCATACAAGTGGAAATATGTCTGGATTACACAAAGCTTTAGCTCACAAGCTATCCATCTCTCAGTACAATCCCTCTGCTGCTCATAGACAGCCAAAGGCTTCTCACAAACCTTCTCCTCCACCCTCTAAGCCTCCTATTTCTTTGTGTATTTTCTCCTGGGTCCTCTAGCTACAACCTGTGTGAATCTCACCTCACACGCAACATTGAACTCTAAAATAACTGCGCAATCCTGAAGGAGATGATTCCTTCTGCATGGATGAGTTTCTTTTATAGGAAAATTCCTCCAACTGATAGTACAATGTCCCTATCTTTAATCTCAACCGGGTCTCTATCTGAACTGACATGCATGAGTTATTTATGAGAGAATATTAAGTTATCTGGAGTACACTAGTTGCATGCATGCATGCATTCACTGACTGAACTCACAATTAGTTCCTCCAACTGTTTGGAACTAATTTAACTGGACTTAACTCAGTTAACTGAGCTAATTAATTACAACTCATCCTTATCTCCTTAATTAAGGGATAACTTCCTCAATCGAAGGGATAACTCTTGCATGTCTTCACAAAGACTTCATGTTTGATTTTCTCCAACTAATTAACTCAAGATGAATTAATTAAGAGACTAAATTCGAATTTTAATTCTCAATTTTTCTTCAAGGACAAATCAAAATTGGAATATATCTTGAAATGCTATTTATAGCAATGTTATTTTTAGCATTTCTATTTTTTGATATTTCCAATAGAGTTGGAGTATATCCTGAAATTTTATTTATAGCAATGCTATTTATCTCATTTCTATTTTTAGCATTTCTTGTTGCTATTTTCAACACTAGTAAGGGCGCAGGAAGCTCAACTAAGAAAAAAAGGAAGGATGTAGCAAAACAAGCTGCGAAAAAGTTGGCCACACAGCGGAAGAAGGAAGCCACTGAGAAGGCTTAGATCGAATGACAGCGCGAATCACAGAGAAGCGGTAAATCCCCTTTGCCCGCTTCAGAGGAGGAAGAAAAATCTGAACAGGGTGGCAGAGGAGATGAGGGGAAGAGCACCCCATTTTGGCTAAGGAAGCATAGAGAGTAGCACTAGGAGGGTTCCCGTAAGAAGAAGAAGTCAGATAAAATGTAGGTGGATCCCATGACCTTGACGAAGGGCAATCTCGATGAGATCGACGACAAAGTTAGGGATACTGCCACTGAGCTACTACAACAGTTTGAGCAACAGTACATGCAGATGTTGGGGAGTGTCCAGAAGGATCTGCGTGAGCTACAGATCCAAACTAGCATGATACAGGTGGGCACAGGACAAGCAAGCGTAGCACAAACAAGCCTGGCACTGGGGACAAGTCAAGCTGTAGAACTAGTAAGGACATTATACCTTCAAATGGTTGCTCTATCAGGAGGGTCCCTACACACAGAGTTGGATGATGACTGATTCATATTAAGTACCCTTAAGGACATCGCACTAAACATTGCAGCACTCCCTAGTGGATTTCTTCATGCACTGCAGGTAGGGGTAACGGAGGACCTGAGAGCTCAGGAGAAGCATGCTCTCAACTTGAAAAGCGAGTATAGGGTGAAAAATGAACAGATGTTCGCCGAAAAAATGCATACTTTGAAGGAGAAGGATACTATCCAGGCGTAGAGTTCTAGGCTAGAGGCCGCGGTTGCAGAGGCGTGCAGAATATTGTCAGAGCTACATATCCCAAAGGACGCACAACTGGAGGTTAAGATCCAGAAATTAGTTATAGGAGTGCGCGAAGCAAAGGCCGAATTTGGGTGAGTTCAATTCAAACTCAATATAAATATTATGGAGCTCCATCTTAAATTACATCCTATGACTATGCCAGAAGTCAGAGAGCAACGTGGAGCTGCCATCAAGGAGGGGATAGCCACTCTAGATGGCGTAGTCGCTGACTGCACGACCTTGTTTGAATAGGAGTTGGAGTTGGTAATGACTCTACAGGAAGACCCAAACCTGTAGATCCTCAATACAGAGGTTCATGACCTTCATAATTAATACGACGAGGACAGGGCGATGGTGCACTCCACTGCTACAGCATAGCGCCTTACCAAGTTGCAGGAGGGGAAGCAACTCCTCGCACAGGTGGAAGTAGCTCAGAAGAAGGAGGTGGTACTTAAGGCTAGTTGGGATCTTGGTTAGAAGAAGCTTACCAAGTATCAACCAAAATTTAAGAGAAGTTGACAGGATTGCAACAAACACAGCAAAAGATCACGCTAGCCATGGAAGGATTAGCTACAGAGCAGATCGTTGAAGAAGTCAAGCAGGTAGCTACGTAGAGCGTTGTCGAAGTCACAGTTGTGCAGGTGGAGTTTAGAGATATTTGCAGCAAGATCACCATGCCAGCTGAGTGACTCAAGGACGCGTAATGACCTTTGTGTTGGGGGCCTATTGGGATGGGGTCCATGGGGTTAGTTTTGGGGTTAAAAACCCAAGTTTTGATGTAAATGTTGGTAAAAAGATATAAAGTCTCTGCAATTTGTGGATGTGGAGCACGTAGATAGTTAGAAGTCAAAAGGGGTTTTACCCCCTTGGTTATGAAAATTCGAGTCGGTTTTAAGATCCACCCATGTGTCCGCAAACCATGGGATTGTATGTAAAAAGCTATAAATAGGTGTGCCTTAGGGAATCTAAGGCATATGGAGAGAGAAAGATGGATGCTTATGTCTATGTCTGAGGAAAGGGGCAAGTAGCAACAGGTAGGTAGAAGGGAAAAGGCTCCACAGATCAGTGCGCGGAGGCCTAGATTAGAGTCTGCAACTGAGTGCGCGGACCTCTACAGCTGAGTGTGCAGGACAGTTTTGAGTCTGTAACATCATATTGAATATCAATAAAGAAGATTGTTGGAGAAATTCATGTGTTTATCTGTTTACTTCTCTTATTTATGTTTATGATATATGTTGTGATGGAATAGATGTCTTTATGAAATATTGATTTATTGATGCGTGACTCTGTTAGATAAGTCTTTCTAACTGTACGCAATGCATGTTGAGTATTTACACAAAGATTATAATACATTCTGTCATGTTTATTAAATACTTAAGTAGATCTATGTGAACTCAAACCTAGGGTTGTTTTATGGTGCGCATAAGTGGATGTTTTATCTATTAAGGGTTTGCAAAACCCTATCATAGACCTTTGTGAAGATCTAAGGGCCATTTAAGTAAAGTTGTAGTACCAAGCCTTAGGGGCTTATGGGTCTTCGTGAAGGAAAATCTAGGGCGATAAAGGACATCACACTGATCTATGGATGCAAAAACTTGGCTCCATCACCCCCCCATACTGCTTCAGGTTAGACCTCAACCTACGCTACGTGGGTTGATGTCGAAAGGGCCAGTAGTGTAGGGTTTTGTTTGGCACAATTAACTCTGAACCTAGGTCAGGACCCACTAAGCAAACACTTAGGTTGACAGGGTATTATCGCAAGTTTTTTAAGAATTATGGGAGAATAACAGCACCTCTAACAACATTATTGAAGAAAGATGCATTTTTATGGACTCCAGAAGCAACGAAGGCCTTTGAACATCTTAAATAGGCAATGTGCCAAGCACCGGTCTTAGCTATGCCAGACTACACAAAAACCATTATTGTGGAATGTGATGCCTTCGGAAATGGAATTGGTGTTGTTTTAATGCAATAAGAAAGACCCATTGCTTTCGAAAGTCGTCCAAAAGGAAAGTATTTACATAAAGTTATTTATGAGAAGGAAATGTTGGCAATACTACATGCACTTAAGAAATGGCGACCCTACTTAATGGGAAGACACTTCAAGGTAAAAGCGGATCATGATAGTCTTAGATACTTTTTAGAACAAAGATTATCTTCAGAAGAGTAGCAAAAATGGGTCACAAAGATGTTGGGTTATGACTTTGAAATCATATACAAAAAGGGAAGAAAAATGTTGCGGCAGATGCACTTTGAAGAAAGGATGAGGATGTGGAAGCATTGCTTTGTGCCATTTCTATTATCCAACCAGATTGGATAAACAAAGCTAGGGATGAATGGAAGAATGATGAAGAAGTGTGGGCACTCATTCAAAATTTACAAAAATATCCCAATACATCTGATACATTTAGCTAGAAAAATTATTCGTTATGGTACAAAGATCACTTATACCTATGTCAGAATTCCCAACTCAAACAAAAGATTCTTATGGAATTGCATGCCTCTCCCTTAGGAAGGAACTTGGGTGTAAGTTTTAACCCCGTACAAAAATTACCTGCATACAAATTCTAAAACATAGAAAATAAACAATGCGAGAGCACAACACATAAAACACATATACATAGAGATTTCCCCTGGATCCCAAAACTGGGACTACCAGCTTGATTTTTCATTATGTTCCTTTCAATGTTACAATACATATTTATACATGCCAAAGCATCCAATACCATGGACCAAAAACCATTGTGTCCAAAACCATGTGCGAAAAATCATGCACAAAACCATAGGTAGGTCCGCCCAACCTAATATAGTGTCCACATAAAGTGGGGTTACCTGCACCCCTCAAACCCCCTGTGACCCCCACCGCTACGCAATCAGTGCAAAAAACGGGGGGCTCTGCCCCCCTTCTAACCCTCCAGTTAACTACGTCAACTAGTCGTGGAAAGAATATAACACAACCCAACATTCTCCCACTTGTTGTTTTCTTTCCACAAGGGGCCACTGTAGAGCTTAGTCATTTATCCAGCCCTGCAATGCCCATTGTTTCTATACACAAAGAGAACTTCTCAAAGCTCACAGATTTTGTCAATGCATCTGCAGTATTCTTCAAAGTGTCCACCTTTACCAGCAACACCTTGTTGCCTTCTATCATATCCCTCACAAAGTGATACTGAACATCAATGTGCTTTGTCTTTCAATGACATGTAGGGTTCTTTGCCAAGAAAATTGCACATTGGATGTCACAATCTATCCTTATAGCTACGTGTACTAACACCATACTTGATCACAATCTCTGCAACCAAACTTCTTCCTTGCTTGCATGAGTGACTACCATGTTTTCTGCCTCTGTAGTTGATAGTGCCACTACAAATTGTTTCTTACTCATCCAACTGATTGCACCTCCAAATAGGTTAAACACATACCCACCTGTAGATCTTCTTTGATCCAGATCTCCAGCCCATTCTGCATCAACAAAGCCATGAATATCCAACAATTTGTCCAATCTTGGTCTTCCTTGGTAGCACAAACGATAATCACTAGTGTCACACAAATACCTGAAAACCCACTTCACTGTTGTCTAGTGCTCCTTCCCTGGTTTTGACATAAACCTGCTCAATACTCCCACTGTATGTGCAATGTTTGGTCTAATACAGACCATCACATACATCAGGCTACCGACTGCACTTGCATATGGAACACGAGACATGTTCTCTTCCTCTTCTTATGTCTTGGGACATTGTTTAATAGATAACTTTACACCTATAGGAATAGGAACCTTCACTAGTTTACTATCCTGCATATCAAAACCTCTGCAATATTGTCTCGACATATTTCCTTTGGTTTAACTAGAGCTTCCTCTTTGTCATATCTCTTTTAATTTCCATGCCCAAAATATTGTTTGCAGCACCAAGATATTTCATGTCAAATTTGGAGGACAAATGGGTCTTCAAATCCTAGATAAGTTCTTTGTCATTTCCAACCAGCAACATATCATCCACATACAAGACCAGATAAATAACATGGTCACCAATTAATTTAAAATACACACAGTGATCTACTTTGCTTCTGGTGAAGCCAAGTCCCCGTATAAATGTATCAAATTTGTGATACCACATCCTTGGTGACTGTTTTAACCCATATAGAGACTTCTTTAACTTGCATACCAGTTCTTTCTTACCCTTCACCACAAAGCCTTCAAGTTGCTTCATGTATATCTTCTCTTCTAGATCCCCATGAAGAAATGATGTCTTCACATCCATCTGTTCTACCTCAAAATCAAAAGCAGCAGCAACAGATAAAAGTAATCTAATAGAAGTTACCTTGGCAATAGGAGAAAAAATATCACCAAAATCAATTCCCGGCACTTGGGAATAAGCTTTTTCTACCAACCGAGCTTTGTATTTCTCCACCTTTACTTCTGCATTTGTCTTCTTCTTGAACACCCATTTGCTGCCAATGGGTTTCCTTCTAGCCGACAAATCCACCGGATCCCAAGCCTCATTTTTGTGCAAAGATGTCATTTCATCAACCATGGCCTCTTTCTAGTGTTTTCCATCCTCTGAGTCTACTGCTTCCTTCACAATTTTGGGATCATCATCAGTAATAGATGAAGAAAAATTTGAACAGAAAGCAGATGGACTATACCTTTCTAGCTGCCTTCTCTCTCAAACTAATCTTCTCACACCCGGAGTTTGTGGCTCTTCATCTTCTGATTCCTCCTCTGCTGTAGAGTCTGATTCTTCCTCTTTTAGCACAAACTCTATCTTCTCGGGTTCCTTTGGTTGGACTTCATCTCAAACTGATCTTCTCACACCCAGAGTTTGTGGTTCTTCATCTTCTGATTCCTCCTCTGCTGTAGAGTCTGATTCTTCCTCTTTTAGCACAAACTCTATCTTCTCGGGTTCCTTTGGTTGGACTTCATGTTTAATAACATATTTCACCTCTCTGAACATCACATCTCGGCTATACACAACCTTCCTTGTTACTGGGTTCCAAAGCTTATAACCCTTTAAACCATCCTTATACCCAATAAAGATGCACTTTTCAAATTTACTATCTAACTTGGTTCGTTTCTCCTTTGAACATGTACATATGCATCACATCCAAATACCCTCAGATGTGAAAGAGAGGGTTTCCTACCAGTCCATACCTCTTGTGGAGTCTTATCCTCTAACACTGATGAAGGTGATCTATTGACTAGGTAACATGTTGTCTCCACCACCTCTGCCCAGAATTTCTATCCTAACCCAGCACCACTAAGCATGCTTCTTGCCCTTTCCATCAATGTCTTGTTCATTCTTTCTGCAACTCTATTTTGCTGAGGTGTATATTGAGTAGTCTTCTGCCGTGCTATACCAAAATTTTTACAGAATTCGTCAAATTCCTTACTGCAAAACTCTCCACCGTTATCTATCCACAACACCTTTATCTTCTTCTCTGTCTGGTTTTCCACTAGAGCCTTAAATTCTTTAAACCTTTCAAAGACTTCAGATTTCTTCTTAAGTAAATATATCCATGTATTCCTTGAGAAGTCATTTATAAATGATACATAGTACACAAACTTGCCCAGTGATAGAACCTTCACAGGTCCAAACACATCACTGTGCACAAGCTCTAATATATGTTTTGCCCTCTTACCACCAGAGGGGAAACTCACCCAAATCTGCTTCCCATATACACAATTTTCACAGAAATAAAAATCCAGAGAGCTATTACTCATACCTTCTACCATACCTTTACCATGAAGTATTCGAAGGCCCTTCTCTCCAATATGTCCAAGCCTTTGACATATTTATGATGCAACCAGAAAAACCTGGATTTATTGTATTCGAAATAAATCTGATGTATTTGATACTTTCAAGAAATGGAAAGCTTTGGTTGAAAATGAGACAAGGAAGAGGTTGAAGTGTCTCAGATCAGATAATGGAGGTGAATATTGCAGCAAAGAGTTTGATAGGTACTGTTTAGAGAATGGAATTCGCAGAGAGAAGACAGTTCCAGGAACACCACAAGAAAATAGTGTGTCGGAAAGGATGAACAGGAAAATCATGGAGCGTGCAAGGTGCATGAGATTGCATGCAGGATTGCCTTTACAATTTTGGGCAGATGCTGTAGACACTGTTATTTATCTAATAAACAGAGGGCCTTCAAGTTCCTTGGATGGTGGTATTCCAAAGGAGGCATGGACAGGTAAAAAGTTAAACTACTCATTTTTAAAGACTTTTGGTTGTGAAGCCTTTGTCCACATTAACAAAGAAAATAAAACAAAGCTTGAGGAAAAATCAAAGAAATGTACCTTTATTGGATATGGTGTTAATGATTTTGGTTATCGCTTATATGATTATGAAAACCACAAAATCATTAGGAGCAGAGATGTAATATTCAATGAAAAGGTCTTCTATAAGAATTAGTTGCAGGAAAAGAAACAAGAAAAAGAAAACAGAGAATATACAGTGCTTGACGATATCACAGGAAAAGTGATGGTGCCTGAAAATCATAATGATCAACAGCTAGAACAACAACCACAACAGCAACAAACACCTCAAACACTTGAAAGTGGTGTTAGAATATCTACCAGGATAAGTAGACCCCCTGAATGATACTCTCCTTCATTATATTATGTATTTTTTACTGATTCTGATGAACCAGAATGTTATGAAGAAGCAGTGCAGGTAGAAACCAAGAAGAAGTGGGAGCAAGCCATGAAAGAAGAGATGCACTCCTTAGCACATAACCAGACTTGGGACTTAGTCAGGTTGCCTGCAGGTAAAACAGCATTGCAAAATAAATGGGTTTATAGGCTGAAGGAAGAAGATGGAGGAAAACAGAGGTATAAAGCTAGACTTGTGGTGAAAGGGTTTGCACAAAAAAAGGGTATAGACTTTGATGAGATATTTTCTCTTGTTGTGAAAATGACTTCAATCAGAGCTATTCTAAGTCTAGTAGCTGCTAAAGATTTACATCTTGAGCAGTTAGATGTAAAGATAGCCTTTCTCCATGGGGATTTGGAGGAAGAGATATATATGCAGCATCCATAAGGATATGAGGTAAAAGGGAAGGAGAAACTAGTGTGTAGGTTGAAGAAGAGCTTGTATGGCTTAAAACAGGCTCCAAGGTAGTGGTATCTAAAATTTGACAGGTTTATGTCTGAACAAGGTTATACTAGATGTCACTCTGATCATTGTGTTTATCTCAAAATGCAAAATGATGGCAGCTATATTATATTGTTATTGTATGTAGATGACATGCTTGTTGCAGGAAATAAATGTGCTCAAAAGGAAATTGTCAAACTCATTTGCAATGAAGTATTTGGGTGCTGCAAAACAAATCCTTGGTATGAGAATAACTAGAGACAGGAAGAACTGCAAATTAACATTGTCTCAAAGTGAGTACATAGAAAAGGTGTTGAAAAGGTTTAATATGTAGAATGCAAAACCAGTTGGTATACCTTTGGCTAGCCATTTCAAATTATGTAAGGAGGTGTGTCCCAAGGCTCAAGAAGAAATGGCTCATATGTCTAAAGCTCCATATCATCAGCAGTTGGAAGCTTAATGTATGCAATGGTTTGCACAAGGCTTGATATTGCACATGTAGTGGGAGTTGTAAGCAGGTACATGAACAATCCAGGAAAAGAACTTTGGATGGCAGTGAAGTGGATTCTCAACTATTTGTGAGGTACCACAAATCAAGCATTATGCTTTGGTGGTTCAAACATTGCTCTATAGGGATATGTTGATGCAGATATGGCAGGTGACAAAGATAATAGGAGGAGCACTTCAGGATATGTATTTACTGTAGGTGGAACAGTTGTCAGTTGGGTTTCAAAAATCCAAAGTGTTGTTGCACTTTCAACAACAGAAGTAGAGTATGTTGCTGCTAGAGAGGCTAGTAAAGAAATGATTTGGTTACAAAGGTTTCTAGATGAATTGCACAAGAAGGAGTTGGGCAAGTTATACAGTGACAGCTAGAGTGCCATACATCTTGCAAAGAACTCTGCATTTCATTCCAAGACTAAACATATACAGCTCAAGTACCATTTCATATAGTCAGCATTGGAAGATGGACAGTTGAAGCTGGAAAAGATACACACTAGCCAAAATCCTGCAGATGTGTTAACAAAGGTTGTAACCAGGGGGAAAATGAGAATCTGCTTAGTTTCAATTGGTCTTCAAGTATGATGAAGAAGATGAGAAACAACCAGGTCCAAAGTAGATTCATTGTCTAGCAAATGAAGCACCAGTGGAGTTGCTATAATTAGTCTCGAAGTGGGAGATTGTTGGGTGTGGAGCCTGATTATCTTCTGTATTCAAAGGTTTCAGCCGGATGTATACCCCAAGAAGACTGTACACCCCTCCACGCGGGGGGGTACGAGGGTGCTAATCCCCCCCAGCTGGGGGATCCGGGGGCCAATGGTCCCTCGGTGGGGGTTCGTGGGCAGCGCCCCTGAAGCCAAAAATAGATGTAAAATTGCCTTGTAAGAGTCTAGTAATTTCTAGTCAATCTGGGTCGTCCATTAGGCGAATGATCTAACGGTAGAAGTTATGTTTAATTTAGGGTTTTTTTCCCTAGAAGGCAACCCCTCACTATATATGAGGGAATTTCATTGTGTCTATGTAGATCTGTATTCTGAGTGAGGAAGAGAGAGGAGATCGAGAGCGAAGAGGGTGTTACAGCGGATCTTCTGTAGGATGTATCTCTTTAGTTTGCTGGATAATATAAAAGGAAGGACTGGTTGTTCCTCCGTGGACATAGCCCAAACTGGGTGAACCACGTATATCTGTGTCTCTCTCGTTTTATGCGTTTTCTGTGTTTATATTTCTGCAATATTTTATGTGTTCCATTGCTCCGTAATATATAATTTTCTAACAAGGGATTGTAAATTTAAAGCTCCTGACAAAGGAAAGGGATCTGATGATTCTCTTTCTGTAGAGGCGAAAACCACCTCAAATGAAGGTGGGGATGTGTACTTAGCTTCTTCAATACACATGTAGATCATGAGGCATGGTTGATTGACTCAGGTGCATCCTTTCACATCACTCCCCATAGAGAGTGGTTCTGTGAGTATGAGAAATATGATGGTGGTGATGTCTTCTTGGGGGATGACAGGAAGGCTAGAATCGTTGGTCGCAAAAAAGTAAAGTTGAAGTTGGAAGGTGGAAGGGTTAGAACATTTCCGGGTGTTCTGCATATTCCTGCATTGGCCAAAAATATAATTTCTGTAAGCAAGTTGGATGATGCAGGATTAAAAACAGTGTTCGAGAAGGATACCTGCAAGATGGTTCGGGGAGCACTGGTATTGATGCGGGGAGTTCAGATTGGAACTCTGTACAACCTACAAGGTAGCACAGTTGTTGATGAGTGCAACAGTTTTGTGGTTCCTGAAAGTGGAGCAGAAAATCTAGTGGTCTCTAGAGAGAAGACCAAGTTGTGGCATCAAGGGATTGGACATATTGGATAGAAGGGCCTTCGAATACTTCATAGTAAAGGTATGGTAGAAGGTATGAGTAATAGCTCTTTGGATTTTGATTTCTATGAAAATTGTGTATATGGGAAGCAGAATCGGGTAAGTTTCCCCTCTGGTGGTAAGAGGACGAGACATATATTAGAGCTTGTGCATAGTGATGTATTTGGACCTGTGAAGGTTCCATCACTAGGTAAGTCTGTGTACTATGTATCATTTATAGATGACTTCTCAAGGAATACATGGATATATTTCCTTAAGAAGAAATCTGAAGTCTTTGACAGGTTTAAAAAATTCAAGGCTCTGGTGGAAAACCAGACAGAGAAAAAGATAAAGGTGCTGAAGACAGATAACGATGGAGAGTTTTGCAGTAAGGAATTTAAAGAATTCTGTACGAAGTGTGGTATATCACGGCAGAAGACTACTAAATATACACCTCAGCAAAATGGAGTTGCAGAAAGAATGAACAAGACGTTGATGGAAAGGGCAAGAAGCATGCTCAGTGGTGCCAGGATAGGACAAGAATTCTGGGCAGAGTTGGTGGAGACAACATGTTACCTGGTCAACAGATTACTTTCATCAACATTGGAGGATAAAAATCCACAAGAGGTATGGACTGGTAAGAAACCCTCTCTTTCACATTTGAGGGTATTTGGATGTGATGCATATGTACATGTTCCAAAGGAGAAACGAACCAAGTTGGATAGTAAATATGAAAAGTGTATCTTTATTGGGTATAAGGATGGTTTAAAGGGTTATAAGCTTTGGAACCCAGTAACAAGGAAGGTTGTGTACAACAGATATGTGGTGTTTAGAGAGGTGAAAGTTGTTATTAAACATGAAGTCCAACCAAAGGAACCTAAGAAGATAGAGTTTGAACTAAAGGAGTAAGAATCAGACTCTATAACAGAGGAGGAATCAGAAGATGAAGAGCCACAAACTCTGGGTGTGAGAAGATCAGTTTGAGAAAGAAGGTAGCCAGAAAGGTATAGTCCATCTACTTTCTGTTCAAATTTTGTTTTTTCTATTACTGATGATGATCCTCGAACTATGAAGGAAGCAGTAGATTAAGAGGATGGAAAACTCTGGAAAGAGGCCATGGTTGATGAAATGGCATATTTGCACAAAAATGAGGCTTGGGATCTGGTGGAGTTGTCCGCTGGAAGGAAACCCATTGGTAGCAAATGGATGTTTAAGAAGAAGACAAATGCAGAAGGAAAGGTGGAGAAATACAAAGCTCGATTGGTAGCAAAAGGTTATTCCCAGGTGCCAGGAATTGAGTTTGGTGATATTTTTTCTCTTGTTGCCAAGGTAGCTTCTATTAGATTACTTTTATCTGCTGCTGCTACTTTTGATCTTGAGGTAGAACAGATGGATGTGAAGACAGTGTTTCGTCACAAGGATCTAGAAGAGGAGATCTACATGAAGCAACTTGAAGGCTTTGTGGTGAAGGGTAAGAAAGAACTGGTATGCAAGTTAAATAAGTCTATGTATGGGTTAAAACAGTCACCAAGGATGTGGTATCAGAAATTTGATACATTTATACGGGGACTTGGCTTCACCAAAAGCAAAGCAGATCACTGTGTGTATTTTAAATTAATTGGTGACCGTGTTATTTATTTGGTCTTATATGTGGATGATATGTTGTTGGTTGGAAATGACAAAGAGATTATCCAGGATTTGAAGACCCATTTGTCCTCCAAATTTGACATGAAAGATCTTAGTGCTGCAAACTATATTTTGGGCATGGAAATTAAAAGATATTGAACAAAGAGGAAGCTCTGGTTAAACCAGAGGAAGTATGTCGAGACAATATTACAGAGGTTTAATATGCAGGATAGTAAACTAATGAAGGTTCCTATTCCTATAGGTGTAAATTTATCTACTAAATAGTGTCCAAGACATAAGAAGAGGAAGAGGACATGTCCCGTGTTCCATATGCAAGTGCAGTCGGTAGCCTGATGTATGCGACGATCTGTACTAGACCAGACATTGCACATGCAGTGGGAGTATTGAGCAGGTTTATGTCAAAACTAGGGAAGGAGCACTAGACATCAGTGAAGTGGGTTTTCAGGTATTTGCGTGGCACTACTGATTATGTTTTGTGCTACCAAGGAAGACCAAGATTGGATAGAGTGTTGGACATTCATGGATTTGTTGATGCAAACTGGGTTGGAGATCTGGATCAGAGAAGATCTACAAGTGGGTATGTGTTTAACCTATTTGGAAGTGCAGTCAGTTGGATAAGTAAGAAACAATCTGTAGTGGCACTATCAACTACAGAGGCAGAATACATGGCAGCCACTCATGCAAGCAAGGAAGCCGTTTGGTTGCAGAGATTGTGTTCAAGTATGGGCTTCATAGAGGGAGCTATAAGGATAGACTGTGACAACCAAAGTGAAATTTTCTTGGCAAAGAACCCTGCATATCATTCAAAGACAAAGCACATTAATGTTCAGTATCACTTTGTATGGGATATGATAGAAGACAAAAAGTTGTTGTTGGTAAAGGTGGACACTTTGAAGAATACTGCAGATGCATTGAAAAAATCTATGAGCTCTGAGAAGTTCTCTTGGTGTAGAGAAACAATGGGCATTGCAGGTATGGATAAATGACTAAGCTCTCTTGTGGCCCCCTGTGGAAATAAAACAACAAGTGGGAGAATGTTGGGTTGTGTTATATTCTTTCCACGACTAGCCCACGTAGTTAACTGTGGGGTTAGAGGGGGGGCGGAGCCCCCCCTTCATTGCGCCGATTGCATAACAAGGGGGTCACAGGGAGTTTTAGGGGTGCAAGTAACCCCACTCTATGGGGTCTGGGCTAGCACCCTGGAAAATTTTGGTTTTGGAACCTATGTTAGGTTGGGCAGACCCACCTATGGTTTTGTGCATTATTTTCGCACATGTTTTTGGAAGCAATAGTTTTCGGTCCATGGTTTTGGACGCGATGGTTTTCGGTACATGGTATTGGATGCGTCGACATGTATAAATATGTATTGTAACATTGAAAGGAAAATAATGAAAAATCAAGCTGGTAGTCCCGGTTTTGGGATCCAGGGGAAAATCTTTGTGTATATGTGTTTTATGTTTTATGCTCTCACATTGTTTATTTTATGTGTTTTAGAATTCGTATGCAAGTAATTTCTGTACGGGGTTAAAACCTACATAGTGATGGAACCTTCACAGGTCCAAACACATCACTGTGGATAAGCTCTAATATCTGTTTCGCCCTCTTACCACCAGAGGGGAAACTCACACGATTCTTCTTCCCATATACGCAATTTTCACAGAAATCAAAATCCAGAGAGCTATTACTCATACCTTTACCATGAAGTATTCGAAGGCCCTTCTCTCCAATATGTCCAAACCTTTTGATGCCACAACATGGTCTTCTCTCCAGAGACCACTAGATTTTTTGCTCCACTTTCAAGAACCATGGAACTGTTGCACCCATAAACAACAGTGCTACCTTGCAGCTTGTACAGAATTCCAATTCGAACTCCTCGCATCAATACCAGTTCCCCCCGAACCATCTTGCGGGTATCCTTCTCGGACACTGTTTTTACACCTGCATCATCCAGCTTTCTTACAGAAATCAGATTTTTGGCCAATGCAGGAATATGTAGAACACCCGAAAGTGTTCTAACCCTTCCACCTTGCAACTTCAACTTTACTTTTCTGCGACCAACGATTCTAGCCTTCCTATCATCCCCTAAGAAGACATCACCACCATCGTATTTCTCATACTCGCAGAACCACTCTCTATGGGGAGTGAAGTTAAAGGATGCACCTGAGTCAATCAACCATGCCTCATGATCTACATATGTACTTGAAGAAGCCAAGTGTTATCACTTAAGAGTACTAATGCCAAAATTTCTCAATTTAGTTTGATGCATTACACAGGGATTCATACAATTGCAGACAACAACACAGTGGCAATGGTTATTATCAATCCAAGCAACCCATGCGGCACTACTTTTACCCATGATCATTTGGCTAAGATTGCAGAGACAGCTAAAAGTAATTACTCTTGGGAGCATATCAAAGAAATGGATGGTTCCTGATTGGCACAACAGATATTCCTGATTGGTGTTATGTGGAGGCATATGGAAAGAATGGGAAAAATGTTCACACTGAAGCACCTTCAATAGAAAATACCGCCCTTGACCGCATTCTGCCTTGTGTAGATGTGGCAACAGCTGAACAATCTTTAAATCAGAGCAAAATAGTGAACATTTAGTAGACCTTATGAGGAAGATGTTGTCTTCATTGCCAATGATTGGCATACATCTCTTCTTCCTTGTTACTTGAAGATTCTTTCACAAATGCCAAGGTTACATATTGCATACATACCTTGAAGAATGGGGTCTATATATATATATATATATTCAGTTTGAAAAGCTTCAAGGCACATGAAAAGAGACATTTGAAGATAGCAAAAGGCTCAAAAGGAAAAATTTTGGTTCAAAGCTGTTTTTTTGTAATTACACAGCAGTTTCGTAGCGCGCTACGAAACTGCTGTAAGTGATGCCTAATGATCAGCAGTTTCGTACCGCACTACGAAACTGCTGTAGGAGCATATTATGAATTAGTGGACCAATTTTGAGAGACAAAGGGAAATATTTTCAAAGGGGAATCTCTGCAAAAGATCAATTACAAAGTATCAACATTCAGGAAGGGCAAAACAAGTAGAAGGAGGACATTTTTGTTGAATTCTAAGCTACATGTTATAAAAGTGGAAATTGTTTCATAGCTAGATGATGCTTCAGGCAGCATTAAAGGAGCTATTGTCTTAATTCAAGTATGGGATCAGATTTCATGGTTGATTTAATGCATTTCATATGATTAAAGAGACAGCATGGTCAGCAGAAGGATTCGAAGATGAGCATAAGAATGAAACTCTAAAAAGGAGGAGTTTTGTTTCCCTGTTTTTACTAGTCAACTTCTAGAAGCGTTTCTGAGCATTTGAAAGCTTGTCTCTAAAAAGTGAAGGAGGTTTTCATTCATAAGATACTGAAATACAAAAACCTCTTCCACTTTCTTCAAATCCATTATGATTTGAGAGAAATGAATGATCAAACTTGCGCTACGAAACTGCTGTAGGTGCAAGTTTTCCACAGGCATATTTCTCTGTTTGACACCTGTTTTTCAAAGAAATATTCTGGACGGTAGGAAAGGTGTTTCAAAAAACCAAGAGAGGTTTTTGTTAAGAATGGATTGGTGCACGAAAGCCTCCTTCAGTTTTTTCAAATACATTGTTTATGAGAAGTTATGAGCTCTGTCCCAAGACCTATTTTTCAGCCTGAACAGAGCAAGGGACAGTTTCCTAGTTTCTAGGAACAACAAAAGGATGAGTCATCAAGGGCCAGCTGGAAGGTTATGGGCTTCATCAAATTCGACTTCATGGAGTTTTATGTGTCAAAAGGAGTGTTTAATGCTTAGATAAGGTTGTTGTAATCATGATAAGGAGTTACACTCCTAGTTGTATTAGGTCTCTAGGACTGCTAGTTAGGTGTCATTTGAATTTAATAGTTAGTTTTGAGTGTCATTAGGTGTCAGGTCAGGTAGAATTCGAATTTTCCTCTTCCTAGAAGAGGAATCTAAGCATGTAAAGAGCTCTATATATAGCAGAACATCTGATGTACAAAGGGGTTGGAAAATTTATGGAAAAGCTTGTATTTGGCATATGTAAGACTCATTTTCAGTAATACATGCTTGACTTTACTTCTCAAGATTCATGAAGGATTTTTTATGTTCAGAATATGTGATGTTGTCCGTTCCTTAATTCTTACAGTGGTATGGATGTATAATCACTCAGAATTCACTGAATGTGCTCTGACTTCCTGTATACATTTATAAACTGTGTGGTCCCATATGAGTTTATGTTCTGAATGTTTAAATGCTGAATGCCCTGACTTCCATGTAGGGTTGAGTTCATTGTTATAATGAGGTGTTGTTGACTCCATAAGCCCAATGGATAGTTTTGTTTAATGTGTTTCCACCATTCATATTCTTCACAGTTGTTCTATAAGAGTTAGTCATCTTATCTTTAATCAAAATCATTAATCCATCAAGAGAGAGCCCTCTCAGGTTGAGGAGGCTAAGCCTCAGCCTAAAGTAGGTTGAAATAGTTACTTAGAGTCAACCTGACCAGCAGCCTATCAAGATCTGATTTTGAGATAACATTTTGGTGCGTCTGCCGGGAGCCTGAAGATTATTCATTCCCGAAATTAAGAGGTTGAACTTCTGAAGGTAGCAGGAGTTCAGACATCTATTTGAGGCTGCAAAACTACCTTGGTGACTCCACACATCGAATAAGAAATTGGAAGGTGACTCAACTGCTAGAAGATCAGTAGCTTGATGAAGTTTCAAGATGAATTCCACTGCAAGAATGAATGCCAGGTATGCTCCTATGAATCGGTCTCATATCCCTGGTTTTCCAAATCCTATGCCAAAGGTTGATTGGTTAGAGGATCTTCCGATATTCAAAGATGAAAAGAAAGACAATGCTGCTCTTCATTTGGTTAGGTTTCATATGCATGTACGCAATCTTAAGGTTCACTTTCCTGAGGATTGTCTCATGAGGATGTTTATGACCACTTTAGAAGGAAAAGCATGGTCTTGGTATAAAAGTTTGGAAAATGGTTCATTATATTCTCGTGCTGATTTCCATGATGTGTTCTATGACATGTATAAAGAGTGTCATCCCTCCTTATTGCTGGTCAAAGATTGTTGTAAACATTCTACGAGTTTTATTCAATATTTGGAGGATTGTTATGATGATGATGAATTTATGGATGAAGAAATTTTAGAGGCTCTTCATAACAATGCATTTCAACACCAAGAAGAAAGTATAACATCTCATGAAACGCAGCATGAAGATCAGCAGGGGTTTATTTGTGAAAACCATGTTTCATCCTTTGATATGAATGAAAAGATGCAGCAGACTTGTCAGTCTTTTGATCATGAAGAATATGAAATTGATTGCAAACACCAAGAAGAAATACTGGAAGAAATTTTTTATAATCCTCAGGCAGAAGAAAAGGTTGTTCATTTTTGTGATTCCTTGCAGCAGCTTACATCAAAGAATGATCACAATAGTGAGGAAAATTACATTGTCTATGGGAATAATGCAGAAAGGCAGTTGGATAGCACATCAAAGGAATTTTGTGTGGCTAAGGATCAGTTGTCTAAAGAGATATAATGTTATGATGATTATCAAAATAACCATGTTTTCCTTGACCCTATAAATGAATACATGGCAAAGTTTTGCACATCAGTATTTCAATTTCATTTGCATTATGAAGATCATATACATTATAGGTTGATTTGGTCATCTCACTACCATGGTTATTTTGAGGTTGAATGCAGTCAAGAGCCTCCAATATCAGAGAGGACAATTGATTGGCTCTATTGGAAATATCATGTTGCTTGAGCTACAAGTGGAGCTTGCAGCTGATAGGGTAGGTAGGTAGGTAAATGCAAATAAGCTCAAGGTTGACTGAGCATTTTTTTTCAGTAGTGGTAGATTTCTTTATCTCACAATGATCATCAAGTTTAAGCCCGAGGTGAAGGCCCAAGAAGTTGGAAAGGAATGCTCGTCAAGCAAATCTATGTTTTTCATAAAATGGACAAAGCACTGGACCTACGAGTTCTTAGTGTACTACAGGAGCACACTATCCCAAGTGGAGCCACTGTTATCACTTAAGAATACTAATGCCAAAATTTCTCAATTTAGTTTGATGCATTACACAGGGATTCATACAATTGCAGACAGCAACACAGTGGCAATGGTTATTATCAATCCAAGCAACCCATGCGGCACTACTTTTACCCATGATCATTTGGCTAAGATTGCAGAGACAGCTAAAAGTAATTACTCTTGGGAGCATATCAAAGAAATGGATGGTTCCTGATTGGCACAACAGATATTCCTGATTGGTGTTATGTGGAGGCATATGGAAAGAATGGGAAAAATGTTCACACTGAAGCACCTTCAAGAGAAAATACCGCCCTTGACCGCATTCTGCCTTGTGTAGATGTGGCAACAGCTGAACAATCTTTAAATCAGAGAAAAATAGTGAACATTTAGTAGACCTTATGAGGAAGATGTTGTCTTCATTGCCAATGATTGGCATACATCTCTTCTTCCTTGTTACTTGAAGATTCTTTCACAAATGCCAAGGTTACATATTGCATACATACCTTGAAGAATGGGGTCTATATATATATATATATATATATATTCAGTTTGAAAAGCTTCAAGGCACATGAAAAGAGACATTTGAAGATAGAAAAAGGCTCAAAAGGAAAAATTTTGGTTCAAAGCTGTGTTTTTGTAATTACACAGCAGTTTCGTAGTGCGCTACGAAACTGCTGTAAGTGATGCCTAATGATCAGCAGTTTCGTACCGCGCTACGAAACTGCTGTAGGAGCATATTATGAATTAGTGGACCAATTTTGAGAGACAAAGGGAAATATTTTCAAAGGGGAATCTCTGAAAAAGATCAATTACAAAGTATCAACATTCAGCAAGGGCAAAACAAGTAGAAGGAGGACATTTTTGTTGAATTCTAAGCTACATGTTATAAAAGTGGAAATTGTTTCATAGCTAGATGATGCTTCAGGCAGCATTAAAGGAGCTATTTGTCTTAATTCAAGTATGGGATCAGATTTAATGGTTGATTTAATGCATTTCATATGATTAAAGAGACAGCATGGTCAGCAGAAGTATTCGAAGATGAGCATAAGAATGAAACTCTAAAAAGGAGGAGTTTTGTTTCCCTGTTTTTACTAGTCAACTTCTAGAAGCGTTTCTGAGCATTTGAAAGCTTGTCTCTAAAATGTGAAAGAGGTTTTCATTCATAAGATACTAAAATACAAAAACCTCTTCCACTTTCTTCAAATCCATTATGATTTGATAGAAATGAATGATCAAACTTGCGCTACGAAACTGCTGTAGGTGCAAGTTTTCCACATGCATATTTCTCTATTTGACACCTGTTTTTCAAAGAAATATTCTGGACGGTAGGAAAGTTGTTTCAAAAATCAAAGAGAGGTTTTTGTTAAGCATGGATTGGTTCACAAAAGCCTCCTTTAGTTTTTTCAAATACATTGTTTATGAGAAGTTATGAGCTCTGTCCCAAGACCTATTTTTCAGCCTGAACAGAGCAAGGGACAATTTCCTAGTTTCTAGGAACAACAAAAGGATGAGTCATCAAGGGCCAGCTGGAAGGTTATGGGCTTCATCAAATTCGACTTCATGGAGTTTTATGTGTCAAAAGGAGTGTTTAATGCTTAGATAAGGTTGTTGTAATCATGATAAGGAGTTACACTCCTAGTTGTATTAGGTCTCTAGGACTGCTAGTTAGGTGTCATTTGAATTTAATAGTTAGTTTTGAGTGTCATTAGGTGTCAGGTCAGGTAGAATTCGAATTTTCCTATTCCTAGAAGAGGAATCTAAGCATGTAAAGAGCTCTATATATAGCAGAACATCTGATGTACAAAGGGGTTGGAAAATTTATGGAAAAGCTTGTATTTGGCATATGTAAGACTCATTTTCAGTAATACATGCTTGAATTTACTTCTCAGGATTCATGAAGGATTTTTTATGTTCAGAATCTGTGATGTTGTCCGTTCCTTAATTCTTACAGTGGTATGGATGTATAATCACTCAGAATTCACTGAATGTGCTCTGACTTCCTGTATACATTTATAAACTGTGTGGTCCCATATGAGTTTATGTTCTGAATGTTTAAATGTTGAATGCCCTGACTTCCATGTAGGGTTGAGTTCATTGTTATATTGAGGTGTTGTTGACTCCATAAGCCCAATGGATAGTTTTGTTTAATGTGTTTCCACCATTCATATTCTTCACAGTTGTTCTATAAGAGTTAGTCATCTTATCTTTAATCAAAATCATTAATCCATCAAGAGAGAGCCCTCTCAGGTTGAGGAGGCTAAGCCTCAGCCTAAAGTAGGTTGAAATAGTTACTTAGAGTCAACCTGACCAGCAGCCTATCAGGATCTGATTTTGAGATAATACCAAGTACACATCCCCACCTTCATCTAAGGTGGTTTTCGCCTCTACAGAAGGAGTATCATCGGATCCCTTTCCTTTATTAGGAGCTTTAGATTTACAGTCCCTTTTGTAGTGCCCTTCCTTTCCACATTTCCAGCACACCACCTTTATAGGTTTTCCTGGAGATTTAGATCTCCCTCTAGATTTAGATCTCCCTCTCGATGACTTATTTTTGTTTCTGTTCTAGGACCGTCCTCATACAAACAAGGCATCACCATTCTGGCTATCCATATTTTTTCGTCTCATCTCCTTCGTCAGCAGGGATGAGACTATTTCATCAAACTGTAAGGTAGTTGTATTGCTACCTATTGCAATAACCAGACTATCCCACTAATCTGGTAGAGAACACTACAAATTGATGCACTTATATTCATCTGAAATTTTAATATCAACAGACAATAACTTACTTACCATAGTATTAAATGCATTCAGATGCTCTGTCACCGAGTCTCCATATTTCATCCTCAGGTTATACAGCTATTTCCATAGGAACAGTTTGTTCACCAGAGACTTAGATTGGTACAAAGTCCCTAACTTGTCCCATAAAGCCTTCGTCGTAGCTTCCCTTGATACATTCAGCATACTGAATCTGAGACACACAATCGTATTGTGCTCTTTTCCTTCCGGTCCAACTTCATTCATTCTTCATCGGACACTCCTGTTGGTTTAGTACCCGGATCTACCACGATCCACTGATCTTTATCCACCAACAGATCATCCATCTTGAGTTTCCACAACTCAAAACTCTGACCATTAAATTTTTCAATCTCTATCTTTCCACTGCTCACCATCTTCTTTTACCACTGATCTCGCAGATCTCCCACTAAACAAGGTCTACCACAGGCCCGAGCGAAACCCCTTAGCAACAAAGGCGTCCCCTTGAAGCCAAAACATCTCTGATACCAAATGTAGGTTTTAACCTTGTACAGAAGTTACTTGCATACGAATTCTAAAACACAGAAAATAAACAATGCGAGAGCATAACACATAAAACACACATACACAGATATTTTCCCCAGGATCCCAAAACTGGGACTACCAGCTTGATTTTTCATTATGTTCCTTCCAATGTTACAATACATATTTATACATGTCGAAGCATCCAATACCATGGACCGAAAACCATTGGCTAGTCGTGGAAAGAATATAACACAACCCAACATCGGGATTTTTAAAAACTTACCATAGGGTTAAGAAGGAATTTTTTTGGGATGGCCTTAAATCTAATATTCAAAAGTTTGTGGCAAAATGTTTGGTTTGCCAACAAAATAAAGTTGAAACAATTAAGACCTCGGGTCTATTACAACCTTTATCCATTCCAAGTCAACGTTGGGCGCAGGTTTCAATGGATTTTATCACAGGTTTACCCAAGTTCGAAGGAAAGAGTGTCATCATGGTGGTAGTTGACAGACTTACCAAGTATGCACACTTTTGTGCATTATCTCATCTATTTAAAGCCAGTACAGTTTCTCCTGTCTTTATGGAAACAATTCAAAAGCTACATGGAAACCCAAAGATTATTGTAAGTGACAGAGACCCCATTTTCATAGGAAAATTTTGGACAAAATTATTTTCATGTCTTGGTACTCAATTAGCTCATAGCTCATCTTAGCATCCTTAATTTGATGGGAAAACTGAGATAGTAAAAAAATGTTTGGAAGGTGTTAGCACTCAGTAATTTCTCAAGGTTAAAGAAAGAAATCATCGAGGTAACCACAAACCTAATTTTGAGGCTAGAATCTAGCCTTCTTAATGCCCAGAGAGGGCTCCTTCTTTAATATTTAACTTTGTTTTAGTTAAAATAATTTTAGGCTAGTTATGTAAGCTTGATTTGGTTTTGATTTGAATTTGGGTGGTGGTATCACTTACTTAGATGAATAGATGAATGTCTATTTTTCCATTGGGCCGTGGAGTAAATCATGCTTTGAAAATAAAACAACAACAAACCATAAAGAAAATTTTACAGGGCAAGATAGCTGAGCAATATTATATCTCAAATTTTGGATGGTGAAATGATTTCCAATCAAGATCAAGGAGCAGTTAAGGGTTCCTTAGCCAGACAATGAAGAAAGTGAAAGAGGTCAATCGAAACTGAGCAATGAAGAATTCCCTACTCTGGATATCAAAAGAAAACATAGAAATGTATAATAGTAATAGCATAGTGTACTTAAACAATTTCTGCAATAACATCCTTGTTATAACATTAAAATTTAGAACACATATGAGTTTATGGAATACTTAGAAAAAGAAAATAAACAAGATGAAATATTTACTTCACCGAGATAGCTCAACACATGAATCTTGCAAAGAATTTTCTTTATAACTTGTCCTATCTGTCAACTGGAAATTGCTACAATAACCCTTAGGTAGTAGATCAGTCAACTATAAAAATATTCAGAAATCCCCCCTTAATACTTCAATTTATGAAGTATTTATACAAAAACTATTACAAAATATCCTAAATTGTTTTAGAATTTATTCTGGGAAAAATAAATATCTTCATACAAGAAGATAGAGATAGTTATTGAACTGCTATTTGAAGTCACTGTTATTTAGGTTCTGCTGGCTTTTAATCTTTGATCTTTTGCCTTTTAATATGCTTTGTTGTTTGGTCTTCATGCTGGATGTTCTATTTAGTTTGACCTTTTACTGTAAATCTTACTCACTCTTTCATGCTTCTGTGTTTTTAGTAAAAATGATTTTTACTAAAAGACACATGTAGAATACAAAATGTTTCTTGGAGAGTAGTTTGTAAGAATCTTTTGCTATGCTGATGAAAATGATTTCATCTATGTTTTAACAATTACTGTGTAAATTGTTTCCTTCTGCTCTGCTACTATATTAAACTTGATTTTCTTCTTTGTACACAAAACTCCTGCTCAATGAAGCCTTTGAATAAATTTCCTGAGAATCTGGAGCAAATAGGTTTTGTGACTAGTATCAAAACTTGTTTGTCCAATCTCCTAGCCTTCTAATCACCTGCAAAATGAAACAATCATTAATAAAGCATAGGTCTACGGGGAAGGCAATGAATGGATTTATTGAACTGAGATGTCTATGGACGGAGTTCGGAGAGTGTTCATTAGGTAATCGGGGGTCAAATTCGGTTGCAGATGCTCAATGTGCCGCACGAAGGCTTAGGAACCTTTCACTGTGAAAAGAGTAAAAAATGGGTATTTTCGGCCTTCTAACGGGTAACAGTCAAATTTGGCGTGGAATTCGATAAATGAACAGTGAGTGGTTTCAGTTTTTGGCAGGGAGGCATTTTCGGGGGCCATTGCATCGCTTTTGGCAGTCGGGCAGTATTTCCCCAAGAGCACGCGAGTTTGCCTGGAGATGCCACGTAGCCGAAAGGGGCTTGAGCAAAGCTGTGAAACTCACGTGCTCTCTAGCCAAACTGATCTGCCAAGATTAAACAGTTTGGCTAGATCTTTTTTCTCTAACTATAAACATGAAATTTAAAGCATGAAATAGTGAAGATTAAACTATTTTGACTATCATGGGTTGTGGCATTTATGAAAAGTTGCACAGAACCATTATTTTTCACCTTGCACACTTTCATGATCTGTTTTTGTTTGGGGTCCATAATTTTTCACTTTTTTGATCTTTTGTTATTCTTTTTGTCCTTTGATATTTCTTTTAAGACATACCCTCTCTACATTTTTTAATATTTGAAATATGGGAAAACTTTTGCAGAAAGCAAAGGAATGTATAATATTACAAAACTTACATGGTCAATTCAAAATTATGAATCCTATTATTATAGGACCCTAACAGTGGCTCCACGTGGGGATGGCATCGCCTTGTGAGATGTCAATAACACCGTCGACTAGTGGCCTCATCCATTGGGCCAATCCCAAGCTTGTACATGCTTTGTTGTATAATCTTTATGACTGAAAATCTTGAACTAAAATCATAACCTTTTCTGAAAATTGAAATTTGACACATGTTATACTGAAATTTTATCTGAAATAAAATTGTTGTTGAAAAAATGAACTGATTCAAACTGAAATCCTACCTACTTACTCTAATCAGTTGTCAAACTGCTGGTTAGGTAAAATGAAACATCCAATGCAACCATTCAAGCATTATATACTTTGATGTATTTTGTTGCTTGTGCTTGTTTGTGATTCAAACTGAAGTTATACAGCCCAATATAACCTTGTCAACAAATGAGAAGATATGGAAATACTTGATTTCCTCTGTTGACTCTAAAAAATGTACAAAAGGATCTTCCAAAATATATACACTATTGTTCAACTGATTTAAGCAATTGTACAATTGTTCTGGATGGCCTCCATGCCATGAAACTGAAATGTCATTTTTATCTTTATCCCCCTGCAGATTTTCAGATAAACTTTGTGATGATATTTCTACTGATTGAAATGTTTGACTGATGAAACCTTTATCATCTTGATCCTGAATCTCATAGTTAGTTAATGGAGAAAAATTCTGATTGCATTCATTATCCAATATATTAGCTATTGGATCATAAAAAACTTGGAAGGATTGTTGCAACTTATTGCATATAGGTTTGAATGGAACTTCATAGATTTCTACAAGCTGTGTATCCTTTTATTTGGAGATTTTATACCACATTTCCTTTAAAAACTGAAATGATTCAAAACATAGTGGTATAGAACTTTCCTGTGTCATTTGATTAGGTGTTTCAATGAAATTTGATAACTGTAATTGTGAAACCAAAGAATCATGATTAAGATTTTTATTGTCTTGTTTGTTGTCAATATCAATACCTAAAGACTGTTGATTTTTTATTGTTGTAAAGTTTTCTTTGATGAACTGAAATGAAGCAAGACAAAGAGGCAAAGAACCTTCACTTATTTCCAAATTTCCTTCACTTCCTTTCTCATTCTCATATCTGATATGTATAGGCTGATCACTATATTTAATTTGCTGAAACTGAATTTCCTCATCCTCCAAACTAGTTTCTGATTGCTTTGTAAAGCTAGCTTGAGTTCGAAGAACATAATTATCATCATACTGATCATACTTAGGAAAATCATTAAAAGAAGGAATGTCATCAAACATACACATTAAATCAGTAGATTCCTCTTCCACATTTTCTGATCTATGGTAGTTGGAATTAGCAGGAATTTTTTCATGGCTATCAACCTCTTCTTTTTGTGAAATAAATGTGTCAAGGTGATCTTGCACAAAAAATTTATCTTGCATGGTGATCTTTTGTATCATTTCCTCTATTTTTCTTACCAAAATGTCAAATTTTACCTCTGCAATGTTGTTCTTCTCTGCTTCTGCTTTCAACTTTTCTCTTCTAATTTGCAGATTAACTTCTACATCTACTGCAATGTTTTGCATCTGTTCAAGAGTTGCTAGGTTTCTTTCTCTTAGCTAAAATTCTATTTCTGGATCAAATGCTTTTGGATAATGCAAGAGAGTTGAATCAGGAGGAGGTCTTATATTTGATGGCATTGAATAATAGATTTGATTAAATCTGTCAGAAAATTGTTGTATTGTTTCATTTGGTTGTCTTTTCAATTGATTATATTCTTCTATGATCACAAAAAAATTGACTCTGATTATCCATTTATCAAGGAAAAATTTGACAAACTGTTGGAAATTTGAGATGCTTGCCATAGGTAGATTCTTGAACCAACTCTTTACTTTACTTTGCAAAGAAAGAGCAAAAAGCCTGATAATAACATCATCTTCATCAATCTCAAATAGGTCCAGATAATTCTCAAAGCCTTGAATATGTTTTTGGGTAGTGATACCATTCTCTCCATCAAAACTGGGGAGATATTTGTAATAGTTATCAGGGAAATCATGGAGTATAGGAGGTAACATGAGGGGCTTATATCTATCACGAACTTTACAAGGTACAGGAATATGTACAGGGATTGTAATATTAGTCTTGATTGTTTGAGGCTTCTCAATTGGAAAATGATTATCATAAGATTTAGAAGAAAGATTCTCAAATGGATAAGGAGAATTTATATTTACAATCTTCAAAGGAAAATAATAAAAAATTAATCTAAGATCTTCTCTAAAATACAATATACATTGAAAAACCTTCTTGATAAGAAAGAAAATGATGTCTTGGATAACAAACCAAGTTAGAAGCCTAATCTTCCCATATTGTTCTTTCAGGTTCATTCCTCCAGTGGAGTGTTGATTGTGAAATTAACTTGGAGCTGGAGTCGCCAGGTGGATGATTTTAACCTTTGTGTGTTTGATCATTGCCCACCATCATAGATCAGATTTGATCTTTGTGTAATCTTTCTAAAGAAAATGCCCCCAGTATGGTCGCAACTATGTTAGCACTCAGTAATTTCTCAAGGTTAAAGAAATAAATCACCGAGGTAACCACAAACCTACTTTTGAGACTAGGTCTAGCCTTCCTAATGCTCAGAGAGGGCTCTCTCTTTAAGATTTAATGTTGTTTTAGTTAAAATTATTTTAGGCTAGTTATGTAAGATTGATTTGGTTTTTATCTAATGCTCAGAGAGGGCTCTCTCTTTAATATTTAACTTTGTTTTAGTTAAAATGATTTTAGGCTAGTTACGTAAGATTGATTTGGTTTTTATTTGAATTTGGGTGGTGGGATCACTTACTTAGATGAATAGATGAATGTCTATTCTTCCATTGGGCTATGGAGTCAATCAGGCTTTGAAAACAGAATAAAAATAAACCATAAAGAAAATGTTAGAGGGCACGATAGCTGAGCAATATCATATCTCAAAGGCTGGATGGTGAAATGATTTCCAATTGGGATCAAGAAGCAGTCAAGGATTCCTTAAACCAGACAATGAAGAAAGTGAAAGAGGTCAATCAAAACTAGGGAGCAATGAAGAATTCCCTACTCTAGATATCAGAAGAAAACATAGAAATGTATAACAGTGAAAGCAAAGTGTACTTAAACAATTTCTGCAATAACATCCTTGTTATAAGATTAAAATTTAGAACACATATGAGTTTATGAAATACTTAGAAAAATAACATAAACTAGATGAAATTTGTACTTCACTGAGATAGCTCAACACATGAATCCTGTAAAGAATTTTCTTTATAATTTGTCCTCTCTGTCAACTAGAAATTGCTACAATAACCCTTAGGTAGTAGATCAGTCAGCTATAACAATATTTAGAAATTCCCCCTTAATACTTGAATTTATGAAGGAGAGGGGCATGTTAGGTCCCTATAATACTAGTGATTCCCCCATTACTATTTTCATTGTAGCCCTTATTGTTATTGTTGTGCCCCTATTGTCCCCATATTGTTATTATTGTGCCCCGTAGAAGCCCACTATTGTTATTGTTGTGCTCGTATTGTCCCCATACTGTTATTATTGTGCCCCATAGAAGCCCACCTATTGTTATTGTTGTGCCCTTATATTATTACTGTTATGTCAGATTTGATTATATTGTTACCCCTTAGACTCCTATATATAGAAAGGAGGTTTCCCATTTGTGTCATCCAAGAATTGTTCATTTGTGTAATGTAAAGGAGGTTTCCCCCTCAAAGAGACTGATTTCTAAGGCATTGATCTTTCTTTTTTATCTTTTTATGAGTTGGTTTCATAACATTATCTTGGATTGATTCAAACTTGCAGAAAATTTGGAAACATTGGTATTGTAATCCCTTAAATAGGTCCTTTAAATATCTCCCCCTAATAATATGTTGGGGATTTTCGCTTTCCCAGAATAGGATTATTTTTCATAACATGGATGTTAATACTTCACGTGTAGTTGATTGTGCCTTCACCATTTTGAATCATTTTCCACATGAAAGAGAATATTCTTCTCCTATAATTGTTACTCCTGATGTTATAGATCAATCCAAGCCATGGGATTATTTTGACAGTGCATATATTGAGAAAGGTCAAAAGTGTGGGGTTGGTTTTATTTTATTTCTTTTTCCAAATCATTCCTTTAAAGTTAAGATAAGGTTTTCTCTTGGGTTCAAACAACAAAGCATAACTCCTTGCTTGAAAAAATATCCTTCACTTGCAAAAATATCCTTTGTTTGCAAAGGAAAAAGGATGTTCACGTATTCACATATATGAGGATAAAAGGCTCACAATCAATTGGTTAAATTATATTATTTCTTGCAATAACATCTTTTGGAGGCCTATTATCGAGGATATCTCTTGTATCATGGATTCCTTTACATCATTTTCTTGTTTGCATACATACATGGAAAGAAATAAGGTAGCAGAAAGTTTATCAAAAGTTGGCATCCATTTGGAGAAGGATATTTGGACCATTATTGAAGAGAACAATGGTCAATTTGAAGAATATAAATGTTGCATGCTACATGTTCAATCATGGAGTTCTACAACTTCTAGCTCTTGATGGTCAACAAGTTCCAGTTTATGTTTTTGCATCCTTTCTAGGGTTTCTAACATGAAAAAACCTCCGTAGTTGTTCTGACTTTTGATAGAGATTTTGTTCATTTGATATTAGCCATTTTGAGTACTTTTTGAACTATATAAGTCGGTGGATTAATTACATGATCAACTCATGATAGTTTTTGTATATTTTTTTGCTTTGTCTTTGATAATGGGACTTTATGTGCCTTACATTATCGATTGGTTTTTATCTGTTATTCTATAATTGTTTTCTTTCTGGTAGCTCTATTGGCCTCTCTATTTTGATAGACTTTCATGATCCTTTTGGATCCTATTGTTTTTCAAGAATACACTTTTCGTGTATCGACAAATGTATCTTGATCATATAAGAAAATAAGTATTTTTCCTACCAACAACAAAAAACTTTATTTTTAGATTCATATTTCCTCTACTTTGTTTAATACCTTCTCACTCTTTGATAGATATAAAAAGGAGATGATTGAACACATATCCCAAAGATTCCCATTTAATATTTTCAAATACTTCTTCGTCTCTCGATGGTGATTAGTGGGAAGGGAACTCATCCATTTGACATGTAAAGCTAATGTTAGATACAAGAGTATTTAATGTTGAATGAAATACATATTACTTTGATATATATATATATATATATATATATATATATATATATATATATATATATATATATATAATCCGTAAATTGTCATGGATATTCCACTAGACAGTTCGTCACAATAGATATGATAATATTATATTAAAAATCTGAGATTCTACACTATTACAGTTTTATTTAATTTCTAGATATGTAAAATTAACTATAATTAGTGCATGCATGTAAAATTAAATCAAGAAGAAAAGTAGAGAACGACAAAATAAGATCACACACACATAATACACAAGATATGCTCTCTGGGAAACCCTTTCGGGAGAAAACCCAGTTGGAAGGTGAGGTCGCTTCGCTCTCTTTCTCTGTCTGGAAATATGGTTGCAGATACAAAGAAGTAATGTCTGTGGACCGTGGGCTGCTATAGTGCACACATCCTCTCTGTGTTCTCTACCTATTATCTCTCTTGGATATCTTTGCTCAACTATGGAACAAAATGCACTTGAAAGAATGGAATGCCTCTACCTAATAGTGGCCCAGTTATAACACAGCCCAATAGCCTACTAGTGGTTAATTTTGACTTCATCAACTCTTAACTAGAGTTACAAAATAGACTCTTATAGAGTCATTTACATCACAAAAACGTGGCTAGGCCCTTTTCATTGAATAATGGAGCTGACACGGCATCCTCCCGAACTATAGATGTGAAAACAGGAAGGTCAACTTCTAAGTGGCATAACGTTTTCATACGGACTCCGATTGATGTGATTCTTGCGTCGTTGGAAATATTTGTATGTGTAGAATAGTATGAAAAGGTGTTAAATGTAATAAACAAAGTTTTACTGCCAAAAAGAGTCGTTTGATGCCTCAAAATTCTCCCAAAAGGTTTCGGACCTCGTTTCGCCAAACTGGGTCTTGCCAGTAAAAACGGTCTTATGAGATGATTCCTCCACTTTTTCCACTCTAAATGAATCAAGATGGATGACAAAAGATATAATGGTCCAATTTGGATCACACCTCCCCATTTTGGGAGGCTTTTGGTCACCAAAATATTTACTAAATGAGGTGAGAAATGTTTCCTCCACCTTCTCTCTGGTGTACCATTTAGCTTTGCCTGGAAGTTGTCCCTTCAACCCAATATTCCAAAGGTCTTGTTAACCTTGTCTTGTAGTTCTGGACCTATTTTGGAAAATTGTATCTTTTGTTAACTCTGCATAAGCGTCTTATGCCAAATCCTCCACAGAAGGCATGACTTGTTCCTCTTCCTGGTCTAGCATGGAAGGCTCACAGAGTTTCAAATTCTCCACTTTTACAACTGAGTAAATGCACATGTATGGTGGTAAACTAACTCGATAGGCATTATCACCCACCTTTTCTAGTATCTCAAAGGTACCATACCTTAGAGCCTTTATTTTCTTACCAAGCCCCTGCAGCCTCTCCTTGTTCAACTGTATCCATACTTTGTCTCCCACCTTGAATGATTTCTTTGTTCTGTGTTGATCATGCTTGGCCTTATACTTCACCTGCGAATTTTGCAGTGTTTCCTGTACCTATAAATGGATCTTCCTGATCTTCTATATAAATTTTTCAGCCCTCAAAGCATCTCATGTAATGTTTTCCTTAAATCCTCCTTGCTTCCAATATGAAATATCCAAAGGTGAAGGTGGAAAATATCCAAAATAAGTTTCAAATGGGGACTTTCTTGTAGAAGTGTGGACTGCTCTATTATAAGAATGTTGTATATATACCATATTTTCATCCCAGGTATTCAGATGCTTCTGGTTGTAACCCCTCAGAAGTTGCACCAAATTCCTATTGACTACTTATATTTTCCCATCTGTCTGTGGATGGAATGTTATATATATCTTCAACTTTGTGTCTGTCTTCTCCCACAATGTAGTCTGGAATGCACTGAGAAATATTGTATCCCTATCTGAAATTATTCTCCTTGGTATCCCAAAGTATACCCAGACCTGTCCAAAGAACAAGTTTGTTGCTTCTTATCCGATGATGGTCTTTTTAGAGGGCATCAGAACACACATCTTGTTGAACCTGTCAACTACCACGAACAGGTATTCATGTCCCTTTCTGGTTGTTGGTAAACATTCCATAAAGTCCATGGAAATTATTTCCCAAGGACGACTAGGTACAGGTAAGGGATGATATAGACCATGTTTCATGTTTTTATGCTTGCTGGTACAGCAAAGCATGCATCCTCTTATGAACCTAGCTACTTGTTTTTGCATATTGGGCCAATACACATACCTCTGCAAGTTAGCCATGGTCTTCCCTACACCAAAGTGCCCTGCAACCTTGGAGGTGTGAGCCTCTCTAATCAGCTACAAACACTCACCTTTAGGAACACATAGCTTATCCAGCCTGTAGAGTAACCCATCCTGGAGATGGTAGTCAACGGTGTTGTCACCATCGTGCACATGACTCTGACTCTGCAACTACTGATACACCTCCTTGAAGTCATCATCTTCTGAACATGCCTCGTTTTACCTCCAAAAAGAGTCGTTTGATGCCTCAAAATGCTCCCGAAAGGTTTCGAACCTCATTTGGCCAAACTGCGTCTTGCTAGTAAAAATAGTCCCATGAGTTGATTCCTCCACTTTTTCCACTCCAAATTCATCGAGATAGATGAAAAAAAATATAATGGTCCAACTCGGATCACACCTCCCAATTTTTGGAGGCTTTTGGTCACCAAAATATTTTACTGAATGAGGTGAGGAATTTTTCCCTCCACCTTCTCTCTGGTGTACCATTCAACTTTTCCTGGAAGTTGTCCCTTCAACCCAATCTTCCAAAGGTCTTGTTTCCCTATTCTTGTAGTTATGGACCTCTTCTACAAAATTGTATCTTTTGTCAACTCTGCCTGAGTTTCTGATGCCAAATCCCCCACAAAAGGTAGGACTTGCTCGTCTTCCTGATCTAGCATGGAAGGTTCATAGACTTTCAAATTCTCCACATTTACAATTGAGTAAATTCACATATATGGTCGTAAAGTAACTCGATAGGCATTATCACCCAACTTTTCTAGTATCTCAAAGTGACCATACTTTAGAGCCTTGATTTTCTTACCAGGCCCCTGCAGCCTCTCCTTGTTCAACTGTAGCCATACCTTGTCTCCCACCTTGAATGAATTCTCTATTGTGGGTTGGTCATGCTTGGCCTTATACTTCACTAGCGAATTTTGCGGTGTTTCCTATACCTATAGATGGATCTTCTTGATCTTATCTATAAATTTTTCAGCCCTCAAAGCATCTCATGTAATGTCTTCCTTCACTCCTCATTGCTACCCATATGAAATATCCAAAGGTGAAGGTGGAAAATATCCAAAACAAGTTTCAAATGGGGACTTTCCTGTAGAAGTGTGGACTACTCTATTATAAGAATGTTGTATATATACCAGATTTTCATCCCAGGTCTTCGAATGCTTCTGGTTGTAACCCCTCAAAAGTTGCACCAAAGTCCTATTGACTACTTATGTCTGCCCATTTGTCTGTGGATGGAATGTTGTAGCTATCTTCAACTTCGTGTCTATCTTATCCCACAATGTAGTCTATAATGTATTGAGAAATCTTATATCCCTGTCTGAAATGATGCTCCTTGGTATCCCAAAGTGTACCTAGACCTATCCAAAGAACAAGTTTGTTGCTTCTTATCCGATGATGGTCTTTTTAGAGGGCATCAGAACACACATCTTGTTGATCCTGTCAACTACCACGAATAGGTAGTCATTTCCCTTTCTGGTTTTCGTTAAACATCCCACAAAGTCCATGGAAATTATTTCCCAAGGACGACTAGGTACATGTAAGGGATGATACACACCATGTTTCATGTTGTTAGGCTTGCTAGTACAACAAAGCATGCATTCTCTTATGAACCTAGCTACTTGTCCTTGCATATTGGGCCAATACACATACCTCTTCAAGTTAGCCATTGTCTTCCCTACACCAAAGTGCCCTACAAACTTGGAGGTGTAAACCTCTCTAATCAGCTACAGACACTCGCCTTTAGGAACACACACCTTATCCAGCCTGTAGAGTAACCCATCCTGGAGATGGTTGTCAATGGTGTTGTCACCATCATGCACATGACTCTGACTCTACAACTACTGATAGACCTCCTTGAAGTCCTCATCTTTTGAATATTCCTCGTTTTACCCCCAAAAAGAGTCGTTTGATGCCTCAAAATGCTCCTAAAAGGTTTCAGACCCCGTTTGGCCAAACTGGGTCCCGCTAGTAAAAACACTCTCGTGAGTTGATTCCTCCACTTTTTCCACTCCAAATGCATTGAGATAGATGAAAAAAATATAATGGTCCAACTCGGATCACACCTCCCCATTTTGGGAGGCTTTTGGTCACCAAAATATTTTACTAAATGAGGTGAGGAAATTATTCCTCCACCTTCTCTCTAGTGTACCATTCAACTTTTCCTGGAAGTTGTCCTTTCAACCCAATCTGCCAAAGGCCTTGTTACCCTTATCTTGTAGTTCTGGACCAATTATGCAAAATTGTATCTTTTGTCAACTCTACCTAAGCGTCTAATGCCAAATCCTCCATAGAAGGTAGGACTTGTTCCTCTTCTTGATCTAGCATGGAAGGCTCATGGAGTTTCAAATTCTCCACATTTACAACTGAGTAAATGCACATATATTGTGGTAAACTAACTCGATAGGAATTATCATTCACCTTTTTCGATATCTCAAAGCAACCATACCTTAGAGCCTTGATTTTCTTACCAGGCCCCTACAACCTCTCCTTGTTCAACTGTAGCCATACCTTGGCTCCCACCTTGAATGATTTCTTTGTTCTATGTTGATCATGCTTGGCCTTATACTTCACCTGCGACTTTTGCAGTGTTTCTTTTACCTATAGATGGATATACCGGATCTTCTCTATAAATTTTTCAGCCCTAAAAGTATCTCATGTAATTTATTCCTTCACTCCTCCTTGCTGACCATATGTAATATCTAAAGGTGAAGGTGGAAAATATCCAAAACAAGTTTCAAATGGGGACTTTCCTGTAGAAATGTGGACTGCTCTATTATAAGAATGTTGTATATATACCAGATTTTCATCCCAGGTCTTCAGATTCTTCTGGTTGTAACCCCTCAGAAGTTGCACCAAATTCCTATTGACTACTTATGTCTACCCATTTGTCTATGGATGGAATGTTGTAGATATCTTCAACTTCGTGTCTATCTTCTCCCACAATGTAGTCTAGAATGCACTGAGAAATCATGTATCCCTATCTGAAATGATGCTCCTTGGTATCCCAAAGTGTACCCAGACCTGTCTAGAGAACAAGTTTGTTTCTTCTTATCTGATGATGGTCTTTTTACAGGGAATCAAAACACACATCTTGTTGAACCTATCAACTACCATGAATAGGTCGTCATGTCCCTTTCTGGTTTTTGGTAAACATCCCACAATTTCCATGGAAATTATTTCCCAAGGATGACTAGGTACAGGTAAGACCATGTTTCATGTTGCTAGGCTTGTTGGTACAACAAAGCATTCATCCTCTTATGAACCTAGCTACTTTTTCTTGCATATTGGGCCAATACACATACCTCTACAAGTTAGCCACGGTCTTACCTACACCAAAGTTCCTTGTAACCTTGGAGGTGTAAGCCTCTCTAATCAACTACAGACACTCACCTTTAGGAACACATAGCTTATCCAGGCTATAGAGTAACCCATCCTAGAGATGGTAGTCAACAATGTTGTCACCATCATGCACGTGATGCTGACTCTGCAATTAGTGATACACCTCCTTGAAGTCTTCATCTTCTGAATATGCCTCATTTTACCCATAAAAAAGAGTCGTTTGATGCCTCAAAATGATCCCGAAAGGTTTCGAAACCTGTTTGGCCAAACTAGGTCCCACCAATAAAAACAGTCCTGTGAGTTGATTCCTCCACTTTTTCCACTCCAAATGCATCAAGATGTATGAAAAAAATATAATGGTCCAACTCGGATCACACCTCCCCATTTTGGGAGGCTTTTGGTCACCAAAATATGTTACTAAATGAGGTGAGGAAATTTTTCCTCCACCTTCTCTCTGGTGTACCATTTAGATTTTCCTGGAAGTTATCCCTTCAACCCAATCTTCCAATGGTCTTGTTGCCCTTGTCTTGTAGTTCTAGACCTCTTCTGCAAAATTGTATCTTTTGTGAACTCTAAATAATAATCTGATGCCAAATCCTCCACATAAGGTAGGACTTGTTCCTCTTCCTGATCTAGCATGGAAGGCTCACAGAGTTTCAGATTCTCCACATTTACAACAGAGTAAATGCACATATATGGCGGTAAACTAACTCGATAGACATTATCACCCACCTTTTCTAGTATCTCAAAGTGACCATACCTTAGAGCCTTGATTTTCTTACAAGGCCCCTGTAGCCTCTCCTTGTTCAACTGTAGCCATACCTCGTCTCCCACCTTGAATGATTTCTCTATTCTGTGGTGATCACGATTGGCCTTATACTTCACCTGTGAATTTTAGAGTGTTTCCTATACCTATAAATGGATCTATTTGATCTTATCTATAAATTTTTCAGCCCTCAAAGCGTCTAATGTAATGTCTTCCTTCGCTCGTTCTTGCTACCCATATGCAATATCCAAAGGTGAAGGTGGCAAATATCCAAAACAAGTTTCAAATGGGAACTTTCCTATAGAAGTGTGGACTACTCTATTATAACAATGTTGTATATATACCAGATTTTGATCCCAGGTCTTCAGATGCTTCTCATTGTAACCCCTCAGAAGTTGCACTAAAGTCCTATTGACTACTTCAGTCCGCCCATCTGTCTGTGGAGGTAATGTTGTAGATCTCTTCAACTTTGTGTTTATCTTCTCCCACAATGTAGTCGAGAATGCACTGAGAAATCATGTATCCCTATCTGAAATGATGCTCCTTGGTATCCCAAAGTGTACCCAGACCTATCCAAAGAACAATTTTGTCACTTCTTGTCCATTTATGGTCATTTTACAGGCCATCAGAACACATATCTTGTTGAACCTATCAACTACCACGAATAGGTAGTCATGTCCCTTCCTAGTTGTCGGTAAACATCCCACAAAGTCCATGGAAATTATTTCCCAAGGACGAGTAGGTACAGGTAAGGGATGATATAGACCATGTTTCCTGTTGATAGGCTTGCTAGTACAACAAATCATGCATCCTCTTATGAACCTAGCTACTTGTTCTTGCATCTTGGGCCAATACACATACCTCTGCAAGTTAGCTATGGTCTTCCCTACACCAAAGTGCCCTACAACCTTGGAGGTGTGAGCCTCTCTAATCAGCTACAAATGCTCACCTTTAGGAACAAATAGCTTATCTAGCCTATATAGTAACCCATCCTGGAGATGGTAGCCAACGGTGTTGTCACCATCATGCACATGAATCTACAACTATTGATACACCTCCTTGAAGTCCTCATCTTATGAATATGCCTCTTTATATGCATCATGGGTGAATGGCTCCATGTGCATAAGAGTCCCAAAGCTATAATATTTGATGTGGGTGGTATTGAAAGCATATCAGCCAACTTTTTTTGTGTTTCCCTTCTTAAACTTGATCACCAAATGAAAATGTTGTAAAAACCCTATCCACTTGTAGTGTCTGGTCTGTTGTAGCTTATTTTGGGCCTACAGGTACTATAATGGTTGGTGATCTGTGTGGATTATTGTCTGCTTTCCCATCAAATAATGCTTTCACTTCTTCACAGCTTGCACCATGGCATAGAGCTCCTTTTCGTAGGTAGGGTAGTTAAGAACTACCCCATGAAATACTTCAGAAGGTAGCAAATGGGCCTTACTCCTTGCATCAAGACAACTCCCATATCATACCCACTCACATATGTCTCCACTTAAAAGGTTCATTGCAAGTTTGGTAATGCCAGAACTAGTGCTTCACTGATCTTCTTCTTTAAATCATCAAAATCCTTTTGTTTCCCTTTTCCCCACTGGAAACTCTTGCCACTTGTTGTTATGGAGTGGAGCGGTGATGCTACCGCTGAAAACAAGGCTATGAATTTCCTGAGGTATTGTGATACTCCAATGAAACTCCTAACCTCAATAACATTAGTAGGCACCAACCATTTCATGATGGCCTCCATATTAGAAGGATTTATTTTCAATTCTCCTCCACCAATCACATATCCCAAATATACCAACGACTGCTACGCAAAATCAAACTTCTTGAGATTTGCTAGCATCTGGTGCTTCTTCAGTGTTTCCAACACTTGTGTCAAATGTTAAATATGCTCCTCCCATGTGGCACTATATACGAGTATATCATTTAAATAAACAATAACAAATGAATCTATAAAAGGGCATTGTACATCATTCATTAATCTCATAAATGTAGTTGGTGCCTTACATAGGCCAAATGGAATAACTAACCACTCATACAAACCCTTTCTGGTTTTGAAGGTATTCTTCCATGTATCTTCTTCTTTGACACGAACCTAGTGATATGCAAACTTCAAGTCCAGCTTGGTGAAATACTTTGCTTACTGCAACTGATCTAGCAGATCGTCTATCCTGGGTAGGGGGTATCTGTTCTTGAGCGTGGTTTTATTAAATGCCCTGTAATCTAAACACATCATCCAAGTCCCATCCTTCTTTTGCATAATGATGATGGGTGACCCACATGGTGATGTACTTAGTCGAATGACACCCTATTCCAGCATTTTTTGCAATTGTTTCTTCATCTCACTTGCTTCTATAACAAACTACATGTACAACCCAATATTTGGTAATGGGGAGTCTGGCAATAGCTAGATCTCGTGCTCCACTTCTCCCTTAGGTGGTAGCCCTTTAGGCTCTAGGAACACGTCCTTATATGCTTGTAACAACTCCTCCAATTGTTCTTTTTGTTTCTTAGTACACCCTAGGGATGAATTGCCTCTTATTGACTCCTCTACAAACTAATTTTCCCTTAAAAGCAATAAAACATAATTCTTGCTAGAATTGATCAATTTCTTGGCTTGGTTAGCACTTATCAGTGAAATTTTTTACTCCCCTTTGTGCGCATTGATGATGAATGATTTTCCATCCTTGATGAGTCGGTACTGGTTAGCTCTCCTCATGAATATTGCATCATGCATATACATGTATGTGTAGAAAATTGTGTAGATTCACAAGCTAATGCAATTTGCTAAAGAAAGAGACAAGAATCTACTTCTACTCTTTACAACGGAAGCCCATAAACATCGAGAAAACAATAATCAATAGTGGCAGAGAATCAAAGTCACATAACAAAATAAATATCCAGGGAAAGCCACAACTCAAAACCCCACTATCTGTTTTGTATTAATCTCGAAAATCAAGATGAAATTACAATGTTAGTTCTCTCTAAAACAATCCCAACACTCAGCAAATTCAATCTCCAACTCATAAGAAATCTCAAGGCCAAAGCTTAGCCTCTTCACAAGCTCTCCTAGTCTCTATTCCAATGTGTAATTCCTATCAAGGACAACTTATATTTAAAGGGAAATAAAGCCTCTAAAAATAGCACAATCCCTCAGGGATCAGTTCCTGAATGCATGCACTATCAGTTCAACTGAGAAAAAACTAAAACAAATAGTACATTGTCCCTGCACTCTAGTCTCAACTAGGTCTTTCTCATAATCGAAATGCATTTGTTTCTTATGAGTAAATATTCAGTTAACTAGAGTAGCACTTGTGGAGTTCATTAGTGTCACCACTAACTATTAACTCACTATTAGTTCTCTTAGTCAGTTTGAGAACTAATTTAACTGAACTAACTCATGAAATTGAGTCTTCTATTTTACAACTCATAATTAACTCACACTAGACTCCTACAAAGTAGGGAGAACATATACATGACTTCCAAAAGACTTCCAACTTGAATTTCCTAACTTAAGTAAGTTTAATAAACTTAATTTAACTAGTTTAAGTTTCTATGAGAATAGAATTCGAATTTAATTCACAATTTAATTCAAGGACAAATTAAAATGGAATTTCTTGTTGCCATTTCTCAATACTCCCTCTCAACAAGAAAGGGATTATCAACTACCTTGATCCTGTCTCTGTGAAACTTGAATTTGCATCTTGACAATGCCTTTGTGAATATGTCATCATCTTGTTCCTCCGTAGGAATTTAATCTAACAACATGATTCGCCTCAATACACAATCTCTGAGATGATGATACCAGATATCAATATGCTTGGACTGATCATGAAAGACTGGATTTTTAGAGAGTTTGATACAACACTGATTATCACAATAAATCATTGTCGGATCCGTCTGCTGACCAAAAAAACCAACCAAGATCTTCCTCATCCAGATAGCCTCACATGTTTCATGAATTGCAGCCACGTACTCTACCTCTGTCGAACTAAGTGCAACCGATGTTTGTTTCCTGTTGTATCAAGAAACTATTGTTGACCCAATATTGAATATCCCTCCTGATGTTCTCTTCCTGTCAGATGGACTCCCTGCCCAATTTGCATCGGTGAAGCCTTGAATCTTCACTCCCTCTATCTGTCTGTACCATAACTCAAACTGAGTAGTGCCTTTGAGGTATCTCAATACATGCTTTGTCACCTTCTAATACAGCTTGGTAGGCCTAGCCATCGTTTGACTAAGTTGGTTAACTGCATAGCACATATCCGGTCATGTGTTCACCAAGTACATGAGTTAACCCACAAGCTACCTGTAAACAGTATATCTTCCACTACTTCCCCCGAAGTAGCATCCTCCTTCCTCTAGTTACCAGTGAGAGGAGTCTCCATGGGTTTACTGCTTTCCATGTAGAATCTCCTAAGTATCTCATTGGCATACTTGCCCTGATATACAAACAACTCCCCATCTCTTTTCCATACCTCCATGCCAAGAAAGTAATGCATGAGCCCCATGTCCTTCATCTCAAACTCTCTTGAAAGGTCCTCCTTGCAAGATTTGATGAGCTTCTCATCACCTGTTAGTATGATATCATATACATAAAGTAAAATGATCAATAGCTTACCTTCCACCACTATGTGATACAGGTTCGCATCCACGTCACTCTTCGTGAAGCCCAACCCAGGGAAGTAGCTATATATCCTAGTGTACCAAGCACGGGGTGCTCGCTTCAACCCATACAACGCTCTCTTGATTTGGCACACATGTGACTCACAGTCCAAGGTTTCAAAACCTTTGAGTTGCTCTATGTACACCTCTTCCTCAATCATTCCATTGAGGAAGGTAGTCTTCACATCCATCTGATGGATCTTCTGACCCATTTGTGCTAATAGTGCCAAAATAGATTTGATTAATGAGTACCTTGCAATAGGAGAAAAGGTCTCATCATAGTCAATCCCCTCTACCTGTGAAAATCCATAGGCCACAAATCTTGCCTTATGCTTCTCCACACTACCATCTACAGCTTGCTTTATCTCGTAAAGCCAACGGGAGCTCACAACTAACTTGTCCTCCGATCTCGTGACCACATCCCAAACATTGTTTCGAACTATGGACTCATACTCCTCCACCATCACATCAACCCAAACCAGTTGTCACACTTCTTCCTCAAAGGAATATGGCTCTGTCATAACACATGCAACCATAAGTGCCATGTATCCAGTGTACCTCTTTGGTGACCTCCCCTGTCTGCGCTGAGAAGAGGGTGCTCTCACATTCTCCTGTGCATCATCCAACAATCTGTCAACCTCTCTAGTGTGCATTCTTCATGTTAGCTCTGCTACATGCTTCAGCATTTGGAGGACCAAATATCAGCTCGGCCATGCGTTTATGCAAAAAAGGGGAGCTCGGAGCAATCTGCTTCCTTCTTCTCCTTCATTTTCCTATACTCTCTTAGCTCCTCTATCTCTGTTTTTCCTCCTAAAATCTCTCCATTCCCCGTTATAACCCTCCGAAATCCAACAAAGCCCCTTCTAGCCCCATTCCTTAAGCACAAGTTCAAGTTTTACATAAGACCCCACCGTATAACCTCAACGCTTTCACTCCTCATCGCAATCAGTAAATCGCACGTGTATAAGGCCCAAAGAATTATCAAAGGAAATTGCCAATGCGATGATCCAACGGCCTGCGCCCCGCAAACCAATCTTCGTCGTTGATCGTCCTGATCCAACGGTCTCCGCCTTTTCCCCCGCATGTTAAACCACGTTCAGTTCCCCGCCATCTAATCGTCTGTCATGTGATCCGACGGCATTCGCTCATTCTACACCCGCAAACCGCCCGCGTGTTAACCCACAGGGAAAGTAGTTTCCTACCTATTGCATCCGCCACATGTAGTGCATTCAATGGTATCGCGCACCCGTTGTACGTTTACTGTTCATCTCCGTAAGCGGTGCGAGGAATACCGCTTACCGCTCGCTCGTACCTTCCCCGCTCTCTAACCCTCGCGCAGCTTCCTTGCCTGACGACCGTTGGATCTCCCCGCCCGAGATCCAACGGCCCGCGATCTTCGCGCTCTCCTACCTCTTGATATCCCATGTAGACCCATCTCCGCCATTCATTCGCGAGATCTTATGGCTCATAATCACTCTGCCCGTTTCCTCCCGATAGCTCCTGCCGAGAGATTTCTACTGCCCATTCACTTGATCCAATGGCTGATGTATAATCCCCAGCCTGCTCATGCGTCCACCATGTTGTACTTGTGTCTTCGACCTGTATCATTTACCCAAAGGACGAAGCGATCAGCTACTTGTACCCGGCACAGTCAGTCTTCAACCACCGCATTCAAGGGACAGTATGGCCAAAGAAGGAAAGGACAGCGTCGAGTAGTTACAGGCATTTATCAGTTATGGAACTTCTTTCAGTCAACAGTCCACCTGCTCGAGAAGGACAATAGAGTATCTCAAAAGGCCAATTTTGTTCACTAAAGCCAGCAGATCATAGCAAAGACTCCATCAAAGAGTTAAGGTGTTTGGTGGTCCATTATGACCCCTCCACACATAGAATAGCAGAATATATTTGTAAACAAACTCTATATATGCCTAGAACACAGATGTAATGAGGGTTGATGGTTGTTGTTTGGATGTAAGGTTCAACTTCTGGACACTGTAACTACTGTGATACCTGCAGCGTTTGGTCTTCATTGCAGCTAATACAAGCTTCTTTTGCTGTTAATTTCTCACTTTCCATTTCTACTCTGTTCTAGGTTGTGCCTGTTATGCTTTTTCATGTGCTCTTGATGTTTAGCATTAGAGGGGTTGTCATCCCACCTCCGTGTTAGAATCTAGTATGTATCATTGAATTTGCTATGCAGGTTTCTATTTACTTAGTGCCAGAGAGCTGTCATCCTATCTGTGCATTAGGAAATAGATTTGCAGACCTCTTAACTGGTTGCAGCCAGCCATCACATGGTCTTGTGCATCTGCTGGTGTGGTAAGTATTCTCCATGTTCACTTAATCCTCAAACTGTGAGCAGTTGGTGGTCTAAAGCCTTGTCGTCTGGGGGTGTTCACCCATGTCTGGGGTTAAGCACAATAGAAGTGGTTACCTGGCTTGAATATGCATCATTCCTTCCATTCATCGATTTCCAACATTTTTTTGAGTTTGTAATGTTCCCGAGCATCTCTGAGATACAACCTAGGAGAGTTTCTTGGGGTGATAACATTAATTGGCATTGTTTCCGGGGAGAGGAGATTGAAGCTCAGCTTCCCTGGAAGACGACACAGTTCCAAATTCTGATGATAGAAAAAGTCTCGGCACATTTATGGTTGTAATCATCTATCTGGCGACTCCACTGGAGGAATACCAACTTTTGGTGACTCCACATTGCAGTTTTGGCTCAGTTTGTGAGGCATACTCGAAGAAATCCTCAGAAATCACCAGTTGTCCCAGTGCCTGACCCTGAAAACATCTTTAAGCAGAAGAAAATATTGCAGAAAGGAGCATCAGGATTAGGTAAGCCTTAAAAGTCCCATGTATCTCTGCTAGTGAAAGTCACCTGCAGAGATTCATAAAGCTCCTGTTCATTCATTTCCCTTTCGAATCTCAGTCTAAGAAAGCATCCATGTTGTCCATCATATTCCTCTGTCCCTGTCATCCTTTTCATTGATACATACCACTCAGTCTACCAGCATCTTTTCATATACCCCAGTCATGGCAGGTCAGCAAGCTCCTAAAAAGATAGAAAGAATCGCCGCTACTAGGTATGGACCCTTGGTCTTGCCTGTCCCTTTGAATGCCATGCCTGCAGGAGATTATCAAGAATATATGCCTAAGTTTACTAGTACAGAAGGAGTAACAGCTGAAGAGCATCTAGAGTCTTTTTATTATTATGCTGATAACCTGGATATCTATGAAGAGGATGTGTGGATGAGGGTTTTTGTCCAAAGCCTAGAGGGAGAAGCTAGAAAATGGTTCAGCGAATTAGCCCCTAGGTCCATAGCAGACATTGAGGCCTTAGATGACGTGTTCCTAAAACACTGGGGGGATAAGGAAGATCTGCTCTATGATCATACTGAGTTTGGGAACTTACAGAGGGATGGGCTCTCATCATCCTCAGATCATAAGATCGACGAAATGGCCAGAATGATTGAGTCATTGGCCTTTGAAGTTTCCAAGTTAAGAGTTGAGCAGCATTCAGGAGAGGAGCAGTTGCAGATTCTGCAAAGAAGCAGAGATACAAACGAAGACCAAAGGGTGAAGACCCTTTTTCAGAGTATAGTCATGGAAGAAGAGCAATCTGAAGAAGAGGAGGAGGTCCATGGTTTGGAAGATAAGGGCAATGCCCCTTTCCTAACCAGAGCTACCTTTGAGAGATCATTATCTATAGGCACTACTCAACAGTTTGTTGTAGCTGCAAAACAACAAGTTGATCAGAAAAAGCAGTCAGCAGCAGGTTCCACCATCCTCAAAGAGTTTGAGCTTGAAGTCAGCCCATCTTCCCATGGCTATGCAGATCTGCAAATTTATCAGCCTGTTGTTTCCCCAGCACAGTGATCAAAAAGGGAGAGGAAAGCTCCCCATCATCTTTTGTCCCTCTGTCTGCTCAAGTGAAAATCCCTCACAGTTGCCCACTAGGCACTATGGCAGGCCATAACTCAATGCCCAAGGCTGATACTGATCATCTCAGTCTTGATATTCTGATGCCTGCCCAGGTGGCCTCCACACAACTTGAAAGGGCAACTTGCCAAATGACAGAGGAAGAGGGTGCATAGTCTTGGGACTCCTCCTTGGATGTGGACTGTTCTAAGAAAGATGAAGGAACAGATGAGGTCTCTGTGTTCCCCGCACATGAACACATTGGTACACCTTTTATATTAATTGTGCAGGCCAAAGATGACACAGAGAAGTACACAGCCACCATTTTTATTCATCAGGTGTACAGAGGCTCCCATGAAGAACATCTAAGGATGACAGTTTACAGAAAGGGGACAAGGTACAAATCATCTCTACCTATTAAGCTCAAATGTCCTAAACTTTTTGAGGTAGAGGATCAAATCAACCCAATTTTGTTGATCTATGATGAACCGGTCGAGAGGAGGGGAAATAGTTTTGATGGCCCAGCAGATGGCCAATTTTTGAAGATTTATGTTGTTTAAGGTTCTCAAGCCTTAATTATTGTAAGCATTTTCTTTTACAAGTTTTAGTGTAGACTTAATTTGACTCCATGCCCAATCAATACTAGGCAATGTTTTAAAGCTGGTTTTGTATGAAGGCATTGGTCTGCAGTTCTTGAGACCTCACAGGGAGGATCTCATCCCCAGAAGGAGCCAGTGTTAGCTCTGCTACATGCTTCAGCATTTGGAGGACCAAATATCAGCTCGGCCATGTGTTTATGCAAAAAAGGGGAGCTCGCAGCAGTCTGCTTCCTTCTTCTCCTTCATTTTCCTCATACTCTCTTAGCTCCTCTATCTCTGTTTTTCCTCCTAAAATCTCTCCATTCCCCGTTATAACCCTCTGAAATCCAACAAAGCCCCTTCTAGCCCCAGTCCTTAAGTGCAAGTTCAAGCTTTCCATAAGACCCCACCATATAACCTCGGCGCTTTCACTCCTCATTGCAATTGGCAAATTGCATGTGTATAAGGCCCAAAGAATTATCAAAGGAAATTGCCAATCCGATGATCCAACAGCCCGCGCCCCGCAAACCAATCTCCACCATTGATCGTCCTGATCCAACGGTCTCCGCCTTTTCCCCCTGCATGTTAAACCACGTTCAGTTCCCCGCCATCTGATCATTCGTCGTGTGATCCGATGGCATTCGCTCATTCTACACCCGCGAACCGCCCGCGCGTTAACCCACGAGGAAAGCGGTTTCCCGCCTGTTGTATCTGCCACGTGTTGCATGTTCAATGGTATCGTGCGCCCATTGTACGTTTACCGCTCATCCCCGTAAGCGGTGTGGGGAATACCGCTTACCGCCCGCTCGTACCTTCCCCGCTCGCTAACCCTCGCGCAGCTTCCTCACCCAACGACCGTTGGATCTCCCCACCCGAGATCCAACGGCCTGTGATCTCCATGCTCTCCTACCTCTCCATATCCCCTGTAGATTGATCTCCACCGTCCATCAGCGAGATCCGACGTCTCATAGTCACTCCACCCGTTTCCTCCCGATAGCTCCCACGAGATATTTCTGCCGCCCATTCACTTGATCCAACGGCTGATGTATAATCCCCGGCCTACTCATGCATCCACCATGATGTACTTGTGTCTTTGACCTGTATCATTTACCCGAAGGATGAAGCGATCAGCTACCTGTACCCGGCACAATCACTCTTCAACCACTGCATTCAAGGGACAGTATGGCCGAAGAAGGAAAGGATAGCCTCGAGCAGTTATAGGAATTTATCAGTTATGGAGCTTCTTTCAGTCAACACTCCACCTGCTCGAGAAGGACAGCAGAGTATCTCAAAAGGCCACTTTTGTTCATTAAAGCCAGCAAATTGTAGCAGAGACTCCATCAGAGAGTTAAGGTTTTTGGTGGTCCATTATGACCCCTCCACACATAGAACAACAGAATATCTTTGTAAACAAAATCTATATATACCTAGAACACAGATGTAATGAGGGTTGATGGTTGTTGTTTTGATGTAAGGTTCAACTTCTGGAGACTGTAACTACTGTGATACCTACAGCGTCTAGTCTTCATTTTCAGCTAATATAAGCTTCTTTTGCTATTAATTGTTCACTTTCCATTTCTACTCTATTCTAGGTTGTGCCTGTTATGCTTTTTCATGTGCTCTTTATGTTTAGCATTAGAGGGGTTGTCATCCCACCTCTGTGTTAGAATCTAGTATGTATCATTGAATGTGCTATGTAGGTTTCTATTTACTTAGTGCCACTGAGCTGTCATCCTATCTGTGCATTAGGAAATAGATTTGCAGACCTCTTAACTGGTTGCAACCGGCCATCACATGGTCTTGTGAATCTGCTGGTGTGGTCAGTATTCTCCATGTTCACTAATCCTCAAACTGTGAGTAGTTGGTGGTCTAAAGCCTTGTAGTCTGGGGGTGTTCACCCATGTTTGGGGTTAAGCATAGTAGAAATGGTTATCTGGCTTGAATATGCATCATTGCTTCCATTCATCCATTTCCAACATTTTGTTGAGTTTGTAATGTTCCCAAGCATCTCTGAGATACAACCTAGGAGAGTTTCTTGGAGTGATAACACTTCCCTCTCTGGAAGACTCTACCTGAGTGGATGTCGCCACTATCTGAACCTCTACATGTGGTTTCTCCACATCAATCTAAGTCCCCTCAACCTTAGGAGCTAAAATTTCCTCATCCACATGTAGCTCAAGCTCCCTCTTAAGGGATACTCGCATGGCCTTCTCCTCATTGAACCTGTTATCACTGAACCACTATCGTCTGACTGGTCAGCATGTACGCTCGATAGTTGTGGGGTGTATCAATGTACCCCACAAATATCCCCAACTTTGTTGTCAGCTCAAGCTTCTTTTGTACATCTTTGGTCACATGGAAATAAACCGATGACTCAAAAATCCTGAAGTGACCAACATCTAGCCTCTTACTAGAATAAGCCTCCTCTGGTGTCTTCATCTCAAGTATCCGATATGGGCTACAGTTTTGAACATAAATTGTTGTTTTGCATGCCTAAGCCCATAAGTGTAGTGGTAGACCCTGATCATGCAACATCACCCTTTCTACCCCTACTATGCTCATGTTCTTCCTCTCAGCAACCCCATTCTATTGAGGTTTATGGGGTATTGTCAACTCTTGTTTAATCCCTTCTGCTACACAGAAGTTCTTAAACTCATTAGACACATAATCACCACCATTATCACTCCATAGAGCTTTAACCTTCTTTCCAGAATCTTTCTCTACCAATGCTTTGAACTCAGAAAACTTTGTGAAATCTTGAACGTTTTTCTGCATAAAAAATACCCAACATTTACGAGAATAGTCATTAACAAATATAACATTATAGTTGTTTTTGGCCGTGGATGCTATCGAGAATGGTCCACACACATCTGAATGGACTCTCTCTAGAATAGACTATGCTCGACTGTCTCTATCTCCAAAGGAATTCTTGGTGTATTTTCCCAAAGTACAACCCAGCTTGCATGTATCAACTTGCTCAAGCGTACCTTTGAGAAGACCGGTAGAGATTTGCTGCAATATCTTCAAATCCCCATGATGCAAGTGGCCCAATTGCTTGTGCCACAACTCATCGACATCTTGGCTCAACATCTTTTTTGCTTTTGAACTCAAAGCACCACAATCCTCTACCTCTATCTTATAGAGATTTTGAACTCGAATCCCTATCTTCTTTACTTGACTTGTGGCTATGTGTCAAAGGAACGCTTTTCCTTTTGAAAATATTACATCACAGCCTCTATCCTAAAGCATGGCAGCGGATACCAAGTTCTTTGTTAGTCCGGGTACATGCATAACATTCTTCAAGGTGAGTGGAGAAGCATGCTCCCTCTGAAAAATTAATAGTTCCCACACTAGTAACCCTATACTTACCATCATCACCCATCTCGATATGCATCTTGAGATCTTTCTCCTCCAGTTCACTGAATAACTCCTTATCACCAGTCATGTGGAAAGAATCCCCACTGTGTAAGTACCATACACTTCCCATCATTGAAGACACAATGCATGCAATGAGGAAAAAGTCCAATTTGAAATCATTTAGCTTTCGTCATGTCCTTCTTCTTACCTCCATGATAAGAACTTGATTTGGAACGAGAAATTTTAGTTTTCCCCTTCCTTGCCTTAATCACTAAGGCACATTTCTCTTCACCATCAGTCTTTGATGAAGATCCATCCTTGGTGTTCCTCCTAATCTCATCCTGCATCAAATCTGACCATAGTCGTGTAGGAATTTACAAGGTAAGTTCCTCAGATAGAACACCAAAGGACACCGCTCACAAATAGATCATAGATAAATACACCATTATTCTTGACGTGGTTAAGACCCTCAAGGAGGGAAACAGTCCACGGCCTGAGCCAATGCGGCCACTTCAGGCAATTTACTAATAATAGAAAGAAAATTTACATAAGCTTCTCTCATGAACGGTCACCCTACAAATGACCCTCCATGCTCTTTAAATAGAGATCATGGACCAATCGGGTGTTAAGCCATGGATCAAGTGTTAGTAATACTGAAGAGAGAATGAACCATCAGATCACTTCATGTCTAGAACATTTCATGACCATCTGATTGTAAGTTACAAAAGTACATAGTAAAGAAACACACTTTACCTAACTCTACACTAGACCAAGTTATACTTAATTATTTCCTATGTGTCAGAATATCATAACATCCCCCCTTAAGAACAACTTGGGATAGGATTGAAGGATGTACAAATATGACATAATAGGATAAGGAAGCAGTCATTAGAGCCTATCCCCCCTTAGTGAAAACTTCCTGAACTCCAACCATAAATCAAAGTTTAGTAAACTTCGCCTCTGTGAGAGCCTTTGTAAATATGTCTGCAACTTGATCATCGGTTGAACAATATTGCACTTCAAGAACATGGTCATGAATGAGCTTTCTAATGAAGTGCATGTGTAGTTCAATGTGTTTGCTTCACTGATGTTGGACTAGATATTTTCACAGTTGAATGGCACTTTGATTATCACACCAAAGTGTAGTCGGATGTTGTTGCTGAAAGCGAAACTCTGACAGGATCTGGCGAAGCCACAAGGCTTCCTTACTAGCTTCTACAATGCCACAATACTCTGCTTCTGCTGAAGAAGGAGAAATGGCACTTTGTTTCTTGCAAGCCCATGTAATAGGTCAAGAACCAAGAGTGAACACATAACCTACAGTAGACTTCCGATCATCAAGGTCACTAGCCCAATCGAAATCAGTGAAACCAACCAATAGAGGAGATGCTTCTACGCTGTAATGAATCCCAAACTGAATTCTACCTCGAACATAACGAATTATTCCTATTCTACTTTCCAATAACTTTCTTGTGGGTTTTGCATAAATCGGGCAATAAGGCCAACAACAAAGGAAAGGTCGGGATAGGTATGGATCAGATACAAAATTTTTCCTACAAGTTGACAATATAAGTTAGCATCAACTCTAGGGGAAGTATAAGTAACTAAAAGTTTGGCTCCAGACTGAAAAGGAGAAGGGATTGGCTTACAGTATTTCATGTGAAAGTGGCATAGAAGATCACAAGCATACTTGGACTAGGAAAGGGAAATACCTTCCTTGGATTGCAAGAATTGAAGACCAAGAAAATAATGCAAGTGCCCTAAGTCTGTCATTTCAAACTAATTTTTAAGGCTAGACTTCACATGGTTTATAAGCTTGGGATCACTACCAATAAGGATAATATCATCAATATAAAGAACAAGAATGATAAGAGACTTACCCACTTTCTTGGTGTAGACAGTATTGTCAGAATGACACCTAGAAAAGCTAGTATCTAAAAGAAAGCTATCCGTTTTAGCATACCAAGCCCAAGGGGCTTGCTTGAGACCATAAAGGGATTTCTTAAGCTGACATACAAGGTTGGATTCTTTTTGTATAAAGCCAGGAGGTTGTTCCATATAGATTTGTTCATGCAGTTACCCATGCAAGAAGGCAGATTTAACATCCATCTAATGGACTTCCCATTTGAAAGAGGCAGCAAGGGAAAGAATAAGGTAAATAGAGTTCATTTTGGAAATAGGGGAGGAGGTTTCAATATACTCAATGCTTTCATCTTGTGAAAAACCCTTAGCAACAAGATGAGCTTTATGTTTATCAACTTTTCCATCTGGCCCAAAATTAGTTCTCTAAACCCATTTGCATCTAACAAGTTTTTGTCCCTTTGGAAGAGGAACAAGATCCCATGTATCATTTTCCAATAATGAACGATATTCTTCATTCATAGTTGTGTCTAAATCTGGATGGCCTGAAGCTTTTGCAAAGGTGTCAGGATCATAAATCGCTGAAGCTTGATCCAGTAAAGAAGAGGCTCTATCGAATTGAGAACATGTACGTCGTTGATCTGTAGGATCACCTGCAAGAGCACCTACTGCATCTCGAGTAGCACTGATCCATATTGGAAGTTGAGGAGGTGAAGGAGGATCCTGAGAAGGTGGGGGAGAATATTCATCCTCGCTATCATCATTTGAAGAAGAAATATTTTTAGAAGTAGAAGGGATAAAGAGAGGTGGCACATCTGCCGAACTAGGCTCGTAGGCCGATATATTTTCAGCAAACTTTACATCTCTTCTAATGAACATTTTTGGACTTAAGTGGAATATGTCTATATCCTTTGACATCTTCAGAATATCCAACAAAAATACATTTTTCACTCTTAGGTTCTAAGGCTTTATGTTTCTCATCTAGAATATGGGCCCATGCTTCACTTCCAAAAACACGAAAGTGTCTGATATCTGGTTTAATTGAACTCCTTGCTGCTTCTGGAGTGATACTCTTTAAGAACTTAGTAGGAGTGTGATTTACTATGTAATTTGCACAATTAATTGCTTCTGCCCAAAAATTAAGACTAAGTCCTTTAGATTGAAGCATACAATTAGCCATTTCCTTTAAGGTGTGATTCTTCCTTTTAGCTACACCATTTTGTTGTGGAGTATATGGAATAGTATGTTGCATTTCAATTCCATGCTTAGTGCAAAAGTTGATGAATTTGTTGTTAACATATTCACCGCCATTATCAGATCTTAGCTTAAGAATTTTATGTCTATATTGTTTTTCAACAAAGGACTTAAATTCCAAGAACATGTTAAATACTTCACTCTTGAGTTTTAAGAAGTATACCCAAGTGCGTTTGGAGAAATCATCAATGAAAGTTAAGAAATACGTGTAGCCAGAGAATGAAACAACTGGAAGTGGACCACATAAATCACTATGCACAAGTTGTAAAGGGGCTGAGGCATGCCAAGAGGCACATTTTTCAAAACTATCTCGATGATGTTTTCTGACTACACGTCCGGAACAAACACCATCTCTGCAAGGTACCATAGACAGACCTGTCACCATATTTTCTTTATATAGATTTTGAAGGCAGAGATAGTTTAAGTGACCAAATCACTCATGCCAAAGTTTGCTCACTTCATCATTATGAGCAACAAATATAGAGGGAAGAGTTGATGACCCAAAGTTGTTAAACTTATACAACCTTGTAGAATCATCAACAATGCCAGTAGCTAAGATTTGTTTAGGATCTCTTAGGTCCTTAATTATAACATCGTGAGGTGAAAATTCAACGGTTTTGCCTTCACCTGAATGAGTTATCTGATATACAGATAGAAGGTTGTAGGATAAGGTTGGAAAACATAATACATTATTAAATTGACCATTGTCTAGATGAATAGTTCCAGTCCCTACAACACTAAGAGATCTATCATCACCAACATATATATTTTTGGTGTTACAATCATTTAAAGAAGAAAACATGGCTTTGTTTTTGGCCATGTGATAATAAGCTCCAGAATCAATGAGCCACTCATGAGAATGAGAATAAGAAGATACATTTAGTGCATAACCAGACCGAGATGTTTGACAACCACATGCAGAAAGTGTTATCCCTAAAGATGAAGTTGAAGTTGAAGAGTTCTCCAAATGGATGTTATGCTTCTTCATTGTTGCTTCCAAGGATTCCATATTCTTAAAGCACTTGGATTCTAAGTGGCCATCTCGATTACAAAAGTTTCAATGTCTATCTGTCTTCTTCCCTTTTTTTTATTTTCCTTATCAGTTTGTTGAATTAATTTTTCATTTTGAGACTGAAATTGTTTAGGACCCTTGTTTGGTTTAGGACCATTCTTTTTAGGATACTTCTTCTTACGATCCTTTGAATTTGGTTGTTGTTGGGTGTCTAAGGCTTTCTTAGAAGAGTTTCCAAGATTAAGAAGGCCAAGATGTAAGATTTTTTCTTGTTATCTTAATAAAGAATCACAAAATGCATCAAAAGAGGGGTACTTGTAGTCTTGTCCTTGAGAAATAAATGCTTCTCTAGTAGAATGGAAGGTGGAAACAAACACAAAGTAGATTGTTCCCAACTTAGTAAGAATGGAATAGATAAAGCTATCATCATCTTTCTTAACCTTAACACCTTCCAAGAGAAGTCTAAGGGTCTTGAACTTGGACAAAAAAAATTCAATGGAAGAAAAATTATTGGGGTCCAATGTAAGCAACTTTTCAAGTTGATGGGCTCAAATTTCATTTTTAATTCCAAAAACTTCAGTGAGTTGTTTCATTGCTTCATTAGAGGTATCAAGTTCTGCGATATGGAATCTAAGGTCTTGAGAAATAGACATCCCTAATAAACCCACGTGCTTGATCTTGCCTATTTTCCCATTTGGTTTCCTTATCTTCATTTTTAGGTTTAGTTTCTTGGCTTGAGGCTATTCTGTAAAGACCTTTACTTCTAAGTAAATCCACAATGTAGGACCACCATTAGAAGTAGTTAGTGCTGTCAAGAATAACTTGGCATGGAATTTCCATTTTAATAGAAAATGAAGCTATAGATGCTGACACTAAGTGTTCCAATGGAAAAATCTCGAAAAATTAGGCCAATTAAAAAAACGGCTCTAAAAACAACTTCTGGAATAAAAAGTTATGCCTTTTTGAAGAAAAGTTGTTGAAGATGCTGACGAAGTGCATGAATGTGCGGAAGTGAATGATAATGTTATATTTAAAACCCATTTCCAAACTTAATCTAATTAACTCACTTTTAAAAAAAATTATGTGACTCACTTTTATAAATAATTGAAAGTCACTTTTACAATGGTACTCTATGAGCTACACACTAAATTGTGACTTATATAAAAGATAAAGAGACTTTAGAATTATAAGTGACTCACTTTTTATAATGGATGAGAACACTTTTACATAAAGTAACTTTAAAACATAAGCTACATGTGATTTTGAAAAAATTAACTTAACAAAAAGAAAGACTTGAACTCAAGACCTCTATTCTCATAAAGTAATTTTTGACCAAGTGAGCTAGTTTAAAAGGTTAGTAATTTTTGGAAAAGTGGAAGGGTTTTTATTTTTATTTTTAGTCACTAGAGCTTTGGGGTGCGTGCTTACTTGAAAAAACTCATTTTTGCCTACAAAATAAAAAACCACACAACCCAATACGGACATACAAAAAAATAAACCTTATGGCTTGAAGTTAGCTTTCGCCAGAAATTAAATATTTTCCTCAATGTTTCTAATTTTCCGAGATCACACAAAGGCACGGTGGAAAAGAGCATACACATGAGGAAAATATTTCCTTTCTGTTTCTGATTTGCCTAGATCACACAACAGTCGCGGGGCAAAGAGCATTCGTAGAAATGAAAGGTATAGATCTGGCAATATAAAACAGAGAGATAAATAACTAAAACTACAAATAAACATTGTATACCTCTAGATCTTAAAAATGACATAGCTAGGGATGTCGAAAACCTTTTCGCGTGAAACGAAAAGGGTTCCTCACTATAATAGATGCTCCTAACACAATAGAGCAGTCCTCTCGGCCTGAAATTGGTCAGAAATAGTAGATCTAGGAAACGATAGTCGGATGCAATTATACCTGCTTCCGATTTGGATCACCAACAGATGCGACCCTCAAATAGCTTTGATACCATGTAGGAATTTGCAGGGTAATTTCCTCAGATAGAACACCAAATGCCACCGCTCACAAACAAATCACAGATCAATACACTGATATTCTTGACGTGGTTAAAACCCTCAAAGAGGGAAATAGTCCATGGCTTGAGCCAACACGACCACTTCAGGCAATTTATTAATAAAATAAAGAAAATTTACATAAGCTTCTCTCATGAACGGTCACCCTACAAATGACCCTCCATGCTCTTTAAATAGAGGTCATGGACCAATCGGGTGTTAAGCCACGGATCAAGTGTCGGTAATACTGAGGAGAGAATGAACCATCGAATCACTTCATGTCTAGAACATTTCATGACCATTGGATTGTAAGTTACAAAAGTACATAGTAAAGAAACACACTTTAGCTAACTCTACACTAGACCAAGTTATACTTAACCATTTCCTATGTGTTGGAATATCCTAACAAGTCGTTCCCAATCTAGCAGCTTCTCTCGACCATTGACGAAGTCCTGATAATTATGCCAACTCTTTGGGAGTCCAAGAAGAGCAAGGCTCACCATATCCTCCTTGGAAACGTGATTCCGACACTTCCAAGTTAATCAATGTTTCAATCTATTGCCCTCTAGCACAGCCTCCAGCATGTCCCTCCAGGCTATGAAATTCGAGCTGCCTTCCAAGGCATACTCAAGCCTCAACCCATGGAACACCATCTGCTGATCTTGAAGTATGTATTGCAAATTCGACTTTCATCTGTAACCCAGAAACTCAAAACTTTGAAATCTCCTCTAGAGAGCTAATTTTAAATTGGCAATATCTCCCTCATCTAAACTCCGATTCGGCCGATTGTTTCTTTGAATTTGGGTATATTTTCCCAAGGAATCCAGATCTACAATTTGTTTCTGAAAAATTTTCACAGAAATTCTCAGATATGATCTGCAAACTCTCGGCCCAAAAAACAATCTTGCTCCGATACCATGTAGAAAATCTTGTAGATTCACAAGCTAATGCAATTTGCTAAATCAAGAGACAAGTATATACTTCTACTCTTTACAGCAGAAGCCCATAAAAACAGAGAAAACAATAATCAATATAGGAAGAGAATCAAAGGAACATAACAAAATAAATATCCAAGGAAAGCCACAGCTCAAAACCCCACTATCTATTTTGTATTAATTCAGAAAATCAAGATGAAATTACAATGTTTGTTCTCTCTAGAACAATCCCAACAGTCAGCAAATTCAATCTCCAACTCATAAGCAAGCTCAAGGCCAAATCTTAGCCTCTTCATAATCTCTCCAAGTATCTATTCCAATGTGTAATTCCTATGAAGGATATCTTGTATTTAAAGGGAAATAAAGCCTCTAAAAATAGTGCAATCCCTCAAAGATTAGTTCTTGAATGCATGCCCTATCAGTGAAATTCATATAATTCTAAAACAAATAGTACATTGTCCCTGCACTCTAGTCTCAACTAGGTCTTTCTCAGAATCAACATGCATGAGTTTCTGATGAGTAAATATTAAGTTAACTAGAGTAGCACTAGTGGAGTTCATTAGTGTCACCATTCACTGTTAACTCACTATTAGTTCTCTCAATCAGTTTGAGAACTAATTTAACTGAACTGAGTCTTCTATTTTACAACTCATAATTAACTCACATTGGACTACTACAAATTAGGGAGAGCATATACATGACTTCCGAAAGACTTTCAACTCGAAATTCCTAAGTTAAGTAAGTTTAATAAACTTAATTTAACTATTTTAAGTTTTTATGAGAATAGAATTTGAATTTAATTCACAGTTTAATTCAAGGACAAATTAAACTGGAATTTCTTGTTGCCATTTCTCAACAGTATGGAATCCCAAACACAAATACACATACATTAATGGGAACCACATCTAGATCTACTTCATCAATAAAATCAGCACTGATAGCAAATCTCATTTACACTATTTTGTTACCTTCAGATCTACATCCTAGTGGATATGGGTTTGGATGATCATGAACTTCTAGCCCCAAATTCTTGACCAATTCTACGACAATGAGATTTTCATATGATCCTGAGTCAAACAAAGCATCAATCTTCATCTTCTTGACTTGTATCTTTACATGGAAGAGTTTGGTCATTTCTTTCTCTTCCTGTTGCTGAAGGTTACTCAGATTCACCTCCTGCACTAATGTACAAAAGATCTTCTCATCCATGTCCAAGTTTCATTCAACTTGGTTGCTCGAATCAGTGGCCATGAGATTCTTCTTATTATTATCTTTCTTCTTGTTCTTCGAGTTTAGCTCTAGATGCAGCTTCCAACACTTCTCCTCTGCATGGCCATCAATGTTGCAGTGGTTGCAGTGGTTGTTAGGATCTTTGCACTGGTGTGTTGTAGCTTACATATTTTTATCTTCTCTCCCTTTTTGCTTCTTCTTACCCTCCTTAGAAGCGTCTTGTTGCTCCTTTTGCTTCGATCCACTTGATTACGTTGTTTTCAAGCCTATGTTCTCCAGGTATTGTGTCTATACATAAGCCTTGTCCATTGTTTTGGGCTTGAACAGCATCACTTGCTCACGCAGATGGTGGTGCAAACTCCACAAATACTTGAGGAGTACATATGGGTTCTTTGGAGAGATACCCAGCATTATAGTCATATTTCTGAATTATGTGGTGTACTCTTGCATGCTTTGGCCCGAATTTTGCCTGAAGTAATTCCACCAGATCCATTTGTCTTCCACGTACCCAATGGGATAAAATTGTGACTTAATGAGGATTTTGAAATCCTCCCACTTAGTCACTGGAGGTTCTCCCTCCAACCTCAGGGTTTTCATGTGGCTCTCCCACCAAGTCAATGTGTGGCCCTCCAATTTCAGCTGTGCAAATGAGATCTTTTTCCCTTCCTCAATCTGATGGACATTGAAATAAACTTCTATTCGTTGCAACTAGTGGTTCAGCTTTAGAGCGTCGATCTCGTCATGGTATGGCTTGATATCAACTTTTCCTTCCACTTTAAACAAGGATTAGTTCACAGCACTCGAAATGGGTTGATATTTTCCGGTTTCTTTCTTCCGCTGGTTTACATTGCAGTTCAAATCCACGACTTTTTCTTCGAGCCACGAAAACCTCACCTCTGCAGGATCACGAGGTTCGTTGACATATTTGTCGCCCATGATTAGGGTTTTACGATTTTTGGCCTCACCAATATAGATCCCAGCAATCTCCACAAAATATCCAAAGAGACCTGCTCTAATACCAAATGATTCATAAATTTCCATGGATATTCCACTCGACAATTCGTCACAACACATCTGATAATATTATATTAAAAATATGAGATTCTACACTATTACAATTTTATTTAATTTCTATATCTGTAAAATTAACTGTAATTAGTGCATGCATGTAAAAGTAAATCAAGTAGAAAATTAGAGAACAACGGAATAATCTCACACACACATAATATACAATATGTGCCTTCTGGGAAACCCTTTTGGAAGAAAATGCAGCTGGAAGGTGAGGTCGCTTCACTCTCTTTCTCTGTCTAGAAATATGGCTACTGATACAAAGAAGTAATGTTTGTGGCCCATGGGCTACTATAGTGCATAGATCCTCTCTGTGTACTCTACCTCCTATCTCTCCTAGCTATCTTTGCTCAACTATGGAACAAAATTCTCTCGAAAGAATGGAATGTCTCTACCTCATAGTGGTCTAGTTATAACACAACCTAATAGCCTACTAGTTTTTAATTTTGACTACATAAACTCATAACTAGAGTTACAAAATAGACTCTTCTAGAGTTTTTTACATCAAAGATGCATGCCTAGCCCCTTTTCCAATAATAATGGGGCTGATGTGGCATCCTCCCGAACTATAGGTGTCAAAACGGGAAGGTCAAATTCTGAGTGGCATAACTTTTGCATACGGACTCTAATTGACACGATTCTTGCGCCATTGGAAATATCTCTGTATGCAGAATAGCATGAAATTGTGTTATTCATATGCAACAAATTTTTATCCCCAAAAAAATTCGTTTGATGCCTCAAAATGCTCCTGGAAGGTCTCGGAACCCGTTTTTCCAAAATGGGTCCCGCTAGTAAAAACGATCCCGTGAGCTGATTCCTCCAATTTTTCCACTCCAAATGCATCGAGATGGATGAAAAAAAATATAATGATCTAATTGAGACATATATATATTGAATGTTAATATCAAAACCTCTCTTCCCCATTGTAAAGGATATGAAAAATGTTTCATTCATTGCAAGACAGTTGAAGAGAATTTGGTGTTGTCAACATAAGATATCAATTTCATAAGAATAATATACAATTTTGTTTGTATCATTTCACATAACTTTAAAAACAAGAAAATAATAATTATTTTTCTAATTCATTTTTTTAATGAAACGGATAACATTTACGTTAAAACAACTGGATACATGGCCAGAACCATTTACATGTTTCAAAGATATCTAAGGCTTGCAAATTTGAGATTGAGCATGTAGGATCAATACAAACCCTCAAGGAAGTTTCCCATGAAAAAAAATCCAGTCCTTTTCCAAGTAAATGTTTTTGGAAAAACCCTCAATATCTAAACACATTTACATTCCATGTTTTACTAATTTTATTTTGATCTAGTCTGACTTTTTGTTTTTCTTGGTGAAAACTTTTTCCTTTCTTCCCAAATTGAGTCGAACTCGCATTTTTTGCAAATTATGTTAGATCTTTCTTTGGTAAGTGCACGATAATATTCTTAAAATCTTCCTCATCAGCCTGATTTTCCCAAGAAGTTACCTTTTCAACGTTATTCCTTGTGGTTTCCGAAGGAGATCCATTTTCCACAAGGGATTGTTGCTTTTCCACTAACACTGCATCATGGGAATCCTTATTGGCGACCGAAGGATCCACATTGACCTGCGATTTTTCCTGCTTAGATTTTGTTGTCGTGGATGTTATTTCTTTGGTCGTATCTGCTTCCTTCTTGTTTTCTAGTTCTTTCTTGTCCTAAAGCTCTTCCTCTTTGTATATCGTATAGTGATCACCTTGTGCTCCTTCCCACCATTTGGGCCTTCGAGGTTTTTTCTCGTCTTATTTTTCTAATTTATTTTTATAAATCATAAAGAATAAGATTAATTCTTTATCCTCAAAATTTACAAGTAAGATAATTAGATGTAGACATGTTATATATATATATATATATATATAGATATATAATTTTATTTTGCTAACTTTAACTATTTTCAATTTTAGCTAATAGTAATATGAATATACTTTTATTATTTGAATTCAAATTGCATATTAACTGAAATATTTGTTATTAGTTTGAAATAATAATCAATATTCCTTTTCAAATTTCATACCTATTTAAAAGTAAATGCATTACTTTGTAGTCATTGTATGAAATTTTAACAAATTCGTAATAATAAGTCAATCTCTTGGACAATCTCATATTTCAAAAAATGATAAAAGAAAAGTTGGTAGGGTAGCATTTCTATACACCAATGTACTTGTTCTCTTCAATTGTATAATTTATATACCTAGTAAATAGAGGAAAGACCTGTGTATTCTCTAGATACAACATATTAAATTTTTATTCCAAAGCAAACCCACATAAATGAGGTCTACATTCAAATATATGTTTATCATGCTTGTCTTTTAATTTAGTGTAATTGTAAAATAATAGAACGTAATCTATGCCACATACAACTTGTTAGAAATGTGATTCGTGCTAGGTGATGGAACATATATACCTTAAGTAAGGACAATCATCGAAGCCAACGTTTATAGGTTGTTTGGATGTTGTTGATGTGATGCGAATATATACGTTAAGTAATTATTTATATCATTTGAATTGATGATTTATAACATCTAATTTAGTTGTTATACCTACACTCTGCAAAAATGTCCTATGACATAACAAAGACTCTTTCTTCCAATTCCTACAATATTTGAGAGATTTTCTTTATATATCACCACCACACTATTTTTTCCATTTGTTTCACTTAATCTAGTCAAGCATTTTATAGAACATCGCTAAAAATCCATTAAAACCCCTAATTGTAGTTCACCTTGATTTATTTTGATGTGATTTCTTACCCACCCTTATTTTTGTTGACCTTGAAGTGATTTGATGATGATGGGGTTTATGGATTAGATTTACAATTCCCAAAACGCTATTGGGATGAAAGAGTTTGTAACCTTTGTGACACTAAGAGGGTTTAAGATTAAAATAACTCTTTTAGATTGTCCACCAAATACTTATATTATATCTAAATTTGAAAATTTGTGTCACGCTACCAACCTTCTAAGCCTTTTATTTGAGCAAAACTATGGTGATCTTGGAACATTTATTTTAATGCATTTTTAACATTGAAATAAACTTATAAAGAATTCCAAGTAATATCTTACATTCTTAAGATTCGATAGACCATATGTGGTCTCAAGGTGGTCTAAATGGATGTTATTCATCATCACCATCATACCATAACCTTGTCCATCACATCCTCTTACCATTTATACATTGATACTTAGCTCACTAGAAACTCCATCTAATTAGTTATTTATAAACCCTATTTTACAAATACTTTATTCATTATTTCTATACTATTAAAAAACAACAACTTTTCCTATCTTTAAACAACATAACAACTAAAATTATTCAAATATTATATTCCTCCACTTTAAATATTATTAATTATATTAATTTAAAATAATAAGAAATAGTTAACATTCATCCTTAGTAACATCTGTAAAGGGTGACTATGACCATTATTATACATAATATTATAATTTTTTGAATGTTTATAGAAAAGCATGTGTGAGCCACCAATAAACCTAATTAAGTTATGCGAGAATCTAGTTGAATACATTAATCCCAATTCATCATAATAAGTTTTATAATATATATATATATATATATATATTAAACAAAAACTAAATTATTATATTTATAATACTTTGCATTGTGGACATAACAATTACAACAAAAAAGGAGTTATTCCAACTATCTGACTCACACACATTACTTCTTGGAATAACCAGTGGATCAAGTAGTCTTATTTCTTTGATATCTAAGCCATTATGCCTACATTCATGAATACACCAAAAACCTTGCAAAATTTGACAAAAATTACAACATATACTAACTGATAGGAGGTGGGATTACATATCCAAGCCCTTTACACAAAATCATACAAAAATAGAGCTTGATCAAGAATTATCATAATACACTCCTAGTAAATCAAAAAGGCTTAGAGATTTTTGGGAGTTGGATTTTATTTATTTGCAGTCATTCCTACCTCTTGTCAAAGAAGAGGATGGACATGCGTTTTTCTTTAACACTTTTGAAGAGTATGGAGAGGAGAAGGCATTATCATCTTCAAAAAACATTGCAGGTGCAATATCACCTTCATTATTTTTCTCCTATTTTGTAGGTTTGGCTTCTTTTTTTTGCCCCCGAGTCCTTGACTTTAGTTTGTTTAGTGGTTGTTTGAAAGGCCACTTCCAATGACCTTTGAGAGCCTAACTCTTTATCCTTCTCTGCATGTGCACTTCTAACATCTCTATTAGTGTAGTGACCTACTTTCTTATGTGGTTTTTCATGGATTACCTTTTCACTTTCTAATTTTTCATTTGTAGATCCATAAATTGAAGATCCCTTATGGTTCTTGGTGTTTCTATGGGAATGAAATACCTCTTCCTCTTTTGATGCAACATCTTCCTCCATGACTAAATTTTCTTGAGTTGGAACATCTTTGAGGGGAGGTATGTCATTTTGACCCTTAGAACTCACGTGTTAGGAGTTGACCAGTTGGATTTGTTAGTACAATGAATTTGGGATTTTGCCTTCTTCATCTACTTAGTTGAGGGAAAAAAATTTGTTCTCTCCCAAACCTTCATTCTTGCGAGAGGAGAATTCTTCACTTTTGGTAGTCATTTTTTTTGGAGGGGGGTTGTTAGGTCCCAAACCAATTCCTTCATATGTCCATGTGGCTATATTTTATTGGGGGCACCCTTTCTTCTTTTTGGTTGTTTCCATTGTTCTCCTTCTTCATTATTTTTCTAGATTTATTCCTCTTTTGGGCATCTTCAGGTAAAACGCCCATATTCATGGAAATTCTTACATTTAAATGGTAGTTGACCATAATCCACTTGCTGGTAATGAGTTCAATTATCTAGTTGGATATTTATTCTTGTAGGGATTTCCTTATTGAGATCCAATTCTACACAAATCTAGGCACAAAATTTCCTACCTTCTCGTGGTTTTGCCCAATCAATATAGCAACCAATAATATAATTTCCAATGTTCCTAAAGGTGTCCTCGTTCCAACAATGGAAGAGGTAACTATTACAAATTAAAACAAATAGGTATAACTATTGGAACATTATTTTTTGGGTTGGCATATAGACTCCATTGATTTGGATACAAAACTCAAGCCCCCATAAAATATGGCCCACTTCAAAAAATTAGACCTTGATCAACTTTCTTTTCACATATGAAAGAAAAAAAACCCCTCTCATAGAGGGAAATATAAAGTTGTTTTTTAATAATGAGTCTCTAGTTTTTATCCACCAAAAGATTCAAAAAGTGAAACAAGGGCCATAAGCCCATAAACTGTCCAATCACGCCTCTCTCTGCTAGCCTAAGAGCTATTACACAAAATTGAATAGCATGAACCATAAATTTTGGCACTTCATTCAATTTCTTTACAAATTGGGTCATCTCAGAGCGGTGGAACTTCAGACCACTGCTAATTAGTGTGTTGAAAGAATTGATATCAAGATCAGGTGGAGGAGGTGGATGGTTAATCCCTCTAGAACTTGAAACCATCAACAAGGTGGCTAGGGTTTCTTTAGTTCTTTCCTAATTTCTCCTTTCAAAACTATGTAGCAAACTTGAAATCTATGATTGGTAATAGTTTCATAATAGTCTCAAGTAAAGGACACAAACTTATTTTCAATCTTGACATGTCATTAAAAATTATTTCTTTTCAAAAATTATGTATTGTAAAAGGGAAAAAATTAGCTAGTTCAGAGAATTGAACCAATGACTTCACATCAAGGAGCGTCTTAACAGATCACCGTCTATCTAAGACCCCATGGACAAAAGTTTATATATTTTAATTTATGAAATATGTTTTTATTTAACTAAGTGGGTTATGGAATTATATTTGTTTATTAATGATTTTTTTAAGTATAACTATTTTATATTTATTCAACAATTGAATCATTGTGTGAGGAGGTTATTTGTTATGTAGATAAAGATGTCTGAAACACCGATTTGATATATGACTTAGCTATGAACTTAAAATTAAGTTATCATTACTATTGTTTAGGATAATGAATATGACGATGATTAATATCCACCAAAACTAAATTTTCTTTATCAAACCTTAAGAAGGTAAGAGATTACTTGAGTTTCTTTATAATTTTTCACATGCCCAAAAAGCTTTAAGAGAAGTGTTCCAAGATTGCCATAGTTTTATTAAGTTAAAAGATCATGAAGGTTGGTATTGTGACAAATCTTTTGAATTTGAGATCTAATCCATGTATGGGTTGGGAAATTTTATAGAAAGTGTTTTTCATCTTCAACCCTCTCAGTATCACGAAGGTGACAAACTCTTTCATCCCACGATATTTTGGGAATTAACCAATGCCTAGTTTCATTACAGAGATCATGAGAAAATGTTTTTTATTTTAATCCTGTTTATTTCCTTCTTTACACTAGTAAAGACAAAAAGAAACTTTTGATTTTTTATATGGGGTTGATCACTTCTTTGTAATATCTTAATTCTTTTTTCCCTCTAACTGTTTATCGCACCATAAATTCTCCTTAAATTTTCATGGAATAAATTTAATACTGTCCTTATTCCACATATGATCTCTTCCTTGTTAGAGTATATAGCTCCTAATTTTCTTAGTTGTTAGCATTGCATCGAGAAGGAGTCTATTCATATTATTTAGAATTTGGCTATATATAATTATCTGAGAGACATTATCCAACTATATGCTTCCTAGATTGGTGTGTGGTTGAGATATCTGCACAACTAGTTGATTGTGTGATCAAGATAGTTTCTTTATCATGAGATAACATACATGTATTTAAATGTATCATTAGATGATTAATGTAAGCGTGTTTTTTTAAATTTATAATTTGGTATCAATGGTACAATTGGTTTCTGGTTGGTATGTGATGATAATTCTTTAGGTGAAGGGAGGAGCATGGACACTTTTTGAGGTGGAAGTGAGGTGCATTGGCCTCACTTGAGAAACCAATATTGACTTCAAGCATAATTTTTGAAGAGGAATGATGAGATTGCAGTGGAGAGGATGGAGAGGTCTTGGATACATCAAAGATATCTTTGGTGTATGGTCCAAGGATAGCAAGTAGACAACGTGTTATGGATATTTTGTTTGTCCATCATTTGAGCATTGGCTATTTTTGTCGCTATGTGAGTCATAACATGCATGCATTGGCCATTTACGCACCATTATCTAGGAGATTCTTAGTACCCATACAACATCCAACTGAAAAGAAAGGGGATAGTTATCATGTATTCACATTAGCATCCATCACATATAGTATCCTAAGATGTATCGTATCATGGAGAATGAGCAAGAGTAAGAATATGTACTATGAAAGGAGGAGTATCCCTACTAGTTTTATTGCTTCAGAGAAAAAATTCTAGACCATTCTTCAAAAATCATAACAAGGAAATGGTCTGCAGTTAATAATCTACTCGTAAACTGCATGTAGTTTAAAAGATTAGTCCAAGGGTAATTGACCTTGAAATTTATTGCGAGGTAGACCAATGTTGTAACAACCCCTAGTTGATTTTCTATGTAAAGAAAATAAGACCAAGGTCATGGGACATGGGACATGTATTCCAAGTTGAATGTTGGGAAAAACATAGTGATGGGTATCACTGGTGATTAATAAATGGTTATGGAAATTAGCAAAGGCATTGGCAAAGACAAAGTGGCAATAATTGGCATTAAATTTATGAAATAAAGGAAAATAGGAAAAAAGAAAGGCGAAGAGACACATATTTTTATGAGAGGGTAATTGAAGGAAGAATGAAGGAAAATGAAGAAATATAGGCCTCAATGATAAAGAGGCTTCTAAGGATGAGCTCACATCTTTTTTCGGTTGAGCTTTTTGCTGGTTAACCTTTTGTCAATTCATCTTTGGAGCTCTCTTCTATTCTCTCATACTCTTGCACACTTAGAGTATCCTTGGATCATTCTTGGAGCACTTTGGCATATATTGGATTTGGAGAAATAAGGAAAAGGAAAGCAAGAAAGCACAAGGGAACAGGTGGATCAACAACTACAACTGGATTTCTTGGCAGGTAACAGGTTGCATGTGTGATTTTCTTGTTGATTCTGGATGCATGGTATATTCATGTGTTTTTCTGGTTATGTGATGTCATTACCATGGAGATTTTTCTGGATTGACAGTGCTTTTAGCCTTGCCTTGCCATTTTCCTGGATAGCCATGGTGTTGTGGGATTTTCCACTAGTTTCTTTTCTAATTGGTGTGTAGGTTAATTATGGTTGTGGGTTGGAAAAAATGCTTTTGTAGCCCTTGAACAACTTGGGTTGAGTTACTAGTCTTGGAGCCTAGGTTGGGACAAAAACTATGGAGCCCTTGGTGGATTGAGTTAATAGAAACTAGAGTTGGGTTGGAAAAACACTCAGGAGCCCTAGAATGTCGTGGGTTGAGTTATTAGTTCATGGAGCCCTTGACAACTTAGATAGATATAGATATGGTTGGTGTTAGTGATGTATAACCATGGAGGTGGAATCACTATGGTTGAGGGTTGAGGTGGTTTGGCCTCTAGAAGCCTTGTTTGGTTTTGTTTTGGTTTATTCCATGAGATCCCACATTCATGCCTTGAATATGATGCAAGGGTGATTGGCTAAAAGAGTGATTTGGTTCAGACCAATCTATGGTTGTGTGGTATATGGAAGTCCCTAAATTGGTTGGTATTTTCACGTGTTAATATGAGACATTTCCTTATTGTGATCTACGAGAATTAGTAGCGATTATGTTGGAGATATTATGGTTGAGTTGCCATGGTTTCTATGTTGGTTATTTCTAGGTTATATGTTGGTTATATGATGAGTATAGTTTATGGATCTTGTCATGAATTATTTAGTTATTGATTGGTTGATGAATGTATGGACTAATAATAATTGTTTCAACTATGTGAAGAGGGCATAGAGCCTCTTGGTGATTCTCAGATGCATTTCAGACTATTATGATTAGATATTCATTCCTGATTTGTAGCTTACATGTTTTCCATGTGTTTGGTGAAATGTCTAGTGTGTTCTAGATATTCCAGGTCAAGTTCTTGATTCGAGATTAGATGTTTAGTGTTGTCCTCATGTCAATAATGATTCTAAAAAGTCTCAGGCAGTTCTGGGCAGTGGTCTGGAGGTTGGCATTGAATTGTGGCTCAAATCTCGGGACTGCATCCTCTAAATTTGGAAATTTGGGTCACTACCGCATGGAAGTAGTGTTGTACATGCAATTGAAGTTATAACTACACCCATGCCTTGTCATGCATGCGGTTGGGAGTCTAGGTCAGTGAAAAAGAGCCCCAACTCAAGGTTTGGTCACCTGGGGAAGTCCTTTGGCCCCTAAGTGTCCTGTGGTCCTGAGGGATGTTGTGAGTTGTCAGTTTGTGGTCATTTTGTAGGCCCCACTTCCATAACTAGAGCTTGTAGGTATGGTCATGTCATAGTAACATTTTGTCTCATGTTTACCACGGAAGGCTTGTGAAATTTGGTAAATGTGGGAGGGGTTGTTACAAATTGGTATTACAACTTTCAAGTTCAAACACTTGCACTGGATGGGCAGGAAGTGATTGTTATGCATGCATGTCAGGTGTCAATGTGTTTGCCATACATGCATGTTGGTGCTTTCTTGTGATGGTCAGTGTTGTGGTCTTGTGACATCATGATGTTGATTTCATATGTTGTGCTAATACGGTTTGATTGTGTAAAAGAGATAGCCTCCCTTGAACTTCACTGAGGTATGGTTGATTATGTTTATATTTGGTTTATCTGACATGGTGTGTTTGTAAGAAGTATAAGATTAGAGATGACAAGAAAAATGGTGGATTACAGTTCAAATGACTCTCTTTATAGATTAGATGAGTAGCACAGAGATGAGTACTCTCCTGACATAACAGACACCCTGAGAAGTTTAAAGTTAGAAATCATAAGTTGTAAGGTGGATAGTGATAGAATCATTCAATCACAAGAAATACTTGTTAGGGCACAGGAAAAGAAAGCAGAGGTCAATGTAGTGATTCTTCGTACTTTTTCAGATTTGTGGAGACAGGGACAACCCAAGATCATTTATGGATAGGAGGATAGGACTAATGAGACATATGGTAGCAGGTCTCATGGAGGACACACATCATATAAGGATGACATGGTCATCGGTGGTAGATGGATGGATACACTTGATAGGAGAGGTAGTGGTTATGGGTTCTACTCTAGTTTTGGATCAGATAGACATCATGGTCATCATCATTATCATCCTTACAGGAAGAGTGAGAATCAATACTTGTTGAATGGGTTTAACAAAGCCTAGCCACCTATATTCGATAATGGAGAGTTGAAGAAACTAGAAGATGCAGAGGCATGATTTCTTGGGATGAAGATGTTCTTTGAGATGCATGATTATATAGAGAATATGAAAGTCAGGATAGTTATTTTCAATCTCAAGGGAAAAGTGGACATTTGGTCGGAAGATCTGAAGCATGTCAAAGACCTTAAGATAGAGGAGTTGTGTTGGCATGAGTTCAAAATACTTTTCAGAATTAAGTATTTGTGAGAGAGATATTATGATGGTAAGACTAAGGAGTTCTACAAGTTGAAGATGGGATGTATGACAGATGAAGAGTACACGACTAAGTTTTTGGATTTATTGAGGCATGTTCCATATCTTAAGGATGAGAAGATGAAGGTTCAAAGATTCATTAGTGGATTTCCATTAGCATTTAAAGATCAGATTGAGTATCATGAGCCTTTGATATTAGAGGAAATAAATATAAGTAGAAACATTATTATGAACAACCTAAGTGTACGTCAGAGCCTAAGAAGGGTTGTAAAGTAAATGACGAGATAAAAGGAAACTAGGATAAGAAGCAAGGAAGACCTCAGGATGCAGGTAACAAGGAGAATGAAACACCGTACTTCAATGTTGTTGACAGAGGATAGGGGTTTTATTTTGAGGAACAAAATAAGGGTGATGGCAGGAACCCTTTGTAGTGTTAGATTTGTGGCAAGGATTATTGCAGGAGAGGTTTTCCACATCATCAGGGTAGCAAACCTTGTATTTACAGTGTTCAAGAGGCACAGACAGTTGGGGATGTTGGACAGAGTATTCCTCGTATTTATGCAACATTGGATAATAGGAATGTTAATCATCAAGCATTTATTATTGAGATCGAAGGTAATATTTGTGATCAATTTGTTTCTACTTTTATTGACCATGGATCTAACTATAGTTATATCAGTCTTGGCCTAATGGATAAATGTTGCTTGAATAAAGAAGTGCATTCATAGTCTTGGTTGGTGCAGTTGGCTATAGGTACTAAGAAAAGAGTTCATCATTGGGTAAGATCTTGTGAATTTGAGTTGAACGATATGTCTACATTAACGGATCTAAATGTGCTTCCATTGGGATCTTACAGTATGTTTTTGGGTATGGATTGGTTGTATATTAATAGGACCAAGGTAGATTGTTATGATAAGGTTATTGAGTGCTTGGATTATGATAAAGAGAAGAGAACTTTGCAGGGAAATAAGAAGGCTACATTAGTGAGAATGGTTACAGCTATGCATGCAATGCGCAGTAGCAGGAAAGGGTGTGTCTTATTTGTAGTTCATATTTCTAATGACAAAGGAAAGGATGTTGAGGATGCTGAAGTCTTGAAGAGGTATCTAATTTTGTAACAGTTTTAGGATGTATTTCTAGTAAAGATTTCAGAGTTATCACCTCATAGGGAACTAGACTTTTCTATTTAATTGATGTCAGGAGTAGCACTAGCATATAAGGCATCGTACATGATGAGCACTCTGGAGTTAGTGGAACTGAAGTTGCAACTTAAGGAAATGCCTGATAAGGGATACATAAGGCCAAGTGTGTCGCCATGGGTTGTACCAATATTGTTTGTGTAGAAGAAGGATGATACTCTCTGGTTGTGCATTGATTACAAGTAATTGAACAAGGTGACTATCAAGAACAGGTATCCTTTTCCATAGATTGATGACTCATTTGATCAATTGAAGGGAGCAGCAGTGTTCTCGAAGATTTACTTGAGATCGGGATATCATTAGGTACGCATCAAAGAAGATGACATCTAAAAAACTGCATTCCATACCATGTGTGGGAATTATGAGTTTTTATTAGTTCCTTTTGGTCTTACTAATGATCCAACTACTTTCATATGCTTGATGAATAATGTGTTGTGTCCTTATCTAGAAAAGTTTGTGATAGTATTCATCAATGACATATTGATATATTCTAAGAATGAGGAAGAGCATGCAGAACACCTACCAGCAGTGTTAAAATTATTTAGAGAGCATCAGTTGTATGCCAAGCTTATTAAGTGAGTTTATTTTAGACAGAAGTTCATTATTTGATCTAGAGATCAAAATTAGGCTCAAAAATGAAAGTTCTCATAATCTCTTGAAACCAACATCAATTCATATTGTTGTTCATCTTGATTCCAACAACATTTGAATTGCATCAATCTGGCATCGTATGATAAATTTATGATGTTCTGAAGTTTTAGGCTCAATAACTAAAAAAAAATGCAGGATTGAGTCTTTTAGTGCCAAAGACAATCAAAAGTTTGAAATAGTTTTGAAGGAAATTTCAATGTGGAGAGAACCTTGTACAGATTTACCATATTATTTCATCTGCATCAGTTGTGACTTCTTTTGTGCAGCTCTTCTTTGTCTTTTCTCATTATGTGGTTTTTAGGGAATCTCTTTTCAGTACTTCAATGTGGATTTGTTGTACATTTTATGCTCGGTTTTGAGGTGGTGTACAAGGACCTGATTTTTTAGTCATTTTCATGTTGAACTTTTCATGACTTGCTATAAGGGTTCATATTTTTGGAGTGAGAATTCTTTGCAACATAATGTTTCCTTGTAGGGGAAATAAGCCACTCAATTGTCAACAATTTGCATGTACTATTTTACCACTAAAATAAATAAAGCGGTCTAGTTGTTGCAGTAGGCCTGGAGACATAGCCTAGGAGGGGTGAACTCTGTCATCAAATGTTGGTTTCTACTCTTCATGTTTTGTTATTTTTGTTGCATGTGAATTTGCTTCTTTTCAAAAGTTCATGTGAAAACTAACTCACCATACTGAAGATATTATGAAACTTGTTTACCCTTAAGACCCATTTTGTTTACTTGCAAAGCATTAGAGGACAGTCATTTTTTGAGAGGAGAAGTTACTCCTCCATTTTTAGATCATTCGGTATCAAAGTGAGGTTTTGACCAAGTTGTAAGTATGGGAAAGAAGTTGAAGCCTGAAATACTCCAAGAGTTAGAGGAGATTAATTTGCCTTTTTGAATGGAGAATGTTGAGATGAGGATATTACTTGAAGTTGTTGAGAAGGAGAAGAGGCAAATGTGCCTTCAATTGCAACATGTGTTGGAAGAACAGGATGATGAGAGTTCCATTCCAAAATCAGCAAATAACACCTCCAATATTAATCCAATTTCTAGGCATGGTACAAACATAGGATATGGACACTATGTAGAGAATGATGCTTATGAGTTTTTTCAGCATATAAAAGATTCTCCTTATGTGCCTGTTGGTAAAAATGAGTGGCTTGAGTCATCATCTACTTCGTCATCAACATTTAAAATATTCTACTTATGTGTTTATTAGTAAAAATGGGTGGCTTGAGTCATCATCTACTTGGTCATCAACATCTGAAACAGAAAAGATGGGTGGAAAGTCAGAGGAGGTAATTAGCATCTCTAGTTCTACTCCTTCATTTCATGTTAATAACACATCTTTTTCACCCTTTGAGAATCATACTAAATGTATTGGTATGAAGTTGTTAACTCACATGGGTTATGAAGGAGGAGGCCTCAGAATCAATGGCCAAGGTATCACTAATCTTATCAAGGTAAAGGAGTGACCACGATATGAAGGATTGGCCCTATGGTCATGGAGAAGTTGGAGAGTGCTCTAAACTTTTTGAGGTAAAGAATCATCAAGTGATGATATGTCACACTAATATGGTAGTGATAATGGAAATTTGTCTCCAAAGACAGATGAATGGTTCAAAGGACATGAAAAGTCAAGTCCTCATCGTCAAAGTCACAACCCAAAGGACGAGTATCAGTGTCATGGGGATTTTTAAAATGTTAGTGATTTTGATTATTTATGGGACATGTTTCCTTGCACATTTTGTGATAAAGCTAGCCATTGTGTGGCTAATTGTGAGCAATGCAAAGTGATGGTCAATAGAATGGACCAAATCCTTGGAATAAAGCATGAGGAACCTCTCTCAAGTTTGAATACTTCCTTATTGATGGACAAGTGGAAGTACTTTTGTACCCATTGTAACATGAATGGCCATCAGATTGAAAGGTGTAGGAAACTTCACCCAGAACTTCATCCCAAGAAGGATAATGAGGTCATGTGATCCATTACAAGGAAATCGAAAGGTGGCAAAGAGGAAACTACAGTAGTTCCTGAAGCAACCTTCAAAGCAAAGTGGGTGCAGAAAGAGAATCCATAAGCCTGGGATAAGAAAAGACTGGGTAGATTGTTTTGTATAGTTTACTTGCTTTGTAAAAATTGTAAATAGTTGTTGTACATTCCCATTTGGGTACTTTGTAAAGTGGAGACATGAATAATAGCGTATTTGTAACAAGTGTGTTTTCTTTGAATATTATGTTGTTATGGCTTGATGATGATTCCAATAGTTTGAGGACTTTTTGGGATGAGCATTTGTATGTCGTCCAATATGTCTGCAGTTACGTCATGCACTCACTAGTACAAATGTTTCAAGATGAAGCTTGTTTGTGAATGTAATATTTGATAAATATTGCAGAGAAGATGACCATGTTTATGTGGACAAAGCCAAGTATGTCATTGAATAAATGCAGCTAGTGTACCTAAGAGTACAAGTGCAGTTTGAGGACAATAAAGCAAAGTATGAATCAATGCATGGCAAGCATTGAGTTGCTTCTAATTTCCAAGATGGAAGATAAAGTTTGTCTTTAGCAAAGAGGGACTTCAAGATGAAGTTTGTTTGAGCCAAGAAAGATGGTTTTGGAGAGAATGTTCAGATTCCATCCATCGAAGTTTTTTTTCTTGCATGTTTAGAAGAATTGTGGCTCGATTCTTGACAGGAAGATAAGGACTTCACGCAGAGGATAGGTGGAGTACCTTGATTGGAGCTTGAAGGAACCAATTGAAAAAAAATAAAAAAGATTGAGATCGGGAAAGTTTATAAGATTTTTCCTCATTGATTTTCTAGGAGTATAAAATTTTGGGGTCCAAAAGTTCCTAGTGGGGAGATATGATCTAGAGATCAAAATTAGGCTCAAAAATGAAAGTGCTTAGAATCTCCCGACACTGGCATCAAATTGTAATTTTCATCGTCCTAGTTCCAACAATGCTTGAATCGCCTCAATTTGATGTCATATGACAAAGTTATGATGTTCCAAAGCTTTTTGCTCAACAACTAAAAAACAAATTGCAGGTGGGATAACTGGGTTGTTGACTAGGCATTTTTACTAATGATGTCAGCATGAAAATTGGGCGTACAAGAGGCCAATCAGATATCGACAAGTTTCATTTCATACAGAGGAAATTTGGCTTTATTTTATTGTTCGCTGCATTTTGGTGGTCCAATAGGAGGTTGCCACGTGGCCCAACCAAAGACAGCCATGTCGCCCGGAAGCCTCGGCAAGGTTCGACCCATCGACCTGCTGTGGTAAAACTCTACGTTCTACCATTGGATCACAAGGTGATTCTTATAACCCTATGGTCGCAACCTCTATTTAAAATTTAATAGTGACGCATATGGAGGAGAAGGGTCAGGCATTATCCATGGCCCCTGGTCATTGCACAGTCCACGAGACTTCCAGCGAGAGTTAGCAGAGTGGGAGTGGGGACCAACCCTAGCCCCTAGTCACAAACCAATCCATGCGACTACCGGAAATACGTGAGGAGCTACCAAAATATGGCGGGGTTTTAGCCCTGGCCCCCGGTGCTATGGGTGCTACGAGACCACAGGTAGGGCTTGGCGAAGAGGGATGGAAAGTAGCTTTGACTCCCGGGTCATATGTGTGCCCATACTCTCATGGCGCAAGGCAGAAAGCAGCCAGACTGGGACTTGACCCTAGCCCCAGGTTCCTTGGCACACCATATGTCTAGGCGGTGAAGGCCTAGGAGGAGGGTGCGGGAAATTAGCCCTAGACCTTGGTCTCATCAATACCACGTGACTATTACTGGGAGCTCTAACAGTGGGGGTGGGAATTTGGTCTTGCCCCTAGCCACATCATTGCAAAACATTACCACAACCTGAAGGAAAATGTGTCAGTGCCGGCGGGGGCAGACCGTTGGCCCCAAACCCCAACCTTATGGGCACGCCATGTGACCCTTTTTTGCGCACTGGGATTGTTGGGAATTTTAATGAGGGAACAAATTGCACCATTTATAGGTAAAATTGTTGCTTCCCAAACTATTTAAAAGATGAAATTGTCACAGAGTTTATAGTTTTTTGGCAAATTGAGGGACGAATAGCAGAAGGTGGGTTGAATGGGTTGTTGACTGGGAATTCCGTACTAATGATGTAAGCATGAAAACTGGGTGTACAAGAGTCCAACCGGAGATCAACAAGTGTCACTTCATACAGGGGATAATTGGCTTCATTTTATTGTTCTGTGCATTTTGGTGGTCCAATAGGAGGTCACCACATGGCCCAACCAGAGGCCACCATGTGGTGCCTTGTGATTGGTTAAAAATTTTGCAAAGGGGCCTGGAAGCCTTGGCAGGGTTTGACCCGTCAACCTCTTGTGGAAAAACTCTGCGTTCTACCATTGGATCACAAGGTGATTCTTATAACCCTATGATCCAAACCTCTATTTAAATTTTCATAGTGACGCATATGGGGGAGAGGGGTCAGGCATTATTCATGGCCCCCGATCATCGCACATTCCACGAGACCTCAGGTGAGATTGAGTAGAGAAAGTGTAGGGACAAACCCTAGCCCCTAGTCACAAACCAGTCCATGCGACTACCAGTGATATGTGAGGAGATACCGAAGAGGGGCGGGGATTTAGCCCTGCCCCCTATGTTATGGGTGCCACGAGACCATAGGTAGGGCTTGGCAAAGAGGGATGGAAAGTAGCTTTGGATCCTTGGTCATATGTGCACCCATATTCTCATGGCACAGGGCCTAAAGTAGTGGGACTGGGACTTGGCCCTAGCCCCAAGTTCCTTAGCACACCATATGTTTAAGCGACGAAGGCCTAGGTGGAGCGTGCAGGTAGTTAGCCCTATCCCTTGGTCTCATAAATACCACGTGACTGTTACCAAGAGCTTTGATTATGGGGGCGGGCAGTTGGTCCCAGCCCCCTACCACATCATCATAAATCATGACCACAACCCAAAGGAAAAGGTGTCAGCGCCGGTGGGGGTAGATTGTTGGCCCCAACCCCCAATATTATGGTTGCTCCACATGACCCTGTTTTTGCGCACAGGGGTTGTTGGGCATTTTAATGAGGAGAAAAAGTGCACCGTTTTTGGGTGAAATTATCGCTTCCCGAACTTTTTAAAGGACGCAATTATTGCATAGTTTATGGTTTTTTGTCAAATTGAGGGACAAATAGCAAAAGTTGTTTAAGGAGGCATAACTTGATAAACAAAATTTCCTTTTGAGCCCAAGAAGAGCCTAGATAGGGATTTTTGGGAATTTTGAATCCATTGGCAGCCTCAATTGTCTAATTAGAGCACTTTTGGAAGGACCTTTTGCAGGATTGAGTCTTTTATTGCTAGACACAATCAAATGTTTGAAGCAGTTTTGAAGGTATTTTGAGCATGGAAAGAACCTTGTAAGGGTTTACCAGCTTTCTTATTTCATTTGCAAAAATTATGGCTTCTATAGTGTATCTCTTCTTTGTCTTTTATCATTATGTGTTTTTTAGGGAAGCTCTTTTTAGTACTTCAATGTGGATTTGTTGTACATTTTATGCTTGGTTTTCAGGTGGTGTACAAGGACCTGATGTGTGATTCCTTTTCATGTTGAGCTTTTCATGACTTCTTGTAGGGGGTAATATTTTTGGAGTGAGAATTATTACCAGGAGAACGTTTACTTAAAGGGGAAACAAGCCACTCAATTGTCAACAATTTGCATGTACTCTTTTACCACTGAAATCGATAGAGCAATCTAACTGTTGGAGTAGGTCTGGAAAGGTAGCCTAGGAGGGGTGAACTTCATCATCAAATGTTGGTTTCTACTATTCATTATTTGTTATTTTAGTTGCATGTGAATGTGCTTCTTTTTAAAATTTCATGTGAAAACTAACTCACCATATTGAGGAGATTATGAAAAAACTTGTTTACCCTTAAGACCCTTTTGTTTACTTGCAAAGTGTCAGAGGATGGTTGGATTTTGATAGGAGAAGTTAGTCCTCCATTTTCAGATCATGGGACATGTTTTTTTCCAAGGAAGGTATAGTAGTAGACCCAGAAAATATTAGACATATCATGGAGTGGGTAGTTCCTGGGAATGTGGATGAGGTTATATCATTTATGGGACTAGCAGGTTATTATAAGAGGTTCATCAGGAACTTCTCATCGATTTCCTATCCTATCACATCTTCATAGTGAAAAGGACATAAGTTTGAATAGACTGAGGAGTGTGCAGTTATTTTTGAACAGTTGAAGCATTTGCTTACAAATGCTCCAGCTTTGAAGATTGCATATCAAGATAAAGAGTTCGTGGTTTGTAGAGATGCTTGCAAGAAATGACTTGGTGGAGTCCTAATGCAAGAAGGACAGGTGGTGTGCTATGAGTCAAGTAAGTTGAATGAGCACGAGAAGGACTATGTGACTCACAATCTTGAGTTGGAAGTTATCATTCACGCCTTGAAGATGTGAAGACATTATCTTCTTGGCAGGAGGTTCATCTTGATGCATGATCATAGTGGGCTGAGGTACTTATTTGACCAACCTAATATGAATGCTAGGAAAGCTAGATGGTTAGCTACACTCAGTGAGTTTGACATTGATATCAGGTACATCAAGGGAAAGGAGAACAAGGTTATAGATGCTCTTAGTAGAAAAGTGCAGGTGAATCACATTGCAGCAGTGAGTTCTTATGGGACAGACTTACAAGAGTGGACCTTGCATGAAGGGAAGTAGGATGAGAGCTATCAACAATTGAGGCACAAGTTACAGCAGCAGGGTGCAAGTGATAGGGATGAGTATCATCTCACGAAAGATGGCTTGGTCATATTCAGGAACAAGATTTATGTACCAGATGGTAGTGAGCTCAAGAAGCCTATCTTGAGAGAATTTGTGTCAAACTATATTCAGGTCACCTGGGATATGAGACGACATTGATAAAAATTCAGAAATTTTATCATTGGTCGAACTTGAAGAAAGGGGTGGCTGAGTTTGTTGCGAGATATTTGGATTGTCAGTAGGTAAAAGCATAGTGTAAACAATTAGGTGGTTTATTACAACCGATTTCATTTATAGAGTGGAAATGGGAGGTCATTTACATGGACTTAATTATAGGTTTGCCAAAGACACCGAAGCAACATGATTTTATTATGGTTGTGGTTGACAGGTAAAGTAAGGTATCACATTTCATGCAGTTAAGTCTACAAATTGAGCTAGTGAGGTAGCTCATATTTTCATCAGGGAGATAGTGAGATTGCATGGTGTTCCCAAGAAGATCGTATCAGACATAGATGCCAAGTTCACTTCTAGTTTTTGGAAAGAGTTGTTTGCAGGTTTGGGGACAGAGTTGGCTTTCAGTACATCTTATCCTCTGCAGACAAATGGACAAACATAGAGGGTTAACAAGATTATTGAGGACATGTTGAGGATGTACATCATGCATCAACAGTGGAAGTGGGAGAAGTACTTTCCACTGGTGGAATTTGCTTATAATAATGGGTGTCAAGAATCCTTAAAGATGAGCCAATTTGAGGCACTTTATGGGTGGAGTTGTAATACTCCTATCAACTGGAGTGATCCAGTGAACAGGGTATTGATTGGACTGGATATGTAGGCAAAGATGGAACATGAAATGGAGGTTAAATGCACCATAGGACAAACAGAAGAGTTATATAGATCAACACAAGGTATTTAAGGAGTTTCAGGTTGGGGAGCATGTGTACTTGCGCATTAAGCCCAAGAGGAGCTCCTTGAGGATTGGGTCATGTGCCAAGATGGCACATTGGTATTGCAGGCCTTTCGAGATCCTTGAGAGGATTGGACCAGTGGCCTACATACTTGCACTACCTCTGATATTGCAATTCCATGATGTTTTCAATGTTTCATTTCTTAAGAAGTATGTCAAGGATGTTGATCATGTGATTGATGAGTTTGTATTGCAGGTGGAAACAAAGGGAGAATTCCAGCCAAAACCACAGTGCATATTGTAGCATAAATAACTCATTCTCTGTAACAAAGCAATCAAGCAGGTTAAAGTGCAGTGGAAGCACTTTGGGCCCAATGAAGCTACATGGGAGATGGCTTATCATATGCGGACCATGTATCCTTCATTATTTTTTGGTTCGAGCAAATTAGTTTTTGGTATATCTATCTATATATGTATGTAGAATGTTGTTGTAAATATTGCAATGAGTTGTGTCATAAAGCTCCAATAAGCGATATGATTGTCATGTGTGTCATGTTGGCCATGGTTTGTAATTCTTGTTCAATGTAAATACTGCATCGAGCTATGTTGTAAAGCTCCATGAGAAGTATTTTTTGGTTTCAATGGTTTGTTGGTCATAGGTGTCATAGAACATTGGGGACAATGTTCCCCAAGGGGGAGGAGTTTGTAACAACCCTTGGTTGATTTTCTATGTAAATAAAATAAAACCAAGGTCATGGGACATGTATTCAAAGTTAAATGTTGAGTAAAACATAGTGATGGGTATCATTGGTGATTAATAAATGACTATGAAAATTGGAAAAGGAAAAGTGACAATAATTGACATTTTATGTTAAAAATAGCAACAAGAAAATCCTAATTTAATTTGTTCTTGAATTAAATTAGGAATTAAATGGTAATTATATTCTCAATGCAACTTTTAGTAGTTAACTAAGTTAGGTTGACATAGTTGGCTCAGTGAATTCAAGTTGGAAGTCTATCTAGAATCATGTAGAGTGATCCCTAAATTTTAGGGGCCCGGGTTGAGTTCTTATTGAGTTGTAATTATTTAATTCAGTTTAACTGAGTTAAATTCAGTTCAACTAGTTCTAACTGTTGGAGGAACTAATGAGTAATTAAGTGAATTAAAATGGATTTAATTTACAAGTAGTGATCAATTAAATAACTGATAATTCACTTAAAAATAACTCATGCATGTCAGTTCAGAGGAAGACACGGTTGAGATTAGAGTTCAGGGATATTGTACTATTGGTTGTAAAATCATCTAAATTAAACCGATGATGCATGCTATCAGAGGAAGGCCCATGGATGGATTGTGCAGTTATGAGTGAGGAATTTCCCAATTAAATATGGGCTAATTCCCAAGGGAACAAATTCAAGGAAGTAAGGGCTTGGTAGGCAACAAATTTGGCTAAGTATTGGCTTGAGCTAGATTGTGAAGCAATGAGTGAGATTGTACTTATGCAGAGATTGTTTGAGTTGAAAAAGCATTGTATTTTCTTCTTAGATCTTCTTATTAATGCAATATACAGATAGAAGGGGTTTTTGGCTGAGGCTTTCCCAAACAAATTATTGTGTTATGTGTGATTTAAATTCTTCCTTTTTCTACTTCGTGATTTCATCGATCAATTTTTGTTTCCGCTAATGAGTAGAGTAGATTCAAGTCAATTATTTTAGCATATTACAATCTGCAGTTTGAATCTACAATAAAACACCTACATGGCATCAAAGTTGAAATCACTATAGAAGAGGAGAATATGAGTTTGTTGTGTAGGTGAAATCAAATTTGTAGTTTCATACTTCAGAGCCAACATGATGTTGTTCTACAGTTTGAGACTTTAGTATGTCCTTGAGGGTAGCTTGAATTACATAGCTTGGAAGGACAGGATGGAGGCAGTGTTGGAAGACAATGGGCTGAAGGAATTCATAGATCATGATATCTCGAAGCCTCCAACATCTGATGCTAAAGATCTGGAAGAATGGAGAAAGTGTGTGGCAAAGGCGAGAAGGATTATCCTAGAAGGAGTTCGAGATCATATTGTCTTGAATCTCCATGGTAAGGAAACTCCATTTGCAATGTGGAAGGCATTGACGGACCTATTTCAAAATAGCAGTGACCATAGGAAGTTGGCACTGAAGGAGAAACTCAGAAAGATCGAGATGGAGAAGAGCGTCTTAATTTTGAAGTACTTAACCAAGTTCACCCAATGTTGGGATGAGCTTGGAAGTGTCAGGGTTACTGTTGCAAAAGACGATCTGGTGATCCTATCACTTCTAAGACTTTCCAAGAGCTGGCACAACTAATATGACTCATTTAATGGGAGGGAAAAACTACTAGAGTGGGAGCGATTTTGGTCTGACCTGGTACTCGAAGAGATTCGGCGGAACACAAGAGACATATCCTCACCAAAGCATGATGATGAGGAGAATTGTGCCTTAGATGGAAAGGCAAAGAAATGGAATGGGAAGTCATCCCATTCCAAATTAGATCCTAGTTAGGGTAGCAAGAATAAGGACATGTCGAAAATTAAATGTTTTCACTGTCATGAGATGGGACACTATGCCACAAAGTGTCCGCACAAGAAGGTTGGGAAGAAGCCCTTAGGAGGAGTGGCATGTGAAGCCCTTGCTTCATAATTCAAACTAGATTTCACCCTCATCGCTTGCATGGTGTCATCGGTGATGGGTAGTGTGGTACCTAGATAGTGGAGCCTCATTCCATATGACTAGAAATAAAGATCTCTTCAGTAAATTGGAGGAGAAGGACCTCCAGATGCACATTGAGATGGGAGATGATGGGAGGTATAGGGCGACCGACATCGGTATTGTTAACTTTCAGAGGGAGCTTCAGTTACATGCAGTTGAGAATATTTTAGCTCCAAAGGACGAACCTTAGGACGATGTGGAGCAACCACATGCAGAGGATAAGAGAGTGGAATCACCCACTCATGTAGAGACTTCCAGAGATGGGAGAAAGCGCACTAGAGAGGCTAGCAAGTTATTACATGATGCTGGAGAAAATGTGGGAGCACCCACATCATAGCTCAAGCAGAGGAGGTCACCATAGCGGTACACTGGCTACATGGATTTAATGAGTGAGAGTGTAGAGATTGAGCCATCCTTATTTGAGGAAGCAGCGCAACAACCAGTGTGGGTTGATGTCATGGTTGAGAAGTATGACTCCATTATCAGAAACAATGTTTGGGAGGTGGTGCCAAGACCAGCAGACAAGTTAGTGGTGAGTTCCAGATGACTTTACAAGGTAAATCAAGTAGCATATGGGAGTGTGGAGAAACACAAGGCCATATTTGTGGCCAGAGGGTTATCTCAGGTGTAGGGAATCAATTACGATGATACCTTTGCTCCTATAGCAAGGTACTCATCAATCAGATCTATTCTAGCACTGACAACACATATGGGATGGAAGATACATCAGATGGATGTAAAGAGCATTCCTCAATGACATGATTGAGGAAGAGGTGTATATTTAACAAACGGAATGATTTGATACCTTCAATAGAGAGTCGCATGTGTGCAGACTCAAGTGAGCATTGTATGGACTGAAACAAGCACCTTGTGCTTGGTACACCAGGATTGACAGCTATTTCACCGGGTTGGTGTTGGGTAATTTAATTGACTATTAAATTACTTGCATTTATATGTCAATCCGAGTATGTGAGCTTGCGAAGTATACATGCATTGTATGTGCTAGGCAATTTAATTTCAATTCAAAGAAACTAATCCAATTGCACATGAGGATTTGAACTTGTTTATGACTAAGTTTTGATAAGCATATGCACATATTTTGTCTTAAAAGGTCAATGAATTCAAACTCAAAATTTTGAAATTTAAATGAACTTTTAAAGGAATCTATACTATCAAAACTTCGAGATCTATTATAATTGGACAAAAAATTGAAATCTATTATATTGAACAAAAATTGAAATCTATTCTATTAAGCAATGAAAGGAAATCTAACTATCAAATTAAAATTCTACAAAACTTGGAATTGGAAACTATTCTAGAAAGCAGTGAAAAACAATGATATGTTGACAAAATTTCAAGTACAAGAGCCTCCATGTCTTATCAAAATGATGACTAGAACAAACATGAAAATGAACGCAGTTCTTGGAAAATATTTCAAGGAATGTGTTTTTGGATTTTTAAGTTTATATTGAGTACTCAACTTGTAACAGACAAAAAATCAAGCAAACTATATTGAAAACATAAAATTCAAACATCTAAAGAGATTAAAAACTAAATTGAAGCAAATACTGAAAAAAATGACATTAAAATGACAACTATACTATCTCACAACTCCACAAGGGGCCCTCTTGGTGAGTGTGAGGAATTATAAACTCAGATCACTTGATTCAAATCACCAATTTCATTAAGAGTTGCAACATATCATATATTACATTCATTGGGAGGGGGGGAACAGAGTTATTCTTCTTCAAATAGCAACAATTGTTACAAATAAGTATTCATCGTTGATATTTGATCCCTCTCCCCCCCCCCCCCCCCCCCCCCCCCCCATCAAAGAGACTGCAATTTATAGAGTTTTGAAGCAACAAGAAACTTAGAATTTCATTGCATGAATTATGACCATGAGATCTCAATAAATCAGTTTGAAAATAAAATAAAATATATTTTGAAGGTTTCTAGGATCAAAGATTAGTCCATATCTGATAGCACTTATCTCCTTGCCATGATTTTTCTAAAGAACAACGTGTTCCAATCCTTTTGTTGATTGGGCATTGGTTGTGAAATTACCAAATCATTTTCTCGTGCAATCTGCAAAATAGGGCCCCAAAGAACCCTGCAAATCTCTCAAATGCTAATGAATTTGAGAAAATTTCTCATGGAGAACCTAATTGGGCCAGTGCTGAAAACAACCTGTGTTTTCTTTTTCCAAAATTCATTTTCATTTGCTCAGAAAACATGTTTGAAGTTGACTGGTCAACATTGCTGTGTTTTTCCTTTAATATTTTGCTATAGGTTTGGACATTAGAGTTGGGTGAAGTTTGACCAATACAAATCCATATTGGAGCTTCTAGAAACCAAGTCCAAGTGTCAGATTTCCTTATAGGGTGGTGCTACTACCTCAAAAATGGAGATAGCTACAAAGACTTGACTAAACTACAAAAACTTAAATTGGTCAAACTATCATTAGTAAAACCAAGAAAAGTTCTTCTTAATTCATTAAAAGTAATAGAACTAATAATAATAAACTATGTAAAGATGTATGCAGGAATTTGGTCCATTTATGGAGAAATATGGTTAAAAACACTGACAATGGATGAATGGAATGATGTGAAAATGGATGGTTTCATCAAGAAAATCATGACAATATGAAGCCCAACATTATCCCACACCGTAGATTTTGCAAGTCCTCATGCAAATAAACTAGGAATTTGAAAAATTTGCAAGGTTTGACAATATTTTCCAAATCAATGGTTTGGCATCATCTATTAATATTGACTTGTGCTTTCTCCTTTCATGCCTTGACTCTTTTAGTCTTCTTAAAAATCAAGTTCCTTCCCTTTTTAGATATTTCAAAACATTTGGAATTTCATACTCATCCTGCTTGTTCCTTCTATGACAATGAAGGTTATCAAATGTGTGTAGTAGGATCAAATACAATCTCCACCAATAATATCAATGTGCAAACAACTTCATCCATGAGAGCTCATAGAACATGAATATCAAAATCTAAGCAATAAGTTTTCTCCATGAATCTTTGATCTTGAAGAATTATTACTAGACTACCCACTTGAAATATTTGCAACTCTTGCAGCCACACTTATCACAACTTGGAACCATTGCTAAGCTCAACACAAATCCTACACATCCTTCTTGAAACCATTGCTGGAATGATCTATCCACTGCCATTCATTCCATATCCTCTCTGTAGCTAGTTCTGAAGTTAGAGGCCTTGATACTGTAAAGAGCATATTTTTGAACCAACAATTATACATATAACTAACAGTGAAGGGTATCCTCAATATTAAGGCATTAAACATATGAGGCATGGGGTATCTTGAACATATTTCTTTTGCAACATATATAAGGAGGCTATGAAGAATTTTACCAGTCATTAAAACCCAGACACATAGTAAATTATCAAGCAATACCAGCATGTCGAGCAACCACTGTTTTGAGGCAGTTATGAGGACATTGGAACAAAGATTTCAATCCTTTCTTTAGCAGCTATACCCAAAAAATATGTGGCTCTTCATGTTTGAGTACAAATAATTGTAATATTGTGTGAACAACAACCTTTTCTTCTTGTGGCCCTGTACCGATTATTTCTTGGCTTCCATCAATAATCTGAAAATGAGCAGTTGTTTATGACACATAATCCAAGCATTGCTCCATGTACCTTTTGATCATGTGCTACAAACATGTACCATGAAGTCAAGTTGTTCTATTTGTAAAATAATTCTTTTTCTCAAGAACATCGTGTTGATGGATCATTAAGGAAAGCACAAATTATTCTTACATGAAGGTCAAAAGGTCAGATTGTTCATCAAGGAAGCACAAATTAATTTATATGGCAACAAGAAGAGAAAGTTTAAACAAGAGAGTGGTGAAAGCATAGAAGAACATCATTATGACCATGGAAAATAATGAGATGATTGGATGGGTGGCAGGAAATTATTGATAAAGAATCAATCATAGCTTTTGGGAATGATTGTCAAAGGTTATGACAAAACATAATGGGCGATAAATTGGAACTACATGTTTACAATAGCTTCTCATCAAAAAATTTAGAATTTTTAACAAATTAAAAAGTTTAAGGATAGTTTTACCTCAAGTTTACATTTTGGTATTGAAGAAGAGAACACGATTTGATGGCTGATTTGGTGTTGATTTGGATTAGGTACTCTGCTCCATGATGTGTTGACCACCACTTTGACGTTGCTCCACAAAATGTATCCTTTTCATGTAGCAGACTTGATTTTCCAATTTCTCTCAAATGGTAAATCAAATTCTCCTAAAATTTTATGAGGTTGTTACCATTAATATTATTCATCTTCCCACAAAACATCACGTCTAATGGGTGCACGGATCTTGAGAAAAATGAGAAATGCCTGCAGGTGAAAGCGACCAATTTCTTGAAAAATACACACTGTAATTTCTTTAAATTTTGTGTATTTATCTACCCTTCCTCAATTCATTTACCATAAAAAATTCAAGACCAACGAATGTATGGTTTGCAAGATACAGTCGAATCAATTTCTTCCATGTTTCACCCTTCACGCTACCCAATGTTGCAACAAAAACATATGCCACAAACTCATTTTAAGACCAAATTGAGTGCTTCAAAAGGGAAACAATGTATTTTTACCTTTTTTACCACCACATGCCTTCAAAATCCACTTTTGATGATGAAAAGGTCATGTTGTGCAGAAAAATTTTGTCCTAATTTGTGCATAGTGGTAAAAATTGAAAATCTGCCTTAAAAACCCACTTGAAATTCCCTTCAAAATTGCTCTTTTTTTAATTATTCCCACGTTTTACTCAATTTATCATATTCTGAGAAAACCCAATATCTCAGAATTTTTTATTTCTACTCCAATCTCTTGCAATATTTGTGCCAAAACTGCCTTGGAACAAGCCGCTACAGCCAAAAATAGGTTGTTACAACATAGCTGTAGAAATTGAAACTTTCCGTAGCTTTCTTTTTTTTTTCTTTGAAAATATTTTTTCTCTTAGTCTAATCTGCCAATTTGGACGGTGTGATGTATGTTGAAGTAGAAACCATGAAACATAATGCATGATGACTTGAAATTGATGTTATTTGTTCGAAAAATGAAATGAAACGAAGAAGAGTTGTAGTAGTGCTTCATCATGATGTTTTTGAATGGCAAAAAGATGAACATGTTGTTACAAGAAACTAGTAAAATATATTGCTGCAAGTTTGATGATGATTCCATAAAACCATATAGTCTTCATTAGAACCAAAATTCATGGTACAATTCTTACCATGCTAATGAATGTGTCGAAGTTGAGCATGGAAAGAAATCCTTGGATTACCGATCAATGGTGAAAATCATTAACCAATGTGAGACAAATCGTCGATAATGTAAATGAGTGTCAAGGTACCTGAGTGCATCTTGATAAGGATGAAATAATGTGTTGAAGTCGAGTCACCTGCAAGATCTGACAATCAAAATACATTGTTTTATTCCCATTGTTGTCAATGAGGAGGCTTTCCATTGATGTATGCAAGTTCCAAGGCACTCCAAATAATATTTGGTCTTGGTCTTAGATAAGGTGTTGAATTCGATGGGACAAGATCTGTTGGAAGGTGGGCCTTAAGGAATTCCACATCAGCCAACTCGAGCATAGAACCAAAAATGATTTGAAGAACCATAATAAAAGATTGAAACCATCATAAATTTGTGGAACTTATTGTGAACATTGCTTGCCAGTTACCTGGTTTTCAAGAAAATATGATGTTCAATTGTGCCAGCAAGCTAGTTTTCACAATAGGACTTATTTTTCTCTATACTTTTTTTATTTTTTATTTTTTATTTTTTATATGTCCTACTCTACTTTTGAAAAATAAATCTTGTTCAAGTATAAAAATACTTACAATGGAACATGTGTGTAACAAGATGATAGATAAACTCATATGCAAGTTTGAAAGACATGCTTTGATATGTACCAGTCTATGAGAGACAAACTACCTAGACTGAGATGATGTCAGAAAATACTAAAGAATTGAGTACTGGGAACCAATGACTATCTTGAACCAAGATTCAATGTAATCTTGTATTCCTTGGCTTCTTGCTATCATGTTATGGAAGCCTTCAAAGATGTGATCCTCATTCATATAATCTGGTGATAGGCATGCAATAAACTTTTCAATCTCAAGTTCCAACAATTGCCCTTCTTCAACGGTCATCCATGATTCTTGGACCTTATATGAATCTTCTTCTTCTGGTTGTTGTTCTTTAATGGTAGTCATAGAATCATTTTGCAATACCTCGACATTGTAAGTGGATTGAGGTGTTTTATTATTGGGGATCTGAAATGGTTGTGCAGGTAGTTGAGTGGGAATGGATATTTGGGGTGCTTGTGTGGTTGGTAATGAGAAAGGTTGAATTGAGGTCAACTGATGGTGAAATTGATGTTGTGGTGGAGGTGAATGGTATGGATAAAATTGATATTGGTATTGAGGATAGTGAGGAAAATATTGAGGATACGGTGGATTTCTTCTATAAGGCCCTTGCTAACCTTGTTTCCAAGATTGGTTTTGAGGTTGGAATTGATATGGCCAATGTTGCCAAGGCAAGGTTGTTTTCCAAGTACTTTGAAATTGTTGTGCATAACGTGAATAAGATCTTTCATCATACCAGATTGATGATTCTTCCATGGTCTTCTTGGAGCTACATAATAGGATTGTTTCAGTGTTTGATTTTCTCCTTGGTAAACTACCTTTAACCCTAGTAATGATGGGCAATCTTTAGTAGTATGTAAACCTGCACATATTTAACAAATTTTAATGTTATCAAGTGGGCATTCATGAAAAGCATGTTTCTTTCTACATTTAGGGAAAAAATATAAATGAAGCAACAATCTCAACTTTTTGCTTGTTTTGCATTTTTAGCATATCAATTTGTTCATTTAAATTACCAAGAATGTCTACAAAAATTGTTAAGTTCAGTTTGACTTACTAATCTTGATGTCGACTTACTTACTCTTTCCATTACTACATCTTGAGGGGATCTTCCATACATTTCTTTTCCTCTAGGTATGTTCTTGCACAGTTCACAAATCTCTTGAAATGACAATTGAGAGACATCTCTTGTGTCGATCAGGTTAATAATATCATTCCATTCATCCTTTATAACATTTAGTAGGGGAGTTTTTAATGTATTTGATCCTAAATTATGCAATTTAGATCTTTAGATATTATAAGTAAATATCTCCACTAAATATTTTAGGTTTTCATCCTCTTCTTGATTCATCTTAAAGACTTCATTTCTAAGGTCATGGTGTATGCAATAATCTTTATATTTTTCCAAAAATACTCTTTTCATATCATCCCATGTCCTTATAGAATTTGTTCCTAAATTCATGAACCATCTAAGAGCTCTATCCTTCAATGTTGCCGAAAACAAATTCAATTTTTGAATGTGTAATGAGTAGGCAATAAGACCTACGAAATATTTCAAATTCGAAAATAAAGTTTTTCAAGTCTTCTGATCTCATACCTTTGAAGTTAGGAAGTACAGATGGAGAGATGTTCTTCATTTGAACGTTGATATTAGTTTCTTGAATGGGAAATCTAAAAGGATCTTCCTCATTATCATCATCTCCAGCCATTTCTTCTGCCTACAAAAATAAGAATTCATGAGGTGGACGTGTGGCTCTTATTGCACCACGTGATATAGTGGGGGTGGTAGGTGATTGAAGTTTTTTTATTTTTATTTTTTAATGAATCTAATTCTAGGATGTACTAAAATGAAATTAGTCTTATGCAATTAAATGGATGCAACAAAGAATGAGATAAAATTGAAAGCTAACACCTATGTATACTTCCCCAGCAATGATGCCAAAATGTTGGGTAATTTAATTGACTACTAAATTACTTGCATTTATATGTCAATATGGGTACGTGAGCTTGCGAAGTATACATGCATTGTATGTGCTAGGCAATTTAATTTCAATTCAAAGAAACTAATATAATTGCACATGAGGATTTAAACATGTTTATGACTAAGTTTTGATAGGAATATGCACATGTTTTGTCTTAAAAAGGTAAATGAATTAAAACTCAAAATTTCAAAATTTAAATGAACTTCTAAAGCAAACTATACTATCAAAACTTCAAGATCTATTATAATAGGACAAGAAATTGAAATCTATTATACTGAACAAAAATTGAAATCTATTCTATTAAACAATTAAAGGAAATCTAACTATCAAATAAAAAGCACAAGCATTCTACAAAACTTGGAATTAGAAACTATTCTAGAAGGCAGTGAAAAACAATGATATGTTGACAAAATTTCAAGTGCAAGAGCCTCCATGTCTTGTCAAAATGATGACTAGAAGAAACATGAAAATGAAAGAAATTCTTGGAAAATACTTCAATGAAAGTGTTTTTAGATTTTTAAGTTTATATTTAGTACTCAACCAATAACAAACAAAACAAAAAAACAAGCAAACTATATTTAAGACAAAAAATTCAAATATCTAAAGGTATTAAAAACTAAATCCAAGCAAATACTGAAGAAGAAAAAAATGAGATTAAAATGAAAACTATACTATCTCACAACTACACAGGGGGCCTCCTAGTGAGTGTGAGTAATTATAAACTTAGATCACTCGATTCAAATCACCAATTTCATTAAGAGTTGCACCATATTAGAGATTACATTCATTGGGAAAAAATACAGAGTTCTTCTTCTTCAAGTAGCAACAACTATTACAAGTTAATATTCATCATTGACATCTAATCACCCCCTACACCACCACCCCACCCCCGCGCATCAAAGAGACTGCAATTTATAGAGTTTTGAAGCAACAAGCAACTTAGGATTTCATTGCATGAATTATGGCCATGAGATCTCAATAAATCAGTTTGAAAATAAAATTAATATATATTTTGAAGGTTTCTAAGATCAAATATCAATCCATATCTAATCACACTTATCTCCTTGTCACGAATTTTCTAAATAACAGGTCGTTCCAATCCTTTTGGTGACTGGGCGTTCACTGTGAAATTACAAAATCGGTTTCTCACACAATCTACAAAATAGGGCTCCAAAGAACCCCGAAAATCTCTCAAATGGTAATGAATTTGAGAAATCTTCTCATTGAGAACCTAATTGGGCTTGTACTGAAAAAATTCATGTTTTATTTTTCCAATTCATTTTCATTTGCTTAGAAAACGTGTTTGAAGTTGACTGGTCAAAACTACTGTATTTTGCCTTTGATCTTTTGTTGGAGGTCCACACATGCGAGCTGGGTGGACTTTGACCAATACAAATCCATATTAGAGCTTCTAGAAACCAAGTATAAGTGTCGGATTTCCTTCTAGAGTGGTGCTACTACCTCAACCATGGAGATAGCTACGAAAACTTGACTAAACTGCAAAAACTTAAATTGGCTAAACAATCTTTAGTAAAACCAAGCAAAGCTATTCTTAATTCATTAAAAATAATAGAAATAATAATAATAAACCATGTGAACATGCATGTAGGAATTTTGTCCATTTATGGAGAAATATGGTTTAAAATATTGACAATGAGTGAATGGAATGATGCGAAAATGGATGGTTTCATCAACAAAATCATGGCAAGTTAGAGGCCCAACAGTTGGGTTTAACCAAAAGTGAAGCAGATGTGAACCTTTACCATATTTTGGTTGAAGGTAAATTGTTTATTATAGTATTATATGTTGATGATTTGATTCTGACAGGTGATGATAAGCTAATCAAATCTTGCAAAGAGGGTCTTGCAAGAGAGTTCGAGATGAAGGACTAGGGGCTCATGCATTACTTTCTTTGTATGGAAGTATGGCAAGGAAATGAGGAATTGTTTGTCTCTCAGGGCAAATATGCCAATGAGATACTGAAGAAGTTCCACATGGAGAGCAACAAACCCCTAGAGACTCATCTAGATGGTAAATGGAGGAAGGAGGATGATACTTAAGGTGAAGTAGTGGAGGCTATTATTTATAGACAGCTTGTGGGTTCACTTATGTATTTTGTGAACACACGACCGGACATGTGTTTTGCAGTTAACCAACTTAGTCAAGCCATGGTTAAGCCAACCAAACTGTATTGGAAGGCAGCTAAACATGTTTTGAGATACCTCAAAGGCACCACTCAATTTGGTCTTTGGTACAGACGAATAGAGGGAGTGAAGCTTCAAGGCTTCACAGATGTAGATTGGCCAAGGAGACCATCCGTCAGGAGGAGCACATCAGGGGGAATCTTCAGTGTTGGGTTAGCAGTAGTTTCTTGGTACAGCAGGAAGCAAAGATCAGTTGCACTTAGTTCAGTAGAAGCAGAGTACATGGTTGTTAGTTAAGTATCTTGTGAGGCTATCTGGATGAGGAAGATCCTTGTTGGGTTGTTTGGTCAGCAGATGGATCCAATAGTGATTTACTTTGATAATAAAAGTTGTATAAAAATATCTAAGAATCCAGTTTTAATGATCAGTCCAAGCATATTGACATCTGGTATCACCATCTACGAGATTGTGTGCAGAGGAGAATCATGTTGTTGGAGTACATTCCTACAGAGGAGTGGGATGCAGATATTCTGACAAAGGAATTGTCAAGATGCAAATTGAGTTTCACAGAGGCAGGTGTTATCACTCCATAATTTCCCTAAGCTGAGGAGAGAAAGCCAGAGGTTACCACAAAACCACTTGTAAATCTAGAATCTATCTCTTCCAGCTTCAAAGAGGGATCTCTCTATCTGATTTAGATTTTTGTTCAAGATATTAGGCTAGATATGAAAGTGTGAGGTGGGATTTTCGAAATATTTGGTTGAAAAGTGTGGGGAACTCCATTGGGCATGGGGTCATAGAACTGTAGGTAATCAGTCACAAATAAAAGAGCAATTGTAACATGGTAGGATAGGCAAGCTTTTGGATCTTATAGAGTGTCTGTGGAGTGAAGAGAATGAATATGATTCAGATTCAATTAAATATAGAGCATACTGAGATCAATTCTATATCTAACATCAAACAGAAAATATTGATATTGTTTACAAGCTAGAGTAGAGTACAATTAAGCAAATTCGGCCCTTAATCTTCTTTAAACAATAAAGATAGAAAACATATGGAAAATTGAGAGAATAAACAATTTCACAAGAGAAAGTACATCACCAATTGCTTGACATGGGAATCCTGGAACAAAGCTCTTTGTATTACTGTAAATTGATCCCTTTCAGTACAATGCACAACTTACATCAATGTACAACCTTTCTTCATACAAGTTCCAACTTAACCCCTCAAATTCCAACCTATTCTAATTCTTATTACAAAGTATTTATAGACTGTCTCGAATAAATTTGGACTTCAAATCAAAACTTATTACAAAATAATATCTATCAAAGGCATAGATATTTCTTGAAAAAGAACTGGATAATAGGAAATCTGGTTAAATTTGGTTGTTTTGTTGAATTTTTATAGGAAAATTGTTACTGAATGTGGCTATATATTTCTGGAAGAAATAATTGAACTATACACTAAAAATGAAAACAATCAATGAAAAGTGCAAGAAATCTGGAACTGCTGAGAAAATATTTAGCCTTTAAATCTGGAGTGGTTGTAGTTTCTTTCGCACCAGCTCATGAGTTACCCTTTCCAAACTATATCCCCTCTTTTCCTGTGTTTCAAAAGTTGTCGACCCATTCATTTGTTAACACTTCTGCATGGTCTATCAGAGAAATTCTTGTTTTATTGTTTCATTCATCTTTCTCGGGAAAACTCAAACGGCTTGTCATAGTGCCAAAACCCTCTTGATGCCTTATCAAGTGACCTATCAGAACAGTCAAAATGATAAAATAACGATAAGCTCAGTCCTCCGGGGTTAATCCCTTTTAGCTGTGAACAAGGGTCGATTCTTTGAAACGTTGCATTATACCGGTCCCAACATAAAACACATGGGACCACACATATATACATCTGGGCCCTTTATATTATCGAAGTATCGCAATCGGATGATTTCATTGTGTGACACTTTATTTTATGCAAGATATGAAATCTCTAATGTGCCTGGCCCCCAAGGCTCAAGTGAAATATCAGGGCCAAAGCTTCTTCATGTGTTAAAACTCTTTGGCTGGTAAGGGGCCTGATTCTTTGAAATATCACTTTATAAATGGTTTCACCACATAAGACACAGGACCACGCATATATGCACCTGGGATCCTTGTGTCGATAGCTCCTAATTTTTTGAACTCTTTATAACCATGGGCTAGCCCCCATATAGGAGCTCCTCTCTCGGAAATTCCAATCGAAAGTCTAACTCAGTGTACACATTTTATTTTCACCAATTGTGAATGTCAATCACCTTCTGTGCTAAGCCCCTGGTCTTGTGATGCTTCACATCACCACGTTCCATCCCTTATCAGATCTCCTCTCCTGGCGATTTCCAATCAACAATTTCAACTAATGTTGCGATGTGCCTCAACCTTGCGATCGTCAATTGTTGACATCATCCTCGCCATGTCACCACCATGTCATTGCCACGTATCATTCTGTAAGTGGTGACACATGTCATCCTGTGAGTAGTGACACATGTCACCCATTTTTTGGCCCCTTCTGACCCTTGAAAATGCCAAATCCATCGGCCACAAGTCCACTGTACGGTCATGTCATGGTGACATCAGCCGCCACGTGGGCCATATCGGAACCAATCGCTGACTACCATGCGTCCCTTATCAAATCCAATGACTAACTGCCTCATGGCCTTTATTAGATCCAATCTTTTGTTGCCACGCATCCTTTTGGGAGGAGAGAGAAAAGGCCATGTCTGGCCTAGTTTTGCGAGCATTTCCTTTGTTAATTTGTTTCAGGCCCTTCCCAACACTTTAACACTAGAGGCCTTTTTCCTGCAATCCCGACGATTTCAAAATGTGACCACTCTGCCTCCATTGTGGATTGTCAATTGTTGACCCTGCCAACTGCCACTAACCATGAACCTCCGAGATACAGAATTTGGAACATCTGATCGCCGATTGCGATCCTGGCGATCGCTAATCGCTAATTTTGCTCCGATGTCCACTGCTTGATCTCTCCGAAAACTCTGGGATGCGGGATTTGGAACCTTCAATCGCTGATATAGCCATGCACCTCTGAACTGCGGGATGCGGGATTTTCAACGCTTAGGCATTTTCACTTGTTTTCTGCTTTTGAAGAGTAAACTTCAATCCATTCTAACTTTTGCTCTAGAAGTTAGTTTAAAGAACTAAATATACCGTTAGAAATCTGCTTCTGAGCACTTCATCATGGAAACACCTGCAAGATGATTTTATAGAAGCTTGACAAGAAAAAATCCTTCCCAACCTTAGACTGATTTTGACCACAAGACTTGAAGGACTGAATAGTTTCTTAGACAAGTAAATCTTTAGGCTATGACACCCAGTGACTCATAGGCTAAGTTTCACAAGAAGATTCCAAAAATAAATAACTGGACACATATTATAATTACCTATATTTGTAGGACCCTAACAGCAGGATCGAGGTAGCAGATAATCCCTAGAAATACATTTATATCTAGTTACAATTGTGCTCAGAGCAAAAGACTTGAGACAGATGAATACAAGAACATAGTGTAGCAAGGAAAGACAAATGCTTAATCTACTTTAGATCCCTATTGTGCAGCAACATATTTCAGCTCTTATATGACAAAAATGGATTGCTCCATTACAATTGCATTTAAACAAATTCAGCAAAAATTGTATATCTTGTCAAGACAACAAATTGAAGCTATTCACAAACTTGGAAACACATTGCTAAATATACAACAAATTTCAAGTGGACAAGAAATGCACATTGTTTTGTGTTTATCTTTGTATTCAGCTTCTAGAAGAACAATTTTCATGAACACTACTCGAGTTGGAGAAGAAACATATGTTCTAAAAAGGCCTATTTTGTTAGAACAACAATCTGATAACTCTGAGTTCTCTAGTTTCAGTTGTATTCAAAGCTAAATACTTGAGACAAATGAATACAAGAACATAGTAATTGACAGAGAAGTTTTTGATGAAATGTGCAAGTATTTGGCCAACTCCTTGTGTTAGATTTGTGTATAATAACTCTTTTGTTGGGACTCTGGGCACACTTAGTGTGCAACCGAGGTTCAACATGGAATCCGCTGTCACATTGTGCTTCATCTTATAAGCATACTGGTTTTCATGGACATAATGACACACATACATAACAAGAAACAATAGTGCAACAAAAACTAGTGCAATGTATCTTGTTAAGGAAACCAGTACAACAGTGCTCAAAAGAATAGTAACTTTTGTTAGAAAATTATATATTACGGAGCAATGGAACACATAAAATATTGCAGAAATATAAACACAGAAAACGCACAAAACAAGAGAGACACAGATATACGTGGTTCACCCAGTTTGGGCTACGTCCACCCCGAACAGCCAGTCCTTCCTTTCTATTATCCATCAAAATGAAGAGACACAACCTACAGCAAATCCGCTGTAATATCCTCTGTTTTCTCTCACAGTCTCACCTCTCTATTTCTCGCTCACCAAATACACATCTATCACACAGCCTCAAATACAATACCCTCATACAAAGAGAGGGGTTGCCTTCTAGGGCAAAAAACCCTAAACTAAACATAAGTTCTACCGTCAGATCATCCGCCTAATGAATGGCCCAGATTGACTAGAAATTACTATACTTTTACAAGGCAATTTTACAGTTGTTTTTAGCTTCGGGGGCAGCCGCCCCCCCGTGGACCCCCCCTGCAGCGAATATTTTACGGGCGGCGTTGCCGCCCCCATTTCGAACTGGGGTCCTATGTGGCGATACCTTTGAATATAGAAGATAATCAGGCTCCACACCCAACAATCTCCCACTTGGAGACTGATTGTAGCAACTCCACCGCTGCTCCATTTGCTGGACAATGACTCCTCTTTGGACCTGGTTGTTTCTCATCTTCATCGTCATCCTTGAAGACCAACTGAAACTGAGCATATTCTCAGTTTCTCCTGGTTACAACTGTTGTTAGCATATCTGCAGGATTCTGGCTAGTGTGTATCTTTTCCAGCTTCAACTCTCCATCTTCCAACACTGATCGTATGAAATGGTACTTGAGCTGTATGTGTTTAGTCCTGGAATGAAATGCTGAGTTATTTGCAAGATGAATGGCACTTTGGCTATCACTGTATAACGTGCCCATATCATGCTCCTTACCCAATTCACCCATAAACCTTTGTAACCAAATCATTTCTTTACTAGCCTCTGTAGTAGCAACATACTCTGCTTCTGTTGTTGAAAGTGCAACAACACTTTGGATTTTTGAAACCCAACTGACAGCTGTTCCTCCAACAGTAAATACATATCCTGTAGTGCTCCTCCTATTATCTCTGTCACCTGCCATATCTGCATCAACATATCCTTGTAGGGAGATGTTTGAACCACCAAAGCATAATGCTTGATTTGTGGTACCTTTCAAATATCTGAGAATCCATTTCACTGCCATCCAATGTTCCTTTCCTGGATTGTTCATGTACCTGCTTACAACTCCCACTGCATGTGCAATATCAGGCCTTGTGCAGACCATTGCATACATTAAGCTTCCAACTGTTGATGCATATGGAACTTTAGACATATAATCCATGTCTTCTTGGGTCTTTGGGCACATTTCCTTGCTAAGTTTGAAATGGCTAGCAAAAGGTGTACTAACTGGTTTTGCATTGAGCATGTTAAATCTTTTCAACACCTTTTGTATGTACTCATTCTAAGACAATGTTAATTTACGATTTTTCCTGTCTCTAGTTATTCTCATACCAAGGATTTGTTTCGCAGCTCCCAAATCCTTCATTGCAAATGAATTTGCCAATTTTCTTTTGAGCACATTTATTTCCTGCATGTTAGATCCTGCAACAAGCATGTCATCTACATACAATAACAATATAATATAGCTGCCATCATTTTGCTTTTTCAAATAAACACAATGATCAGAGTGACATCTAGTATAACCTTGTTCAGACATAAACTTGTCAAATTTTAGATACCACTGCCTTGGAGCCTGTTTTAAGCCATACAAGCTCTTCTTCAACCTGCACACTAGTTTCTCCTTCCCTTTCACCTCATATCCTTGTGGCTGCTGCATATATATCTCTTCCTCCAAATCCCCATGGAGAAAGGTTGTCTTTACATCTAACTGCTCAAGATGCAAATCTTCAGCTGCTACAAGACTTAAAATAGTTCTGATTGAAGTCATTTTAACAACAGGAGAAAATATTTCATCAAAATCAATACCTTTCTTCTGTTCAAACCCCTTCACCACATGTCTAGCTTTATACCTCTGTTTTCCTCCATCTTCCTCCTTCAGCCTGTAAACCCATTTATTCTTCAATGTAGTTTTTCCTACAGCCAACCTGACTAAATCCCAAGTCTGGTTATGCATTAAGGAGTCCATCTCTTCTTCCATGGCTACCTCCCACTTCTTCCTGCTTTCAACCTGCATTGCTTCTTCATAACATTCGGGTTCACCGGAATCAGTCAACAATAAATAATATAATGAAGGAGAGTATCGTTCAGGGGGTCTACTTATCCTGGTAGATCTTCTAACACCACTTTCAGGTGTTTCGAGTGCCTGTTGTTGTTGTGGTGGTTGCTGTTGTTGTGGTTGTTGATTATTATTATTTTCAGGCACCTTTACTTTTTCAGTGATTTCATCAAAAACTGCATATTCCTTGTTTTCCTTTTCCTATTTCTTTTCCTGCAACTGATTCTTATACAAGACCTTTTCATTGAATATTACATCTCTGCTCCTAATGATTTTGTGATTTTCGTAATCATATAAGCGATAACCAAAATCATTAACACCATATCCAATAAAGGTACATTTCTTTGACTTTGCCTCAAGCTTTGTTCTATTTTCTTTATCAATATGGACAAAGGCCTCACAACCAAAAGGCTTTAAAATAGAGTAGTTTACCTTTTTACCTGTCCATGCTTCCTCTGGAACACCACCATCCAAGGAACTTGAAGGCCCTCTGTTTATTAGATAAACAGCAGTATCTACAGCATCTTCCCAAAACTGTAAAGGCAATCCTGCATGCAATCTCATGCACCTTGCACGCTCCATGATTGTTCTGTTCATCCTTTTTGACACACCATTTTCTTTTGGTGTTCTTGGAACTGTCTTCTCTCTGCGAATTCCATGCTCTGAACAGTACCTATCAAACTCTTTGCTGCAATATTCACCTCCATTGTCTGATCTAAGACACTTCAATTTCTTTCCTGTCTCAATCTCAACCAAAGCTTTCCATTTCTTGAAAGTATCAAATACATCAGATTTATTCTTAATACAATAAATCCAAGTTTTTCTAGTTGCATCATCAATAAAAGTAACATAATAACGAGAGTCACCAAGAGATGATACCTGAGCAGGTCCCCATACATCTGTATGCACAAGCTCTAATTTTTCATTCTTCTTTTCTTTCCCAACTCTGAGAAATCTGACTCTCTTCTGTTTTCCATAAATGCAATTCTCACAGAAGTCCAAATCAACATTCTTCAAACCCGGCAACAAATTCCCTGAGTGAAGAATCTTCATCCCCTTTTCACTCATGTGTCCAAGCCTATGATGCCATAATGCTGCATCTGCTCCTTTGGAAGTTAAAGCATTAACAGAGTTAGAAATACCATTGCATAAATACAATGTACCAACCTTTTCGCCTTTTGCTATTACCAGGGCTCCTTTGGTGACCTTCCAAGCTTTATCTGTGAAAGTTGTCACACAACCTTCACCGCCTAACTGCCCTGTTGAAATCAGATTTTTCTTTAGATCTGGAACATGCCTTACCTCCTTTAATAGCCATTGGTTTCCATTCTGCTGTTTTACAAGAACCTTACCCATTCCAACGATTTTACAGGGTTTATCATCACCCAGAAGAACTTGTCCAAAATCTCCTTGAACATAGTCATGAAAGTATTTCTTATCAGGTGTGGCATGGAATGAAGCCCCTGAATCTACCACCCAGGAATCAGTAATATTTTCAAAAGAAAGAATCAAAGCATCTTGTAACACCTCACCTGTCACATTTGCTTCATGATTGTTTTCTTGCTGTGCATCTCCTTCTTTTCCCTTCCGAGATCTACAGTCTTTCTTTAGGTGTCCTTTCTTTCCACATTTCCAGCACACTATCCCCGATCTGGACTTGGATCTGCCTTTCCTTGATTTACTGCGATATCCTGAGCTCTTTCCTCTTTCCATTTTTCTTCCTCTAGACTCTGCACTCAAAGCATTTCCCGATGTCTCACCGGAGCTTTTCCGTCGCATTTCCTCGCTAAGGATAGCACCGACAACATCATCAAACTTTAAAGTACTAGATCCAGAAACGGAGTTACTAATGGCCATTACCAAACCATTCCAACTTTCTGGTAATGAGCACAAGAATAACAGAGCTCTAACTTCATCATCAAAGTTTACCCCTACAGAACTTAACTGACTTGTAACTGTATTAAAATCATTTAAATGGTTTGCAACAGATACACCTTCCGACATATTCATATTAAATAACCGTTTCATAAGAAATACCTTGTTTGAGGCCGAGGGTTTTTAATATAGTTTCGACAACGTTTGCATCAAACCCTCTGTCGTGGTTTCCTTCGAAATATTGAAGGCGACTGACGCAGCAAGGCACAACCGTATTGTTCCGAGTGCCTTTCTATCGAGAAGGTTCCATTCTTCGTCTTTCATACCCGTCGGCATCTTTGTTTTTCCGCCCAATGGTAGGTATAGATCTTTCTGATACAGATAATCTTCCATCTGCATCTTCCACAGCGAGAAGTTTTGGCCGTTAAATTTCTCGACCCTAAACTTACCATCTTCCGCCATTGCTCCCACTCGAACCAAGAACCCTTCTTTCCTGCAAGTTTATCAGCCAAATAGACCTTCGGCTCTGATACCAGTTGTTAGAAAATTATATATTACGGAGCAATGGAACACATAAAATATTGCAGAAATATAAACACAGAAAACGCACAAAATAAGAGAGACACAGATATACGTGGTTCACCCAGTTTGGGCTACGTCTACCCCGAACAGCCAGTCCTTCCTTTCTATTATCCAGCAAAATGAAGAGACACAACCTACAGCAAATCCGCTGTAATATCCTCTGTTTTCTCTCACAGTCTCACCTCTCTGTTTCTCGCTCACCAAATACACATCTATCACACAGCCTCAAATACAATACCCTCATACAAAGAGAGGGGTTGCCTTCTAGGGCAAAAAACCCTAAACTAAACATAAGTTCTACTGTCAGATCATCCGCCTAATGAACGGCCCAGATTGACTAGAAATTACTATACTTTTACAAGGCAATTTTACAGTTGTTTTTAGCTTCGGGGGCAGCCGCCCCCCCCCTGGACCCCCCCTGCAGCGAATATTTTACGGGTGGCGTTGCTGCCCCCATTTCGAACTGGGGTCCTATGTGGCGATACCTTTGAATATAGAAGATAATCAGGCTCCACACCCAACAACTTTTATGTGCCATATATAGTGATAAACATTTTAACAAGAAATAGATGAGTCTGTTATATTATAAGCATTACCAATGTGGACAGGGATCAAGGCACAATTATGGCTGCAAGAATTTATATGCTTGCATCCAATTTCCGTAACGAATTGTTGACTAGTGGCAAAAATCCTCTTGCAACAAGTCAGTATGTGCTCAATCAAAGTTCCAATTTTATTTTATTTTCATTTGGTATGGCTACATAGCACCTGTAACAAAGGTCCCATTATCTATCTAAAACTAAAATTAAACTAAGATCTACAGTTCAATCCAGCCATTGATGGCCATGAATATAATATTTTGCAAGATAATCAAAATTTTGTATGTGGAAATTTTGGGCCACTTCTGTTACATAGCACAATAGATATTCTAGCTTCAATAACTAAAGAAATTGGCCCATGCAAATGTGCATAGAAATTCTCACTTGGACACTTTGACATATTGTCAATTGAGCAAATATTACTTGAACAAGGCTTGTAGATCTATGGACAAAATATCAATGACTGTGATGATTGTTTGTTTGAGTCTACTTGTACACTTGCACCATGTTTTGATATGTCTAATATGAGAAAAATAATTGTACAAGTTTTTTATAATTGTTTCATTTGCAATGAGAATACTGCTATCAATTGTTTTAAACAACACCTAGATACTAGAAACATTGAATAAGAGCAAAGTATAAATGATTCGCAAGCTTATACTATAAACTTATTACTGCCATATGCATATCGACATACAGAGGAAAAAGGTTTTGCAATACAATGAATTTATGAACTATTTGATGTTAACATACATATTTGCAATACATTAACAAAAGATATTTTCTTGAGATTATATTCATCAAACACTTGCTCCAAAGTCTTGTACATTATGCACCAATATCAACTACAATTACACATTTAACCAATGATTTTTTTTTTTACAAGATCGGTTATGGTTTTATATGTTCCAAAAAAGATAGGGGAGCAAGCTCCTATTACATATGATGCTGGATGGAGTCATGCTGAAGGAAAGAAGGTCAGGAACACAGTCTTGGAAACCTTTAGACATGAATCCAAAAATTCCAGAGATTCCAATTACATTTCTGGCATACTACCTTACAAACTGGGATAGCAAGAAAATACACTTAAATAACATAATTGTCAAAAACTAACAGACTTCAGAAACACATATGGGCAGTTTAATATTTTCTTACATATTGATCTTGATGAGATAGCTTTTTACTGCTCTAGTAGTTTGAATTTTATCCCTCCTGATTCAGCGTAATGTTTTTGAGGAAGTTGACTGTATCCTCAAGGTGAGTGCACTTGTTGTTAAGGGAATCTATTTCATCCTTCTAACTATCTAATTGTCTCTTCAAATCACAGTTCTCAAACCTCATTTGAAACCTCAAATCTTGAATTGTCTCTCTGATCTTGACGATGATAAATTTTTTGGCTCTGCATGTAGCACATTTTTCATTTTGAGAAGCTCGATCTACTAGATTTAAGTCCATTGATGAGCGGTCTTATGCTATCTTTTTATCTACGATGTGATCCTCTATGTTGTGTTGTTCCTTGTTGATATCTCTACTTGAAAAGGGCATGTTTTTGTTCCCCTGAACTTGTTAGAGTGATGCCAATAATCCTTCTCGCTGTATGAACGCAGATTCACCTTCCCTTTGATATAGCACCAGCCTGTTGGCTTGAAATGAAACAAAAAGCAATGGAAAATAATCCTTACAGCAAAGATAGCAGAAAAGGAGGGGATAATGAAGATGCTAGGGGCGAGAGAATATATGTGCATACATCCAAATGGAGAACAAAGCAAAGGAGTTAAGCTCACAGGAGGATTGTGGGCAAGAGGAAAGCAGTGATCGGCTGACTGCATGCTTGGAGATGGATTGGGATCGCACAGAGGGGGAGTGAGAAGATGATTAAGAGAGGAGCACATGATGTGAAGAAGGGAGAGGGCAACAAAGAAACATGGAGCTCGATAGGAATAGTGTTCAACGGGAAGAGCGAGGGGGAATCTATGAGTGAAAATAGGAGAGGGAGGCCCAAGATATAAAGGAGAGAGGGGTGCGAAAAGAGATCCATACCGTAGAGAGGAAGTTCATACATGGAGGAATGTGATTGTATGCAAATTGAAAATCTTAGAGTTTGTGGAGTGGCAGATTATGTGCAGAGAGGTTCGAGTGGAGTCATGGGACCTCCATTCTATGTCAGTTGAAAAGAAATCATTGCAGATATATGTATTGATGTTGCATATATTCTTTGTATTAAACCACGAAATATCATAGGGATAAGATATTTTTGTCATGATTTTCATACAGAGACAGTAGGACTAAGGAATAGATGTGTGGAACACATCCTCGTCATCTCTTATTTCCCCTTCAGACCTAGACAATACCAAATTTGCATGGTGGTCCGCGAAACTATTGTTGTCCCGCAATATATGTTTAAAAGTGACATTTCCCAGACCTTTCAAATTTTTCCTTATTCTTTTGAAGATTCGATGCATGGCAGCATTTGGAGGATTTCTTCTACTGACCATGGCTTCATTTATAATTGTTGAATCTCCCATTATTATTGGGTCTCTGATTTCCTTTTTTTAATCTTGGTTCCCATTAGCAGGCCATGAGCCTCTGCCTTGTTATTGGAGGTTTCCCCCAACCCCCACTCATAAGTGACTGGATTATTCCCCCCTAGATAGAGTAGGGTCCCTCCCGCTTTATCTCTACTCAGATTGTTTTTAGAGGCCCCATCGAAGAAGAGACAATGCTTATTCAAATTTCCTTTCCATGTTATGAATTCTTCCTTATTTAATCTAATTTTCCAATTTTTAGTTGAAGGTATGTCATTGGGAGTGATATTCCAGTTACTTTTGATAGTTGCCTCGTTGATCCAAATCCTTTCTTCTTGTTGGAGGCTGCTATTGTCTATTGCTTTTAAACCTTTCATGTTTAGAAATTCTGAAGTGAGTCCCCAAGTTTTTGACAAAACTCTTCCAATCTTTGGGATTTGGTCTTTGAAGATTCTTTTATTTCTTGAGAGCCAAATTTGCCAACAAAGAAATGATGGGAGACTTTCCCAAAACCTTTTAATGGTTTGCTTGTTCTTCATTGAGTAAGGGTAATTTTTTTCCATTCAATAAAGAAGTCATTAAAGGTTATGGAGAAGTTGAGATCCATTTCTAGAGGACTAGAAAGCTGCTTCCATCACTCTCTAGCAAATGGACAATCCAAGGGTGCTGAGTGGATTCTTCTTCATTTAGACACATTGAGTACCGTGACGGGCCAGAAAATCCCTTTCTTTTAAGGTTATCACCAGTAAGGATTCTTCCTTTTAGGAGAGTCCAACTGAATATTTTAACTTTGGGGAGGCTTTCTGTTTTCCATATAGATTTCCATGGGACCCAATCGTGTTCATCTTACTGAGCCGAAGAGAGTTATGTCCGGACTTGATCAAGTAAGCACCCCCACTAGGATCCCAGATGATTGTTTCTTCATCCTCCATGTTTTTTGGGGCTGATACTTTGAGATGGAGGACTAAGAGATCCCATTGGCTTATTAAATTTGGAGGAAGATTTGGAATGTGCCAGTCTTGCCAATTTCTGTTTTCCCAATGAGAGATAGAATGTAGGGAGGATATCCCCTTGGCTTGCATCCATGCCAGTCTTGCCAATTTCTGTTTTCCCAATGAGAGATAGAATGCAGGGAGGATATCCCCTTGGCTTGCATCCATTACTTTAATTCTTGGACACCTATGAGAGATGATAAAGGTTCCTTCCCCATGATTCTGTCTCCCCATACTTTGATACTTTTACCATTTTTGGGCATCTTCGAAGTGTACTTAATGGTAGTAGGTATCATTGTTTTAACTAGCTTCCATACTTGCGAGCATGGCCTTATTGGGACATTTTCATCTAGCAAGTGAGTTCTTTGATGATTCATATACTTTAAAGCCAAAGTTTGTTTCCACCAGCTGTCCTTTCCAGTTATCATTCTCCATATAATTTTGGCCCCTAGGGAAACATTCATCAGTCCAAGCAGCCTTATAGATAAGCCTCCCTTCTCATGGGGAAAAATTACTTGTTCCCATTTTACCAAGTTGAATTTTTTGGTCTCCTTTTTCCCTCCCTTCTATAGAAAACCTCTTATTATTAATTCAAGTTGTTTTTGGCTGTTGGCTGGAGCTAGACTAGTGGTATATTGGTTAATTAGCAACGCAGTGAGCATGGAATTGATTAGAGTCACCCTGCTAGCAATGTTCAGCCACATCATTCCCCAACTTTGGATTTTTTCCTTCATCTTTTCAGTTTGTATGCTCCATAACTCAACCTTTAGATTTTCTTTAGATATGGGAAGTCCAAGGTAAAAGAAGTGATTCCAATTTGCCTGTATGGGTATCTCAAGAATTTGAGATATTATTTGCATGGTGCGAGAGGGAGCATTACAACCATATATTCTACATTTTTCATTGTTTAAGAGACCACCAGAAACCTCCATGAAGTAATCAAGGATTTCTTTGAATATTTGGGCAATAATGCATGAATCTCCACCCATCAATAGAGTGTCATTTGCGAACAAGGAATTATTATGCTTCTTACACCATGAGAGATGTGCAAACCAATTAGTGTTCTTTCTCTCCTTCTCTTTTCCAAAGATCTACTTAATGAGTCTGTCATTATTATATATAAGAAAGGTGAAAGAGGGCAACCCTGCCTAAACCCTATGGAACTTTGAAAGAACTTGCTCAGTGTTCTATTTATCAATGGGGCTATCCATGGTCCCATAATGCAGGCACTGATTACCTCAATGTTTTCGTTTGAGAAACCAAATTTCTTTAAGACAGCAGTGAAGTAAGGAAGACTTACCCAGCCAAAGGCATTGGCCATATCCAATTTATGATGATTCTTTGTTATTTTTTTAGCATTCTTGAGTGTAGAGCTTCCTGGACCACCAATACATTGTTTATAATCTGTCTATTTGGAACAAAGCCTCCTTGGTTTCCAAGATAATATCAGGGAGAACGTTCTTTATTCGGTTGGATATGATCTTCATTATTATTTCATAAGAAGAGTTGCACAATGAAATTGGCTGAAATATGCTAAAAGTGGAAGGTCTAGCATCCTTTGGAATTAGTGCCAATAGGAGGATTTGGTAAAACCTCCCTTTTTTTTAAATAAACGCATTCCTTATCATTCTTAATAAATCCTTTTTTTTAATCTACCAGCGTTCCCTATAAAATGCAATTGTGAATCCATCCGGACCTGGTGCCTTATCCGGATGGAGGCTCCAAACAGCTACCTCTATTTCTTCTTTTGCGATTTCTTGCATAATTTCCGCATTTTGCTCATCACTTATCTTGTTTGGTACATGTTGCAAAAAGTTTTCGTAATCTGCTACTTCTCCATTTGTTGTTAAGAGGTTTTTGAAATGTTTATGAGCTTCCTTTTTTAATTCAATTGCTCCTCTAATTTCTTGTCCCTCTACTTGGATTTTGTCAATCTAATTTGTAGCTCTTCTAATTTTCATAGTATTATGAAAAAATGTTGTGTTTTTATCCCCTGCTTTTAACCAAAGGCTTCTTGACCTTAGTCTCACCACTTCCTCTTCTTTCTGGTTTTCTCTATATATTTCCCAGAGGCTCTTTTCCTGGAGATGGTCCTCTTTGTCCTCCTCCTTGTTTTCTTTTGCCTCTTGAAGTTTCTCCATCTTTTTTTATAACTCAGCCTTTCTTTTCTTTGTTTTCTTTTTGTTTTCTATGGCCCATATTTTCAGTTCCTTTTTTCAAGTTTTTTAGCTTGGTTTCCCACACATAATAGGGGGACCCCAAGACCTTTTGAGACCACACTTCCGCAATTAGTTTTTTGAGTTCTACATTGCTGTTCCATATTGGGCAATATCTGAAACGTATTGGGCCTTGATTTTCTATCAGCCCCATAGTAATTACCATTGACTTGTGATCTAATGCCATTGTATGAATGATTCTTGATCTTGTTGAATTGTAGTTGGAGATGATGTTGTCCTGAACCAAAATCCAATCTAATATTTCCTTTATATTGTTGCTTCCTACCCTTTTGTTGTTCCACGTATACTTACCATTGTTGGGAGGGAGATCTATTAGATTGTTTTTCTCCATAATTTTTTCAATGGCGTCCCTTGATGGGTCTGCATGTTAAATCCCTCCAAATCTCTCCTCTACATTTAGGACAAGATTGAGGTCCCCTCCCAAGATTATTTTTATGTTATGAGTTTCATTTAAGGTCTCTTGAACCATATTTCAGCATAGTTCTTTTTCCCTGAAGTCATTGGGGGCGTATACATTGACAATGCAAAATTGCTCATTGGTGGTTGTCTCTTTTAAATTTGTTCTTATCCAATGTTGTTCCTTTTTTTGTTGTAGCAGCTCCCATTTTCCTTTCCTCCATAATGTGCAAATTCCCCTTGAGGCTCCTATAGCTTGTTGAGTTGTTCCCTCATAATTTTTTATATTTTTGATCATTTTTTATGTGTCCTAGCAACTAGTTTTGGTCTCCTGAAGCATAAGAATATCTCATTTTTCCTTTACTCAAATATATTTCGCTGCACTTACTTTAAAAGGTGTCCCCAAACCACGGAAATTCCAGGAGACCACAATCATTATTTATTTAGTTGATGAGTTGAGGGTCCTTTCCCTCTTTGATGATTTTGGTTTTTCTCATTGTTCCCAGAGTTTTTCCCAAAAAAGGAGTCCATGGGCTACTACATTCCTAAAGCCATCTCTTTTGTTGTCGCTTCGTCTCTAAGCTCTTTGTTATATTTTCTTCCTTCTTTCTTTTGGTGATCTAAGATTTTAAGAGATTCCTTAGATTGGTTTCTTGTCAAAATTATGTTAACTAAGGGAGGAGGAGGGCTACGAGTGGTTATAGGAACTGAGGGGATGAGGATATGGGAGGGGGAAAGATGAGAGGGGGAGGGGGAGGATGAGTGAGGTATAGGAGGATCATCAAGACGTCCAAAGGGGTTGGGATTGATGAAAGATGAGGAGATTAGGGGCGGCATTGGCTGCGGGGGGGGGATGTTGGAGAAGGATCAGGGGAGAGGGGGAGCCTAGGGATGGCTTGAGGAGGAGAGGGACTGTTTGTTTGCCGATTTTTTATTTTTAACTTGTTCCCATTTTGCTTTAGACTCTTATAAATTTTCACTTTCTTGTCTTTTTGGACATCTATTTTCAAAATGATTGTATTCATGACATACCTTGCATTTGAACGGTATTTGCTCATAGTCTAGTTGTTGTATGTGTGTCCATTGATCTACATTCGTATTTACTACGTCCGAAAGGCCCTTCCTTAGGTCCACTTCAACACATCCTCACACATGCATGCATGTTCTCTTTTAGTTTGCATGTGTTAATATACTTCCCCACAAAATTCTCGATGGCCTTGACAAATTCATCGCCCCAGCAATGTAGAGGAAAGTGAGGAAGTCTTACCCATACCGGCATAGCACTAGGAACATCCATTTCAGGGTCGAAGTCAGGGGTCCATCTGTTTAGGTATATGCCTCGCATGTCCATGAAGTATGGGTCGTTTCTGAAGATTAAATCTCGATCTTCCTTTGTTTCAAAATGAAAGGTATAATACACTCTTCCACAAAATCTTATGGAGATTTTTCCACTTATTGAAGAGGGCCAGTTCCTTTCAACCCATTTCTAAACTAAATGAGGTGATGGCCATATCCTATAAATTGGCCAACCAATCCCCTTTCTGCTAGAGACATCGTCATCCGGTGGGGGAGAGACAGAGGTAGAGAGATATCTGGGATGTCTTCAAGTTTCTTCACAAACCTGGATATCGATGGTCTGGTTTTTGGAGGGACAATAGTTGAGATCAGAGATGCAAAGGCATCTGCATTTTCTTCTTGCTCATAGGACTATTTTCCTGGAGGAGGATCTCCATCCTCCGGTGGATCCGATGGTTCCATGAACGCAACAGGAGCCCGTTGTGGTCTGTTAGAAACTCAAGACTGTGGAGGCCCTCAAGGCGCACTAGAGAGGATTGTGCGCAGCTCTTAGGTCTTGCGATGCTCCATTTTTTTCATTACATTTAACCAATGATTTAATCAATCTAAATGACAACAATTAAAGGATTTAAATGAGCATAACACCATGCATAATATCATGAAATTTAAATTCCTAATTGGAATTGAATTCACAAGATTGAACAGATAAGTTTTGGCTGAAGATTTAAATAAAAACTTCAAAAATATTTTTGGGTTTTGATACTATCCAGTCAGTTTTTTTAGTATTTTCTGGAATATATATATATATATATATATATATATATATATATATATATATATATATAGAATTAACAATTTCTATGTCATAGAGGAGAGAAAGTTTTCCTACATTTGAGTATTGTATTGCAATGATCAACTAGCAATAAGTAAATCTACAATTTTTAAATTTATGATTATAAAAAGATTTAAATTGTAAAATTTTCATAAGGAATATTAAATAGAATTATCAAATATTCATTTGAAATCAAACAACACAAGTCATTGAGTAAAATTAGAGGCATTTATTAAGTAATTAAAATCATGCACTGACATAAATTCCATAATTCATCACACATGAGCACTAAAAATGGTATTGAAAAAAGTTGGCATTTCAAAATTGATTAAAAACATCCAAGTCTACAACCTTCACTGACTCTGGACCCTTTGCACCAACGCATAAAAGTCTATAAATACTAAAATATAATAAAATAAAATAGGTCTTGGAACATGAAAATCAATAGTTTTTCTGAAAGTAAATATTGAATTCTAAAATGTTGTATGTTCAATTGAAATCTGGCAGGCAAGCAAGCATCTTCTCCTCATCTTCAGAGTCTTCATAATTGATACTAAGTAGCAGGTCAGGTGCATGTACTTTGATATAAGTTTCCCATTGTGAATATAACTCATATAGTGTAGAGAAATAAATGGGAGGAAATTGATTGATGTTGATCTGGCAGTTGGCAATTAATCCTTGTGCCTTTTTCTTCTTCTTCTGATATTTGACCTCAAACTTGGCAATAATCTTGATTTACTCAAAAGGCAGTTGTAGAAAATTTTGGAAACTTTGTTGTGTCCAAACTGTAATGTTTTTTTATTTCCACCTAGTCCTTGGTAGCAAGACCTTCTGTGGGTTGTTTTAATTCTCCTGGAATTGATTCCTTTAATGACTTGCTACCTAATAGGTCAAATTCTTCTATAAAGTTTGTTCCTTTTTCCCAAATTGATAAGCATTGCTCATATGTCATTTGTATGCATGCTTTGATTTCTTTTTTCTCTTTCTCCCTGCAACTTAGTGAAGAAAGCATCAATATTTTATCTCTCTTAGAAACTCTTGGAATTCTAGTAGATTGAAATTCGTTTTCCCAATCAAGTATAGACATAAACTTGCTTTTAATTGATTTGTCTTCTTCTACCAATGAATCAATTCTTTCACTTAAATCTTTAATTTCTTGATAAAATATTGAGATTTTATCCATTTTTTTATAGAATTTTGATTGATTCTTCCTTAAAATTAGACAAATTTGTAAAGCTTGATCTTTGAAAATGTTGAGACTTTGTGTTTCTTGTTGATTCTCATTCACTTGATATTTAAGAGATTCAATTTCTTGTTCCAAAGTTGTGACAATAATGGCATAATTTTTTTTTGCTTCTTCCTTCCATATACGGGTTTGATCTTCATGTAATTTTCTCAATTCCTGAATCTCTTGTTCATGTTTTGCATTTTCTTGTTCCAATTGTTTATGAAATTCTTTCTACAGGTTTTCTCTTTCTATAGAAAATCCTTGAATTAAAGTAACAAAATTCCACTGCCAATTTTCTTCATTGAACAATTCATTTTTCTTCAATTTTTCCTCCAAAACTTTAATTTTTTGTAAACTATCATCATATGAAGCTACAAGCTCATTCAAATGATACTGATTGTAATTGACAAAAGATCCTAAAGTTTGGGAAGATTCCTGAGCTTTTTCTTTTACATCTCCTTAAGCCTGTCAACTGAATTCAGATACAATTTCCTAAGTATCATGTTTTCTTTTCTTTGTTCTTCAGACAACTGATTTTGTTTGAGTATTAAAATAATAATTTTTCAAAGAATGTATAATATCTGTAGTTGGCTCTAATTAAGAAACTAGTTGAAACAATAATGATTCCCAAGGAATCTTAGTAGAAATCATCGTTACTAATGCCTAAGAAGATACAGTAGATATAGTATCCAATTTGTTATATGATTCCATTTTTTGCTCATTTTCCTTGGTACTGGTTTTAGTAGATACCTGTTTTTCTTTCTCCTTAGGTACTTCCATTTCTTTGACTTCTACACTTTTTGGTTTCGCTCTATTTTATCAGAATAATTAATGACAATAATATCTTATTCAATTGTTTCTTTTTTTCTGGAGTCTTTGTTCTTCTTGTACATTCATGTTCCTCTTTCAGATTTTGTATTGTTGTGGATTCAACTTCTTTACTTATGACAACAAAACCTTGTAATTTTTCAATTTCTACTGCTATTCCCTTTTGAGAAACAATAGGGGTTCTAAAGTGAGTTCATTGAAATTAAATTGCAAAAATTTAGTGGACATTAACCCTTCAAATGAAATGTTGAGGTGTAGAGCCTTTTCCCTTAGAAAATTTTCGTACAATTCCTCTCTAAATTCTTGCAATTTTCATCTTGATTCACTATGTAAGAGTTTGCCTCTTTGGACAGTTTGCTTAAAATCATCAATGCATATAAAAAACACATCGAAAGGTGGTTCCTAATGAATAAATTTTTTAATATAATTGATTGTTATATAATGAATGTCAATGAAACTTTCAAGATCATAGTCATAATGGGGCAAAGTAAATAACCAATTTTCCTCAAGCTCTTCGACTTCCTTGATTCCATGCCCTTTGTCTCGGATAATAATGTCACCAAACTTTATTGGAAAATTAGGCCAGAGTTCCTTTTGCAACTTACTCAACTTTTTGGGTTGCCCATTCAAAGCAACTTGATTAGCCACTTTTCTCAAAGCAAGTTTTTCCAGAATATATCGGGGCAGAAGATGGTGACCAAATTCACTTCCAAAAAATTTGACGTAGGAAAATAATTCTTCAACGAACCAACGACCTATTGATTCTAGGCCTTCTTTCAGATTATCACTTATTCTGGGGGGTGTTGTTCCAAACAAGACTTGATGCAAAGGAATCAAAACATAGTGGAAAATATCATAAAATTGGTATTTAAAATTAGAATATCGTAGAATAGGAGCATAATTTCGAATTGATAGTTGTTGGTCATATGGGTAATTCCCATTTCATAAGGGGAAATGGGACCGAGGCAATAACAACAACTAACAAATAGGTAGACATACAAAAAATATAATTGAACCTGAGGGGAGATGACACTAACAATTTCACTGAATCTATGATATTCTCTAACAAGAGATCGGTCCAATTTAGGCGTTTCCACTCATTCAAAATGCTATGGATTTTTGGGATCCATGTAATTTTGAAATGCTCAGGATCTTGTTCCCATATAATTTTCTTAGCATTTTAATAAGAAATCTAACACGCTTCTTAAAAATAGTTACTGGATACTCCTTTTTTCCTTTGAGCTTGAAACCTTCTGCTTCTTCTCTCAACCAGTCTTTAATTACTATATCATAATTCTCTTGACATTTCTTCAAGATAGTACATCGAAACTTATGAAGGAAGTCAAAATTAAGTGGGATTTTTGGGGGACCCAGCTTATATATGGCCGATAAGGCTGCTAGTTTTTGTAGCATCGGATGTGTTCTAGCCTTGAAATTTGGTGGAGGAAAGAATCATGAGATCTCCAAAACTCATAAATTGTTTCAGGAAATTCTGCCTAGAAGTGACTTAATTAGATTATTAACCAATTTTTTAATGTTTCCTAAATCTAAACTTAGGAAAACTGGTTAATTAATCAATATTAATTAATTCAAGGAGCAAATCATATAAAAACTCACATGAAACGATCTAGAGATGATCCTAGCCACTGATTAAGTTTTAATCTTGGTCATTGGTCCTGCAATGGTGGATTATACGAGGAAGTCGATGTGGTGATGGAAAAATCATTTAGTGCAGATACTCGATTGCCCAGGCAATTCGATTTTCTGATAAGCAGCAACTCAATAAAGAAGATAGAGCCAGAGGGTGAGGACCAGGTGGAAGAGGAGGGAAATAGCATGTCGGGAGGAATATTTCCAGTTCCTCGGAGAGGAAAAGGAAGGAATGCAAAAAATTTCAGATGGCCAACGTAAGCTCTGTGCAGAGGGTGATGTAGGGAGCTCAGCGTAGAGGCTAGGGAGGTAGTTTCAAAGGCAGAGAATAGTTGTGGGGTGAGAAAAAATTCTCACAATATTTTTGCCAGTATTTTCCTCAGATTAGATTTCCAGCTGGGCATCTAAATTATTGTACTCATAATTGTTGCCGAAGATTAATAATAAAACCCTCATTTGTTGCACCAGTTTTCCCAAGTTGGGTTTTTCTGGGGACAATTGTCCAAAAATAATTGTGTCAAAATTATTTTGTGTGTGCTAAAATTTCTCAGCTTCCAATATTTTATTTTCCGCAATATTTTTATGGTGAAAATTGCAATTGTGATTTTATTCATTGTTTATCGTAGCAAATATACTACATAATTAAATTTTCAGTTACAAGAATAATTTCTAATAGCTGAAATAGATAAAACTTTCACATGGTATCAAAGCACAATTGATCAGTCGGAGAGCTTAGAAGAGAGAAGAAATAAGTTCGATGCTCAGTGTAGGCAGCGGGTCGAAATTCCCAAGGGGCAGCACTGTCTTTTTTCCAAGAGGCTGAATTGCTTTAGTAAGACTGCTTTTTCTGAGAGGGGAAGAAAAATTTATTCTTCTAGAACAAGTGATTCCATAGGAATAGGAAGCAACTCAAATTTTCTTTTTGAGCACATCTCTAGCTAGACGAGGAGGGTTTTTGCAGAAATTCGCTAGAGCAGAGCAAACATCAGGGTGGAAAAGAGGAATAGCACATCAATTTCTTCGGCATAGCCATGGACAAAAGTAACATTAAAGAGACTTCAGATTTGTCTTCCAGATTGGAGGACAAATTTGCTTGCTTAGCAGGATCATCTTCACAAGGATTCTGGTACATAGACAGTGGAGCATCAGTTTACATGGCAAGGGTTAGAGAATATTTCTCTAGCTACAAAGACGAGCATTTGGACTTCTAGATTACTATGGGAAAAAAAACGAAATGTACTCCAGTAGGGAGAGGTACCATAGATTTTCAGAGGGATTCAGGAGCAAGCACCAGCGCTAAAGATGTATTGCATGTGCCAGGATTGGGTATGAACCTGATTTCAGTATCCTAGTTATAGGATAAGGGGTACGATATTCACTTCGTAGGGAAGAAAGTTTATGTGAAATACCCGAGCTGGAAAAAGGTAAGATAGATTAGAGTTTGAAGTAACATATTGTACCAGTTACAAATCGTTTCTCCAATGGCACTAGTAGGAAGTGGCAGTAGTAGTGGGAAGGAGTTGAATGAGTTATGGCATAAGAGAATGGGACATCTACACCATGGAGCACTCAAGATGCTCAAAGAAACGGTAACAAGGGTTCCATATCTTGGCACGGAACATGATGGTGTGTGCAGAGGATGCATACATGGGAAGTATGATAAGGAAAAATTTCCAAGAAGTGATAGCGGATCTGATGGAGTGTTGGGACTCATACATTCAGATATTTGCATCCCGATTTCCATAGAGTTCTCAGCGGTGCCCAATATTTCGTCACATTTATTGATGACCATTCCAAGAAAACATAGATCTACTTCTTAAAGACCAAGGATGAGGTCTTCCATTGTTTCAAGGAGTTTAAAGCTCTCGTAGAGAAAGCAACATGGAAGAATATCAAGGTGCTTCGCTCAGATAATGGTGTAGAATATATTGATAAGGACTTAACATATTTCTGTGTGAAGGAAGGCATCAAGAGAGAATGGACAACTCCATATAATCCACATCAGAATGGTGTAGCAGAGCGGAAAAATAGAACCATTGTTGGAGTTGCAAAGGCTATGTTATATGACCATGATCTACCCATATTTCTATGGGAATAATCATGTAACACGGCAATATACATTCAAAACAAGATTCCTCATAGAGCATTGGGGAAGAAAATGCCAGAAGGAGTCTTCACAAGGAAGAAGCCAGAACTAAACCACTTCAGATTTTTTGGCAGCATTGCTTATTGCCACGTGCCAGATGATAAAAGGACCAAATTGGATCAGACTATAGAGAAGGGGTTCTTCCTTGGGTACAACGAAACCTCAAAGACATAAAAAATATACATTCCTAGTAATAATAAGATTGTAGTAATGTGATACGTGATGGAGGACTAATCTTTTAGGAGATATCGTTAGATGCTTGCAGGTGATCAAAATCAGACAACAGAAGCTCCTTTAGTCCAACAGCAGGGGAAGCCAGTAGGATAGGTAGGAGGACAGTCACAAGGATCAAGTATCATGACCAGTACCAATATTTCCTTAGGTGCAGGAAATCTGGGGAGTTCTCAGCAGATGGAGCAACAGAGAAAGGATGAGGAGGAGCTGGCAGAACCTCCCACCACTAGTGGTCGAGCTAGCAGAGAGGTTCATTATACTGAGATATGCAGAGGAGTTTATTGGAACTCCTAGGACGAGCAAAAGACAGCATAGAAAACATGACATGTACCAAGCATTGGTGGCTCAGGTTGCAGAACCTTCCAGCTTTCTGGAGGTCGTGCCGCATCAGGGGTGGGTAGATGGCATGGTAGAAGAGTATAGCTCTATCATGACGAATTATGTTTGCGAGGTAGTGCCAAGGCCAAAAGTCAAATCAGTTGTAGGTTCTAGATGGATCTATAAGATTAAATATGCGGTAAACGGCAGTGTGGAAAATTACAAGGCTAGGTTCGTGGCAAAGGGGTATGCAAAAAATTAGGAACGGATTATGAAGATACCTTCGTCCTGGTTTCTAAATTCACTTCAATATGGTCATTTATATCTCTAATAGCTCATATAGGATGGCAGATTCACCAGATGGACGTCAATACAACCTTATTGATCGAGGTGATAGGGGAAGAGGTGTACATAGAACAGCCAGAGGGCTTTGAGACTCATGAGAGGCACACTCAAGTGTGCAGATTGAAGAAATATATATACAGACTCAAATAGGCTCCCAAGACATGGTATGGTAGGATTGACAGCTACTTCCAGCATATGGGATTTGTCAAGAGTGATGCAAATCCCAACCTTTATTATTTGATGGTAAAGGGTGAGCCACTCATTCTAGTTTTGTATGTGGATGATCTCTTTTTGGTAGTATCGTCAGGCCTCATAAAGGATTGCAAGAGGAACCTGGCAAAAAATTTGACATGAAGGATTTGGGGTTGATGCATTATTTCCTAGGATTGGAAGTGTGGCGAAAGGATGGAGAGATATTCCTTGTGAAAGGAAGATATATAATTGCATACCCATGTCTACACCCATGATCACCAACTGTAAGAAGATAGATGCATCAGATGACAAGGATGTCGACCCCACCTTGTATAGACAGTTTATTGGGTCTCTCGTGTATTTGGTCAACACTAGTCTAGATATCTGCTTCGCAATCAATACCCTTAGCCAGTTCATGGTAGAGCTGAAGAGGGTACATTGGGTAGTAGTAAGGCATATTCTAAGGTATGTTCGTGACACATTCGAGTATGGATTGATATATACTTGAGGGGATGACGTCAGACTTTATGGGTACACAGATGCAGATTGGGTAGGAAATTTAGTGGACAGGAAAAGTACCTCTGGGTATTGCTTCAGTGTTGGATCAAGGATGGTTTCTTGGTGTAGAAGGAAGCAGAAATCGGTAGCACTAAGCTTTCTAGAAGCATATTATATGGCAGCTAGCATAGCTACATGTGAAGATATATGGCTTAGGAAGCTGCTAGTAGGCTTGTTCAGGCAGAGGATGGAGGAGACTAGTGTCTATTGTGATAATCAGAGTTGTATAAACCTCTCTGAGAATCCATTGTTTCATGATAGGTCAAAGCACATCGATATTCGGTGTCACTTCATTAGAGATTGTGTACAACGTGGAGCATTTCAGCTACAATATGTTCCCATAGAAGAGCAGGTTGCAGATATACTCGCAAAAGCTCTAGGGAAAGCTAAGTTCGTCTATTTTAAAGAACGGATGGGTATGGTGCAGAACCCATTTCACTAGCAAGGACAGGCTATTTTGGATTCTTTTTAGTTGCAGATGTTGCAATCACAACAACAACAAATGAAGAGGGAGTTGCATCGAAGATGAAATAATGGCAGCAGTATGGCAGTGTCAGCAGGAGCACAGATGCAGTGTATATCAGAGTTGCACAGTGGTTGGTGGGCAGTGTGGCCAGACATCATCAGCGTGACAGGAGATGATGCAAAGATAGGGTGTGCATTAGCACTAGAACACATTCATCGCTAAGAGGGAGTGTTAGTTTTTATAGCATCGTATGTGTTCTAGCCGTGAAATTTGGTGGAGAGGATAGAATACATGAGATCATTAAAACCTAGAAATCATTTATGAAACTTCTGCCTAGAAATTACTTAATTAGATTATTAACTAATTTTTTAATGTTTCCTAAGTCTAAACTTAGCAAAATTGGTTAATTAATCAGTATTAATTAAGTCAAGGTGTGAATCATCTAGAAACTCACACGGATTGATCCAGAGTTGATCCTATCCATTGATTAAGTTTTAATCTTGGTTGTTGGTGCTCCAACAGTGGATTATAAGAGGAAGTCGATGTGGTAATGGAAAAATCATCCAGTGCAGATACTCAGTTGCCCAGGCAGTTCAATTTTCTTAGAAGTAGTGGCTCAGCAAAGAAGATCGAGCCAGAGGTTGAGTTGCGGGTGGACGAAGAGGGCAGTAGCATTCTGGGAGGAATATTTCCAGTTCCCGGGAGAGGCAAAGGAAGGAAGGCCAAAATTTCAAGAGGGCCAAGGTAAGCTCTACGCAAAGGGTGGCATAAGAAGCTATGTGCAGAGGGTGATGTAGGGAGCTTAGCACAGAGGCTAAGGAGGCAGTTTCATAGGTAGAGAATAGTTGTGGGGTGAGATAAAATTCTCACAATATTTTTTTCAATATTTTCCTCGGACTAGATTGTTAGTTGGGAATCTAAATTATTGTACTCATAATTGTTGCTAAAGGTTAATGATAAAACCCTCATATGTTGCACCGGTTTTCCCAAGTTTGGTTTTTTCAGGGACAATTGTCCAAAAATTATTGTGTCAAAATTATTGTGTGTGTGCTAGAATTTATCAATTTCCAATATTTTATTTTCCACAGTATTTTTATGGTGAAAATTGCAGTTGTGATCTTATTCATTGTTTGTGACAGCAAATAAACTACATAATTAAATTTTCAGTTAGAAGAATAATTTCCAGTAGTTGCAATAGATAAAATCTCACAAAGACTTCGGATTTCCAGGAGGCTATCACAATTTCTTGACGATCAAATATTATTTTGGTTTTAATATCAGCGCGAGAGAGAATCCATAAAATCATGTCATAGTAGGGAAAAATTATGGTCCTAATTTCTACTTTATGTAACTTTGTTGCTCTGGTTGCTTCAAATCGTTTGTTCTTTGTTTCAGTAGATTTTATGCTTTTTAACCATTCTCTTTCCTCAAAGAATTCAAATATCCCCTCCTAGCTCACCGTACCTGCTTTTTGTGTCTTGTAGGTTGAATCTGACATGAGTAATGCGCCAAAGTTCACTTGTTGTGCTGGTCCAACATCCATGCCCTTAATATTTTCTTTAATATGCTCTATTTGTTGTTGTGTCGCTACAGATTTTCCCTTTCTTCCTGTTATATAACCTGTAAATAGTAACAGAGGATATATAAAATTTGCTTATTTAAAATTTGAAATTGAATTCAAGAATTTTTAAAAGAAATAGCGTTATTCTTACACATAATTTTTTGAAATGGGTACTGTGTTTCCTTAATTTAGTGCTTCTTGCAACAGGACTTAAGAAAAGAGCATGCAGCCAGAACACCCTAAACTCTTAAATTTTCAATTGGAGATTTTGCGTTCTTTGGCATTTATGAGCTATAAACATTAACAAAGCATATGTATGTTTTGATTATTTAAAATTTTGAATTGAACTTAGCAATTTGTAAAAAAAATAGAATTATGATTACACATAAATTGCCTCAATTTAGTTCTTCTTCGAACAAGAGTTAAGAGAACAACATGTAGGCAAAAGGCCGTAAGATCTTAAATTTTCCGCTAAAGAGTTTTCTTTTTTTGGAATTTTATGACCTATAAATTCCAATACATCATACATAAGTTTTGCTAATTTAAAATTTGAAATTGAACTCAGGAATCTCTAAAACAAATGATGTTATGCTTACAGAGAGTTTTTTGAAACTGGTACTTGGTTTACTTAATTCAAATTTTCTTCGAACAATACTTAAGAAAAGAGCATGCAGGCAGAATAGCCTAAAATCTTAAAATCTTCTTTAGAAAAACGTGAAAATTGCAAACGAATGTGTGCATTAATTCCCTATAAACAGGCCAACTGTTTTTATTTTCGGGAATCAAAAAAGCATTAAAAAAATTATTATTGATTTAACAAGTAATCAATTGAGAGTGAAAGGATAAATTTTAAAAATCTTTATTAAAAAGCACATTGCACACAAATCAACAAAAATAATATTTTATTCGCATGATCACACGGTTCAGAGGTTAGGCGGTCGACCAGTCAGCCGTTTTCTTATTTTATGATTAATTTGTTATATCTTGATTCTGACTATACCATAGTCAGTTTTTTCTTTATTGTGTTGATTTTACAATCGAGAGGTCGAACAGTCAGACGTTTTTTGTTTTGTGATTCACTTATTATATCTCGACCCCGACTATACCATAGTTGAGTGGTTTCATTAGGCCGGGTAGTTTGAAGGTCAGGCAATGTTGAGGTCAGGAGGTCACCTGGATTATTTATAATAAAATTCCTAGTCATCCTGACTTGCTAGTCGCGTGGTCGGAAGGTTGGGTAGTCCAGAGGTTAAATTTTTTTACAAAATGTTTCTCGATCCATTCTATGACTTAAGTCTTCAAAAAAGAAAAAATTGTTTAACGCTTTAGTTTTTTTTTTGTGATGCACAAAAGAAAAAAGGCTTCTTGTAAACCTGATAACAAGAATGCAAATTATTGTCTGAATTTTTAAATTATATCTTTCATATCAAATTACAGTTAATGGTTCATGGAACGAGTGAGTATTGGTTTTTTATTTCGAATCACAAAGAACATTAGTAGTAACACAGAGCCTTTCTATTCCTCTTGTGTTCAATTAATTTATGCTCATGTCTTAACTACATATGAGAATGAAAAATCACTGACATATGCAATTCTACCTTTAGCTCTTGTGTGCTACTTACTTAATATTAGAAATAAAGACTCAATTTGTCAATGTCTAAATAATTTTTTGGATTCTAGTTACTTGAAACTAGCAATCAAGGCTAGATTCGGTAATTTCTAAATAATTGTTTACATGTATCATAGTTAAAGTTATTAATGTTGATTGTGTTTGATAATCATGACACAAACTATTCAGGCGGCTACAAGCATATTATATACGTGTTATACATAGAACTATTCCTCCAAGTAAAATACAAGGTTGTTTTGATTTTTTTCCAAAGCAATCAAAGATATTTTTGCAACAAAATGTTTTGAAGACAGTTATATCATGTGTAATGATATTGCAATGAAAGCAATGAATAAGAACCATATCAAAATAGCAGGGAAAAATTAGTAACAAATTTTCTGGATTCTGAATCTCTGAGCAAATGAGAGTATACCTAAGATCGCCACAAATATCATAGCTATCATGTTTTTCACTGGTTTCCTCTCCAATGGCACAGATTTGTGATTATCATGCACAATGCATAATTGCAAAGTCAACAAGAGGAAATCTATTAACATTGACCAGGTACATGAAAGGAAATAACACTGATAACATTTGTCTTTATTTCAATCAGAACCCTGGAAAAGGAGTAGGAAAATGGAATATTGCTCAATGATTAGTAGATATAAGTTGTGTCCTTTGATAACAAAATTCTATTAATAAGCACTTTGATTAGGGTTGCATAGATATGCTTTCTACATCCAAGGATCCTTAGATTGACTTAATTTTAATCAATTTTTTCCTTATTCATATCTCACTCATGAAATACCATTTCTATACCTGTAGTTAAAGTGGATGATAAAATAGAAAGAGAGATATGAAAAAGAAAGAAAACCTGCAAATTTTGTTACGCTGAAAATGAGGGCAATAGAAGAGTATCTAGAACACATGGTTCTTCTAGTGTTTGAGAGACATGAAATTTCATACAAGGTTGCCAACTGAGACAATATAAGCCTTCACACATCAAACATAACCATGTATAGATTGCTTAATATGTGACAAGGAGCATTTTTTCCCATGTACACGAAAGCATGTTTTCTTTTGTTATTGTTGTATTACAACAACAATAATTAGATTTCACTAGATATCAATATCGAGCCGAAACACATAAGGAGACCTTGTAAAGGCCTAGTACAAAAATAAATATATCAATTCGTCTTGTGATAAAAGGCCTCAATATCAATGTAAAGCGAAAAAGTTCAAAAAAGGATAAGAGTAAAGCATGTTATTTATGACTTCTTGGTTTATGTAGAAATGAGTTTATCCATTATCCATTATGAGATTAATTATCATTTAACATTAAAATTTTTAAATTTGCAATACATGCATACTAGTTTCAGCTTCATAAATGAGTGCATTATTAACTGTATCATGATTACGTGGATGCATAACACTGCAATTTTGAGTGCATCAAATGAAAGATGAGTTTACACAAAGTGTATTTCATAAAACTTCCGAACAATATTAAATAATAGGTAATAAGTGCCTAAAAAACACATACCTATTTATCCATAAATTTATGCTTTTATGCTCCCTTAGTTACTCCATTGTTTGAAGTGTGTGGCACGTGTTTTGGATCGTCATTGACCTCAGTTCATTGATTCATTGATAATATTGGTACAATAAAAATAGGTGGTTGGAGAGCAATTGTAGACACATTTTTTGTTATACTCCATAACTCTGTTTTAAAATGCTCATTTGACATATGTTTTTTATTGGTGTATTGATGGAAATAGCAGTTTTTGCCTCCAATTCAAGGCTAAATGAAACTGAATTAACATTGAACATAGTTATATTATGCTTAATGAATAAAGGGATAAAATAATTTGATTCAATGATTGAACATCTTTCAACATTCGGAAGTAGGTGCATCCAAACATACAAGTTTAGGATATTTTATCAATCATACTAAGTCCCATATTGTTATAGTGAAAGCACAGAGTCCAAAGTGACATGAGAGATCAAAAATAAGAAATCAAGTTACCAATGATTCAGAGATTATTTTACAAATTTCTCAATCTCTTGTTTACAATATATCTAGAATACTAAATTGTATATGTTAAATAATAAATACACAAAATACCTAAGACAATATTGTTACAAAAAACACTATGGTAGTGAGAGACTAAAATCTGTCATAATCTCCAAGTAAGATTCATTACATAGCTCAATAAAAAAAAATATCATAAGATCTCACAATTCAAAATAACTAATATATTTATTATTCATAGCAATGACAATGTGCTACAAAAAAGGGATCACTGATTTCAAATAGTACATATATCGTTCACCATTCATCAAAGAATCATTATCATAGACCAAACATTGGAAACTATTAACATGTGTTATGGTAAATAATAACCTATCAGCTTGAAATGGAAAAATAAGTGGCTACAAAAAAGATCCATGCTCGTGACCATGTATCATTGGTGACAAAGAGGCAAAATTTTATTTGACGCCATTGTTATAGCACTTAGCATTAGAAGAACCATAGTTTCCTTATACTATATCTAAATTTGTAATTTTTTGCAAGTTGATATGCATTACAAGAGGAAACAAAGAAAATTAGAAAACATAAATAAGATGCAAATTTTGTTAATTCATTAAATAATAAATTCGCAATTATATATAACTACAATCCAACACTATATAGCTTAGGAAATAAAAAGCTTTATGCAAGAAAGCCAATTAATAGAAGCACGCAGCCTGCGAAAAACACTTGTGCAAATATAAAAATAAAATTTCTGGAAGATTTGATATATGCGAGAAAAACAAAACAAAACAAAACAAAAACACACACAAATGTTTGGAAGCCCCGGTAGAGGCCTTTTTTTTACACTGAACATTTCATTGAACATATACAAAAATCAAACAATTGAGATACTTGCATTTTTTTTAAGACAAACAATTTCACAATTTACAAAAAATGAGAATTCAAGTTAATATTGTAACAACGAAAAGCAAAACACGCATATGTATATAATATGGTATAATGAATTTTTTGTAAGTATACAATGTTGTTGTGCAACTGAGATATTATGGTCCTATTAACAAAATGATGCACTGGGTTGGCAGAAATTTTCGAAAGAAGAAGTTGCTCTAGTAACTATGCATATTGGTTTCCATTTATGTGTTAGGAAAAACAAGTAAAAAATAATTGAGTAGCATAGTCCAAGTAGCTAGTATCGATGAAACCACAATCTGCCTAGATTATATTTAAATCTCCAATTTATTTTATTTTTTTCCTAAGTTGAAATGCATTTTAAGAAGAGACAAAAAAAAAACTAGAAAAGATAAATGAGATACAAAATCTCTTAACTCATTGCACAATAAATTTGCAATTGTAGATAACTACATCGCAACACTATATAGCTCAAAAAACAGGGACAAAAAAAACTAATTATAAAATGAACACTACATGAAAAGCAGTTATGCAAATAGGAAAATAAGGATGATTTGATTTATGGCAAAAGAAAACAAAAACACAACTATCTCAATTCTCTTGTAGTGCCTTTTTTTAACACAAAGAATTCAAATGTGCATTTACAGAAATGAACACATTTATACATATGCAATTGTTTTCTTTCCTCGTTCTTCTTTTTCCCTAACAGAACACAGTGCCAGAATTTACAGCAAATGAGAATCGAAGCTAATATTTAACAATGGAGAGCAAAATATCGGCATATATATATAGTATGCAATACTAACTATTCTTGAGTTACATTATGTTACTATAGAACTAAGATCTAATGTTCTTATTAACAAAAAATGAGACCACAGTCTCATAGAAATTTTGATATCACTGAAATATCATATTGCATAGTGTGCATTTTTCTCTTTGTTTTCATCTAGAGAAGGAAAACTTACAGGAAAAAGAGAAACAAGAACTAGTTATCAAAAAAGAAGGAAAATAAAGTATTCTTGATTAAGATATTGTAGCAAATATCTAGAAAGCACTTGACTAAATGTTTTTTGTGTTTTGTAATCGCTTCCTGCAATAAAAGAAAAACTATATATTAGTATTTCTGCAAGTATTTATGAATTATGAATTGGTGCAATATAGAAAATAAAAAATGAAAAGAGCAAGAATAACTTAACTGTAAAAATGTATGCACTTGATGTACAAAATAATATTTTTGTCTCTTGGTCACAGCTCCTTTATCTCAGCAATAATGTTGTTAATTGTTAAAGTAAAAAGACCTCGAATACAAAGTTTTCTTAAATTGAAAATTGTAGATGATATGCTTTGCATGTATTCCTGAAAGCTTGTCTTAGCAATAACTAGGCAATGCTCTTTTAGTTGTGGCATCTGCAATGTTAGGGTCCTATATCTTATAGGATGAGCTAACTATTTGATGTTGTTTTTTGTATATGAGATGTTGTAAATAATCTTTTATTATGCAATTTATTTCCAAAAGGAAAGAAAAGAAAAAATGAAAAAAGGGGATACAAAAAACAAGAAAATATATGTGTGTGTGTGCGTGTGTGAAAAGAATAAAAAATCAAAAAATATGAAAAAATAGAAAAAAAAAATGAAAATACCCAAAAAAAAAAATAAGTGAGCAAATCTAAATGCCACTAAAAAAATGAAAAATGCACCAGTAATACCTTACAAATTTTGAATAATGTGATGCCAGTCAAAATGCCATAGAGAAGTAGATTAGTTGTTTTAATCACATTATTTAAGTATGATTAAGATGGATTAAATAAAATTAGTTTAGGTTAGTGAATCATCAACCATACAATCTAATCGTGTTTGAATTAGATTAGGTAGAATAAAATTAATAGGCCTACATGTTAAATGCACCTTTAGAGGTTAATTAGATAGATTTAATGTTAAACGTGATTGGTAAGTTAAACGTAATTTCTAAATTGTAAATAAAGTTTTTTTATGTGATACATTTTATCACCACATGATAAAGTGAGCACATGAGTTAACGACCACAATTCACCCCACCCGTATCAACGCCCAGGGGATCGTATTCGCCCGCTGACCCCCCTCCTCGAGCCCCTCAATGTTTAATCACAAGGGGGGCTCCGAAAATGTGGTAATCCTTTGTGACGTGGTGGCTTATGGGCGTTTTACAACCCCCCCCCCCCCTCCAAAAACTACCATCCCTCTCCCCGCTCGCACTGACCCCTTTCGTGCCACTTGCATTCTGCCAGGTGGACCTCCCATCCCCACTTTGCTCCTATATCAGTCCATACTCCTTCACTGCCTTTCCGCCACCTCATACCTGCAGAACCCACTCCACTTTTGCTAAAGCACCCTCCCATCACTACTTCTTCCCCAATAGGATGATTCCATCTGGCACTCCCGCCACCATGTCAGTAGACTGTTGAGAAATAAATGTTATCTACTCCCACCACAACGAACCTGCTCTATTGTAATGGTAAATTAACAATGGTAAACCTGTCTTTTATATATAACCCACCATAGCTCGTTCAATCGCCTACTTTCACCATTTCATGATAACAGGAAATCAGAAGTTGCAGTACATAGTCGACTAGACAGAGTCTGCCCCAACACCTAGCCAGTGATCCATGCCATCTTTGTGACCAATCAGCATAACCAATCACCTGCAACCAAGTACCTAGCCATCAATTTGCATCCAGATACAAGTTTTCACCTATTTTCGTAGGTAGTTCTAAATTTCCTTCTCTTTCATCTTCTTTCATGGAACCTAAAGGAAAATCCAAGACCTTTGAGGACAATCTGTGATGCCCCCTGCCATAGATTTAGATCACCAACAACTGGTAGACCAAGAGTACAAGATTTCTAAAACTAGTTGTGAATTCAACATGTTTGAGCTTCACAACTAGTTAAAACAAAATTTTGTGGACCAAAGCAATGAAATGAGCCTCTGTGATTCTCTCCTACCACAATTCATCTTCCCTCAGACATACCACTTCCCTGAATTCGTCTCCTGGTGTCAATTCAGGTATAACCCAAGTCAAAGGGAAATTGTGGCCCAAAACAGTGATATCCTCTTCACCATCACTGCAGAATCCATCTCTCAAATTCTTCAATTGCCAAATTCTGACTCTCTACAACCACTTTCAATAGATTCCCTCATGGAATTCTACAAAAACCTAACCTTCCCACAGAGAGCTAAGATAATTGAGATTTTTCTCCTTGAGGATGCCCAATTACCCAAGAAGAATCCCCCATACTCATCCTCTGTGTTTCCAGAGATGACCAAGCAAATAATTTCAATTATTTCATGAATACTTGGCTATCAATATGATCAGTGGGTTGATGAGCCATAGTTGGTTTCTTATCAGTTTTTGCAACTGGTGAGAAACCTCATATTTTCAATTACAATGAGTTCATTACATAATCAATTCATGACTAGTTCCTCAAGTTTTCTATTGAAGGGACTTTTATATATGCTATAGTGTCGGTTTATTTGTTTCTTTATCATCAGGCAGATAATTTTTCATTCCCTTTGCAAAAATTAGATGAGCAGGGTAATCCACAGTCAGTAATCCATTTGACATCCTTGGTGAGGAAAATTTCCGCTGAGTACGCCTTCTCTAATTATGTTGATCAATTTTTACACACAGTATCTTGTTTATTAAACCATAATATAGATCCTAGGATAGTACTAGAGATACAAAGAATTTTGCATCTCAGTGAGCAGACAAAGACAGGAGACTGGTACTTGTACCAAAATTATACCGAGATCAGAGTTTATGGGTGTGAGTTGCCACCGTATAGGCTGCCAAAATTTTTTCCTATGAGGATCTTCTCACTGGAATATATAAGGCAAATGATTCATATGGATTACATTCATTTTGTTGCAACAAAAAAGAAATAACAATTCAAAATCAAGGCACAGGTTAGACCATTTATTTGTATCACCAGAGCAGCAGGAAAAAAGGCATATTTTCTCCTCAAGCAGATGAACTTCAATTTGAGTTTCACCTAGTCATATGACCCTTTTGGCATCATTTCTAAGTTGAAAATGGAGCAGAAAACCACTCCTTACACTCACACTCCTAGACCAGAGATAGAGAAGTTCATGAATCAAAGTCAGTGGGAGGAGAATACACTACAGGAGGCAGAAGAATAGGTGATATCCACGATTGCCTCACAGACTCCAGTACCTCAAGAAAAAAGGGACAAGATGCCAAGGGAGGATGATTCCCCTTCAGTGACAGAGATTGGAGTAAAAAAAAATTGATATATAAGAATAAGCACAAGACTAATACTAAATAAGTTTTTCAACAAGAGGATGAGGGGCAGGCTACCATAGTCCTAACAGACCATCATATTCCTAGAAGAGGAGAAGATATCTTCATAAGGTCTCCAGCTTCCCAAGATCCACTAGATACAATTCAAACATTAGAATTGGTTCAGGACTAGGATGAACCAAATATATTTGCACAATATAACTAAATTAAGAAGAACAATGAGCAACTCAATGCCACCACATACACCCAATTCTGAAAGAAAACAACTTCTTCACAACATAGGCTTCTTTCATCCTTTGATACAAAAAAGGGGAAAATGAAAATCGTATTCCTTCAAGCAGAAGTTCCATTTCCGAAGATTCCAATTTATTACAAGAACTCCATATTTTCCTTTGATGTTGAGTAGATTCACCCCATTAACCAAATAGACCTGCATAAACAAACTGGTGAGATGTTGTAATCTACTTTAACCAATGTTGCCATGACATCTTCCAAGTTTCAGGCCTCACTCAGCAACATACAATCACAATTGAAGCTTGAAAATATTTCATCTTTAGCTAAGGACACCAGGAGCAAATCATTAGAGGACCTGGTATTTAAACTCAGGTATGACCCCAAAGATGTAAAATTAGCAGAAGAAGTTGTGAAGAGGAAAAATGTAGACATAGCAGCATTGAGGAAACAACTCAAAATTCCCTCCACTAAGGATCCCCAAGCTGAGGAAGTTGGGGAGCTTGAGAAAGAAAAAGAGAACATGTTCAAGATAATAATTGAACAAAGTAACCAAATTAAAGATATGGAAGTGGAGATGGAAAGACTGCTCAAGGAAAAAGAGCAGTCATCATAGCTATCCATAGTTCCTCTAACAACAATGTCTATTTCAATTGCAACCGTAGCAGGAGCATCTACATCGAGAACAACAGAAGCACAAACTGTAGATTCCTCAAATGAGTTACTTAAATCTATGGAAGACCTATCCATCAAAGGGCGCGAAATTGAAAAATTAAAATCCCAAGTTAAAACCTTGCAAGATCAAAAATTAAAGATAGATAATTCATACATTGTAGAGCTACAAAAATCTCACAGGTTAGCCCAAAGGATTAAAAAGCTAGAGAATGAGTTTGTGATGGCTCAAACACAAGCACAGACTAAAGAATGCTTATGGGTTGAGATAAATGAGGCCATCAATATAGATAATATTTGAAAAGGAGGACTTAGTGCAAAGATCAAAGGAGTTAATGGAAGAAGTCAAAAGAAGCTTGGGATAGAGGCCATGGGAAGCTAGCACCTTAATTAAAATTTTGAATTCTAAAACCAAGAATGAGTTAGCAGATTTTGAAATTGCAGATAGGACAAAAATTATCTTGGAAGTCAGTAGAGCCCTTACTAAAAGAAACTTGCTACTACAATTAGAAAACAAGTGCCAACACTTGGAGACTAGCATCCAGAAGTTTCATAAGAATTTCAATGCATTACATTTGAAAGGACTATCAGGACTAAAGGGAATTGGAGACAAGCTAGTGCCCCTACCAAATTATCAGTAGAAATTGTACTCAATAGCCCGAGTCAAATCAAAGTTTTCAACTTTCAAAGGCTCAATTGCAAGAAAATATTCCATGCAGGCTCTGAATTCGATTTGCATATCAGAGTTGAAATCAAGCATTTATTTATGGTCAAACAAACTTTCCAAAAATACACCGAGGTAGATGAGACTTATATAAAATTGGTTAAAATTCCAATTCTAGATGAAGACGAGTGGGACCAGCTATGTCAAATTTCAGAGTGAAAACTTTTTTATCTTCAGTAACAGAGCAAAAAAAATTCAGGCCCATTCATCAACATCAAGCCTCGAAGATAGTGCTAGATCATCATAGCTTTTCAGTTATCTATATTTTTGTTCTATTTTTATAATCAGCTTAGGATATTTTGTAAAAATCTTGAGGTTTTCACTCAAGATGTTTTGGATAATTTTGTATAAGTACTTCGCAAATCGAAGTAAAAATATTGGGACTTGTAGCAAGAAAGGAATACCATTTGATGTAAATTTTTATCACTGAGCTAAAGTGATCATTTTTCATTAATACAGACAGTGTTCCAGGATTCATGTGGCAGGATTAATTGGTGATCTTTATTCTATTTGTAATTATTTAATATCTCTATTCCTTTTCATATGTGTTTCTTTCCTCTATTGTTTAAAAGAAAATTCTGGGCTAAACTTGTTTAACTACACTTTATCGTGGCTTTAAACAATATATATGTTTTCCAACTGAAATTAAATATAGAATTCGTAATTGCTCTATGTTTAATTGATTTTGAACCTTTTTCCTCCCTATCACTCCATCAAGCTCTAAATATCCAACGACCTACCTACCTTGCCATGTTATTTATGATCTGATATTTATGCACTTGATCACTTTAAGACTTCGAATCCATTTCCCAATGGCCTTACCTTGTAGCCTCAACCAAACAATTCAAAAAGCCAAATTCTAAACCTTATATATAGCCTAAAATCCCACCAGAACAAAGATAAATCTGACAGAGATATCCCTCTCTGAGTTTAAAAGGGCTAGCTTCTAAAATTAAAAGTGGTTTTGTGGTTACCTTTGCAATTTCTTTCACAGCCTTAAGAAATTACGGAGTGGTAACGTGCAACATATAATCAATTTTGCAATTCTATGTTTCTAGCATGCATTCAACATTGTGCTCATAATTAAATGTTGTGCCATCTTTACAGATTGTGCATTTATCTGTGGTTGGATGAACGAGTTGTTTGCATTCACTGCAAATTCACTGAAAAGGAGGAGAGGAAACATTTTTGGCTTTTAACACTCTCTAGATCTTTGTTTTTTTCCCCGAGAAAATTGAATTGTTAGGTCCAATATGTATCATCAAAATCCAAGATTTTGTACATCAAACTAAAACTATTGTTACTTGAACAAAAAAGTTATTAGTAAATATACATGTGTTCTTGACATTATAAAAGACAATAAATGTTCTCTTGCAAATTCATCATTCAATGGCTTAAGAAAATTTGTTGATCCAGAGCGTAATTGTTGACTCCCTTTCACATCATTTTGATAATGTTTTTGAACAAATAGAGCGGAGTCATATTTGATGCCAATTCATACAGTATTTTGAAAAAAATCTGTCTATGACTATCATTCAATAACATTAGTTGTAGTGAATCGGGCAACATATTTTTGGTTAAGCAGTCTCTGCAAAAAATAGTGAGATATTTTATACCTTGATAACAATGGAAAACAAAGATACAATAACACAGTTTCAAAGAAACTATTATTTTTTGTTCAAAATGCAAGTATATTTATTCTAGCAACAGACTTATAATTGCATTGTCCTCTACAACTTCACCATCTTTTATATTGAGTTCTAGTTGCTTGTTATTTTGGTGGCAGCCTATTACTATTGCTCCTATTGAACCAACTGCATATGTATCACTTGAGACAACAAGATTGTGTATTGTTGTATTTGGAGCCAGTCTATGTTTTTTGCAAACCTGTGCAATTGATTCAACTGTGGTTTTGTCCTGTAACACTATGCAACATTTTGTGTCTCCTCGTTCATAAATACCCTTGTTTCTTATTGCAAAATATGTAATTCGAGCATTATTTCCAACAATAAACATGTTTCCAAAATACTCTATAAAATTGTTGCTCATGTTCACTGTGATAGTCAGTTGGTCATGGCTATCAACCAAATCAGCGTGGAGTAGTCGCGCCTTTGCAGGAGAGTTAGGACTTTTAGTTTGTGTTGGCCCATAAATAACCAATATATCACCTTTAAAAAAAAATCATATGCTCATGAGCATATTTCAATGATTGATGAGGATGTTGATTCCATTGTTTTTTCTCTATTTATATGCAAAGTCAAAACAATATGCTTCAAAAAACATTGACATTGATTTAATGCAAACATGTCATTTGACTATACAAACATTCAGTGCAACACAAACCTAACCTTTTTGGATTCTCATTTTCCACCATTTGTTCTTCCAATAATTGTTTGTTAGAGCTAGATGTTTCCATGATATTGTTCCAAATGACTGGACCAATCGTTGCCAGAAAACGAAAATGCAAGTCATCAAGTCAGAGACAAGTGTATAAAGAACATTTAAAACAATGTATACTCTACAATGATACATTATATATACATGTATTCTATTTTTATAGTACTATTAGCCATTGTTGGTGGCTATGTAGTAAATGTGCATAAGTTACAATAAAGAAAATGTTTTATAGATTTCATTGACAAATATACATATAGTTCATTTCTGGAAATGTGTTATTAAGAATTACTATGGCCACATTTTTTTTCATTAAACACAGTTGCACAAGAAATAATAAAATGTGAACTAGAAGCTAAAGAAAATAATACTATTCATTATATGGAGCAAAATGCAACAAAGTGAGAACAAAAATGCGTAAATTGCATGTCAAACATGACACAAAAATTTATAGTTATACAAGACAAAATTTGTTGAAAATGCAACAAGAAAATCCCAATTTAATTTTGTCCTTGAATTAAATTAGGAATTAAACTGTAATTCCACATCTCATGACAACTTTTAATAGTTAACTAAGTTAATTTGACTTAGTTGGCTCTGTTAATTCTAGTTGGGAGTATAACTAGAGTAATGTAGAGTGTCTCCTACTTTTTAGGAGCCCTAGTTGAGTTTATTTTGAATTGTAATTATTTCATTTAGTTTAACTAAGTTAAATTCAGTTAAACTAGTTCTAACTGATGGAGGAATTAGTGGGAGATCCAATAGTGGGGTGTAACCTACAGTAGTGGGGTGTAACCAACATTGATCAACCAGTAAACTGAAGATTCACTCATAATTAACTCATGCATGTCAGATCAAAGAAAGACCCAATTGAGATTGGAGTTCAGGGACAATGTACTATCAGTTGTATAATCATTTGAATTGTACAGGTGGTGCATGCAATCAAAGGAAGGCCTATGAGGATTGCGTAATTCATAATTGAGGAATTTCCCAACTAAATAGGGGCTAATTCCCAAGGAAACTACACAAGGAAATAGGAGTTTGGCAGGCAATATAATTAGCTAAGTATTGGCTTGAGTTGGTTTATGAAACAATGAGATAGATAGAGATAATGCAAAGGTTGATTGGGCTTGAGTAAAGCATTGTAATCTTCTCATATTTTCTGATTAATGAAATATACAGATAGCAAGGGTTTACTTTCCCTAGAAAATCATTGTGTTATGTGTGATTGAATTATTTCTCTTTTAAGCTTTGTGATTTCATCGAATGTTTATTGTTTTCGCTAATAAGTAGATTAGATTCAAGTCAATTGTTTTAGCATATTACAATCTATAGTTTGAATCTACAAGGAATTTCTACATGGTATCAGAGCTTAAATCACTATAGAAGAGGAGAATACAAGTTTTTCTTTTGCAAGAGAAATCAAATTTGTAGTATCATACTTCAGAGCCAGCAGGATGTCATTCTACAGATTGAGACTCGAATATGCCCTTGAGGGTAGTTCAAACTATATTTCTTCGAAGGAAAAGATGGAGGCAACGTTGGAAGACAACGAGCTTAAGGAATTCATAGATAAATATATTCCTAAGCCAAATAATGCTCAGGATCTGGAAAAGTGGAGAAAGTGTGTGGAAAAGGCAAGAAGGATTATCCTAGAAGGAGTTCGAGATCATATTGTCTCGAACCTCCATGGTAAGGAAACTCCATTTGCAATGTGGAAGGCCTTGACAAACCTGTTTCAAAATAGTAGTTACCATAGTAAGTAGGCACTGAAGGACAAGTTTAGAAATATCCAGATGGAGAAGGGCGACACAATATCGAAGTACTTGACCAAGTTCACCTAATGTCGGGATGAGCTTGGAAGTGTCAGTGTTATAGTTGTTGAAGACGATTTGGTGAGCCTAGCACTTCTAAGCCTTCCCAAGAGCTAGCATAGCTACCATGACTCAATTAATGGGAGGGAGAAGCTACCAGAGTGGGAGTGATTATGGTCTGACTTGGTACAAAAAAATATTCGATGGAATACCAGAGATGGATCCTCATCCAAGAATGATGATAAGGAGAACTATGCCTTAACTGGAAATGTGAAGAAATGGAAGTCATCCCATTCCAAATCATATTCTAGTCAGGGCGACAAGAATAAGGACATGTCAAAGATTAAATTTTTTCACTAGAACGATCTATGACACTATGCCACAAAGTGTCTGCACAAGAAGGTTGAAAGAAGTCCTCGTTCAAGTTGGATTTCACCCTCGTTGCTTGCATGATGACATTGGTGATGGGTAGTGTGTGGTACCTAGATAGTGGAGCCTCATTCCATATGACCGACAACAAAGAGTTCTTCAGTGAATTAGAGGAGAAGGACCTCCAGATGCACATCGAGATGGGAGATGATGGGAGGTATAGTGCAACTGACATCAGTACCATTACCTTTCAGAGGGAGTTCGGTACTCCTCTCACTTTAAAAGATGTCATGTATGTTCCAAGTTTGAAGAATAATTTGGTTTCAGTTGCCATGTTGGAGGACCATCGCTACGATGTGATATTTAGAAAGGGAAAGGATTTCTTTTGTCACATAGCCTCAGGACAAGTGAAGCGGATCGGGGTTCGGGTGAAGAACCTCTACAAATTGGATGTAGAAGACTGTGCCACTCTAAGCACAAAAGAAGAGAAGGTGCAGAGTTGAGACATCAGCGATTTGTGGCATAGAAGATTGGGTCAATTGCACCAAGGAGCTTTGAAGATAATGTAGCAAATTTCTACAGGACTTCCCAAGGGTACACTGGAGAAGAGAGACACATGTAAAAGGTGTACATTGGGGAAGTACACCAAAGCTTCATTTCATGATAAAGATAGTTGAGCACAAGCGATTCTTGATCAATTTCACTCAGATGTGTGTGGACCGTTCTTGACAGCATCTACGACCAAGCACAAGTATAATGTAATATCCGTTGATGATTTTTCTCGTAAGTGTTGGATTTTATTCATGTAGAAAAAAGTTCATAAGTTCAGTAAATTTTGTGAATTTAAAGAGCTTGTTGAGAAAGATACTAGCAAGAAAGTTAAATCTCTCAGAAGTGATAACGGTGGAGAATATGTGTCAAATGAATTCAAGAACTTATGTGCATTAGAAGGCATTCAACGGGAATTATTAGCACCTCGTAACCCATAGAAAAATGGGGTGGCTAAAAGGAAGAACAAAAGTATTGTGGGAATTGCACGTGAGATGTTACATGATCAGGGCTTACCCTTTCACTTATGGGTTGAAGCATGCAACACAATTGTGTATTTGCAGAATAGAATCCCTCATCAAATTCTCGGGATGAGTACACCAGAAGAAGTTTTTTCATGTAAGAAACCATATTGGCACACTTCAGGATCTTTGGTTCACGAGTCTATTGTCATGTTACCAAGGATGCATGGAAAAAGCTAGAGCCAACAGTTGATTTAGGCATATTTGTGGGGTACACTCATACACCTCACAACTATCGGGTGTAACTGCCATCCAATAGGATGACAATGGTTCGTAGAGATGTGAAGTTTGATGAAGAGACAACAATGAGATGTTCCCTTGAGAGGGAGCTTCACTTACATGCAGATGAGGAGCTTTTAGCTCCAAAGCAGGAACCTCAGGATGATGTGGAGGAGCCACATGCAGAGGAGCAAAGAGTGGAAGCACCCACTCATGCAGAGACTTCTAGAGATGGAAGGAATCACACCAAAGAGCTTGGCAGATTGATGCATGATGTTAGAGAGAATGTGGGAGCACCCACATCACAGCGCAGGTAAAGAAGGTCACCAGATCGGTACACTGGATACATGGATCTATTGAGAGAGAGCACAGAGGTTGAGCCATCCTCATTTGAGGAAGCAGTGCATCAACCAATATGGGTTGATGCCATGGTTGAGGAGCATGACTCCATTATCGGAAGCAGTGTTTGGGAAGTAGTCCCAAGACCAGTATACAAGTTAGTGGTGAGTTCCAGATTGCTTTACAAGGTAAAGAAAGCAGAGTATGGGGGTGTGGAGAAACACAAGGCCAGAGGTTTCTCTCAGGTGGATGGAATTGAATATGATGACACCTTTGCTCCATTAGCAAGGTACTCTTCAATCATATCTATTTTAGCACTGTTAGTGTCAATGGGATGGAAGATACATCAGATGGATGTGAAGACAACATTCATCAACGGTATCATTGAGGAAGAGGTGTATGTTGAGTAGCTGGAAGGATTTGAGACCTTCAACATAGAGACTAAAACAAGCACCATGTGCTTGGTACACCATGATTGATAGTTATTTCACAAGGTTGGGCTTCACCAAAAGTGAAGCAGATGTGAACCTTTACCATATTGTGGTTGAAGGCAAATTGTTGATAATAGTATTAAATGTCGATGATTTGATTCTAAAAGGGGATGAGAAGCTGACAAAATATTTTGAAGAGTATCTTGCAAGAGAATTCGAGATGAAGGAATTGAGGCTCATGCATTACTTTCTTGGTATGGAAGTATGGCAAGGAGATGAGGAATTGTTTGTCCCTTGGGGAAAGTATGCCAACAAGATATTGAAGAAGTTCCACATGGAGAGAAGCAAACCCATGGAGACTCCTCTAGCAGGTAACTAGAGGAAGAAAGGTGCTACTTCAGGTCAAGTAGCGGAGGCTACTATTTGTAGACAACTTGTGGGTTCACTTATGTATTTAGTGAACACGCGACCGGACATGTGTTTTGTAGTTAACTATCTTAGTTAAGCCATGGTTAAGCCAACCAAACTTTATTGGAAGCTAGCTAAACATGTGTTGAGATACCTCAGAGGCACCATTCAGTTTAGTCTTTGGTACAGACGGATAGAGAGAGTGAAGCTTTAAGGCTTCACAGATGCAGATTAGACATGGATTACATCCGATAGAAAGAGCACATCAAGGGGAATCTTCAATATTGGGTCAACAACAGTTTCTTGATACAGCAGGAAGCAGAGATCAGTTGCACTCAGTTTAGCAGAAGCAGAGTACATGGTTGCTACTCAAGCAGCTTGTGAGGCTACATGGATGAGGAAGATTCTTTTTGGGTTATTTGGTCAAAAAATGGACCCTACAGTAATTTATTATGACAATCATATTTGTATAAAACTCTTTGAGAATCTAGTTTTTCATGATCGGTTCAAGCATATTGACATCTGCTATCACCATTTATGAGATTATGTGCAGAGGAGAATCATGTTGCTAGAGTACATTCCTACAGAGGAGAAGGATGCACATATTTTGACAAATGAATTGTCAAGATGCAAATTTGGGTTTCGCGGGGGCAGGATTGAGGTAGCAGATAATCCCTTTCTTGTTGAGAGGGACTGTTGAAAATGCAAAAATAAAATCCTTATTTAATTTTGTCCTTGAATTAAATTAGGAATTAAATTGTAATTCCACATCTCATGACAACTTGTAATAGTTAAGTTAATTTGACATAGTTGGCTCAGTTAATTTGAGTTAGGAATCTAACTAGAGTCATGTAGAGTGTCTCCTACTTTTTAGGAGCCCTGGTTAAGTTTATTTTGAGTAGTAGGGTGTAACCTACAGTAGTGGGGTGTAACCATCACTAATCAACCAATAAATTGAATATTAACTCATAATTAACTCATGCATGTCAGATCATAAAAAGGCCCAATTGAGATTCGAGTTCAAGGATAGTGTACTATCAATTGTATAACCATCTGAATTGTACAAGTGGTGCATGCAATCAAAGGAAGGCCTATGAAGATTGTGCAATTCATAATTGAGGAATTTCCCAATTAAATCTAGGCTAATCCCAAGGAAGTTTCACAAAGATAACAGGAGATTGGCAGAGAGAAAATTTGGCTAAGTATTGGCTTGATCTGGTTTGTGAAGCAATGAGATAGATAGAGATAGTGCAGAGGTTGCTCATGCTTGAACAAAGCATTGTAATCTTCTCATATTTTTTGATTAATGCAATATACCAATAGCAGGGGTTTTTAGTTGTGGCTTTCCCCGAAAAATCATTGTGTTATGTGTGATTGAATTCTTTCTCTTTTAAGCTTTGTGATTTCATCACTCATTTATTGTTTCAGTTGATGAATAGACTAGATTCGAGTCAATTTTTTTAACATATTACAATCTGTAGTTTGAATCTACAAGGAATTTCTATAAACTGAACAAATTTATATTCATGGTTCGACTTACCAAAATTTGATATTTTCATGTTTTTGTTGTTTTCTTGTTTTTTGTTGTGCGATATTTTTTTTTCAATGTTTGCAAATCAAGGCATATGTCAAAGGTGCACATTTGAAAATGTGACAATTCAGCAATGAAATTGTAGAATATGAACATTGGAAAAATGACTCAAGGTGACAACAAAGATATGGTAAGACAAATTGTATGATGATTTGTCCAAGAAGAATCAAAGACATGGAAAGAAACAATGCTAGCTGAAAGGTTTGTCCAAAAGTGATCTAGCATTTAGCTATAGTGAGTTGTTGGTTTTTTTTTATGAAAATTGAAGCCATTATTTTGCATAAATGAAAGTAGTTTTTTTTTTTTTTTTTTTTATGGCTAGTTTGCAACATGTCCAAATTGAAATCATGACCAAGCACAATTGGGTAGTTGTTTCATGTGTCCTCTAAAATGAAATTGATGAAACTAATTATTTCTTCAATGTTTGTATTTGGTGCAATATATACATTTGCAACTATAATGGGTGTTAGCCCCCTAATTTGTTCTCTTTTTGCCATTTTCCCCTTCCTAAATCATAACCATTTATTGTTGTTTTACCTCTCTTATACACCCTCATCTTGCACCAGTACAAGCACGGTGACATATTTCGTATAAACTTTATTTTTCATATTTTTAACCTAACTTAGCATTAATTAACCATCTATTACATAATTTCTTACTTTTAATCACTCTTTGTAACTTATCGATATCTCCAATCTTTATTTGGTAGTTATAGTACATACTGTGACCGTTGATCCTGGTGCAGGATCAGATATTGCACCGTTGCCAGCACAGCAAATCCTTGCAAGAAATCCGAACCTCCTTGATCACCACCTCGTTTTGAGCAGCTTCAACCACGACAGCAAGATCGATCCAAAGGCATCCGAGATCAAAACTGTGAAGAATGAAAGCTGGAGATTGGCTATGGCCAGTTTTGTTAACTATCTAAGTTTAAAGGCTAGGAAGCTAAATTCTGTCGTTGGTTATGTAATCAGTTGAAAGATCCATTTTGGCCCTTGGCCAAAGATCTATATAATGTAGAATGTAAATAGGACTAAGGGAGTTTTTTTAATAGAATAGAGACATAGCCAGAGAGGCGGTAACAGGTTGTTGTGTTTTGTTATCGCCCGAATTTGGGCTAGACGATGTATTAATGCATGTACTTGCCTCAATGAATTAATAAAAAGGGAGCTTTGCCTCATGTTTTACAAATCGCATTTCTGTATTTGAGCTGATGAATTGATTGAAGTACTGAGCAGCGTTTTTATTTAAAGGGGAAACGCGCTGGTTGGCTAGGTCCCAGCCAAACCAGCACGTTTACCCCATTTCCTTTTTCCTATAATTTGTGTTTATATTTTCAAGTGTTATTTAATTTCAAGCACATGCATTCATGTTTGAGTGAAAGTGGATCCGTTGTGTGAAGTAGATAAATTTCATTTCATGCACTCAATTTCAGATTGGTTTTCCCCGCCTCGTCCAAGCAGGATAAATAAACCTGCACCAATGCACGTTGGTGTGATATTTCCTTTTCTGCAGTTCTGTTTGGTTGGTTTTCCCCGCCTGGTCCAAGCAAGAGAAATAACCCTGCACCAGTGCACATTGGTGTGATATTTCCTTTTCTGTAGTTCTTTTTGGTTAGTTTTCCCCGCCTGGTCCAAGCAAGAGAAATAACCCTGCACCAGTGCATGTTGGTGTGATATCTCCTTTTTTGCAATTCTGTTCGATTGGTTTTCCCCGCCTATTCCAAGCAGGAGAAATGAACCTGCATAAGTGCACGTTGGTATGATGCAGCAAGCTTTCTTAGTCTACTTCCCGCAATCTTCTTTCTTTAATTAAATGCTTAGGACAGGATACATGTATATGGATTGTTTCTTTATTCTTGCACTCCGTTAAGATCAGAAACATTCACTTTTTATGTGTGCAATTTGATTTAATAGTATAATCGCACTTGCAATAATTAAGCACTCATTTTAAGAATTAAATGCTAAGCGCAAGAAGCTCTGATCCGGTGCAGGAACTAGTTTCTTGCCATGGGAATTGAGTGCTTTGAATCTAGAAAAGTTCAAGCCCTTGCAGGACTAGTCTTAGATTATTCTAGTCTTAGATTATTTTGATGGTTCAAGTTGCCTTTTTCTATTTTTAATTTGATTCTGAAATCTTTCCTTTAAAGAAAGTAGGGATTTATATCATAAATATTCATACCATCTCTGGCATTGTCTGTGCTTTGTCTCTAAGTTTACGGATCCCCCGAGAATTATGTGTTGAGGAGTTTGCTTAAGTATAATTCCTACACCCAACATTTTGGCGTCATTGCTGGGGAGGCGATTTGATTTGGTAAGAATTTTCTGATTATACAATAGAGGTAATTTTTCCTTTATTTTTGCAGTATTGTTTGGAAAAGCTTCTTTGAAGGAATTTTACTGGTGTTGATTGATTTCTGACAGCATTTTTATTAGAAGTTGTTTGTTATTTTTCTTTCTTTTTTGAAATGAATGCCTAGAAAAGGTAAGGGTTCGAAGCCCACTAAGGGCCGAAAGAATTCTGAAAACAATTCTCATATTGGGTCTCCTTCTATGAGCAGGAAGCCCAATCCAATTCAAACCCATCACGCAGGAACAGTCCACTTGGATTCTGGTGACAACAGCTCAGGTGTGGTTCAGCCTATTGAGAGTGGTTCAAGTAAAAGGGAAACAATGGCAGATCATGAAGATCATGTGGAAGGGACTAGTGAAAATCAAGTAAGTAGAGAACAATCCACTTTTGTGTTTCCAATTGTGGATCCTGATATTTTGGCGTAAATGAAGAATATTCCACCATCATCTCTCCCTCATTTCCATGGTAAAGTTCATGAAGATCATGACTCTTTCCTATTCGAGTTTTATATTCTGTGTAGAAGTTATGATTATTCAACTGACGCTCAGAAGTTAAGATTATTTCCTGTTACTCTCAAGGACTTGGCTCTACGCTGGTTTATGGGGTTAGGAGGAAACACTATAACCTCTTGGGAATAGATGAAGAGAGTGTTTTTGTCTAAATATCAAGAATATTGCAAAACTCGGGACATGCAGGATGAGATTTTTACAATCATATAGGATGATGATGAAACAAGATTGAAGATTACCTAGAAAGATTTCTGTATATTTTACAAAGGTTGAAACTTAAGCTTGATTTCAGTACTATTAGAACCTTGTTCTTAAGAGGACTTACTAATAATGCTAGAAATAATTTAAATTTGTTAGGACAAGGTGATATTTCTCAGCAAATTTTGAACAAATTTGTGAATTATGCAGGAAATTTTCAAGAAATCAGTATAGATTCGATAGAGGAACTCGAAATAGAAATAGAAAAACTGAATCTACTGATGCTATGATTATTGGACTAGAAAATAAAATGGAAAACATGAAAATTGATATAATGAATACTATTACCAAACAGTTGGACTCTTTAAAATTTCAGCAAAAACTCATTAAGGAACAAGAGTCATTATGTATTTTCTGTCATAAATGTAGAGACAAGCATCCTCCTAAATAGTGTCCTCTTAATTTGAAAGAAACTAATAAGGGTGTTATTTGTGCAAAAGACCATGTCACAAAAAAATGTCCCTCTATAATAAGACTTAAAGTTGTATTTACAGGGGGACAGCCTGACGCTGAATACTTGTATGCTATGGGAGCAAGAAGGAATTGACCTCAGGTAAGTGTAGGTATGGCTCCTGAATTTTCTCCACACTATTTTGGTTATAATTCACATGCATATTCTTATCCTAACACTAATCAGCAGTGGCAGTATGAGAATCAATATCAACATGGGAAACCTTCTCAACCATGGCAACAAGGTTGGAGAGGGCCAACTTATTCTCCATATTCCTACTAACCACCTATGCAGTCATATCCATCTACACATACACCTTATTCAATGCCTCAACTTCTAAGTCAATCTACTCCACCATTGCCTTTACCCCCACCTTTTCGACCTCCTCAATTGCATGCTCAACCTATGCCCAATCCTAACAATAATAAAGCAATGCAAATGATCTATGTAACAAACCCACCTTTATCATTCAAGTACCAGTCTATTCCAATTGGGGTTCATGATATTTAATTAAGATCAGGAAGGACTATAACATCAGAAAATCAGAAGCAACCTAGAGTGATTTTTGAAGAGAAAGGAGAAGAGGAAACTCTTAACCATTCTCCAAAAGCTGTCACTAAGCAGCCCTTACCCTCTAAATCCTTGCCATCTTCTTCCAACCAGCCTCCCTTCCCAGAGAGGCTAGTAATGGAAAGAAGTGAGCCTATTTTTGAGACTACCTTGGCATCAAAGCTTGAATCTTTTCATTAAGATACCTTTGCTCCAAGCCATCAAAGATATCCCCATTTGTACCAAGATTATTAAGGAAATTTGTCTCAAGAAACCCGGAAGGAAGAGATTAGAACCCCAAACCATTCAATTTGTTGGTAGGGAAGTAGAGTTGATGACGGGATGTGTGTATATGGAAAAATATATTGATCCCAAAAACCCTGTTGTCTCAATTCAGATTGGTAATGCCCTTGTATCTAATGTTCTTATAGACCTGGGGGCATCCATTAATGTCATGACTAAGCAAACCATGGATCAAATTCGGTTATCTCATCTTCGCCCTACTCCCACTGTGCTTGAATTAGCAAATAGATCTAAAATTAAGCTAGAAGGAGTATTGGATGATGTGATCATCTCATTAGATTCTTGGGAATATCCTGCTAATTTCATTGTGCTTCAGCCAAAGAACCCAGTAGGAGGACATCCCTTGATCTTGGGTCGACCATGGCTTGCTACAGCCGATGCATATATTGGATGTCATTCCGGTGATATGTATATTTCGCATGGAGATTCTAGGAAGAAAGTTACCTTATACCCCCCTACCAGATCCATTCAGGACCTTCGAGATACTTTATGGTTGGATCAAAGCAGTGATGAGGAGACTTAGCCCATTTCCCTTATCCATCATTATATTGGGTCTTCACAAGAAGATGAGATTCAAGATTTCCTGAACAATCTAGACACTATGCCTAATTTTGAGCCATTGAGCTAGATTTTCAGCCTCGTTTTTCAAGATAATCATGATTGTCATTCTTTTGTACTACTGCATTTGACCACTCCCTTGAGTACTCCTGAGCCTGATACTACTCTTGTTGAGATTAGCCCTGGTAAATCCTTGCATATTAGTTCAGATTTGGACTCATCTTAGTAGGAGAAGCTTGTGAATTTGTTGCAAAACAATCTTAGTGCCTTTACTTGGGGCTATGAATATATGAAGGGTGTTCCTCCTGAAACTTGTACACATCATATCTATATTCAGGGAGGAACCAAACCTATTCGACAACCCCAAAGGCGAATGAATCCAGCTCTGAGAGATATTGTGAAGGAAGAAGTACAGAAACTCTTGGATGCCGGTTTTATCTATCCAATTTCTGACAGTTAGTGGGTCTCTCCATTAGTGCTAGTACCTAAGAAAGGTGGAAGATGGTGTATTTGTATTAATTATCGAGAATTAAACAAAGCCACTCTCAAAGATTATTTCCATCTACCTTTCATTGACCAGGTGCTTGATACCCTTGTAGGAAAGAAATGTAATGCACACATCACTTTCTTGGGTCGAATATTGCCAGACAAATAGGCATTTTTGTATTCCAATTTTATTTTTAACATAATTCCCACTATCATATTGTCATCAATATCTCTAGGCAATGCTCTTTGTATTCTATCTAAACTGGAAGGAACATTTATGATTGTTCTTGTTAATCCAATTTGTGATCTTTCTTATTTGTACAAAATTTGTCCTTGGTGCCACTAACCTCTCTTCCAAATATTTCAATTATACAGCAGAGATCAATTTTTCATTTCGTCGAATATAAAGAGGCAATGCAAGTGTAGGGACTTTTTCATTGAGTAATGCATTATTACAATATTTGCATATTTTTTCATTGAGTTTAATGGTTTTGAAGTCTGGAGCAGGCATCAAATAGCAAATAGTAGATAATATGTCTTTGTTAATAGATTACATGTCCTTTCCAAAGGACAATCTATCACAAAATGCAATATGCATATGTAGGTGTGTCTTGGATTGATTGAAAATATGCCTTCATTGCCTTATTTGAATTTGCATGTTTCTTTTGTGCTTCTTGTATTATAGCAACTTGTGCTCATATTGTAGATTTCAATTGATGTAAGTGAGTGTAATGCTTATTATAAGCATTAGAAAAAGAAGTTGAGAGTTATTTGTCGTTTTGTGTCTCCAATGAAAAGGGATTATTGTCCTCATTTGATGATGTGGAATCCTTTGATACTACAACAAATTTTCTTTTTTTTATATATTTTGTTGTCAATTGACAAAAGTTTAATTGAGTAGAACACCAGTAAACCTAAATTCTTTGCTAACAAGATACCTACAAGGTACACTTGAGGTCGCCCTGCAATTATCTCATTTTGAGATTCCTTGGATCATTTGTGGTGAATTTTCAATGTCACTAATATTCTCAACATTCTAAATTTCCAGAATTGCATGGAAATGTGCATGTGTTGTAGATATTGGTACATGCATAAGGTACAAGAATTTGGAGAAAGTTTTTAATGAATAGAATCTCAAGGAAATATATTTTGTTTTTATATTCCAGATATATATGTTAACATCAAGGAGTTCACATATCCATTGTATTGCAAAACCTTTTCCCTCTATATGTCCATGTGCATATGGCATTGATAAATTTATAATATAAGCTTGCCAATCATTGATACATTTCTCTTGTTCAATGTTTTTAGCACTCAAGTGTTGTTGTAAGCAATTGATAGCTCTATCATCATTGCAAATGAAACAATTGTAAAAATTTTGTGCAATTATTTTTCTGATATTAGACATATCAAACCATGGTGCAAGTGTGCAAATAGACTCAAACAAAGAGTCATGACAGTCATTGAAATTTTGTCGATAGATCATGAAGCCTTGTTCAAATAAGATTTTCTCAATTGACAATATGTCAAATTGTCCATGTGAGAATTGGTATGGGAAAATACATGGGCCAATCGTTCTATTTATTGAAGCTACACTATCTACTGTGCTATGTAACAACAATGGTTCAAATTGTCCACATGCAAGATTTTGGTTATATAGAAAAATATTATATTGATAGCCATGAATGTTCAAATTGAACCATAGATATTCTTGGCCATTTGGAAATAGTCAAGCATTGACTGGAATTGACAACCACTTGGAGAGCCATTTGATACAAAACGCATCCCCCCATAAGTTAGTTGTAGATTGAGCACAAATAGAAGAAGGTGTAGACAATACTTTCAAGTACATTGCAAGATCATTAACATGATGAAGATCCTGAAGGTATTCCAGAGTCAATTTTGTATGCAATGAATGCAAAGCGGCATCATGTCCATGAGATAAGCAACGTCGAAAGTGGTTTACAATTCCAGGTCATATTTTAGTTTAACTATAGCGAAAGTGAAGAAGAACAACAAATGTCTCAGATAAACAGTCATCGGGATAATAGAAGAAATGCTATAATCTATGTAGATTGAATCTAGATAACTTATGATCAATTTCTTTCAATTTTGATCCTTTCAACGCAAAACTATTTTTTCATTCCCATAAAGTATATTGAGACAAACTAACAAATTGTCCAAATGTGATAATGATTTATAACATTAAGAGAATGGATTGCATTAGATGTTCAATCAACAAATATGATACTAGAAAAATTTTAGACCTCATTTATTATCTTGTCTACATTATCTTTGTTACTAGCTTCTCTCCCTGTTTTTGTTTCACAATACTCTAAAAATGAGTACCTAGCACTGTGACAAAAGAGTAGACGAAATGGCCATAAGGAACCTTGAAGATTGCATTTTTTGCAATTGAAACATAATTTAAAACTAAAGACATTTATGCAATTTAAAATAATAGCAACAAAATCATTATTATCATTTTAACAAATTTCAAAACACAATATTTAATTTGCAAAATTCCATAATTTTTTTTGACAATTATTGTAAATTCTTTTCAAAATGTATAAATTAAATAGAATCCAATTATTAGCTTCAAAAACAAATTACAATATAGTTTTCTATAATAAACAACTCTAATTTAAGATAACAAGCATAAAACTACTTAAAACAATTATCATATTCATAAGCTTATTGAAATAATAAACATATTCAAATGCTTATTACTATAAAGCTATCAATTGCACCATGTCTAAGTTACTAACCTATTGTTGCATTATAAAGACATTATGCTATGAAATAAAATGTAAAGTATTTAAGTTCCTTGCATATTGTAATATTTGTTTTTTAAGAGTTGGTGCAAATTGATATAGCTCCAATTGTTTGAGCATACCTATGGTTAACACATGAACATCGTAGTTTTTTGACAAATCCACGTCATAACAGTTGGAGCAAGTCTCATAGCTAGTGTGTGTATATGAAAGAACAAAACCCAGACATAATTGGTAGACAAAAAAAATTCAAGGAGTTAATGGAAAAAGCGAGAACTAGAAAAACTAATAATTGATATTTCTATGTAGCAAGAAGCACCAAAGAAAAATTGCAAGCGTTTTGATCAATAAAACACACCACACATTGTTGTTTTTCCAACAAATACCTATGCAACTTTTTTTTCCATAAAAAAAATCTAGTTTTTTGCTATATATATGATTTTAGAATGCTTCTATCTAAATCGTCTCTCTATGATTTATAACACAATAAAATTAGTTACATTATTCCTATATACTTTATGTTCATGCATAGCCTATACATAGTTCAAATGTATTTGTGATCACACACTGATAATTAAAAGATTGACATACTTAGAATGAGACTACATGAGAATCGCCAACAATGTATGCAAGGAACAATAGTATTTATAGCACAGTAGCCAGGAATTTATGCAAGCTACATAGCACTTGTGTTAAAGACACATTAATATTGCATTCAATGCTACTAGAACATCTCTCTCTCTCTCTCTCTCTCTAGCTCTATATATATATATATATATATATATATATATATATATATATATATATATATATATATATATATATATATAGATAAAATCTATTTTTTGCAAATAACAATGAAAAAAATGGGTATTGTGATTTTGTATCATATTGTTTACTAGTCATTGAAAGCATTACCTACTATGTCATAAGAAATAAACAACATTCTAGTGACATGTGACTAAAGAAAGCACAAATAAAAAATCATTGCCCAATTGTAATCATAGTACTATAACTACATTAAATTGCATATGTACTTTAGTAAATGTGTCAATTTGAACAAAACATATTGCACCAAAATTGTCTAGAAATGCAATAATTTAGCATCCATAGCCACTCATCTTGGAATAAAGATTCCAAGTAGACACACACAGCAAAAATGACTATGAGATTTAGGGGTGCACTTAATATATGTTAATTTTAGCATTACAATTTGTGAAAATACTTTCTCGCTTGAGTCATAGTGAATAATAAATTTATCATTTAAATCACACAAAAAAAATTGTTGCATGTTGGCCTTTGACAACCATTCACTGTTCTCTGGATTTGAACAAAGATATTGCATGCAACAACACAAACATTTACACCAATTAAAATTGCAACTAATCCACCTGCCACAGAAATTGCATTCAAACCACGAATTGTTTTTCCTCTTCTCTGTTTTATTTGCAGAATGCAAATTTTGATTATCAGTCTCTCCCTCTTTTATAAGTTGTTGCAACAACTTTGACAATTCCACAACTACACGTTCCATGACTCAGAATTATTTACAATTGCATAGCACTGTTCTATAACAAATTCCACCCAAAATAGCAAACATCACCTGAATCCAGTATATCATCAAGTCAAATAATGATTTAACAATGTAAATAATGCTAATCTTTAAAGGCTTTTTAGTATCAACTACAATAAATAATACCAAGAAAAAGTGTTCTAAAAGCCAATTTCGTTAGTCAAATATGTTCAACTGTAAATATATTAGACATTGTACTTCAAATCATACCAAACCTCAATTGGTCAAAAAAGTCAAATCTAACTATCTAAAAGTATTTTAAAACCCTTGTAATTGTCTTTAAGTGTTTAGACATTAAATATTATTAAACACTACAATTGCAAATAACAAAGGTTGTAAGGTTCTTTAATTCCTCCTAATTCACATTTGTCTTTTCTTTGCTTTCCACTTGTTTTGAAAAAAAACAAACACATAATTGCTACATAAAAACATTAATATTATTCCATAATTCAAAAATTCTTTAAAAGTTTAGCTTGCCACCTAGACATAAATAATGTGTAATTTAACCCCAAATTAATGGACAACAATAAAGTTCATTTAAAATTTCTAAAAAATTTGTTAAGTTTTGGATATTGCCCTGTCTAGATAAAAGTATTTAACACTTTAAAATTTAGAGAAAATTCAAAATTGCGCAAATGTCTAGAATATCCTAATCATTACGATTCCATACCTATAAAATAAAAAACACATGCAGAATCAAATATTTATCAGTTAAGGGAGCTGAGGGACTTACCATGGGAGGCATGATGGAGGCGAGGGTTTCTGAAACACTAGGGTTTGCAAAGGGAAGGTCGAAAGAGGATCAACAGGGGAGATAAGGGCAGAGGACGAACAACCGGAAAAGCAAGAAAATAAACAGCGGCGCAAAAGGGAGATAAGGAGGCTCACAAAGCTAGAAGGAGCTGAAAGGAGCCATGACCGGGGATCCAGGGAGGGGAGAGATCCCCTCCTACAAAAATGTAACAGCGGGAGAAACAAGCGGAAGCGGACCACGAAGGGAACCAGGGGGAGAGAGCAGGGAGGCGCCGGTGTTGGGAAACCAATGGCAAGCAAGACTAGGAGGCAGGTGCCTACCCAGAGCCCTAAAAAAGCCGAGGTTTGTGATCCCGAATAACAAACTCGAAGAGTATAGATGTTATATGAGAGACCACGCCCTGATATGTAAATTTATAGGGTTCTGGCCGGCTGAAAAGGACCTGGCAAGGTGGATACAACAAAGATGGAAGCCGAAAGGTCATATCGACATGAAGCTGGGGGCAAAGGGTTTTTTTACAGTGATATTTGCTAACCTAGAAGACAAGGAAAGAATCTTTGAGGGAGGACCGTATTTCATGAACAACGCAGGTCTATTCATGAGACACTGGGAGGACAACTACAACCCTGATCAAGAAAGGATGCTGGCAGCACCGGTCTGGGTCCGTCTGTTTGGCCTACCAATAGAGTTCTGGGATCCTGAAATCCTGGAAGGGATAGGCAATACGATAGGGTCTTTTGTCAAAGTATCGGAATCAACGAAAAGAGGGAGATACACATCCTATGCAAGGATATGCGTATATATGAATATATCAGACCCCCTGCCAGAATACATAGAGCTGGAATATCATGACGAAATATGGCAACAACCAATGGATTATGAACATATACCGTTCAGGTGTAGAAGGTGCCACGAATACGGACATCTCTTTAAACAATGCCCTCTGAACGCTGGGGAAGACACAGAAAGGAAAGCAGAAGAAGGAAAAAGAAGGGGTGGAGGAGGGTTTCCAGGAAGTCCATAGAAAAAGGAGGCCCGGGAAAGAGACGGCAAGTAAGATTCAAACCCCTAAATCTGTATCGGTCGAATGTCAAAATAAGTTCAGTATACTACAGGAAGAAGAAGGAGAGACAGAAAAGGAAGAAAATGTAGAAGAACCCATGGAATCGAATAAAAACACAAAGGAAACAGACCCAAATCAAGAAAACCTTGGAAAAGAAGGGATAGAGGAGAATGCAGACACAGAACAAACACAAATGGAGATTGATCCACAAAAGGAGAATGGAAATGAAGAGGAGCGAGTCATGAAACGGTTGCTGCAGGATTGGAGGAACCTGGATGAGAGGTTCATACCGGAAGAGCAAAAACAGTTATACAAGGAAATGTTTCAGAAATACAAGGAGAAGAAGGAAGCCCTTATGACAAGTCCTATGGAGCAAACAGGAACACAGGAAACACAAGGTATAGGAATGGGTAGTTCTGGCAAAGGAAGTCGAAAAAGAGGAAGGCGGCCAATGAGCGAAACTATACAGGTGGTAGGGGAGACCCTGGTGAATTCTGGAAGAGTCATACCTCTGTCAGAGGTATTTCAACAACAACCAAAAAGTTATAAATGATTGTAACAAGCTGGAACATCAGAGGCCTCAACAGTATTGGGAAACAAAGATATCTGAGGGAAAGAGTGAAGAAAGACAAACCTAGCATAATGATAATACAAGAGACAAAGATTAATGGCCAAAAATTAGAAGAGATAGTGAAAAAATACAAAATTCAATATGAAGTTATGGCCCAAGATGCGACCGGTACAGCTGGAGGATTGGCAATCCTATGGAATCCAGAAGAGGTGCAAGCCAAAGATTGGGTCAGTCTCCCTAGAATCCTCTCAGGCTCATTCAGACTGATAGGGTCCTCAGAGTGGGTGCTCATCACGGGAGTTTATGGCCCGCATATTCCAAGGGAACGCAAAAATTTCCTGAAGGACATGCAAATTATCCGCAGACTTTTCCCTGCGACCCCATGGATGGTAGGAGGAGACTTTAATATGATTAAAGCCCTAGGAGAAAAGAAAGGAGGAAAAAGTAGACCAGATCAAGACATGGAGGCCTTCAGTGAAATGATAACAGAGCAAGGATTGGTAGATATCCCGACAACAAACGGAGTTTACACATGGAACAATCGTAGGGGAGGCAGAAATCAGATAGCATCAAGGCTGGATAGATTCTTAGTTTCAGAGCAGATCTTAAATAGGGATGTTTTTGTAGAGGCAAAAATTCTACCAGCCATGGGTTCGGACCATTGGCCTATAAGACTGGAAATAGATATCAAAAAATACCCCAATAAACGCCCTTTTAGGTTCGAGGCTTTCTGGCTCAGGCATAATCAGTTCATAACGAAAGTAGAGGATTGGTGGACCAAAAGTCAACAAAGAGGAAGAAATAAGATGCACACTTTCCAGCTAAAGCTCAAGGAACTCAAAGGGAAAATCAAAAGATGGAACAAGGAAGAATTTGGGAATATTTGTATGGAGAAGCAGAGACTAGAACAAAAAATGGAAGAATTACAACAGAATATCATAACAGAAGGACGAAATGAAGAAAAGAGCAGAGAAGAAGGAATATTGATCAGTCAAGTAGAAGAAAGGAGAAAACAGGAAGAAATCCTATGGAGACAGAAGTCCAGGATAAATTGGCTGCGGGAAGGAGAAAGGAACACCAAGTTTTTCCACCAAGCAATGGTTCAACACAGGCAAAGGAACAGAATCTTCTCCATTCTAAACAAGGAAGGGCAAAGAGTAACAGAACATGAAGAAATGGAACAAGTGTTAGTAGACTACCACAAGGATGTGCTGACAGAACCAAGGGTCAACAGAGACGGGGCTATAGGAAGAATCTGCAATGAAATCCCCAGGATGGTAACCGAAGAACAGAACAGAGCACTGATGAGAGCTGCAACACTAGAAGAAATAGAGGAAATAGTTAAAGGAATGAAGAAAAATAAGGCACCAGGACCAGATGGTTTCACGGCAGAATTTTACCAAGCAAGTTGGCATTTCCTGGGACAAGACATCTTGGAAGTTGTAGAGGAGTCGCGAAGACAACAAAAGGTATGGCCAGGTCTTAACTCTACCCTTTTTACTCTTATCCCTAAATCGGCTAAATCTGAGAACGCCCAAGGGTTTCGCCCAATAGCCCTTTGTAATGTTATTTATAAAATTATTGCAACTCTGGTAGCTAAAAGATTAAAACCTATCCTGGCGAACATTATATCTCCGGAACAAACTGGTTTCGTTGAAGGAAGACAAATCCTTGATGGGCTGGTGGTAGCTCAGGAGGTGATTCATTCTCTAAAACAAAAACAAAAAAGAGAAAGGAATGATGATAAAGCTAGATTTATCAAAAGCCTATGACCGCCTCAATTGGAACTTCCTCAAGGCATCGCTCAGGGCTTTCGGTTTCAGTAATAGATGGATTGAATGGATTTATAGCATGATATCAACGCCAAACTTTTCTATCCTTTTGAATGGTACTCCCACCTCGACTTTTAATGCCACCAGAGGTTTAAGACAGGGGGATCCCTTGTCCCCTTTTTTGTTTATTATGGCGGCAGAGGGTCTTGGAAGATACATTAAAAAAGAGATAAGGGAAAGAAAGATAAAGGGTCTTCGGTTATGGGGAAATAACATGCCTATCACCCACCAGCAGTTCGTAGATGATATCATGTTATTCTGTGAGGTATCATTAAAGGAAGTAAAACGAATGAAAAGGATCCTGGATCTGTTCATGGAAGCTTCAGGGATGGAAATCAATAAAGAAAAGTCATGCACGTTCATCTTCAACACCCCAGAACTGATTAAATCGCACTTGACCAGAACTTTGGGCTTTAGAACAGGAGAGTTTCCTACAAAATATTTGGGGAACCTTCTATCTCTAAACCCCTCAAGAGTATCAAACTGGTTTCAAATTATAGACAAACTTAAGAAAATATTGGGAAACTGGTCCTTTAGAGCGTTAAATATAGCAGGACGATTGATACTCTTGAAATCAATTCTACAGGCCATCCCGATTTATCCTCTATCGGTGATGGCAGCCCCCAAAGGAGCTTGCGCCAAAATGAAAGAAATTTTTGGAAAATTCCTGTGGGGAGGACCCAAGCAGGAAAGGAAATGGGCCCTAGTGTCGTGGAAAGGCATATCGAAACAAAAAGAAAAAGGAGGATTGGACCTCAGGGATCCAGGAACTCTAAACCAAGTCTTGGGAGCAAAACTATGGTGGAGGTGGATGAGAGGAGGACAAGATATATGGAAACAAATATGGACACAAAAATATAGCATGCCCTCAACAACAGAAGGCATCCTCAGAGTGGAAGGAGTGCCTAAAGGATCCTCAATCTGGGACCTAGCAAGCCAAAACAGGGAGCTCATAAACAAATTTGCCTTTTGGGAAATCAGGAATGGAAGTACAGCTCAATTCTGGGAGGAGGCATGGCAGCAAAGGGACAGAATGACCGATATTCAAAATCTTCAGAACACTTACCAGAAGGCAACAAGGATGGGATTAAAGTTGGTTAAAGATTACTGGAAAGAAGATGAGGCAGATGAAACTTGGCGGATCTGGAAAAAACCTGAGGAATGGGACGAAAACATTGATGAAATTCAGAAAGAGACCTTAACAAAAGAGATGGATGTAAGAAGAATCAAGAACAGCATGGGACCAGACATACTCAGATGGGGAAAATCTACAAAAGGGACCTTTACTGTCAGGGAAGCATATTATCTAACTACTCGGCAAGAAGGAGAAGAGGAAGACATAGATTGGAAACAAATTTGGGGGAATAAATGGTGGCCGAAGATAACTATTTTTGTCTGGTTAGTAGGGAAAGAGAGAATCCTGACGTGGGACAAGCTGCAAAAAAGAGGTTTTCATGGCCCCCCCAGATGCAGCCTTTGTAAATAGGAGACCGAGACCCAAGAGCACCTTCTGAACTCCTGTCCTTATGCCCAGTTCCAATGGGAGGAGGTAAGGAACCTCTTTGGAAAATCTAATAGAGACCCAAATGACATAAAGAAGACCATATGCCAATGGGGAAAAGGCCATTTTTCAAGTTCCATAGTAAAGAGAATATGGAGCTTAGCAGTAGGATTTGTCATATGGTTTCTGTGGAAAGAACGAAACCAGAGGATATTTCGAGATAAAAATAGTCCACCGGGGAGGACTTTGGAAAAAATTCAAAGAGCAATAAGAGAAACCATTCTGGCCGAAGAATGGGAGGAGGAGGAATGGAACACGAATCCGGAGGAGAAAAGAATCTTAGCCAGACTTAATATAGAATACAATATGATCTACCCCCGGAAGGAAAGACATCAAAGAATGCAGATACAAAGCCAGGTACAGTTCAAATATCCAGGGGAAAATTTCATTAAATTGAACTTCGACGGGGCTTCAAAAGGAAACCCAGGCCCTGCGGGCTTTGGGGGCATCTTCAGGGATAGTATAGGTCGCACCAGATGGGTGTACGCAGACAAAGGAGGCATAATGACCAACAATGAAGCAAAAATGATGGTTGTATACCAAGGTATTAAAATAGCAATAAGAAATGGATATAGGAACCTGGAGATTGAAGGAGATTCGCAGATTGTAATCGGAATGCTTAGGAAACTTGACAATGGGAAAGACTGGGAGCAGGTGGCCATGAGCTGGAGGACGACAGGGTTACTCCAAGACATGGCTATCATCCTGAAGCGAATCGATTACAAAATCATCAGCCATGTAAAGAGAGAAGGAAACAAAGCTGCAGACTTTCTGGAAAACTGGGGATGCAAAGAAGGTAAAATGGATAGCATATGGCCAACAGTCACGAACAAACCGGGAATGGAAACGCTCAACTCAATAATCACTCAGGATAATGAACATGCAATGCAATAAGGAGAAGGGGGAAGAACCCCCGATCGGGGTGGTTAATATGATGAGACGGGAAGGCAGTACAGGGACGCAGGGTGGCAATTATGAGCCACCTTACAACAGGAGATCGCGGCAGGTGGATGACAAGGTAGGTAGACTGGGCATCATGTTAAACTGCAGAAGGTGGAATAAACTCAAGCACGGAGGTGGTGGAGGTGACGGTAGAACGGTGATGGGAAAAGGACCAGGATGCACAGGGGAAGGCCGAGAAGGAGTGGGCTATTATGGTGAATGCAGGCGGCAGAGAAAGGCGGTACAGCATCAGAGGAGGGCGACAGGTGAGTGGGAGTGGATACAGGTGGAGGCATAAGGGTAAGCATGCAAGGAGCGTCCTCGAGGTGAACGGAGGAAGGAAAGAAAAGGTGGCAGACGGAGCAGGAGAAACTACTCAGCATCGACCTCCGGGGCTGGGGAAAACTTAGAGCAAGAAAACTGAGGACGGAATGAGGACTGCAATGCCGGGGAACAGGAGAGGAAGCCCTACGCGAGTAGAAGGTACTAAGTCAGAACAATGGGAAGAAGAGGAATAGACCCGTGCAAACACAGAGGAGATATATGACCTGGAACGGGATAGGCAACAGTAGGTAAGAAGAAGTGATAGAGGTAAAGGGAGAATTCTGGAGAATACAAGACAGGCAGCGGAGGATATAGGAGAAAGGAAAGCCAGGGACCGAGAAGAGGAAACTGACATGGGAGCACCAGCCAGAGAAGTAGGACAGGGAAGCGGGGCAAGGGAATACAATGCAGGCAGAGCAGGACGAGGAAGGGGCCGCAGGGGGAGAAGGGGACGGTGGCAAGCCGGTCGACAGGATCAGGGACGCACCAGAACAGCAGGAACCAAACGCGGAAGGAAAACGATAAATCGCCAGGTGCAGTATGCAGAGAGGGCATATTGCAAAGACACGCATGCAGACATTAGGAGAATAATTCAGCATCTGGAAGAGGAAGCGACCCAGGAGCAGTCAGAGTCTGAGATGGAGGATTGGGAATACCTGTTACCAGACCTTGGCAATACCAGAGGTCGTATGTCCCTATATAAACAGGCCTTACATCTATATTGGGTCATGAAGCGATTGTTAGCTAAGGCTATGGAGCAGGTAGCCATGGAGATGGTTGAACTAGCCCAAGGCCTTCCTAATCTAAAGAAAGAGATAAACAACCTTCAGATAATCATCATGATGCAAGATGGCAAGCTCGACGAGATATAGCAATAGCTAAAGAAGATCACTCAGGAGGTTAAAGAGGAGGAGCATCAGCCGAGCGCAATGGAAGAATGACTCTGTCAAGATATGTCTATTTCTTCTTTAGTTAGGAAGTAGAAAAGCATGCCACCCTTTATTAATTTTCATAATGCAGCTAGTAAATAGTGGTAGTTTTTTTGAATGGATAGTTTATATAGCATGGACAAACAGACTAGTTAAATTTTGTTTTTGGATGGCCATTAAGAACTTTAGATGGCCAACAGACCCGGTTTCCCTTCGGGGCGGGTTGAGGCCATCGTATGTATGCACTGGTTTTAACCCGTTATAATAAAAATGGTTCCACCTTAGCTTACAAAAAAAAATATTTATCAGTTAATATGGAAAGTATTTTATCAAATCCTAAAAATATATATTTCAAAGGTCCATCATAAACATTGTGAAGGCATTAAACCAATGGATGATCTATTTACATAAAACACCTAGATAGAATAATTTATATTAGCACTTTGTATTCATGACTCTATAATTTTATTGCCCAAATCAAAAAAAAAAATTATAACATTTGGCCATTGAATATCAAGCAATACATCATGATTTACAAAATCCACTAATAAAAATAATAACATATATATATATATATATATATATATATATATATATATATATATATATATATATATATCATTGTGACGTTGTGTAATTTATATTGAATTTAAGAAAATGTAAATAAACATGAATATTGCAATACATTTATAGTTAGTAAATGCATTGCCTTGCATTATATTATAGTCGTTTGTATATATATTTAATAAATACATTGCCTTGCATTATTTTATAGTTGTTTATATATATATATATATATATATAATGCAAGACAATGTATTTATTAACTATAAATTTATTGCAATATTCATGTTTATTTACATTTCTTTAAATCCAATATAGATGACACAATATCACAATGATGTCGAAGAATACTAGCTAAATAAGCAATTTTAACATCCACGAAATTTAAAACTTAATATAATAATTTAATACTTTATTTATTTAAAAAAAAACAACAACAACAATAAAATTTGATAATAAAGAATTTTAACATTATGTAAACAATTAAAAGAATACAACAATATTGAGATTTTTATATATGTATTTTTGGTATATATATATAAATGAAAATTATTATAAAGATAATTAATTTTAAATTTAATTAATTATTTAATATTTCTAACACTTAATTTACAAAATATATAAATTAAATTAAATTTAAATTTAAATTCACATTCACATGGCTTTAAACTAAGTCCCTTATACTTTTATAATGTTTAGTCAAAATAATCAAAACTCTCTCTGAAATTTTTAATTCATTTTGTAACCATCCACAATTTTAAGTAAAACCAATAAAACTTAAAAATTTAGACACTTGCCACAATTTAAAATAATTAGGACTCAAACAATAAAACAAAACAAAGAAGAGCTTGGTCAACAAACAAAGTATAAAAAAAAAATAAAAAAATAAATAAAATGTACTATAAACCAAAAGTTAAATACAATGCAAAGTTGTATTTTAAATATAAATTGATAAAATAGCTAAAAAGTATAAAAGAGTTTAATTATTTTATATAATTTTAAAGTAATTTGGTTCTCTCTCTATTCATATATAAACTTAATATTTTAGAATCCATTACCTAAATTTGTAATTTAAATAAATAATCTTCAAATTTAAAACAAAATTGATTTAGGAAAGGAAAAAAAGAAACTCAAACATAAAAACTATTTGTTTGCATGTTTATATTTAAGAAAAAAAAAAAAAAAAAAACCATTTTTTTCAAGTGAATGTATAATAACAACTAATTTTACTAGATATTTAACTTTCAAATCATAACATACCAACAAATGATAGATCTCATCATAAACCTCATTTAAGTCGTTTATAAAAAATAATAATAATAAATTCTAAAAAACAAAACCCAAAATATTATATTTTCAATCCATATTGAATAAAACAGTTCATTACAAGCCAAATATGTATGACAACATAAATAAAACATGCATGATCAAATTAAGTTACAATTTGCAGGTAGTAAATGGTATCATTACTCTGAAATCTCAACACAAGTGATAAAAATCATGAAGCAAGATAGTTTGACCATTATTGCTCATTTCCTCGTAAAAAACAAAGCACTTTAATCTTACCTAATATCAACATTAATGTATATGTGAATAACTTTGATTAAAATAATATTTAAATATAATGCATATCACAACCTTCGTTCAATTTGTTAGCGCTCTCACCAACTTCCATGCAGTACTATAGCTAGAGCCGATTTGGTCTGGGACTACCAATAGTTAGGTGTCTAGAGAGACCATTCAAACAACAAGGCCGACTTCCAACCTCATAGCCAGGCCTTTCTTTCAACTTGCTTTTAGTAGGGACCACAAAAAATATGTACATATAGTTGGGCGTGTTTACAATGAGCCAAATTGGTCGCAGAATGTCGTAACACTGTTTAGAAACACAATGTCAACCTCTAATCTCATAGCCAGCATGACCATCGACTTCCTTCTTGAATGGTCCACAAGAGAAACATATATGTATAATTGGCCTCTTTATAATTTATTATTTTGTTTTTCATATAACATATTATTTGATAAAATTAATTTAAAATATTTTATTTTTTATTAATAAAAAAAATAAATTGAATAAATTATTCTTATAAGATAAAATGTTTAAAAGATGGGAACTCGTTATCCCTTCTGTAAAGAAAAAAAATGAAGTATTGAAGCTAGAGTCAAATTGGTTGGGCAGTGTCAGTAGTCGGAAGTGTCTAAAGAGACCATTCAAATGATAATGCCAATCTTCGATCTCATAGTGGGGGGCGAACTCCGACTTGTTTTCAGTAGGAGCCACAAAATAAATATGTGTGTATAGTTATGCATGTTAACAAGGGCCACCTCTGACCTCATAGCCAACCCAACCTCTGACTTGCTTCTACAAAGGCCCACAAAACAAACACGTGTCTATAATTTATTATTTTGTTTTTCACAAAACATATTATTTAATACATGTAATTTAAAATACTTTATTCTTTTATCAATGGAGAAATAAATTCAACAAATTATTTTTATAAAGCATTAAGATTTAATTTATAACACATCAACTCATGATAAACCTGATCATAGACCTCATTTAAGTTGTTTATAAGAAATAATAATAATAACAACAGTGAACCTAAATTCTAGGAAATAAAATACAAAAAAATATATTTTTAATTTATATTGAATAAAAAAATTAAATTACCAACATAATAAATCTAACCTAATATCAACATTAATGTATAAGACTAATTTTGATTAAAATAATATTTAAATAAAAGAGATATCACAAGCTTCATTGAGTTTTTCTAATCTCGCACCAACTCACGTGGAGTATTAAAGCTGGAGCCGAACTGGTCGGGGAGTGTCAGTAGTCAAGGGTGTCTAGAGAGACCATTCAAACGAAAATGCCAACCTCCGACTTGTTTTCAGTAAGAGCCACAAAAGAATATGTGCATATAGTTATGTGTATTTACAATCGCCACCTTCGACCTCATAGTCAACCCGGTCTCTGACTTGATTCTACAAAGGCCTACAAAACAAAGATACGTGTATATAATTTATTATTTTGTTTTTCCACATAACATATTATTTAAATAATGTAATTTAAATTACTTTATTGTTTTATCAATAAAGAAATAAATTCATAATTATTTTTATAAGACATCTATTTAAAGAAATTTTATAGAAATATTATTATTCTTTTTATCTAAAAGTTTAAGATAAAAAATACAAAAACTACCTACAAATTAAAACAAAATTATGATTAAAATCTTTAAAACATATGAACCTATCACTTGAAGACTGCTCGAAGCACAGCATTTGCAAAGATGGCTTGGAGCTAGGCATTTTCCTTATGATTCTTCTCCATAGACACGCTCACTGCCTGACCATGAAGTCGGTCTTGGCCTCAACTACAGATTTCCTCCGACTCTAAAGAAACCCAAAAAATTGAAATGGAAAAGATGCCCTTATTCTAATTTTTTTTTTTTAACGTACTCTCACAACTGTGGCTCCGACGTATTCCTCTATGCATAAAATTTAGGAAGAATGTACATTAGAAAATCCCACCGTTGGAAACTCATAATACTAGTAACATTGGTCTCAAAAGTTCTCCAATACTGTTGAAACTTGAATTTTGTAGTCAATTCTTTTATGTTTTTTATTTTCTAGTTGGCAACTATCTGAGACTGTAATCCCCCGTCGCTTAAACTATAAATTTTATTCCAATAAATTTAGTGTTTTCAAAAACAATTAATAGAAGCAATGTGTCCTATGACAATGGACTAAATGTAAAAGGCATGAAAAAACTCGAATACATCGCAAATTTTAAAAACTTAGTAATTAACACACCCTTGTGTCTGTGCGTCGCGCCCGACTAAGGTCAGAGTTATTTTCTTCCCGAGATGGATGTTTATGTCAATAGAACTCCGACCCCCCAACTATCTAAAACAACACGATATGCAGTGGAATTCGCCATCTTGCTCACAAGCCTTCTGAAAATGCAAAGATCCCTATACTCCCGACTTTGCAAGTTTCAGAGTAAATTCCGAGAAATCTTCGCTATAACTGCTACCAAAAATCATGGAATCGGGGTCAACAGACAATGTAAAACCAGAACATATGGAATTGAGGTCAGTAGACAATTTAAAACCAGAACATATGGAATCGTGGACAGCATCTTGCCCACAAGAATTCCGCAAATCAAAGATGGATCGACCTTCGAGCTAGCTGTGGTTAGTCAATATTGGCTTATTGCTACAACATTGCATCCAAACCATCAAAACTTGAGCCGAAAATGTATTTAACTCTTATTACCCATTAAACCAGAGAAAGCTCACAGAGAGAACTCAAAAGCTTACCAGGTTTTTGTCTCTAGAATCCCGCAATCCACTTACCTGAACAATTGTTATGCTCTAAATTCTAAAGACTCACCTATAAATTATGCATAATAGTGAACTCTTAGAGCTCCAAATTATGCACCACAACCATTAAATCAAAAAATAATGTTTATACATTTACCTATCAAATCATCGTCGAGGAGGTTGGCTAACCTGCGTCCTGCCACATAACCAAACACCTTCAACGTTCAACACAAAAAGTTTACTACTTGCATCCACCGAAGTACAAAAAAAAAAAAAATCACTTGGTAACAACGAAAACCTGACAACGAGGAGTTATGCCGCACAGAAACACATACACAAAAATATGAAATCCAACCTCAGTGAGTGCCATAACACCAAGAAAAAAATAAAAATCCACTTTGAACACCGAAAACAGCGAAATCTGCTTCTCGATAATCCATTAACAATAATAATAAATTCTCCACCAACACTCTGAAAATGAAATTAACACCACCAAAGCTCAAAGCAGTCCAAGTTAACTCCTATTTGTACGAAGGATCCCCCTTTCCTGTACATACATTGTACAATCGGATCAACCCGGTCTACCGTGCATGGAAAAATGATGTCGACCCTCGAAATATGGAATCGAGGATGAAACAGTGAGCTGACACAACGCAAGAATTTCAACTAAAAGCCTAATGTTAGCTAAAGAAATTTTGAAGTCCACTTGGGGTAGCTCAATTGGCAATTGTCGTGGAAATGAAGTCTCACCGAACTGGAAGTCTTGGGTTCAAATCTTGTGCTATCCCCCCGATCGGGGTGAGAAGTTGGACATGATGAAGATGTAGTCCTACCAAACTTACAAAAAAAAAAAATTATAGAAATTTGAAAAATTACATCAGTACGGACAAATTAATTGCTTCAAATTGATCATAGATTGCACTGCGTAAGCAATGACATGATAATTTTTATTTATTCAAAAATAAATTAAAGTCTTAAATATCTAAACATATATATATATATATATATAATTTTATTTTATTTTTTTTCCGAAGAAAAATTGTAATTTTATTCAACCTGAAAATCAAGGAACAAAATTACATTTTATAGATGCCTAAAGGCATTCCTTTAGCTCAGCGTTTCAACCGAAGCACAAAAAAAAGAAAAACAAAGAATTAAAAAATAAAAGTTACATGAATCTTTCGAAAAAGTGTCAGTCAAAAGCTGCACCCAAAAGAAAACCAACCAAAGAAAAAGGATAAACTGGGACTAAGAGAAAATGCTTAGTCACCCTTTTCTACCCTTCTTCTTCTCAAATTTTCGCCATCCTCCTTGATTAGGAGTGGACGTTACAATGATTAGTTGGTTGTCTATTGTTTTCCTCAGATGTTCCTTATCTGAGTCTGAGCTCTCAAAGGAATAAGGACGTTTGAATCCTCCAATTTCATTCTCCTTCTGCAAGTCTTGACCAAGATTCCTTTCCACACTTGGATTTTGCGAACTTACTATCACCATTCCTTCCTGATTAGTTCCTTTGTTTGTTGGAGGAGCTTGTGGATTTGAGTTTTCCTCAATTATGGGATCCTCTTCCTCTTCTTCATCAGGTTGTTGTGTTGGGAATTGTCATCCCTTAGGCTTTTTTGCTATTTTTTTTCTTCCTAGGATCTTTCTTTGCAAGAGGACATGTGATTTGTAAATGTCCAGTTTGTAGGCAAAACCTACACCTGAATGTCATATTCTCATAATCTAAGAACTGAGTCTAGCATTGATTGTTGTGTGTCAAAATAATGCGATCAGAAAGACCTTTACTGAGGTTTACCTCTACACAAATGATGGAAAAGTATATATTGCTTCTTTTTTTCTTTGTGTATCCATATTGATGTATCTCCCCAACAGGTTACCGATTCCTTCTAGAAATTTTGGATGCCAGAAATGAAGAGGTAAATTATGCAATCTTACCCATACTGGCATTTTGGAGACCACCATTGAATTGGCATCAAAATCTGGGAACCATGGAGTGATGAACAATCTCGCATTACCCTAGAACCATGGACCCTCTTGTATAATAGATTCTCTGATCTCTGATGCTTCAAATTTTACTATGAAGAATCCCTTGGAACAGAGGTGAACCTCACAATTTGGTGTCCAAGTCGTAAAAATCCACTGAAAAGGGTCCATTGGTTTTGGCCAAAAACCGTTAAACCTGCAAATGATTGCCTGGGCTTGATAGGTTGAAAGAAGATTAGTTATTTATGCTATATCTATTGTCATTATCAGGATTTGTTTTGTCTCCTCCACAATATAGGGCCCAAGAATGTTTAGAGTTTGTTCAGATTTACCTGGTGCAGCAAATTTCCCTTTAAGAGTGTCTTTGAAGGAAGTAGATCCATGGATTGGTCCAGGCAAGCCTCCCCGCAGCCTCAAGTTTATGATGATTGTGGAGTTCCTATCTACACCATAGTCCTGTAGTTGTTAATCATCCTTCATAGATCTACCAGCATAGATCAGGCTTTGCGCCTCCATTGGAATGTTGGATCTGTGATGAATTTCCTTTTTCAAATCCCGTACCAAGAAATCCTTTTTGAACCCCATAAGGATCGAATTTCCAGATGGAGTTTGAACGAAAATTTGAAACACTGCACCTTTGCCCATGATAGGTCCTTTTTCCTCGCTTTTCTCTGACGGGCACTCGTTGGGGATCAAAAATGCCTCGTCCAGATTTCAACGACCTTGGGAGACTGTCCTTTCTGTTTTCATCGGCGTTTATCAAGATACGATATAGAAAGCAAAGATCAGGTCTTATACATAGGAGGGCTTCTAGATAAGTAGAAACCTTGGGCAGATGTTCTTCTTGGTCTGTGTAGTGTTCAATATGCATCTTAAGAAGAAGGATTTGGTCCTTGTAACCCTCACATCCATGACTCTCGAGCATAAGCTTTAAACCATAGGTGTGGACGATGAAAAAGTTAGAAGCAACATATTCCAGCAACTAATGAAAAAATTCACCACGCACATAGGAGCTATGCAACTATTTACCAGTGCATGGCGATATTTCTATAGTTGTATCAAGAAAGATAGGCACGGCGAGAACAAACCTATGTTGGCAAATCTGATGCGATGCTCTCCAAACATCCAGATCCCAGTTTCGACTTACAGCTCCTTCAATTCTGAGCAAGACTCTGTTCCCATTGCATTATGAAATGGGTTGATCCAACTTAGCGATAACTCGAACCTCCCACTGTCGATTGCATTGAGATAGCAGAGAGCCCAATCTCCATTGATCGACCCTTCCCCAACAGTGTAATCTAGACCCTGACAAGTGATGACGATATCCAGACAAGAGATGCGAAGCGGGCAAACCATAGAAACAAAAACGAAGGCCATTTTCCTTCTCCGGTCAAGTAATTCTATCTTCAAGGATGGACAAACAAATAAATATATTAAAATAAAACAATAAATAATTGATTATTAAAAAAAAATGAAAATTAGAATATATTCACTTATTAATCAATACAAAACCCAAAAGAAAACAAACAAAAAGTAACTTTATATAAACAAGAGCCATGTGTTGGCATGTCACTGCTTTTTTGTATACCCGAATTGCTTGCATATAGTTTTTAAGTTTATTTGGTTGAATTGGCATGTGTGATACACCTTGAATGGAAGCCGCTCCATTATTTGATAAACAAAAAGGTTTCATACATCAATTTGTTATCTAGCTTGGTGGGTGATTAGGGATACACTCTAATATGTTTTAATTTAATTTTTCATTATTAGATTTTTATTCCTCATATTTATAATTTAACTACCTAAGAAGTTCTACTAAATGCTTCGTTAATAATTAAGATGATATTAAATAAAGTTTAAAATCCTGATTTTAACACTCAATAATTATTTCTCTCATAACCAATTAGAGGAAAAAGAAAGAAAGAAATTATTCTAATGTCCACGAGGCTAAAGATAGCCTATGGGACAGATTGCTTCTTCATCTGCTTGATGTATTTAGCCCTTTTTCTGTGAAGCTTCTAAATAAATGCTCTCAGCGTCTTGACAAACCCTTCGCTAAATAGATTATCCCAAGAGTTAGTTGCCAGTGTATTTGCATAACTTTCCCTGTTGTCTTTGAAGGCTTCACATTCTAAAATGAAATGTTTTTATGTTTCCACTTTTCCGGAATAACAAAAAATGCATATTCTTTCCTCCCACACTTCTTTGGCCTTTTCCAGTGCCCTGTTTTACAATGGAGTTGATGAGAATTAGTTTTTAACTGAGCAATAAGAATTTTGGCTCTCTAAGAAATATTGGCCTTTATGTATGGTTTTGGTTGATGACTATGAGTGGGATTAAACACTTCAATATATTACTTTTTCTTTCTTCCTAGCTCTTTATCCCAAGTACGCTTATGGAACTTTTCCATAACAAAAGTTTTTATGTCTTTGTTGTTTATGGGACACACGTTCAAGCAAATACCCCATTTACTAAACCATTTGTTATTTTGCTGCATCCAAGCTTTTTTGCTCTTGCACAATCTATCATTAAAGACAACTTTAGGCCATCTACCCTATTCCATTGGCTCAATTTTTTTTAAATACCTTATGACTCGCACCATAGCAATTGCTTCAGTAAGAGCAGTCCATGTTTCACTTAACAAGATAGCATAAGGCACTGCACTTTTAATCTAAAATTTGTTTGTAATCAAACGCTTTTGAATTTTCTCAATTTGTCTCTACTGCATGTCGAATGTACTACTAGCCCATAGTTCGCAACCATAGAAAATCACCGAAATCACTAGAAGCCCAAAAAGAGTTTGAGTGGTTTTCTGGTCCCATAACTCTGCCTTTCTACACCTATTTTGAAAAGAATAAATTGCTTTCCAACGCCCCAATTTTTTTTTCTTTCTACAACCATTCCAGCTTAGAATTTTGTTGAAGTCAATTCCAAGGTATTTGTAATCCGCAACTTCTTCCAAAATGTTGTCTTCCAAGTAGAACTTATGTTGGTTATGTTTTCTTTTCTTAGAGAAAACCACTACTTTCGTTTTGTTGATATTGACTTGCATCCCCACACTTCTACAAAAATGTTCAAGGGATAGCTCTTGCAAACCAAGAGCCGATTTAGCAATCAAAATAAGATCATCTTCATACAAAAAAAGCCTTATAGCAAACTTGCCCAAATAAATACCATCACCCCCTCGCGAATTTAACCACTCATCAAGTTTGTCGATATATAAACCAAAAAGTGTAGGAGACAATGGGCAACCTTGCGTGACTCCGATATCGCTTCTAAAACTTTCAGAAATGCCTGTTGAAGTTTTAATTTTGATTTTCACCTCTTCATACAGCCTATGTACAATTGCTCTCAAATGTTTAGGAACCCCAAGTTTCTCCATTCTGTGCCAAAACTTATCCCTAAGAACCGAGGCAAACACTTTTATGAAATCAACAAAGCAACAAAAGACTTCTTCCTTTTTCTCCCAAACTTTTTCAATGATGTGCCTTAAAGTTATACAATGATCAACTGTATAATGTTTAGGTCTAAAACATGCTTGCCCTTTAGCACGCTTATCTCTTTCTTCTGCCCACTTGCTAATTTTATTTTCTATCATGCTTCCAAATATATTTACAAACAAAGGGTTTATCATGATGGTCATATAATTAGAGGGATTATTGACGTCACCGCTTTTGAAAAGAGGTATTGTCAGACTAGTTGTCCAATTTGTGGGGAGCCCCTGTTGTACAATGTTGTTGAAGATTTTTATAATATGAGGTGCAAGAATATTTGAGCTCCACTTTAGATATTTTGCTTGGAGTTCAATTAAGCCTTTTGCTTTTCCAACACCCAACTTCTTGATACCCATCTCTACCTCTTGTACCGTGAAGAGTTCAATATTAGTGTTGACCAAGGGGGGAGGTTCAACCTTGGGAACCTGCTCATAGAGTTGTCTTGCATAGTCAAACCATTTAGAAGTTGTAATATTATTTCCAATTTGTATCTTTTTCCGTTTGAGCTCCTTCCAAAATAATTTGGGATTATTTTTCCCAAAGAAAGTTCTTCCCTCCTCGAAACCATGAAATCAGCATTTTTCTTGCTTAATAACTGCTTGTAAGCTTTACGCTTTATGTTATCCTTGTTTGACTCTTTCCACATTCTCCTTGCCTTTTTGCATTCCTCATCAAACCAAGCATTAACCAGAAAGCAATTTGTTTCAGACTTCTTAATTTTTGCTCTTTTACACTTTGCAAGTGCGCATTGAATTAAATGTGTTAGTTCATGATTGTGAAGGTTGTGAATTGTAATTTTCTCCTTCTCGAAGAGCCTCTTTAGCATCAATTTGAAGGTATTACATTTTTCTTGGGTCAAAAGAATTCTGTCCTGTGGGAGATTTTGTTGGACACGCTGAATTTTTTGCTCTAATTGTTTCTTTTCAATCCAAGAGAAACATAAATAAATTGGCTTGTGATTTGATTTTAAGTCCCACAACGGATCTCCAATCAAAACTTCCTCCATTTTCTCACACAAACCATGTGAAAAAATTACATAATCTACCACACTTGCTCCATTGTAAGTATTGCCCGTGAAATTACTAGACTTCGCCCATCTAGTCAAGCGATTACAAATGACTAAATCAAAGGCCCCACAGAGAGTAAGCAATTGTTCACCAAAGAGATTGCAACCCTTGTCCTCCGAAATTCTTTCCCACTGATGATTACTTTCTTCTGTAAGCCAAATAAGGTCGCAATCATCTTTACAACAAAGAATGCTAGCTTGCTCACTTGCAGTCCTACCATTGAAATATTATGTTTATTATATAAAAATATAATTGTATATTATAAAATTATGAAGATAGAAAATTTATGAGCTCAGTGAAATTTTTATATAAAAATCTATCACAGATTTTATTGGGTTTTCAGGGTTACAACACCAAAACTACCTATCCATTAGGAGCCCCAATCAGTGTGGCCAAGGCAGACCTCAAGTTAGGTTAGGTGTCGGTTAAATAGATCTTTCATGTATAATGTAAAAATAATTTTATTTGTCGTAAAAAAACTAAAAATCTATATTTTATACTTGTCATGCTCCTGAATCTTTGTCAAGTCCTTGGCCAAAACGAATCACGTCCAACGTTGAGTTCAGTACCAACAATCCCAAGAAGGAAAACACTATAAAAGTGACGAAATTTCCACCAATAACCAATAAAAGATACATTCAATAAATCACATTTGCATTAACATAAAACTGAAATCCAAGATATTTGCATTTCTATTTCCATTTTTTCCAGAAAGCCAAGAACCAAAGAATGCAGGATGAATCATAGCATTAGGAAACATAAATGAACACAACAAAACAAGAAAAATAACTTGCATTAAACATTAAACGATGGAAAAGGAAGAATTGTTTTGCTCAAGGTTTCAAAAAACTCTTGACTAAGCTTGAGACAACTACAAACTGGACCATTTTGACTCTCATGAATCTTAAGCATCTCCAATGAATACTTGTTTCCTGACTATTTCTAAGAAAACAAAAATATTGTCTTCATGGATTGGATAAATATACAAAATGAATAATGTCATAACATATACAGAAATGTCCTCGATTTCAAGCTACGATGCCCTTAACAATCCATAAATATTTGAAATCTATATGACGCGACACTTGCCTCTGTCAAGAATGATGCAATCATTGTAATAAACATCATAATGTGTCAGTCATCTAGTTGTTCCATGGCCACCAAACACTAAGAGCTGAGTACTTGTGAGTCCTTAGTGTCTGATCTTATTCGACGGTAGCTAATCACTTCTTTATCGTTCACCTGACCCAAAAACAGAGCGCGTGTACACAGCGAAGCACATGAGGGTGTGCATACCAGCGCACCCTAGACCAAGGGTAAGTTTAACACGGCGTGTTTAGTGCTTGAGTGGGACAGTCAATAAAGTTCCAGGCATCTCTCCGGCGATTTATTCCAATCTGTGTTATGGATTCCACTGTCTGTTGGTCTCGGATTACACTGAATCCACAACCACCGAACCCTGACCTCGACTAGTCCGAAGTCAAGGCTCTGAGATTTGTTGACTGTGTTTGCTCCTATAGTTGGTAACCCAGCATCAGAAGCAGTAGTTGAAACAACATTATTACTGGGAACAGGTCAAGATCCATAGCCTATTCGAAAATCATCAATTCGCCTGCCGCAGTCGAAGAAACACCATTTGGAGCTTATTCCATTCTAGGGCCAGGAAAGGTGACCACTAACCAGAAATCAAATGATTATGCCAAACCCATTGACTCATTCGACCACCCATTGAAGCCCCTGTCAATATTGTTAGATTGTTTCGAGTTTTATACCACCCCATGGAAGCATCCTCACCAACAACGTCATATAAAGTAGTAGAAAAGGCATAAGTTAGAGTAGAGGCACTATAGGCAAAGGTTGGAGCCATGGGTGATTGGACGAGAAGAAGTCAATCCAGTAGCATCTAAAAACCCAGTGAGGATGTAAGAACCCGACCCCGACTAGTCGGAGGTCGGCCCTGAGTTCTTTTGACAATGTTAGGACGAAATAAACCCTGACTCGTGACCAGTTTCCTATAGAATAAGGAGTTAAGTATTGTTGCCAATCTGTACTATTTAGTCACTCATACGTATATGATAATGAATAGTCCATGTCCTCTTTTTATTATGTCAGTGCTGGTTGACGAAAGCTAATCACTTCTTCACCGTTCGCCTAACCCAAAAACATAATGCATGTACACCACAAAGCACACGAGGGTGTGCATACTAGCGTTTACCGCGGTGCGGTTAGTTCTTGAGTGGGACAGTTGGTGAAGTTCCAGGCATATCTCTGACGCTTTATTCCAATCTGCATTACGGATTCGTCTGTCTATTGGTCTCATATTAGATTAGACTGAATCCCCAACCCACCGAACCCCATGATGCAGGAGCATCCCACTGAAAAGGCGACAACTGGGAAATGTTTTTTATTTTGTTTGAAAGAAAGAAAAACATTTTGAGTCTCTATTTTATTTTGTTTTATTTAAATTAAGGCTGACTCAACCATTGTTCTTTAAAAATTAGGCAAGCAAGTCAAGATAGGATTAGTTAAGAGCATGTTTAAAGACACTGTTAGATAACTGAGGTACAGTTCTTCAACTGTAAAGAAACTGCTAGTAATGCATTGAAAAAGAAAAACCGAAGCTTGATTGAGGGGCTGCCATCCAGAAAGAAGAGAGGACTCATGGTTTGTAATTTACAATTGTCTTGAATATCTATAAAAGCAAATGAATCTAGAATCTGTCATTAAGGAAGCAGGACAGTTTTTTATTTTCTTGTGCATAAATTTTTCAGAGATTGTATTGAAAGAAAAACAGTGAAATAACTCATTAAGAAGCCGAATGGCATCGACAAGAATCTTGTGACAGAAGGCATCTTAGACCAGGAACCAGACAAAGGAAAAACTAGCATAGACAATACATTTTTCTTTCCTCAACAAAAAAACCCAGGTACTTTTATATTCAGCGTTCAAGAATTCTTGTACATCCATTTCATTTCCCATTTAACAATTCATTGTACAGATTATATAGCCCAAAAAAAACCGTGGAGGGTTTCAAAAGCCATGAAAACTGAAAACTACAATTCACAGGCCCAGTCAAACAACGAGGGCATGAAAACCCCTGAAACCACAGAGATACACGGAGGAAGCGATACCCCAAGGGTTATACCCAACTAAAAACAGAGCAAAAAAAAGGAAGATACAGCCACGAAAAGACCCTACCCAGGTTTTCCCTAAGCCTGCCAAAACTCCCAAGGACGACGCCGTGGAGCAACGTTCCCTTGGAATGACCTGCACATCACCACAGAACAGGGCAACAGTTAAGGAGCGAGGATTTACCTGGAGAAGGTCTAACTCCGCGACAGAGGACAAGAGCCGAGACTCACAACAGAGGGTTTCTCCCAACAGAAACGCCATGAGAGAGTTTTGCCTGCTCACCAAGGAGCCAGAGGGTTAGAGACTTAAAAACGAAAGGAGGAAATGAAATTGGAACAAGAAAATTACCTGAGAACGAGTTCGCTGAGCCGTCAAGTGCAATAGCAAGGCAAGAACTTGTGTTTACATAGAGCCAAATCATCACCAGATCCAACATCAAGAAAACAAGCATTGCAAACAGATTAGAGACAAAGTATGAGCCGGGTGACAGAGATGAATCGACTTGCAGGTGGAAAATCGATCTGAAAACCTCCAAGAACCAGTGAAGCAAACCACCACAGGGAGCAAGCGAAGGCACAATGCTAACAAACCACCACAGGGAACAAGCAAGGCACAGCACTAACTAACCACCATACGGGACAAGCGACACACATTGCTTACCAAGCGAAAGCACAGCGCACCCATAGAGTCGAACCAGAACACGGCGATGCAAGAATGAATTCCAAATACCCTCGGCAAGTGTGATAGACCGTGTTTGCAAACCCAAGGCCAGTACGACGAGTAGGCCGAAAAACATAAATTGCATTAAAACCTCACACCAAAACCCTGCCACTGTTTAATTCGAAATACGATAAGAGTTAAACGGTCGCTGCTACGTGTCCCTCCTCCAAACAGATTAGAGACAAAGTATGAGCCCGGTGACAGAGATGAATCGACTTGCAGGTGGAAAATCGATCTGAAAACCTCCAAGATCCAGCGAAGCAAACCACCACAGGGAGCAAGCGAAAGCACAACGCTAACAAACCACCACAGGGAACAAGCAAGGCACAGCACTAACTAACAACCATACGGGGCAAGCGAGACACATTGCTTACCAACCATCATAAGAACCAAGCGAAAGCACAGCGCACCCATAGAGTCGAACCAGAACACGGCGATGCAAGAATGAATTCCAAATACCCTCGGCAAGTGTGATAGACCGTGTTTGCAAACCCAAGGCCAGTACGACGAGCAGGCCGAAAAACATAAATTGCATTAAAACCTCACACCAAAACCCTACCACTGTTTAATTTGAAATACGATAAGAGTTAAACGGTCGCTGCTACGTGTCCCTCCTCGGGATCACCACCATTTTTTGGTATCAGAGCAGTTTGTTCCTTTCTCTTAGTGAAGATGGAGGTAGGAAGAAAGGGTCGAGGTAGAGCCATCAGAAGAGTAGCAGATGAAGGGTTACGAGAAGAAATTAGGACTTTAACTGCACGTTTGGCAGCAATGGAAGCAGGAAGGCGTAGAGATCCGGAAGGTGGGGATGACAGTGAGGAGGAAAACATAGCTACGGCGGATGGGTCAGATGAAGAAGGACCAAAGATTAAACTGTTGAGGTCAGTTTTGTTGGCTAGTAGCAAGCCAAGACTGGAGGTATCTAATTATGATGGCAGTTTGTCCACAGAGGCATTGTTACTCTGGATAAGTGAACTAGATAAATATTTTGAATATGAAAAAATCAGCGCAGACAAGAGGATCAGGTTCGCTGTCCCCAAGTTGAAGAGACATGCATCACTATGGTGGGACAATGTACAGGCAGAAAGGAGGAGATTGAACAAACCATTGGTTAAAAAGTGGGACAGGATGATTGCTAGAATAAAGAGCAAATTTCTGCCTAAAGATATCAAATTTCCCTTTATAGAAAAGTACAAAACCTGAGGCAAAGAATGATGACTATAAAGGAATATATTGAAGAATTTTATAAAGTAAACATAAGAGTCAGTTATGTTAAAGATACCGCTGAGAAAATAGCGAGGTTTGTAAATGGTCTACAGATGGAGATCTTAAACGAAATTAGTATTCTTTCCCCTAAGACCATAGAGGAATCCTGTTAGCTCTGCTATATAATCCAACATTTGAGGATCAAATGTAGTCCTGATTGGGTTGTTTGCGCACAGAAGGACGCCCAAAAACGGATATAAAGTGCCACAAAAGCCTTCAAAATTCTCTTAAGGCCTCCACCGATCGAAATGGTTGCAAAAGGAAAATCCCTTGGGAGAGTGGAAATACATTATCGGGAGGCAAAAACACTTCAAAACCATGCAAAAATCAAAATCGCGGGCTTAAAGGTCCGAATTCATGTCAGCCGTTGGATCTGGCCGATCAACGATCTAGATCGCATCGGCATATCGCAATCGGAGGAGGCAGGCAGCGGCAGCGATGTGGGACATTGCCGATCAGCGATCGCCGATGGGTGCATCGACGTATCGGCGGGTTGGAGCATCGGAGCATCAGAGGTATCGGCGGTAGCATAGCGATGCGATATAGCGATTCGATCAGGACCGTCGATCGCGCATCCGGATCAACGGCCGAGATCGCATCGCAATATCGCTATCGGGATAGTCAAAGGGCCAGGGCTTTTACATATGATATGCATGCGACCCGATGGGTCGGACCCGATGGGCCGGACCCGACGGCGTTATTAATTCTTTTTGATAGATGTTCGGGTCCACGGCAATATCGCTATCGGCATTTTCAAAGGGGCGGGGCTTTTAAATAAGTTATGTTGCGATGCGATGGGTCGGACCCGACGGTTATACAACACTCTATTTCATAAATTTTCAAGTCCGCCAAAGGGAAATTTTTGTGTTTTACAATGTTTTTTATATATTTTCAAGTATAAGGAGAAACAGAGGATTGGTCGGCTGTGATATGCACTACGACCCAAAAGGCGGACCCGATAGAGGAAATATTGCATAAATGGACCTTTGATATTTAAAAGTGGCAAAGCAGGCAGGATTTCTCGGTGGCACGGAACTGGTTAAAGCGGACATGGAGCAGTACAACGCAACAGGTAACCGCATGCAACTAACAGCTTGGCCGAGAAGGAAATAGGACAACCTCGAGCAGTTAAATACATTTATCAGTTATGGGGCGTCTTTCAGTTAATGTTCCAACTGCCAGAGAAAGACAACAGAATATCAGAGAAGATCAATTTTGTTCACTGACACAATCACGCTATAGCAGAGACCCATACCAAGCAGTTAGAACGGTTGGTGATCCATTATGATCCCTCCACGCATATGTTTAACAGATATATTTTGAAATGTAACACCATATATACCCGGAAGAGAGATGTAATCGAGGACGAGTGTTAGATGAAGGTGACTCTGTTGTAAGGTTCAACTTCTGGAGACTATAACTACTTTGTAACCTGCAGCATATGGTCTTCATTTCCAGTTAATACAAGCTTCTTTTGTTGTTAATTGCTCACTTTCCACTTCTCTTTCTTGCTCCAGGCTGTGCTTGTTTGCATTGATTCATATTCTGTTAATGTTTAGCATTAGAAGGGCTGTCATCCCACCTATGTGTTAGGATTTAGCATGTATCATTGAACGTGTATGCAGGTTTCTGTTGTTCAACGCATAGAGAGCTGTCATCCTGTCTGTATATTAGAAACTAGATTTACAGACCTTTTAACTGATTGCAGCCGGCGATCACAGGGTCCTATGCATCTGTTGGTATGATTAGTCTTCTCCATTATCACCTTATCCTCAAACTGTGAGTAATTGGTGGTTAAAAGCCTTGTAGTCTGGGGGTGTTCACCCATGTCTGGGGTCAATCATAGTAGAAGTGGTTATCTGGCTTGAATATGCAGCTGGTGGGCCCCAGTATTGTAGCAATAATGTTACAACTTCTGGAACTCCCTTCTTTAATTTTATCAACCCGGTAGTTCGTAACAAACTTGGAAGCGACGGTGTTGTATGCACAAGTACTAGCTCTTGCCGCAGCTGTCACTTGGTCAGCTAGCACAAGTCCGCTAGGGGCTTAAGCCAACTTCTATGAGTTTTTAGAAAAAGCTTTTTAACTGATAGATGAAAGCTAACTCAAAGGAAGCTAATCTACTTGTAAAAAGAAACTGAAAGCCAAGAAGTAACGCAAACCCTAATTCTACCAACTAACCCTACTAGTGCAAAGGAAAGGATGCAAACTATTGAAAAAGATGCCATTACTTCTACAAAGGCAAAATGCACATGCCTATGCTATCTCTATCTGAAGAACACATCTTTTTGTATTTTTGAATAAGTTTTTGAAGTATCATGCGTGTGCTTTTAACTGGCTTTTTACTGTGCAAGGGTAGATCAAGAGGAGAAATGCTTGGGAAAGGTTGGGAAGGTTCAGAGAGGGTCTAAGGGGTCCCTAACACCCTTCCAGAGAGTTTCACAAAGTTTGGATATCAAGAAACCTCATTTGTGAGCTTCTACAGGAAGTCTGCAGGGGTTCTACAGGATGTTTCAGAATTTCTACAGGATGTTCAGAAATTTTTATAGGATGTTCTACGATTGGATTTTAGATGATGGGTGAGTGAAAGAGGATGCATGAATGGATAGGGACGTAGGATAGGGGTCTGCAATGACTTAGTGACAGAGAGATGAAGTGATGAGAGGGCGTGGAAAGCTAGCTTGTCTTAAAGAGGGCAAAGGCAATGGAAGGCCAAGAAGGTAGGGTGACGTGGGCAAAAGAGTAGTTGTGAGATGAGGGACCTAACTTGGAGGTGGAGCAGTTGGCCTGGACGAAGCTTAGATAGTCGAGAGAGTGATGGAGATGCACCACACAGTGTATACTTAACCAAATCAACCACGTCCTGCACACAATCAAAACATTAACTGATCTATCCTAATTGTTAATGAGACCAATGAACAGCAGCTTTATTCCTAAAGAGAACCATGTACAACGCTCAAGTAAAGAAACATTCCAAAAGCTCTGAACGCATGACTAACTCCTACAAATGAAAACATTTCACCAGAGATTGCATGAGTGAGCAAACTAGTGCTTTTGTTGGGCAGCACTGTCTGCAATTCTAGCCCCTAGGAAGAGGTGAAAATGAGAGTGCAGGCAACCCTTTTCTGCAGTTTTTATCAATTCTTATCTCATTACTCTATTCTAGACATCTGAAGCAACTCTATTTTTCAACAATGACCTACTTAACCACACAACGAAATCCAACTCAACAAACTGCGTTTCAAATGCATATAAGGAAAATCATAATGCTGAAAGGAAAGATATCAATACAAAGGAGGCCCTAGGCTCTCAGGTTGGGCCCAACCCCGAGAGCTATGGCTCCTCTAGAAACTCAGAGCTGAGATCAAATCTGACTGCTTCCCATTAAAAAATAATAATCATAAGTCAAGAGTTATGCCAATAATGGCTACAAAAGAACAAAACAGAGCTGGCAGCTCGTAGTGCAGAATGTGCAAAATTTTTTCCAAAAGTCCTTTTCGAAGGCTGAAGCCTTATCATTTATACATCACGAGGCCCAAGCTGGCCTCCTAAATCTATGGGACTTGGCTGACCAAACTGGGAGTGAACAGCTGCTTCCACAAAATCTGTTTGGCTGCCTTCTAGATCCGATTTTGGTGGCTTTTGGAGCTCGAAGTTGGGGGTGAAGATCCCGAGGAAGGCTATTAATGTCGTGGACAACCCCCCTACGAATCCTCAACCCCAGCTTGGTTGTCTCCTAGCCCTTGTCTGCTCGGTTTTGCTCCAACATGTGTCAAAAAATCCTTAAATGAGCACGTGTTAGCCACCTAGGAATAGTGACTACCCTTATTCGTACAAATGACATAAACATACTAAAAAATGATGCATAGGTTATGAAAAATGAAGGATTGAGCAAGGATAGTTAGGCCAAATAAGCCCAAAATGTTACCAAATTTGGGGCTCATCATCACCCCCAAGCTAAAATGATTGCTCATCCCTGAGCAACTAATCCAGCTCCTCGTCCTTCATTGCTTTCACCGCCACTCTCACATCCCAGGCTTCTGAAGTAGTATCCTCCTCACTGACATGGAACCCAGCCTTCCTTTCCACCTCTTCCCACTGCTTATGCTCTTCTTTCTTTGTGCTGCCTTCCATCAATCCTAAAAGCAAAGGTGGGCTTAGCTTGAGGCCAATCCAGCTAGCTTGGAGGTTCTGTATGGACTTCTTGTAGAGGGGCACCCTACTAGAGCTTCTCTCATTCGAGTTAGGGTGGGATATTCCCTGATTTTGAGGCTGTGGGACAATGTGTTCCACCGGCGGGTGCAAGCATGAACACAATTGTCCCCTAATAGTCGCTCCATATCTTCGAAATGTGCTATAGCCTGAGCCTGCTGATCCATGTATTTCAATAAAGCTTGAGAGTCGGTTGCTAAGTGTTGGTGGGCTGATATCAATGCAGTGGGGTCCCCGGGCTCTGCTCTAATCAGCAATGGCTCATGTAACTCTCGGTTCATGACCTCTTTGACCTCTGCTGCTCTCTTTTCTTCATGGTTCAACCATGAGGCAAATGCCTTCAACTGCATATCTCCCACGACTGTGTTGGGATCCCATGAAGTCACGTTAGGAAGGGCCAAATTATGGAGATAGAACTCTGATAGCTTGGCCTTGTCCTCTGATGAACTGCTATTGCATAAATCTGTGAACTGCTGGGGGTCTTGGATTTGGGAGATACCCCTCTGTGCTAATGCATTAATTTGGAATTGCAGCCACTGGTCCCGTAGGTATAGGCCATAAGATTTGGCCGGTTGTCTACATTGTAGAGCATCCATGGCCCAACTGGCCATGCAGGCCAGTTGTGCCTCTTTTTGTTGCAACTGTTGTTTGAGAGCTTGTATCTCGATTTGTGCTTGCAATTCCCTTTCCTGTAGATGCTGGTTTAGTTCCCCAAGACCAACTTGCAGTGCTTCTTTGCCTTGAGGTTCTGCTGTAGTGTCCTCTGATGCTGTGCCCCTTTCTTTACTCTGTTCCTGTAGCTACAGTTTGAGTTTCTCATTCTCTTCCTGTAGGAATACCCGCTGGCAGTTTCGCACGTGTTTTTCCATAGCTAATTCTCTTCTTGCCTTCTTGAGTTGTTCCTCCAAGGGGCCTATATCTGCTACTCCTTTAGATTTAGCTATCCTCATCCACGTGTGGGTTCTCACTCTTTCTTCCTCCAACGCAAAGAAAAGCGGCACTGTGAATTTTTGTGGAATAATTTTTCCAGCCTCCAAAAAGTTATAATACGAGCTCAAGCTTGGCTAGGGACTAGGTTCTGGAATGTGCTCTACCTCTTCTTCCCTCCGTGGCTCTCCTCCGTCTTCCCTTGGTGGTGATGTGGCTGCCTCTCCCTCCATTCTTTCGGTCTCCTTGACCCTGGCCAATGTTTCCTGTAGAACAGTCTCAGCATCCTGTAGCGGGGTTTTTGAAGCCAACCTTTCCATTCTCTCCTTCCAAGCAGTTGTCTTCGGGCTCCCCCGCTCATAAGTGACTGATATTTTTGAGGGGGACCTCTCCCTTGGCGAGGTAGGGGTGTCTTCTATGGTAATTGGGTCGCTGAATGGAGGTTGGGGCCTGCCTGTTTTGATTATTACACTTCTCCTTGCTTTAAAATACAGAGGGGTCTCCCTCTTTCGTTTTTCCTTTGGCTTGGGAGGGGTACTTAGGGTGGCCAGCACAGCTGCTGCCTCCCTAGCAAGGATTTCGGCCGTCTTCCCCTTCTGTGTTCCTTTCTCAGGACTTCCTGTAGAAAGCCTTGTAGCGGCTAATTTCTGGCTTCCTGTAGAAGCCGTTTTTTATTTTCCTGTAGAAACAGGTGGCACCGTTTTAGCCTGCTTGGCTGAGGGTGCTTTGTCTTTTGACTTTGCTGAGGCTGCCTTAGAGGTGCCTTCACTGACGTGGACTTGTTCAGTCCTTCCCACCCTGCTCTGTAACCTTTTCTCCCTGGGTGTTAATGTGGGTTTGTCATCCTCTGTTTTGGCAGCCTGGTGTTTCTCTTGTTTCCCCTTGTGTTCTTTCTTTGGTGCTTTGGCCATGGTTTCTTGGCCTTTTCCTTTCTTCTCTACTTGAATTGGTTCCTTCTCCTTGCTGCTGGAGGAGGTGAGCTCCTCAGCCAAAATTTTGATGTCATCATCCTTAGTCAAGTTTCGAAAGGCTTCCCACGAGAGAGGGACGGTGTATGTGTGGAGTGCATCCTCCACGAGGAGCTTAATGACCCCATGATGGGCTACTTGCTCTAGCGTTCCCTCTCGTAACTTGGTTGCACATTCAGTCATGGACTGCAGGAGGAAGTAAGGAATACTCAACTTGTTTTATGAGGGTAGGTCCATTTGGTGCCTAAGTTCTGTGAGCAGCCGGAAATGGTATCCATACACGATGCTGAATCGCCCCTCGCACGTGATATACTTCATAATTTGGAGGCTGACCTCACTCCAGAGCGGCTGTAGGCTGGCTCTTCAAACTCCGTTCTTGTCTTCTGAGAATTGCTCCTCCGTAGAAAGAACTCCTTCTTAGCCTTCTGGCCCAGTTTTCTCTCCTCCTTATCCCACGGTACCCCCATCGGGAGATCAGTGACTCTGCTGATGAACTGTGGGGTGAGTCTGAGGTTCAAACCTCTGAAATTGACAACGGCCAACGTTTTTGATTTTGGCTTCAAAGCTCGCAGGAATTCTTCTGCCACCTCGTCATCGTAACCTTGAAGCTTGTCGCAGAACGACATCCACCGTGCACGAGAAAACAGGTCTACCACCTCAGGGTTTTCCCGTAGCTTCTTTGAGTCTATCGGCTCTTTCCTAATGAACCCACCCGGCATGGTGAAAGCTTGTTGTGTTAGCCGGAGCTGGCTGGCGCGTATAAAAAGATGGACCTTTGGGATTTCCTTAGACAGAGCGTAGAATTACGCCTCTGTCATGCACACAGTTTGTGAATTCACGACTGTCTACAGGTGAGCCTTGACAGTGGCTCAATTATGAACCAAACCCTGTAGAAAACCCCGCATATACACTACGACGACAATTCTCATGCAGAAGTAAGACGACGCTTGCAAATTCATGCGCAGACTGTAATTCTACTTTTTTAGGACATCGACTTCACCACCCTTCGAACCAATTGCATGGGAGGACTAGGTTCAGGCTTCCCTTGTTCCAACTTGCCACCTTTGACGTGAATAGATTAATTTCCTCCGTAGCGGTGAGCTTCCTATAGCGCAGCTTCCTGTAGAAGTCGTGCACGGGTTCTGGAGAGCGCGTCAGTGGTTCTGGGCCTTCTGTGCAACCACCGGACGTTTGAACAGGCCGAGGACTCGGAGTAACAGTCTACAGGAAATTTCGGATGCTTACTCGACTACAAAGCGGTTGAAGATAAATGAGTGGAGTGCCATACGCGATCTAGCCGGTGGATTTGAATCCCTATGGAACTCGTGGCGCAGGGGTGAGCTGTCCCTGTCGGACCGTTAGACGACGTCACCTGTTATCATTCCACTGTAAGTCTTCCTGACCGCCGAATCATTCCCTGCATATCTACTACCGCCACTTATGTTAGATCGCCGCTTCTCCCCGACTGGACGCTTCCCACGTGTCCATTTCTTGTCTTGTTTGACACAACCAATGCTTTCCGGATCGGATGAGACCATCGGACTGGTCGTGGTGGCCAGTTGAATGGCTACCCGACTTGCTCAACCCATTCATTTCCATACTCACACACATTTTAGAGCATTGTTCATGTAATTTGACGAAACAGGGTGAGGCACTTACCTGTGCGGCCGCGACGTTATTTTCATGCTTCAGGACGAGGGTGACGGATCCGCTTGCTGCTGCTTCATGCACAGGCACGGGAGTTCCTTCTTGCCGACTGCTGCTGGTTACGAGACCGGTTGCCTGGCTGCGGATGGTGCATGCGCCAGCTTTATGAGTTGCAGGTGCCTTCATGGTGTATGCTCTAGCCGGATCAACTGCTACAGGATTCCTGTAGGATATCCTGTAGCCGTTTCTCCTCCTAGGGTGCATGCCGAAACAGTGGAATCACGGTCACAATTGCAGGGTCCTCGGATTGCTTTGATAAGTAGCGCATTAGGTTTCTGCATACTTTATTTCATTTGAGAATTGTTTCTTCTGAGAATCCAACGTTCTGATTTGATCGTGCAGGTATTTCCATTGTATGGCAGCAGGGGTGGTAGAAGGAGGCGACAGCAGTGGGTGATGGAGAAAAACATTGGTTGCATGCCTCCTTATTGGACTTCGGGCTTCAAATTCTTCCACACAGTCGGTCCTGGGCCGTCCAAAGATTCTACAGGAAGTTTCCTGTAGAAATACAGAACTTCCTGTAGAAAGTCCTGTAGCTTCCTGTAGAAGGCTAAACTGTGATCAAATCGTGCCCAGACCTTGGAAGAGATGAGTGTTTCTGGAGGGAGTGCTGGTGAGGTCACTTGGTAGCATAGTAGGGACCCTCGTTTTTGAGTTGAGAGACCTCCTTTTCTGCATGGAATACCTGCAACCTGCATGAATTGTCAAATCTTGAGCCTGTTTTCTTGTTTCTGCTTCCTTCTTTTCTGTTTTCTTTTTCTCTGTTTGTTTTTTCTTTCTTCTTTTTCTTATTTTTTTTTTTAAAAGACAGCAGGGGCGCCTCAGTGAGGTTTTCACCCCTACCATCTGCCTTGAACGCCTAAGAGAGGTTTTCACCCAAGGGTCTTTTTTATTCAAAAATTTTCAGAAGGACAACAGGGGCGCCTCAATGAGGTTTTAACCCCTACCATCTGCCTTGAGAGCCTCAGAAAGGTTTTCACCCAAGAATCTTTATTCTTTCTTCTTCTTTTTTTTTTTGATGTTCAGGGTATGCCCAAAACAGAGGCAGAACCCTTCTCTATGACCAGCACTGATTTTTCCACAGTTTTGATGAATTCTTGCCTCGAAAGAGGTTTCCTGTAGATCTTTAGTCGATGCCCATTGACGAGCATGGGGATGGCTTCCTCATCAATGGTCCGAATAAGAACAGACCCATTGTCGTTACACTTCTCCACTGCATATGGTCCCAGCCATCTTGTTCTCAACTTCCCCTTAAAATCCTTATGTCTGGAATCGTACAACAGTGCCCAATCTCCCGACTGGAATTGCTTGTCATTGAGGTGCCGGTCATGCCATACCTTCCTCTGAAGTTGAACCACCTCTGAGTGGAGAAGGGCCTGCATTCGGTGTTCATCCAGCCCATTCAGCTGCAATAACCTTTCTTGTTGGGCATGGCTGAGATCTAGGTCCAGCTGAGCTGCCATCCTCAAGGTGTTGTACTCGAACTCAATTGACAGCAAAGCTCTCTTCCCATAGACCAGCTCATAAGGTGTGAAGCCGGTTGTGGTCTTCCAAGTGGTGTTGTAAGCCCAAGTGGCCTCAACCAGGGGATCTGCCCAATCTTTTCTACTGCTGCTCACTACCTTAGTCAAGATCCCTTCTAATGCTCTATTGGTGATTTCCACCTACCTATTTGCTTGAGGATGATAGGGGGTGGAAGTCCTATGCTTGATTTTGTGATGAGCGAGTAGGTCTTCAATTAAGTTGGAGGTGAACTGGCTTCCTTGATCGGTGACTAGCTCTCTTGGGTAGCCAAATTTGTAGAAGATGTTTTCTCTTAAAAACTCAGCCACCTTTTCTTCTGTCGCTGCTTTGATTGCCTTGGTTTCTGCCCACTTTGTCAGATAGTCTGTGCACACAATGATGTAAGACCTTTGCCTTGAAGGAGGATTGATAGGACCCACAAAATCCATACCCCACTTCTCAAATGGCTCAAGAGTCACTTGAGGTTGGAGAGGCATTTCGTCCCTTGGAGTCGGTTTCCCCATCCTTTGGCATCGGTCACATTGGCTGATATATCTTCTGACATCTTGATGCAGCGTGGGCCAATAGTAGCCTGCCTGTAGAATTTTGAAGGCAGTTCTTTTGGCTGCAAAATGTCCTCCACAAGGCCCGTCATGACAGGTTAGGAGGATGTCAAAGACTTCCTCCTCCCTTACACAACGCCTTAAGATCTGATCGGGGCCAAGCTTGAACAGGTTGCCCCCGATCCAAGTGAATGAGGCACTCTTCTTTACAATTCTGCTCTTCTCTTTTGAGGATAGGTGCGGAGGGAACTGTGCTGAGACAAGGTAATTTGCTATATCATCAAACCATGGAGAGAGTACTGAGATAGCAAACAGATGTTCATCTGGCATTTGGTCATCCACTGTTCCATCCTCACCTGCAGGTAAATCCAATCTAGACAAGAAGTCAGCAACAACATTTTCTTTACCTGGTTTGTCAACGATAGTCAAATCAAACTGCTGTAACAAAAGTAGCCATCTAATAATACGAGCATTCACATCCGGTTTATTCATTAAATATCTAATTGCAGCACAATCAGTATGTACAAATGTTTGATAGCCAGTGATGTAATGTCGGAACTTGTTCAGTGCATGGACCACGGCCAAGAATTTTTTCTCAGTTACAGTATAATTCAGTTTTGCCTTGGATAAGTTTTTGCTGACAAAGCATATGGCGTATGGAAGTTTTTGTTCAACTTGTCCTAAGGCTGCCCCTATGGCTTTGTTCGAGGCATCAGTGTGGATGTGGAAAGGTAGGGCCCAATTTGGACCTCTCAAGATTGGCGCAGACACCAACTTATCCTTTAATTCATTCAGAGCCTTCTGACAATTGTCAGTCCATTTAAACTCAACATCTTTTGCTAAGAGGCCAAACAATGGCGAGGCTAGCTTACTGAAGTCTTTAATGAATCTCCTATAATACCCTGTTAAACCTAAAAAACTTCGAACATCTCTTACCTTCTAAGGAGGTGGAACCTTTTTGATGAGAGCAATTTTGTTAGGATCCACCTGTAACCCTTGGCGAGAAATGTTATGTCCTAGCACGGTCCCTTTAGTCATCAAGAACTCACATTTTTTAGGACTAAGGGACAGGTTCATCTCGATGCACTTGGTTAGGACTTTTCCCAGATTGGGCAATGCTTCCTGGAAGTTGGACCCATAAGGAGTGAAGTCATCCATATAGATTTCCACCGAGTCATGGACCAGCTCAGAAAAGATGCTCAAGACGGTTCACTGGAAGGTGGAAGGAGCGTTGCATAGCCCAAAGGGAAGAACTCGGTAAGCAAAGGTACCCCAAGGACAAGTGAAGGTGGTCTTATCTTGGTCTTCCGGGCTGATTTGGATCTGATTATACCCGCTAAACCCATCTAGGAGAGAGAAAAACTTCTTTTCCGCCAGTCCATCCAACACTTGATCTATGAAGGGTAGAGGAAGTGGTCTTTCTTGGTGGCTTTGTTCAGTTCTCGGTAGTCCACACAGATTCTCCACTTCCCATTTTTCTTGGGAACCAACACCAGAGGGGACACCCACTCGCTATCCGAGATGGGGTAAATGAATCCTGCATCCAACAGTTTTTGCAATTCTTCCTTGACGATGTCCTTAAGGGCTGGATTCATTCTCCTTTGGGGTTGCCTGACCGGTTTACAATCTTCTTTGATGTAGATGTAATGGGTACAGACCGAAGGATGGACTCCTTTCATCTCCTTATAGCTCCAAGCAAAAGCATCTAGATGACTGGCCAACAGACTACACAGCTCCTTTTCCTGGGAAAGAGATAGGGAGGAGCTGATCTTTAACATTCTCTCGGGGCCAAACTCCACATTTTTTACTCTGGGAGTGATTGGATTGGTCACACAAAGGTCCACTAAGGTGCTGGCTTGGGTATCCTCCACCAATTTCTCTAAGGACAATGCACTGGGAGGTGGATTCTGAATCAAGGTCTCAATCAAATCATCCTCGGTTTGAGGACCTCCCCTGGTGGTTTCTAAGGTGCACAAGGGTGCAGAGTACACCTCATCCTCTTCTCCTTCTTCCAACCAAAGTGGTAAGTCATGCTCTAATAGAGGTTGGGCAGGAGGATATAAGACTAGCTGCTTGGACATATGAACATTTTTTATGGTCATGTTTCCTGCACGGCAGCTTATGTAAGCATCCGCAGTGGCTAACCAAGGCCTTCCCAAAATAAGGGGGTATCCAGTAAGCTTTGCCTTTGGTTGAAGAACCAAGAAGTCCGCAGGGTACTCCCAAGAGTCAACAGAGACCAAGACATCCTCCACAATCCCTTCGGGAGTCACGGTGGAGCGATCTGCTAGCTACAGGACTGTCGAGGTCTTTCTTAAGGAACCCTGAAGGTTGAGTTTGAGCATGGTATCTTTGGTCATCACATTAATGGCAACCCCTAGATCAATCAAAGTGTGGGGTATGATGGTGCCATTGATGTGGACATCAACTACAGGACTCCCAGGATCCAAATACTTTGGACAGATTACTCGCCCCAACATAAGATCAGACAGTTGTCCTATGACGTTGATGGTTGAGGCATCTCTTTTTCCCCTGCCTGGGTGTCTGAAACACTTTTCCTTAACCAGTTTGTTGTATATCGATACATCTTTGATGGCCTGGAGAAGGGGTATTTTCACACACAACTGTTTGAGTTCTCCCAGAAGCTCATCCTCCTCTGGGTTGGGTTGCGTGGTTGCTGTTAGTCTCTCAGGAAAGGGTGGAATGGCTTTTGGTTCACTTTCCTGTTTATCTTCCTCATCCTCTGGGAGAGGAGGTTGGCGATCCGGAAGAGTCTTTCCAGATCGCAGGTTGATCTCCTGGATCTCCACAGCATAGGTAGGGCATGATGTTTCCCTAGTATATACCTGCTAGGTCTGTCGGTTGTTGGGGTTTGGGTTCGGTTGAGCAGGCATTTGGGGTTGTCTTGGAGGAGCAGGAGGTAATGGTTGTGGTTGAGCTGGTGGTGGAGGCAAAATGGCAGGAGGAGTGTTGTACTGGGGCGTCCACCCCGGTTGAGGTGCATTCCACTGAGGCTGCGGTTGGACATGTGAGTGAAATGAATGAGTAGTGGGTTGAGTATGGTATTGAGGTGGGTAAGACCATGGAGGAGGCACAGACCAGGAAGGATGAACAGGGGGACCCCAGGAAGGCATAGGAGCAGATTGGTTGGGGCTATAATAAGCTTGGAATGTCCCTTGCATCCCCTGTTGGTAAGGTCTAGGTCCATGTGGCCTCCTTTGGTTGAGGAAGTAGAGAGGTTCAGTGGGTGCCTCCGTTCCTTGGTACATGGTTTTAAGCCCAGGTAAGGTTGGGCATTGGTTTGTGGGGTGGTCCTCCTCACAAACGAAACATACCTCTACCGAATGTAATGGGCACTCGTTCTTAGGGTGCTTCCTTGTACACCTAGGGCAGAAAATAGTCAAAGCCCTCTCAGCTTCCTCTTTCTTCTGCTGGATTCGGAATGTATCAAGTTGCATGGCAATGGTCTGTCTCACCTCACTCTTGAGGTCCTCTAACTGATTTGCAAACTCATGTTTAGAGAAAGGAATACTAGCTGAGAGGGGGTTTCCTCTACCTCTTTTCCGGGCTGCCCTAGAGTGGTTTCTAAACACAGTCTTTATATCCTCATAAGGTAGTTGGTAAATATCTCCTCCAGCTAGCATGTGAAGGGTATCTAAAAGGTCTTCAGGGACTCCTCGGAGCAGGACCAACTTGAGAGATTCAGGGTCAAGTGTGCACCTGGCCCGTTTATAGCTAAGTTGGAACCTTTCCTCGTAATCTTCTAAAGACTCATCATTTCCCATGGTCATCCGAAAGATTTCTCCCTTGGCTTCCTTGGACCTACAGTAGTCCCGGTATTTGGTATTGAAAGCTTGCTGCATCTGAGCCCAAGTGGTGATACTGTTCCCAGGTAAGCCCATGAACCAGCGTAATGTTGCATCCTTGAGGGTAGAGGGAAAGAGTTTCAGTTTTTGCTCATCTTCGGTATAGTCATAGGTTCGACAAAGGACAACAAACTCAAACAGGAAGGTATCAGGGTCTTCAGTAGTCAGTCCATGGAAGTGAAGTAAAGCGGAGGGGCTTATGTTTTTCATTTTCATGTCTCTATTGGTCTCTCGGATGGGAAAGGCACCTTCTATTCTCTCATCTTCTCTTCTATTGTCAGCCATGGCTTCAGATGGAGTGTTCTCTAACTCTTCTTCTGTTATAGGATCTTCGTATATCTCAGGAGGCTCGCCTATAGGTTCTTCTGGATCACTGTCACCAAAGAAAAGAGAAGGGTGACTCAGTGAAGTGGTGGGGGTGTTGGGTAAGAATTTGCCTGTTTTATCTCGATTTCTACGAGGCATGAAATGGGAAGACTTTTGATTGCTTTTGTTTTTTTTTTTCTCTGGTACCTGCAAAACTAAAATAGATTGAACTGCAACTAACTATCTTGCTGAAATGGAAATGCGGAATTGAAATGAAAGCATGAAAGGACTAATATATTTTGCTCAAATGAAATTGCAGGAATGAAATGCTAGGCTACGCTTGCGGAATTGAAATGCTAATCTATGCTTGCAGAAATGAAATTGCGGAATTGAAATGCTAATCTATGAAAACAGGAAATGAAATTGCGGAATTGAAATGCTAATCTACGAAAGCAGGAAATGTATACTTTTGCGGAAATGAAATTGCAGAATGGAAATGAAATAAACTACTTAGTAGAAGGTTGTAGTGGAAAATAGAAGAAAAGCAACAATCACCAATACTCTGACGCTTCCCCGGCAACGGCGCCAAAAAGATGGTGGGCTCCAATATTGTAGCAATAATGCTACAACTCCTGGAACTCCCTTATTTAATTTTATCAACCCGGTAGTTCGTAACAAACTTGGAAGCGACGGTGCTGTATGCACAAGTACTAGCTCTTGCCGCAGTTGTCACTTGGTCCGCTGACACAAATCCGCTAGGGGCTTAAGCCAACTTCTATGAGTTTTTAGAAGAAGCTTTTTAACTGATGGATGAAAGTTAACTCAAAGGAAGCTAATCTACTTGCGAAAAGAAACTGAAAGCCAAGAAGTAACACAAACCCTAGCAAACCCTAATTCTACCAACTAACCCTACTGGTGCAAAGGAAAGGATGCAAACTATTGAAAAAGATGCCATTACTTCTACAAAGGCAAAATGCACATGCCTATGCTATCTCTATCTGAAGAACACATCTTTTTGTATTTTTGAATAAGTTTTTGAATTATCATGCGTGTGCTTTTAACTGGCTTTTTACTGTGCAGGGGTAGATCAAGAGGAGAAATGCTTGGGAAAGGTTGGGAAGGTTCAGAGAGGGTCTAAGGGGTCCCTAACACCCTTCCAGAGAGTTTCACAAAGTTTGGATATCAAGAAACCTCATTTGTGAGCTTCTACAGGAAGTCTGCAGGGGTTCTACAGGATGTTTCAGAATTTCTACAGGATGTTCAGAAATTTCTACAGGATGTTCTACGATTGGATTTTGGATGATGGGTGAGTGAAAGAGGATGCATGAATGGATAGGGAGGTAGGATAGGGGTCTGCAATGACTTAGTGACAGAGAGATGAAGTGATGAGAGGGCGTGGAAAGCTAGCTTGTCTTAAAGAGGGTAGAGGCAATGGAAGGCCAAGAAAGTAGGGTGACGTGAGCAAAAGAGTAGTTGTGAGACGAGGGACCTAACTTGGAGGTGGAGCAGTTGGCCTGGACGAAGCTTAAATGGACGAGAGAGTGATGGAGATGCACCGCACAGTGTATACTTAACCAAATCAACCACGTCCTGCACACAATCAAAACATTCATTGATCTATCCTAACTGCTAATGAGACCAATGAACAACAGCTTTGTTCCTAAAGAGAACCATGTACAACGCTCAAGTAAAGAAACATTCCAAAAGATCTAAACGCATGACTAACTCCTACAAACGAAAACATTTCACTAGAGATTGCATGAGTGAGAAAACTAGTGTTTTTGTTAGGCAGCACTGTCTGCAATTCCAGCCCCTAGAAAGAGGTGAAAATGAGAGTGCAGGCAACCCTTTTCTGCAGCTTTTATCAATTCTTATCTCATTACTCTATTCTAGACATCTGAAGCAACTCTATTTTTCAACAATGACCTACTTAACCACACAACGAAATCCAACTCAACAAACTGTGTTTCAAATGCATACAAGGAAAATCATAATGCTGAAAGGAAATATATCAATACAAAGAATGAGGCCCTAGGCTCTCAGGTTGGGCCTAACCCCGAGAGCTATGGCTCCTCTAGAAACTCAGTGCTGAGATCAAATCTGACTGCTTCCCATTAAAAAATAATAATCATAAGTCAAGAGTTATGCCAATAATGGCTACAAAAGAACAAAACAGAGCTAGCAGCTCGTAGTGCAGAATGTGCAAAAGTTTTTCCAAAAGTCTTTTTCGAAGGCTGAAGCCTTATCATTTATACATCACGAGGCCCAAGCTGGCCTCCTAAATCTATGGGACTTGGCTGACCAAACTGGGAGTGAACAGCTGCTTCCACAAAATCTGTTTGGCTGCCTTCTAGATCCGGTTTTGGTGGCTTTCGGAGCTTGGAGTTGGGGGTGAAGATCCCGAGGAAGGCTATTAATGTCGTGGACAACCCCCCTACGAATCCTCAACCCCAGCTTGGCTGTCTCCTAGCCCTTGTCTGCTCGGTTTTGCTCCAACATGTGTCAAAAAATCCTGAAATGAGCACGTGTTAGCCACATAGGAATAGTGACTACCCTTATTCGTACAAATGACATAAACATACTAAAAAATGATGCATAAGTTATGAAAAATGAAGGATTGAGCAAGGGTAGTTAGGCCGAATGAGCCCAAAATGTTACCAAATTTGGGGCTCATCAACAGCATTTGTTTCATTCATCCACCATTTATCCAACTATTTTGTTGAATTTGTAATGTTCCCGAGCATCACCGATATGCAACCTAGGTGAGTTTCTTGGGGTGATAACATTAAATGGCGCTGTTGCCGGGGAGAAGAGAATCGAAGCTCAGCTTCCCTGGGAGACGACACAGCTTCAAGCTTTGATGACAGACAAGGTTTGAGCACAGATTTTGGTTGTAATCATCTGTCTGGCGACTCCACTGGAGGAAGGCCATCCTTTGGCGACTCCACATTGAAGTTCTGGCGCAGCTGCTGAAACATGCACGAAGATATCTTCAGAATATCAGCTGAATCATTGCCTGATCCTGAGAAGATCGTTCAGTAGAAGAAAATTTCGCAGTAGGGAGCATCAGGGTCAGGTAAGCCTTAAAAGTTCCATGTGTCTCTGTTAGTGAATGTCACCTTCAGAGATTCATTCAGCTCCTTACCCATTCAGTTCCCTTTCGGACCTCAGTTGAAAGAAGATTTCCATGCTGTCCTTCGTATTCCTCTGTTTCTGTCATGCTTTTCATTGATTAATTCCTCTCAGTCTACCAGTATTCTTTCATATACCTCAGTCATGGCAAGCCAGCAAGCTCCCACAAAAATAGAAAGAATCATTGCTGCTAGGTATAGACCTCTGGTCTTTCCTGTTCCTCTAAATGCCATGCCTACAGGAGATTATCAGGAATACATGCCAAAGTTTATTGGTACAGAAGGAGTATCAGCTGAGGAGCACCTCGAATCCTTTTATAACTTTGTTGATAAGTTGGATATCTATGAAGAGGATGTATGGATGAGGGTTTTTGTCCAAAGCCTAGATGGGGACGCTAGAAAATGGTTCAATGAATTACCCCCTAAGACTATTGCAGACATTGAGGCCCTATATGATGTGTTTTTAAAGCACTGGGGAGATAAGGAAGATCTGCTCTATGATCATACTGAGTCTGGGAACTTTCAGAAGGGTGGTCTCTCATCATCCTCAGAGCATGAGATTGAAGAGTTAGCCATGATGATTGAGTTTTTGGCCTCTAAAGTTTCCAAGTTACACGCTGAGCAGCATTTTGTAGAAGCAGGAGCTCATTGTTCCATTTATTTTTCAGCTCCAAATCAGTATAGAGAAGCCAATGAACATATGCAGATCTTGGAGAGAAAAAGAGATACAAATGAAGATAAAGGGGAGAGGCCCCTTTTACAAAATATAGTCATGAAAAAAGTGTATCCTGAGGAGGAGGAGGTCTCTGGTTTGGAAGGTGCTCCTTTCCTAACCAGAGCTGCCTATGAAGAGGCATTGGCCAAGAGCGTTGCTCGACAATTTGTTGTAGCTGCAGAACAACAAGTTGACCAGCAGTGGCAGCTTGCAGCAAGCACCTGCCCCTTCCAGCAATCTGAGCCCGAAGTCAGCACACCTCTCCATGGCTATGCAGATATGCAAATTTTCCAGCCTGCTATTGTCCCCAGTTCAGTGATTAAAAAGGGGGAGGAAAGCTCCCCATCATCTTTTGCTTCTCTGTCTGCTCAAGTGAAAATCCCTCTCAGTTGCCCCTTAAACACTGAGGCAGGAAATAGTTCAATGATCGAGATTGAAGCTGATCATCTCAGTCTTGATATTATGAAACCTACTCATATGGCCTCCACACAGACTGAAGAGGCAGCGTATCAGTTAACAGAGGAAGAAAATGCGCAGTCATGGGACTCCTCCTTGGATGAGGATTGTTCTATGAAAGATGTTGGAGCAGATGATGTCTTTGTGTCCCCTGCACAAGAACACTGTGGTTCACCATTCATATTAGTTGTGCAGACCACAGATAACACAGACAAGTATACACCAGAAACGAATATTCAGCTGGCATACAAAGGCTCCCATGAACATCCAAGAAGGAAAATACACAGAAAGGGAGTGAAATTTGATCCCTACCTACCTATCAAGATTAGATGTCCTAAACTCTTTGAGATAGAGGATCAAATCAATCCAATCCTGCTGATCTATGATGAACCGGGCTGAGAGCAGGAGAAACAGTTTGGTTGCCCTGCAAATGAGCAAATTTTGAAGTTTAAGTTTTCAGGCTTTTATGTTTGTAATTAAGTTCTTTTACAGTTTTATGTTGTATGCTTAGTTGACTCCATGCCCAATGGACACTAGGCAAGTGTTTTTATAGCTGTTTTTGTATGAAGGGATTGGTCTGCAGGTTCTTAAGACCTCACAGGGAGGATCACATGCCCAGAAGGAGCCAGTGTAAGAAACTCACCTAGGTTGCATATCGGTGATGCTCGGGAACATTACAAATTCAACAAAATAGTTGGATAAATGGTGGATGAATGAAACAAATGATGCATATTCAAGCCAGATAACCACTTCTACTATGATTGATCCCGGACATGGGTGAACACCCCCAGACTACAAGGCTTTTAACCACCAATTATTCACAGTTTGAGGATAAGGTGATAATGGAGAAGACTTACCACACCAGCAGATGCACAGGACCCTGTGATGGCCGGCTGCAACTAGTTAAAAGGTCTGTAAATCTAGTTTCTAATACACAGACAGGATGACAGCTCTCTATGCATTAAACAACAAAAACCTGCATACACGTTCAATGATACATGCTAAATCCTAACACAAAGGTGGGATGACAGCCCCTCTAATGTTAAACATTAACAGAACATGAATCAATGCAAACAGGGACAGTCTGGAACAAGAAAGAGAAGTGGAAAGTGAGAAATTAACAGCAAAATAAGCTTGTATTAGCTGGAAATGAAGACCAGACGCTACAGGTTACAAAGTAGTTACAGTCTCCAGAAGTTGAACCTTACAACAGAGTCACCTTCATCTAACACTCGTCCTCGATTACATCTTTCTTCCAGGTATATATGGTGTTACATTACAAAATATCTCTGCTAAACATATGCGTGGAGGGATCATAATGGATCACCAACCGTTCTAACTGCTTGGTATGGGTCTCTGCTATAGCGTGACTGTGTCAGTAAACAAAATTGATCTTCTATGATATTCTGTTGTCCTTCTCTGGCAGCTGGAACATTAACTGAAAGACTCCCCATAGCTGATAAATGTATTTAACTGCTCGAAGTTGTCCTATTTCCTTCTCGGCCAAGTTGTTAGTTGCATGCGGTTACCCGCTGCGTTGTACTGCTGCATGTCCGCTTTAACCAGTTCCGTGCCACCGAGAAATCCTGCCCGCTTTGCCACTTTTAAATATCAAAGGTCCATTTATGCAATATTTCCTCTATCGGGTCCGCCTTTTGGGTCGTAGTGCATATCACAGCCAGCCAATCCTCTGTTTCTCCTTATACTTGAAAATATAAAAAAAAAAATTGTAAAACACAAAAATTTCCCTTTGGCAGACTTGAAAATTTATGAAATAGAGTGTTGTATAACCGTCGGGTCCAACCCATCGCATCGCAACATAACTTATTTAAAAGCCTCGCCCCTTTGAAAACGCCAATAGCGATATTGCCGTGGACCCGAACATCTATCAAAAAGAATTAATAACGCCATCGGGTCCGACCCATCAGGTCGCATGCATATCATATGTAAAAGCCCTAGCCCTTTGACTATCCCGATAGCGATATTGCGATGCAGTCCTGATCGAATCGCTATATCGCATCGCTATGCTACCGACGATACCTCCGATGCTCCGATGCTCCAACCCGCCGATGCACCCATCGGCGATCGTTGATCGGCAATGTCCCACATCGCTGCTGCTGCCTGCCTCCTCCGATTGCGATATGCCGACGCGATCTGGACCGTTGATCGACCAGATCCAACGGCTGATATGAATTCGGACCTTTAAGCCTACGATTTTGATTTTTGCATGGTTTTGGAGTGTTTTTGCCTCCCGATAATGTATTTCCGCCCTCCCAAGGGCTTTTCCTTTGCAACCATTTCGATTGGTGGAGGCCTTAAGAGGATTTTGAAGGCTTTTGGGGCACTTTGTATCTGTTTTTGGGCATCCTTCTGTGCGCAAACAACCCAATCAGGACTACATTTGATCCTCAAATGTTGGATTATGTAGCAGAGCTAACAAAGCCTATCAGAGTGGTTTGAAAGCAGCGGAAAAGATTGCTAAGAAACAGAATGCCAGAAGAGGACGTGGTTTTGGCAAAGGTCGGGGACAGTCCTTTCACAGAGGTAGGACTGCCAACAGCAATGAAGAGGGCAGTGGTTCGAAGACTTCAGGACCGACTAAAAAGGAAGGTAACATCAGAGGAGGAAGGTCATACCAGCGAGGAAGAGGTAATGGTAGAGGCAGAGGAAATGCCTAACAGTGTTACAAGTGTCACAAGTGGGGGCACGGGTCCTTTGAATGTCCTGAAAATGAACAAACTAAACAGAGGGGAGCATATGTCGCTTAGCCCGATGAAGCGGAGGCATCACCACAGGAAGTGGAAAATATGCCTGAAACCGGGGAAGCCTTGGTGTTGAACAAGGTATTATTGAAACCAATTAAAGAAGTAGCTGATCGGACACAGAGGAAAGCATTGTTCTAGACTGTGTGCAAGTCACATGGGAAACACTGCAAATTAATCATATACAATGGAAGTACCGATAATATGGTAACTACTGAAATGGTGGGGAAATTGGATTTGAAGAAGTTGAAGCACCCAACTCCATATAGGGTGTCTTGATTGCAGAAAGGTCACCAACTGCTGGTCGATAAGCAGTGCGAAGTAGAGTTTCATATTGGCAAGTACAAGGACAATGTGACTTGCAATATCATGCCTATGGACGTGTGCCATATTCTGCTGGGCAGACCATGGCAATATGATAGGAAGGTCGTCCATGATGGGGAAACAAATTGTTACAAGTTTGTTAAAGATGGAATAAAGCATACGCTAGTGCCCATGAAGGAAGAGGATGCTGTAGAAACCAGTGGGACAAAAGCATTACTGTTAGGTGAAAAAAAATTCTGTGACAGAGGATGATGAGGTAAAATATGCAGTTGTGCGAAGGCCAAAACTAGTATTGATCCATACTGAAGTCACTGACTTACCTAAAGAGATACAGGACACACTGTAGGAATTTAGTGATATTGTGGTAGACGATCTACCGGACAAATTACCACCAAAGCGGAGTATTAGTCACCATCTTGATTTTATTTCAAGACCCTGTTTGCCAAACAACGCTGCTTACCGGATGAGTCCAAAGAACAATGAAGAAATCAAGGAGCAGGTGCAAGAGTTGTTGGATAACCAGCCATTCATATACTTATATTCAGCAAGACGAAGGAAGAGCATTTTCGACATGTGAGGTATGTATTGGAAAAATTGCAGCAAAATAGATTATTGATAAATTTGAAAAAATGTTCTTTTTTCAAGAAAGAGTTAATTTATTTGGGATTTGTGATTTCCAAGAATGAACTAAAAATGGATTCGGAAACGGTTGTAGCCATAGTTAGCTGGCCGTCTCCCAAAAGTTTGTTCGAGGTATGGAGTTTTAATGGATTCACGAGTTTTTATCGAAAGTTTATTAAAGATTTCAATAAGATTTGTGCACCCATGATGGACACCATTAAGAAGGCCAATCAGCGTTTTCATAGGATAGAGACAACAGAGAAGAGTTTTCAGCTGCTCAAAAGAAAGATTACTAAAAAACCAATCTTGAGATTACCGGACTTTAAAAAACTTTTTCAAGTTCGCTATGATGCCAGTGGAACAACCATTGGTGCAGTACTCAGTGAAGAAGACAAGCCAGTAGCCTACTTCAGTGAGAAACTAAATGAAAGTAGGCAGAAGTACATGTCTTATGACAAAGAATTTTATGCAGTGGTTCAAGCGCTAAAGCATTGGAGACATTATCTATTGGCCAATGAATTTGTCTTATTTTCAGACAATTCTGCATTACAATATATTATGCAGCGGCATACGTTGTACCATAAACATGCAAAGTGGGTGGAGTACCTGCAGAGTTTTACATTTGTGTTGAAACACATCAGCGGTCAAGCCAACAAAGTGGCAAATGCATTAAGCAGAAGAAATTTGATCCTACAGGAAAGTACGATACAAGTATTAGGATTCGAACATCTTAAGGACTTGTATGAAACAGATGCAGATTTTAAGGAAGCCTATGAAGCTTGCAAAAATCCATTGTTGAGAGATAACAGTTCATGGCTGGACTATAATATACAGGAAGGGTCGTTGTTCAAAAGAGGGAAGTTGTGTATTCCGAAATGTTCTATAAGAGAACTTAATCCAGGAAAAGCATAATGGAGGTTTAGCCGGGCATTTTGGCATAGACAAGACCTTGGATCAGTTGAGCCACTTTTACTATTGGCCGAAGATGCGTAGAGATGCACAGAGATTTGTGACTAGATGTAAAGTGTGTTAGCTTGCAAAGGAACACGGGCAGAACACAGGGTTGTATACGCCCTTACCTATTCCGAACAGACCATGGGACTCAATCAGTTTAGACTTTGTCTTAGGTCTGTCGAAGACACAATGGGGATTCGATTCCATCATGGTGGTGGTGGATCTTTTCACCAAAATGGCACATTTCATTCCGTGCAGAAAAACCAGTGATGCCACACATGTAACACATTCATTCTTCACAGAGAGTCAGATTACATGGCTTGCCGAAGTCTATTATTTCAGACCGAGACGTCAAGTTTACAGGGCATTTTTGGCGGACCTTATGGAAAAAATTAGACACCAAATTGAACTTCAGCTCAGCGTATCATCCGCAGACCGACGGCCAAACCGAAGTGGTGAACCAAAGTCTAGGAAATCTATTAAGGAGTTTGGTTGGAGAAAATTTTCAACAGTGGGATCACGTGCTTGCACAAGCGGAATTTTCTTATAACGATTCACCCAACAGAAGCACGGGCAATAGTCCTTTCCAGATCCTATACGGAATGCACCCATGTGGAGTACATGAGTTGCAAGATTTGGTTCAGTTGGAGCGCAAGAGTGTTGATGGTGAAGATTTCGCAAAGGCAATCAGCGATCTTCATGAACAGGTGAAATTAAAATTACAAGACATGAGCCAAAGGTACAAACAGAAAGCAGATTTGAAAAGTCGAAAGGTACAATTCAATGTAGGAGACCTGGTATTAGCACACCTACGCAAGGAGAGGTTTCCTAAAGGCGAATACAACAAGTTAAAATGGAAGAAAATTGGGCCTTGCAAGATTCTTCGAAAGTTTTCTGCGAACGCTTATGAATTGCAGTTACCCCAAGGGATGGGAATTTCACCCATTTTGAATGTGGTAGAACTGTACCCATACATTGCGGCAAATGAAGAAGACAGTTTGGAAAAACGAACACGGGACACCCAGAATGAGAACGACTTGTGGATTAAACAGATGCCCCCAGCAAAGCCTTTAGAGATCGAACAGATCCTAGACACCCAAGTGGCCAGACAGACTCGAAGGAAAGAATATTTGCGGTACCTAGTCAAGTGGAAGGGCCATCCTATTGAAGATAGTTCTTGGTTAGATGTTGGCCAGATTCAAAGCATTAGGTATTCTATTGAAGAGCTCATGGACAGGAGCCATGAGTTTAATTTACCCCGACAGCCTGATGCAAGAGCATCCCACTGAAAAGGCAATAGATGGGAAATGTTTTTTATTTTGCTGGAAAGAAAGAAAAACATTTTGAGTTTCTATTTTATTTTGTTTTATTTAAATTAAGGCTGACTCAGCCATTGTTCTTTAAAAATTAGGCAAGCAAGTCAAGATAGGATTAGTTAAGAGCATGTTTAAAGAAACTGTTAGATAACTGAAAGGTAACTGAGGAATAGTTCCTTCACTGTAAAGAAACTGCTAGTAATGCATTGAAAAAGAAAAACCAAACCCTGATTGAGGGGCTGCCATCTAGAGAGAAGAGACGACTCAGGATTTGTAATTTACAATTGTCTTGAATATCTATAAAAGCAAATGAATCTAGAACTTGTCATTAAGAAAGCAGGATAGTTTTTTGTTTTCTTGTGCAAAAATGTTTCAGACATTGTATTGAAAGCAAAACAGTGAAATAACTTATTAAGAATCCGAATGGCATCGACAAGAATCTTGTGACAGAAGGCATCTCAGACCAGGAACCAGACAAAAGCAAAGCCAGCATAGACAATACATTTTTCTTTCCTTGACAAAAAAAAAACAGGTACTTCTATATTCAATATTCAAGCATTCCTATACATCCATTTCATTTCCCATTTAACAGTTCATTGTACAAATTATATAGCCCAAAAAAACCTTGGAGGGTTCCGAAACCCATGAAAACCAAAAACTACAATTCATAGGCCCAGTGAAACAGTGAGGGCATGAAAACCCCTAAAACTATACTTATATTAGTCAAACAATGAGGACATGAAAACCCTGAAACCACACACATACATGGAGGAAGCGAAACCATAAGGGTTATACCCAACTAAAGACAGAGTGAGCAAAAGAAAGATACAGCCACGAAAAAACCCTACCCAGGTTTTCCCTAAGCCTGCAAAAACTCCCAGGGACAAAGACGTGGAACAACGTTCCCCTGGAATGACCTGCTGATGCAGGAGCATTCAACCCAAGATAAAATCATTGTAATTAAGTAGACATAGGGGGTCATGCATTTTTAGGAAGTTGGATTCCTAAGTGATGAATAAATGTAATAGTAGGCTTTTGAGTGCATCGAATAGGAATAAATTAGATGTGTGAGATATCTTGTAAATACTCTCGAATAAGAGGGACATGAGTGGACAATAATGACAAAAGAGTCTAAAGTCAATTAGGACTCTTTAAGCATTCCATGATTCGAGGAACTAGAGGGAGAGCTTTTAGGAATTTAATGAATTAGAAGTGGACATAGAGGTAGAGTACATCTAGGAGCCGGTTCAATAAATTTAGGAGTCAAACCAGGATGAGTTCAATAGAAATCACCGGCATATATGTAAGCCAATGGGCAGAGTCAAAGAAGAGGCCATGATATTGGAAAACAGGTACGTGAGAGACAAAGAGTCTCGACATGTATCAATTGTTCATATTTATATATATAGGTAGTTATTTCGGAACTGTGTATTTGTGTGGAATAAATATGAAATGATTGTTTTATGCATGAATTCGTAGGCTCTGTAACAGTGGTCGCAGATAGAATTCTAAAGAACGCACAGAGGAGCAGAACGATTCAGAGGAATCATAAATGGGTCATTGAATCCAATTGAGGAAGCAGAGTGAAGTTCTGGAGAGTTAGCGAAGTGAGGATTCGCTTACGAGTTAAGCTCAGAGAAGTTGAGCTGTGGAAGCAGAAGAATGAACCCTTTGAAGACACCTAAAGAAGAACTCGAACCATAGAGAAACATTGAAAAAAACAATGTAAATTCTAGGTAAAAAGAACGAGCGAAGGAGTGAAGAGTGATGCACAGGTACCATTAGATCTGGGAGATCAACGGTTGGGATCAAATCAGAACTAGAAAATCGCATCGCAATCACCCAAAGGGGGGAATGGACTTTGGCCCAAAGAAAGTGCGATATGTGATTTGGTAGCAGACTCGAACCATTATCAAACGCAACCGATAATCTTATCGGCTCCAAAATACATATCAGATCGTAGGTTTAAGGTGAAAGAGTCAAGCGCAAGGATCAAGCGATACGTCGATAGCGATAAAGCGCCAATCGGTAATCGACGATCGGAGGTGTCGGTAATCAGAAGCCAAGGGATCGGAGCAGCGCTGTAGAATGGTCGGAAGGCGCGAACTTGATGGATCTATAGTGGCAAGTGTATAACATTTGAGATTCGATAGATGTGTTCGAAGTGGATTTCCTGGGTAATTCTATATTGCGTTAAAGTTATATATTAACGTTCTGATAGTCGCATATCAGAGGAAAAGGGGCGATGAAGGCATATATGTAATATGACCCGGGGAGCACCCAATTGTGATCAGCGATAAAAGCAAACCTCGAAAGATGTGCAGAGGCCGTACCAAGGTGGAAAGGTATGTTTGCAAGCATTTTCCTTTGTAAAAAGGCTTTAAGGGAAATAACGCCTATAAAAAATATTATGCGTTAAATATATATTAACCAAAGGTTAAGAAGGAAAGTTATATATATGCGAGATTAAGGGGTTATATAAAAGTTTTGAAGGGTTTTTAAAGTCTCGATAAGTGAGAATTAATGGGAGGCTTTAACGAAAGTTTAAATAAAGGTTGTGAAGAGGTAGAAACTACCAATAGGAGGTTTAGGTGGGGTGATTGAATTCCAATAAAAACGAATTGGTGGAAGGGCTTTAACCGGTAGAGGTTGAAAATTTGATTCCTTTGAGAGTTAAATACCTAGGACAGATGTGTTTATGCATTTATATGTATACTGTGGGTATGTGCGGGGGTAACCCTGCGTCATTAGTGGTATCAGAGCCAGGTTTGTAATCAGAGCAGAAATAAGGTTGAAACAATTGGTTAAAACAGAACAAAGAAATTCTATGAGAAAGAATTGAGAACAGAGTATGTGTTACGGTGTTTATGCAGGCAAGAGGAAGGATCAGATTCTAATCTGACTGAAGAAAACACAGAGGTGAGGTGTAGCAGAAGTTGCAGATGCAAGAGACAGAGGACAATCCATACAAAGTACAGGTGGAATGGTGAAACAAGATCATGCTGAGATCTTGAAGGTGAGGTAATATGTTCTGTTTTAAATTGAGAATGTGTGTTTATATACTAATGCATAGGTGACAGCAAGAGAAGCTGTGAGAGAAGAACCAAATGTGTTCTTGAAAACAGAGTAAGGAAAATACTCTGATGGAAAAGTGGCAGTGAACCTGAAGAATCCAACAAGAGATTGGACATAGAGGACATCTGAAGTGTTCTCAAGAGAGAGTGAGAGATTGCAGAAGCCTAGGAGTAAAAGTGTTGCTCAAGAGGAGATTCCAGATAGAGGGACCTATGCTTACCAAAACACTAAGTGAGGAGAGCTTAGTGAGGTAAGAATGCAACAAGGAGGACTAGCTGTTGCAGAGGCTTGTTGCAGATGAGTGAGAAGCTCATGAAGAAAGAGGAGAATAAAATCACTACTAATAGTCATAGTAGAGGTTCAGAGAGGAGGCACAACAGAAGAAAGATAAAGAAAGAAGATGCCAAGGCAAATGGCAAGAGGATGAGTCAAAAGGAAATTGACCAGGATATTGCAGAGTTAAAAGAACAACTCAGTGCATTAAGGAGGATACTAGAAGAAAGCCAGAGACTAGGTTGGGTCTTGAGGAAGAAACCAGTAAAATGGCATGAAATACAGAGAAGGCTACAACAAAAGCAAGTAAAGTGGCTAAGGGGAAAACTCAAAGAAGTTGAGTTAGAAATAGAAATGGAAGAGTACATTTGTGAACCAGAACAGGGAGAAATTCTTGGAGAAAGTGAAGATGAAGACTTGAAGACTGAAACTTCAAGTGAGGCCAAAGGGTCACATGGTTTTAAAACTGACAATTTGCGTATGTTTGCAAGTGAAACATGTAAAAAAGGTCAATTTGTTAATATTGTCATAAAAGAGAAAAAAACAAGCAGAATCTAAATTCTGTTCTGAAAAAAGATGAGATAGATAAGTCTCATATACAGTTGGAGAAAGATACCAAGCAACCAAGTGAAGCGCTTGAAAAGATTGAAGAAGAGATCATTAAAGAATTTCTGAGTCATAAAGAGAACTTAGAACAACAAGGAGATATGATCGCTGAAACATCAAGTGGGACCATAGGGTCTTTGTGTTTTTAAAATTGATAGTTTGTATGTGGATGCAAGACAAATGCAGGAGAATGTTAATGCAGATGGTGAGACAAGGATAACTCTTGGGAAAGATAAATAGCAAGAGACTGAAGGCAAACTTAAATAAGAAACTATGTTAGCTAAAAACATAGTAAAGGATCATCAATTCACCATGATGATAAACACAGTGGAAATAACCATGGAAACTCTTGAGACAGTCAGTAAGGAAGAAGGACATCTACTGAAGGATGTTAAGAAGGAAGAAGTCTATAAAAACGACTTAGCAAAGGGAAAAAAGACATCTAACAATTTATCAGTAACAAAGGAAGGTATGGAGAATTGTGTGCAATTTCCAAAATCTACTCCAATTGAAATTGTTGAGTTATATAGAAAATTAGATTTTCAAATAAGGGAGTTGGAAAGACAAAGGATAGATGTTCAAGACAGATTGTTGAAAAAGGAAAACAAAAACATTGTCATGAATGACAATCATAAGGAAAAGGAGATGGATATGGAAGTTCAACAGATTGACACTGCAAAAGGAGTTCACTACGATGGACAAGAGAAGGAAAACATCATTAGGACAGATGGTGTGGAAGAGAAACTAATGGACAGTCTCATGAATTCTTTTGAAAGTTCAAATCCGCATACTGATGCGCTGACGGAGGAGAAAGAAACAGTGCAACGAGTTGAATTGTTGCCAAAGGAAGATAAGGCACAGAAGCCTTGTGTTTTTTATTTTAACAAGTGTTTTATGAGTGCAGATTTTGTTGCAGGTATTGAAGAAGATTTGGAACAAATGAGCAGCCAAATAAAGATGAGAGAAGAAAATTTTGTGGATGAATTCAATCCATGGAAAATAAATGCTAAATCGCTGGAGAGAGTGCTGGAAAGTCATGATTCAATCGTAAAAGAGAGTAAATATGATAGGGAGGCAATCAGTATAGTCAGCATAGCAAGCAAGGCAAAAGTTGGAGTAAACAAAGCAAAAGTTGGAGCAAGCAGAACAAAAGAAGAAGAAAAAGTAAACCAGCAGCGACAAAGAGAAAGTAACCAATAACAGTTTAAAGAATTAGTGGACAACAACAACAACTTGAAACAAAAACAAGAAAGCAGAACATGGACCAGTCCAAAGATGTACTAGAGACAGAGATTGAAGAAATGTGACAACTGATGATGAAGTAGTCAAAATGGAGGAAAATGGTAGCAGCAGAAAGAAAGATCAATTAGAAGTTGAACCTGATTGACAAGAAGAAGAAAAGGGAGCAAAAGATAGCAGAAGTGCTGCAGCAGCAAAGGTATAAGGCATTTGCGCAGTTACAACACAAAGTATGAGATCCAGGAAGACAAAGATCAGAAGACACATGATCAGGAGATCATGCTTATTTTCTACTTTGGGAGTCTAATGCAGGAGCATTCAACCCAAGAGAAAATCATTGTAATTAAGTAGACATAGGGGGTCATGCATTTTTAGGGAGTTGGATTCCTAAGTGATGAATAAATGTAATACTAGGCTTTTGAGTGCATAGAATAAGAATAAATTAGATGTGTGAGATATCTTGTAAATACTATCGAATAAGAGGGACATGAGTGGACAATAATGACAAAAGAGTCTAAAGTCAATTAGGACTCTTTAAGCATTCCATGATTCGAGGAACTAGAGAGAGAGCTTTTAGAAATTTAATGAATTAGAAGTGGACATAGAGGATAGAGTACATCTAGGAGTCAGTTCAATAGATCTAGGAGTCAAACCAGGATGAGTTCAACAGAACTCACTGGCATATATGTAAGCCCACGGGCAGAGTCAAAGAAGAGGCCACGATATTGAAGAACAGGCCCGTGAGAGACAGAGAGTCTCGACATGTATCAATTGTTCATATTTATATATACAGTGAGTTATTTCGGGACTGTGTATATGTGTGGAATAAGTATGAAATGATTGTTTTATGCGTGAATTCGTAGGCTCTGTAACAGTGGTTGCAGGCAGAATTCTGAAGAACGCATAGAGGAGCAGAATGATTCAGAGGAATCATAAATGGGTCATTGAATCCAATTGAGGAAGCAGAGTGAAGCTCTGGAGAGTTAGCAAAGTGAGGATTCGCTTAGGAGTTAAGCTCAAAGAAGTTGAGCAGTGGAAGCAGAAGAATGAACCCTTTGAAGAAACCTAAAGAAGAACCCGAACCATGGAGAAACGTTGAAGAAAACAGCGTAAATTCTAAGTAAAAGGAACGAGCGGAGGAGCGAAGAGTGATGCACAGGAACCGTTAGATCTGGGAGATCAACGGCTGAGATCGAATTGGAACTAGAAAATCGCATCGCAATCACCCAAAGGGAGGAATGGACTTTGGCCCAAAGAAAGTGCGATATGCGATTTGGTAGCGGACCCGAACCATTATCAAACGCAACCGATAATCTTATCGGATCCGAAATACATATCGGATCGGAGGTTTAAGGCGGAAGAGTCAAGCGCAAGGATCAAGCGATACGCCGATAGCGATAAAGCGCCAATCGACGATCGGCGATCGGAGGTGTCGGTAATCGGAGGTCAGGCGATCGGAGCAGCGTTGTAGAATGGTCGGAAGGCGCGGACCCGATGGATCTATAGTGGCGAGTGTATAACATTTGAGATCCGATAGATGTGTTCGGAGCGGGTTTCCTGTGTATTTCTATATTGCGTTAAAGTTATATATTAACGTTCCGATAGTCGCATATCGGAGGAGAAGGGGCGATGAAGGCATATATGTAATATGACCCGTGGAGCACCCGATTGCGATCAGCGATAAAGGCGAACCTCGAAAGACGTGCAGAGGCTGTACCAAGGCGGAAAGGTATGTTTGCGGGCATTTCCCTTTGTAAAAGGGTTTTAAGGAAAATAGCACCAATAAAGAAGATTATGCGTTAAATATATATTAACCAAAGGTTAAGAGGGAAGGTTATATATATGCGGGCTTAAGGGGTTATATAAAGGTTCTGAAGGGTTTTTAAAGTCCCGATAAGTGAGAATTAATGGGAGGCTTTAACGAAGGTTTAAATAAAGGTTGTGAAGAGGTAGAAACTCCCGATAGGAGGTTTAGGCGAGGTGATTGAGTTCCAATAAAAAGGAACTGGTGGAAAAAGGGCCTTAACCGGTAGAGGTTGAAAATTTGACTCCTTTGAGAGTTAAATACCTGGGACAGATGTGTTTATGCATTTATATGCATACTATGGGTATGTGCGGGGGTAACCCTACGTCACCTGCACACCACCACAAAACATGGCAGTAGTTAAGTAGGGCCACGAGACCAACAATACAGTAAAACAGATAACCAAGAAAGGAGTGAGGATTTACCTGGAGAAGGATATGCATACTATGAGTATATGCGGGGGTAACCCTGCGTCACCTGCGCACCACCACAAAACAGGGCAACAGTTAAGTAGGGCCACGAGACCAACAATACAGTGAAACAGATAACCAAGAAAGGAGTGAGGATTTACCTGGAGAAAGGAGAAGGATTTACCTGGATTTACGAGAGCCGAGACTCGCAACAGAGGGTTTATCCCAACAGAAATGCCATGAGAGAGTTTTGCCTGCTCACCAAGGAGCCAGAGAGTTAGAGACTTAAAAACGAAAGGAGGAAATGAAACCGGAACAAGAAAATTACCTGAGAACGAATTCGCTGAGCCGTCCAGTGCAGTAGCAAGGCAAGAACCTGTGTTTACATAGAGCCAAATCATCACCAAACCCAACATCAAGAAAACAAACCTCGCAAACAAAGTAGAGACAAAGTATGAGCTGGGTGACAGAGATGAATCGACTTGCAGGTGGAAAATCGACCTGAAAACCTCCAAGAACCAGCGAGGCAAACCACCACAAGGAGCAAGCGAAGGCACAACGCTAATAAACCACCACAGGGAACAAGCAAGGCACAACGCTTACCAACCATCACAAGAACCAAGCAAAAGCACAGTGCACCCATAGAGTCTATCAGAACACAGCAATGCAAGAATGAATTCCAAATACCCTCGGCAAGTGTGATAAACCGTGTTTGCAAACCTAAGGCCAGTATGAAGGGCAGGCCGAAAAACATAAATCTGATTAAAACCTCACACCAAGACCCTGCCACTGTTTAATTCGAAAAACGATAAGAGTTAAACGGTCGCTACTACGTGTCCCTCCTCGGGATCGCCACCACCCCAACCCCGAGTAGCCTGAAGTCAGGGCTCTAAGCTTTGTTGACTGTGTTTGCATGAGGATGTAAGACCCTGACTAGTCAGAGGTTGGCCCCAAGTTCTTTTGACAACATTAAGAGGGGATTAACCCCGACTCTAGACCAATTGCCTGGAGAAGAAGGAGTTAAGTGTCGTTGCCAATATGTACTATTGCCAATATGATCCACGATCATTAAGTGTCGTTGCCAATATGTACTATTGAAACACGATCTTCTCTTTAAAAATTGATCCTAAACATCCATATAAAAGCAATGCAACTTCACACCTTAATTTTCCTACATCTGTACTACTTGTTTGAGAAATTTGCCAATATGATCCACAATCATTAAGTGTCATTGCCAATATGTACTATTGAAACACGATCTTCTCTTTAAAAATTGATCCTAAACATCCATATACAGCAATGCAATTTCACACTTTAATTTTCCTACATATGTACTATTTGTTTGAGAAATTTCATTTGCTTCCAGAGAAACTATGTACTCTATGCGTGTAGTACGTCTGATTTTCTTGGCAACAAGGAGAAATTTGCCATTTTCAATAGGCAAGGCTACAAACACCACATCGTAGGCATTTAATAAGAAAGAATTCCATATAAATTGTAAAAAAAGATCCTTAATTGATTACACAAATAGGATTGTTAAGTAATTAATCATTTCCACATTTGAAAAATGTAGTAAATAGCTAGTCATGTCCAGATTTCATTCAACTTCACCAAACTCTAGCAGCATGTATGCATCTAATTATTAAACAAGCACTGAAATGGTACACATAATGGACAGACCGATGATCGAAAGCGCACAAAATAAACTCGTGTCACTGACGAATGATCAAAGAGGAAGAAATAGAAGTATATAAATTAAATGATTTCCATGTATAGAGAAAAACTGCAAAATATAAAACACTCCAAACTTAAATTAATTTGATTGAAGTTGTCAAGTTTCTGCTCTCTGTAAAGGAAGACAGCAAGTGGACAAGAAAACATACAGATTGCACCACAACAAATCGAGTTTCTGCAGTAAGTGGCCCGAGTGGTTAATTGGGTGTAGCTCTAGTGGCTGGGAGGAAAATTCAAATCCCTCTTTGTCACATGATTTTCTCTCTTCGTGAGCTTTCATCCCTAAAGAATTCAGTTTACCTTGGGTACCATCCTCAGAATAAAGGGAGGTCCCTGGTAGGATTCACTGGGAAATGCATTACATGGAAAGAAAAAAATTACTGCAACCCAAGGTGTGGGCAACTTGGGAGGCATAGTAATCCAAGGAAATAGAGTGCAAAGTTATGACAACTTGGGAGGCATAGTAATCCAAGGAAATAGAGTGCAAAGTTGAAATGGTAGGCATAGTAGTCCAGTGGAGACTGGAAGTTAAATGTTAAATTCTGCAAACTTACTTAATTTAATACACCTATTCCACGTGTCAATTGCAACTTGACACCAAATCCTAATTTCATAGCATCCAGATTCCACCCAGTGGAGATTGGAAGTTAAATGTTAAATTCTGCAAACTTACTTAATTTAATACACCTATTCCACGTGTCAATTGCAACTTGACACCAAATCCTAATTTCATAGCATCCAGATTCTACTTAGAAAGTGAATAAGGGATTTATTATTAATCACAAATCGGTTCTGGTTTGAAATTAAAACTCAAAAAGTTGATTCACTCTTAATATATGTTTTTTCCTGTAGAGGGCCTGGATCAGTGCATAACATAGCAGTTCAGAGAGTGAATCTCGAAGTGAACCCAAGTTGTTGCTGACTAGGAATGTGGAATAGGCTTACAGTCACCACAAGATCTAGTTTTCTTGGTGACTAAAAGAATGGAATACGACTCATGCTCACTTCTTCCAATTTGGTTCTTGATCCAGATTAGGGGGAATAGTTAATAAGAGAAATGACCATCCTGTTAAAGATCGCATGGAACATTTGGGACTCATGCTAATCATCTCAATTAGGTCTTATGTAGGAGGGTTGGGTTTATATTTTCATGGGGGAGGCATCCACAACATTTCCCAGACCCACTTGAGGATGGGGGAAACATCCCTTTTTTCTCAAGGATGTCCCTGGGACAACAGGTGATGTGGCATTCTCCTTCCACGCCCTCCCATTCCAGAGACATTTGGGGGCCATTCCCAGCATGACCAAGAAATCCCAGAGATCTATAAAGTTCAAACATATGTTGAAGCTACCAACTAATCTGGTGTCCACTGTAGCAACCTGCTCAACAAATAGATATGCCATCCATGCGAACATATCCCAGTAATCTAATAGCATAAACAGATCAACAACATGTAGAATATGCAACTTCCTTCTTCCACTGGAGTTATTATACAGGCACCTTAGGTTTTTTAGATCTACTCTGGTTATCCCATCCTCTGCTTCGACAACTGTTGCCTTTGCAAGGAGCTGACAAAACATTTTTCACCAGGATGGGTAGTTTTAGCCAATTTTAATGGTTGTTAAAAGTTTGGGAAGGAGGAACATTAATTCATAGGAACAATACCATGAGAGTTGAGTTACACAGCTGAAGGCAACATCCAATGAAACATGACAAGGTGATATTCCCTTAGATTTTGCAAGTCAATTGCTCAAAGTACATAATTGTATTGTTCTTAACAACACCAGAATCTGCTTTTTGTGCTCAAAATATTGAGACAGAATCGAAACATATTAGAGATCATTAAGTCCCCAACCCATGATTTTCATTTCCAATTTCAGCAGTGCAGGATTCTAGGTTTGTGCCCATTAAATTCTCTGTTAAAAATTTTATTTTCATACTTACATATTAATTTTCTGCTGGTTAGCAGCTCACAAAACATCTATTTTTATGGTTTATCCAGCTATAAATGTATGTATACTAAATTTATTTTTCATTCTTTTAGCAGCCGTTACCAAGTCTGGGAAGAAGGGCCTTTATGATTGCAAGTTGTGCAACAGGCATTGAGACAAGATCAGGTGCTTAAGATAGTTTTTATCCTCCCCACCGAAGTTCAAATTTCACTTACGACATGTTTTCCCTTTGTAGGTGATTGGCTCTGGCAAGGTACCAACAATGTCACACTCACTAAGTGCTTGAGGGTGGGATGTGATGCATCTGAACATTTTGTCAATTGGGTCTAAATTGGTTGGTTAAGAGAAGTTACTATCCTCGCTACCCATGCTCAAATCTTGTTTGTGACATGTTTGCTTCTCGTGGGCCAATGGGGCTGACAAGATACCAACAATTTTACTCTCACTTAAGTGCTTGAGGGTGGGACCAGATGTTTGGAAACATTAATCGGTCAGTTCAGTCTAGCTTGGGTGGTTAAGAAGAAATTGTTGTCTTCCCCGCCCAATTTCAAATTCCACTTGTGACATATTTGCCCCTCGTGGGCCAATTGTGGCTGGCAAGGTACCAATTTCACTCACTTAAATGTTGAGAATAGAGATCTGTTAACATTTTATAGTCCAGAGGGCTAGCTCAACTGGATGTTGCCAATGTTGATGGGCATTTGGCCAGTTCCATGCCAACAAGTGGCTTGTTGGAATCCCTCTAAGTGCGGCCCACTAATCTAACCGATTGAATAACTAGGGATACCATTCACAAATGTGGGAAAGCATCTATTGGATTTTCCCATGAGATTTTCTTTGGAAAATAAAAGTTGTGGAATAAGGACTAACTTTGCATATTCTAACATTTCTTAATGCACAACAATATACTTTGTACGAAACCGAGGAAATATAGATATAGAATAATAAAATATAATGGGCTTTCTAAAATCTACATGCAACACTGTTGATATGGGAATCTACTAACAAAAATATTACAGTACCTGCAAAATATAATATTTTGTACATTTACCTTTTTGAACTAAGCGGAGGAGAAAAAGATATTGCTGCGATAATGTTTTGTTCATAATAATTTATTGTCATGTTACCATTGCTTCACAAGGGTGACAAACAGACAAAAGAATGGCCAAATATCTACTTTTTACGTACAATATTACATAAAAATATTTTTGTGATATTAATTAATGAAAGTAGTTGGAGCCATTAGGTCTTATTCTAGCAATTTGACAAGCATTTTATAATATATTGTATTTTCTATTTGTCATTTGAAATTGTTCAATATGTTCATTGATTATGTTTATACTTTATTGTTTGCATTTTAAGATTTTTTTTGTTTCAAGCCTTTATATATTTAATTCTCTACTGGTCTCCAACGTAATAATTAGAGAGTTTATTTTATATTAAATAATTTTATGTTGTTCATTCCCCCTGTACACTGGGAATTGTGGGGTACCTCTCAACCATCTCCAAACCTTGTCCCGTTCCCTTATCCTCAAAACTGGTTGAAACATATGTTGTGGTCAAATCTGAAAAAAGTAAAGCAGGAAAACGTCTTAGGTGCAAAGTTTGGGGGAATTCTGGAAATTTGTTATATATTGGTCTTGACCAGGACAAAATCTTGAGACTGCAGTGACCAGTACCTCATCCCATGCCATTGATACATCAGGGGGCAAGGTGTATGGGATGCAACTGTTCTTCCACCAGCTAAAACAACATCCACAATTGGGCCCTGAAACCAAAGAATTTAACGTTGGTTAACCAGACTAAGCAGAGGCAACGAGCAACTCCCACAGATAAACAAGGTGCATGTGTCCTTGTCATATCTATTTACTTTTTATATAATCATTCGGGTCTATACAGTGTGGCTAAGTGAAATGCCTTAGTGGCTTAGGAGAATGTGACCTAGTAAGTATTTTCAACTCGCTAACCCATTTCAAAATAATTCACCACGAGATTGAGCTCTATGATTTCACAATTGAAAACTGAATGAATAAAATATTGACCAACACACTCCAAGGTATTGTTTCATCGCCAAGATATTTGTTAATGAATAATGCAACCCATAGAAATCCTGCACGCCCATACATCAATTCATATGCCATGCCAAAACCCCCATCCTCTGGCCCCATTGAAAGTGCCCTCTCCTGTGCTATCTGTTGAAATTTGAAAGAAAGAAAAAATGTTACATAATGTTTATCAATTACCTTTCCTTTTTGCACTCTCCATAGCTTTCACATTTTAAGAAGTGATGGTAACAACACAGAAAATGGAATTCTTTTTAGATTATCAAATCTTTAACAATAAAGAGGATTAACACAAATAAAGCCTGCTTGTTGCCATAAACAAAATTAGATACAACACTCAAAATTCTCATGAAGACACAAATAAAAAACTGAAAACATAAATATATACCCATAAAGACAGAAATAAGAAACAGATAATATTAAAACATAAATTTATACATATTGTTGTGGCATTTTGAACATAACTTGAGTCTTTGAAATCAATAAAGGCATAACAAACTCTCGTATCCTGTAAAAGTACAATCAGACATAATCTGTACAATCAGACAATCTGGCTCAACTCATATTGCTGAACAATCAGAGAGAATGAAAGCAATTATTCTACTAGACAAGTCGCCATACAAAACTTTAAAAAGAGACAAATAGAGAGACAATGTCAGTCCCCACCTTCCGGTTAACCACACTGACCCCTCCGGCTCTAATTTTCCCAAAATTTTTAAAGTCCATTTCTAATTCAGAAGAGGTGACAATAGAAGAAATATTCCTTATGTATATCGATATTCCATCACTTGAGGAATAAAAAAAGCAATAACGGGTAAACAGAACATGAGTAAAACATTTAATGAGTTTAGAGTTTATTTAGTGAAGATTAAAAATAACAAATGTTGCTCAACCTAACTGTAAGTTATGTAGAGCTACATATAAAAATAACAAACCTTCATTTTCAGAGCCAACAATGTCATCAGACCCATTGGGATGCACTTCGTCAACTACTATTGAACCTAAAGGCAATTGAGGCGGATGTTGTTGTGTGTCCTGTGGTGCACGCTGTCATTCCAAAACTACAACAACAACCTTATTTTTAGGTGTTTGATAAGATTGTGTAGCGGTAGAAGGCCCCTTAGCAACCCGAAGCTTTGAATTTAAACAATTTCACACAATCAGAAAATGCTGAGAAGTTAGAATCTCTAAAACACTACAAACTCATTGTAATCAAATAAATTAATTACAAATTTACAGTAGAACAAATGGAACTTCAATAATAAGAGAAAATCGATATTAATTTCCACATGTACAATGGAGGCATAAGTGTGCTTGGGAGCTTCCCCTAAAGGTTCTTCAACTGGAGCAGGAGATGAAGCAACTTCAAAAGTTGTTACAACTGAAGATGTTACCACTCAGACTTCAATTGGGTTTTCATCCAATTTATCTTCAATGATAGGTATTTCGTGTGGCTCAGAAACTTCATAGTCAGCAATAGCTTCAATTTCATGAGGAGAAGCAGTTGTAAATTCTCTTTTCATTTTAGCAGCAATGGAAGAAGATGATTCCAGTGCTGCAATATGAGAATCATTATTATGTTGTCATAAATGATAATACTGCCTTAATGTCACTAGATTAACAATATTAATTTAATGAAACATAATTAGTTGGTAATAATGCTACTAAGATCAGACCATCATAACATAAGAAGGAGGATATAATGCTACTAAGATCAAACCATTGTCTCAGAAAATGAATATATCTAGTTTGGGAAGAGGTGAAATGGAATTCAGATGGGATTCATGATCACCACCATTTATACCAAGATCAACTTGTTTCTCTACATAAGAATCATCCTCAGAGAATCTAAAAATGTCATTTAGGACATAGCAGCCTTTCGGGAAGAGGTGAAGTGGAATTCAGATGGGATTCATGATCACCACCATTTATACCAACATCAACTTGTTTCTCTACATAAGAATCACCCTCAGAGAATCTAAAAATGTCATTTAGGACATAGCAGCCTTTCTCCTGAGGGACAAGAAAAAATGTCTGAACAAAATCATTTTTGATATCCCTGTCCTTTCTTTGAATGGAGCCAGTGACCATAACCAATACCCCACCATTCAACGAATCTTGAGCATCTACAGATTTGATTTCAATCACACAACCAGTGTAGTTTAAAGACATTACACAGTTATGGATTTCCTGCACAAAAGGCAAGTAAAATAATGGTAAGAAATCAATGACCAATGGCCATAGCAAAAATTCAAGACATGTTTTGTTAGTCTTTTAATACACGATTACACGCCAAATCTAGAAGCAAATATTCAGGTAGAAGCCCAATGCGAAATTTGAAGAAGACAATGCAAAAATTGCAAATAATCAATTCATAAAATCTTGGAAATTATCTGCCTCGAAATGTCTCAATAGGTAAATAAACAAGTACAAAAAGGAGGGAGACATTTCCAAGGTATTTCGTATACAGAAAACACTGAAAACAAAAACAATGATTTCAAATAAGAATACAATAAACGCACCCAAAAAACGTGTGGGGCACTTAAAAGCACATGATACAGACTTTAAAAATAACAATAAGTAAATCTTAAAAATCATGTTATTAAAATTGTCATGTTATAAACACCTAAGCTTACCCCTCTTTCTTCAAATAGTTTCATTTTTTATCAGTGCGGATGGTGCAGGAAGCTTTGAAAGTCTTATTTGCAGGGTCTGAATAGAATAGTCGCATTTAATATTTTCCCCTTGTGAAAGGAAACAGTGGGAGAAATCATACCTGCCAGGCCTAGATATACAGTCCCAAACTAGAAATGACAATGTTAGACAAGAGGGTCACAAAAAGTGCAAGGGTTGATGGAAGACATTAAACAAGCATGGTAAGGACAGGGTGTCCAAATGACATGGATGGTTGGATAGATATAATAAAAAAAAACCTTGGTGACATTATTGTGAGGGTTGAGCTATTCAAAAGAGCTTTCTTTTCACTGATTCTCATGGGATGATTTAGTTTAACCATTCAAATTTTCAGTACGGGCTATTAACAGATACAATTGGAAAGGTTGGTCCTCCTAGTAGTACAACGTATACCAGATAACGCGCTGGTTTACCGAGTTATGGTCAACATCATATCCTTGTGTAAAGCAATAAAAGATAGGAAAATTGATCCAACCACGGAGCTAAGCAAGAGTTTAGGACAAATTTGGAAATGCAAGTTTTTGCACTACATTGTTTAGGGCAATGACTGAAAACAACATTGCATTACGAGAGCTTTAATAAATCCAAAATATCAGTGAATGGAAAAGAATTCAGTACCACCATCCCTGTAGCTATTTGTTGCTTGTCTCGGTCCAGCCGATGCATGATGCTTCGATCCGTATAGAATTGGTGTACGAACTCTGGTTGCTGTTGCAGGACATGGTAATACTGCCCCACGAAACAAGTGCCTACCTGCCAATGCCCGACAACAAAACCCCCTATTGCATTTCATTGAAAAATAAAGAAACCTTACCAGAAAGGATAGCTCATCATCGAGCCACTTGACCAAAGACACAAAATCTTCAATGTTAGTGTACATTGCTCTTCTGACTTCCCTTACCAAGGATCGAGCGAATTCACCTTGGGTTCCCACAACTGTTTTTATCTGCATAGCTCAAAATTTATAAACAAAAATCTATTGCTTAAGACTTGGAAAATGAACAAAACAAAATTTAGCCTGAAACATCAATGGTTAGTCTGTAATCTACATAAAAAGTACCTAAGGAAAACATGGGAAAATTGAAACAGAGATAAATACTTACAACTAGTAAATGTGATGAACGGTTCTCAATTTCTCCAATCATGCTGCCACGAGCATTTTCCTCGTTGTAGCAGCATTTTCTGAAGGTTTGGAAGGTGGCCTGGGTATTTAATGCTCTCCTTTCAACTTTCTCGTGTGTCATTTAAGTCACTTCAGGTTGCTTGGACATTGATGGTGACTTCTGGACCTTACCATGCTCATCTTTTTCAGGAACTGTCTGCTCATCTTTCTGAATAATCAACTTGTGCCTATCCTTGAATGCAGGGTACTAATTGCCTAAATCTCCAGAAATCGACAATGATAGACAATGATAGAATCTGGAAAGACACCGCTACACCAGTTGACACAAGAGGCTTGTGTAAATCCTCAAGTTCTAGGAATCTGTCGAATCTAAAGGAGAAACTCTAGAAGGTTTTCTGTCGGTTCCATAACCCTATAATCCCTCGAATTCAACCATCTCTAATGTGAAAGATACCAGGACATACACAACCCAATGGGCAGAAGGATTATGAGATTGATTTTTGATGATCACACACATAATCGTACAGAACACAACAAAATCGTATAGATATATTCATAAATATTTGTACACAACAGCTGACAGCAGACGGCAGCAGCCTGGGCCCTCGGCATGTGGCGACTTGCTGATGTTGTATAAATTTGTTGAAACAATAACTAAAGTTCAATCTAAACGTTTTTGTACGATTTAAAAAATCCAATGTACGGCCTAAATTATACAAGTCGAGTGATCATAGATGTCACCAACTACGCAAGCAGTGGCATAATCATGCAGTTAATATTTATTACATTCAATGGCGATATTCCATTAGATGATGATGATACTTACACAACAAGAAATATCAAATGGCAATATGACATGATAAGTGTTAGGAGAAATTGATCATTACAACGATATTAATGGGAGAGAGGTCATAGTGAATATTCTATATAATTATTTTCATTTCTATATAATGGTATACAAAAATTATATGTATGATTGGTCTTTGTTTGTTAATAGTATGTTTTTTTTATGGAAAAAATATTATTGGAAGAAAATGGTACAGAAAATTATATATATTATTGCTATGTGTTTGTTAATGGTATGTTTTGTTTTTTTAAGTTGTATTATTATTTATAAAAAATAAGATTATATTTTTCTATGTCGAAGCATCTCATAGGTTATTGTTTATCTATAGTTATCAAGTTCACTATTTTCTAAAACTAATTAATTATTCACGCTATTTTTTAATCATGTGTTGTATAAGAAACTATACCATTAACAAAATAAAAAGATTCAATATTATTTTTTAAATAAATTAATTAAAACAATAATTGTTTTTAGGGTATATTGTTTTTGTTATAAGGTTATATAGAATTATTTAGATAATGTATTATAATTTTAATAGGTTTGTTACTAAATAAATTTGGCAAACAACAATAGAATAAGAAGTAAATTAGAAAGAATCAGAGGCATCAACTTTAATAGGCACATGTCCTATTGGGCTATTATTGGTCGGTTTAGGGCTTGAAGCCACACTATTCTCTATACACATTATATTGTTATTCATTTCCTTCAAATATAACACAATATAATATAATATCGAAAGAATTTCGCATCTCGTGTTATTTTTTGTCAAGCAGGACACAACTAGGAGAAACTTATATGTTGATAAAGGTTTATCATGTACATATACTGGTTTTGTCGACCACGAGTGCACCTCGTGTCTAGCACCCAAGCCTCCACTGTTGCAAGGACTTGAGAATCAAACAGATAGTTGTGTTCATCAATCGAATTAGACTCCACCTCTTGCGGTTGATCTCCAATGGTTTGCAAGATTTGTTCCTTGCCTAATCTAGCATAGACTCAACCCATCAATCTTGTTGATGCACCATAGATGTGACAAAGGAGATAGGGAGTGAACTAGATGACTGGAGAAAGTCGCACAATAGGGTGAGTGAGGCAAAAAAGTGGATTGAAAACAAGGGGTTTGAAAACACAAAGGCATAAACATAGAGCTGCAAATAACATGCAGGGAGACACCTAGTTGAAATAGAATACATATGGACAATGCATCGAAAGGATCACACATAAAGACCAACTTCCAGCTAGAGTAATGGAGATGAATGACATTGTACTCAGCGAGCCAAACACCATTATGGTTGAGAACCCAAGATTTTTAGCACATGTGTAAATCTTGGTGGGATTCTACCCAACTCCATGGAGGTGATGGCCAACATATTGCCATGAATACTCACAAACACGTTTATTACCATGTAGCTCATCACAACATGGGAGTGAGGCATGATAATGCCACTCATTGAATGAGGTGGCAACGTCCTCGCCATCCCTAGTGCATCTCATGTCTTGAGTCACCACATTCAAGGGTAAAACTAATATTAATATTTGCAAGTTATTAAAGTTTGTTAATGAAATTTAATAAAAACATATTCAAATACGTACTTAAAGCACTATAAAGAGAACTAAGCACACAAGACTTAATTTCAAAAGATTATTGAGAAAAATAAGATTTAAAGAAAAAGATATACATAAATATAATAATTTAACCAAATTTTTATATGAAAATGTAAATTTTTTTTAAAGGTTAGGAAAAGGTGATCAAAACTTTTTTAACATTTGAAATGAAAAAAAAAACAAATACTACAATGAATTACTATATTTTTTTAACATTTAAAATGGAAAATACCAATATTATAATGAATTTACCTGAAGTGTAAAATATATCAAGTCTATATATATATAATTAAACAAATTTTTGTGTGGATCAAGTTTATTATATTAGTTTCTCACAAAAAAGTATATATGAATAAAGATTTCTGAGCTTTCCTAGACTTGTTTCGGCTAAATTTTTTGGCCGAGAGAGCTATGCAATACCTTGAGAATAAAAAGTGACTTCTACAAAACACGAGAAAACAAACACGCTCTAATGCCCAAAAAACTGCCAAAACCAAAAAGCTACCAACTACCATCACAATAACATAGGAGGATTTTGCATTTGGATAGGACCCTGGGTTGTTGACGAACCTTGGCCCTCGTGGACATGAAAATATATGTGTGCCAATCTTGCCTCTATCTCATCCAAACGCTCATCAACTCGACATTGACTACAACAGATAAAGGTCATACTTTCTATAGTTTCTTCTTCAGAAAATTGTAAATCATTGATATATGCAATTACCTCATTCTGCTCTTCATATCGCTGCTCTTGAAGAATGTCTAGGTTGTTTTGGATGCCCCGCAGTTGCTTCACAATGGTCTGCATTGTTGGAGGTTGTTTGACATGACTCAATGACTAGGGAAGCTCCTCCACCACCTCCTCTTCCATGAAGGCACCCTCCTTCTCGCAGTGGTCCCCTCACACAACCCTTCCTTCTAACTGGCCTGGTGTCCAATTCCATGTCTCGGCCCACCCCTTTGTCACTACATTACTACTCTGCCAAGCCTGGTTAGCTCCACTGTGCATCATTCGTCGCTCGCCCACTGCACCTCCGTTCTAGCTCTACCTAGAGTCGTAAGGCTCGCATGCCTCAATGAGGCTATCCTTGCCCACTACTAGGCCAAATTCATTGGGTCCCTAACTCACCAACTCCCACCTAACACTTCTCTCCACCACTACAGATCTCCTGCATGGTTCAATTCAGCCCCCAACTCCCAGGCGTTGGTAACCAATGCCAAATTCCAACAATACCCAAGGACGCAAATTCACAAAGAAGTGTCGTCCACCACCCCATGACAAAAACCAAGCAAAAGGGAGCAACACTAACCAACACAATGGGTGTCCTTCACAAGACCCCTCCCTGCTACTCAGAGGATCATTGAGGAAGGCGAGAGTTGCAGTGGCTACCAAGCCACTGAATCCACTGTGTGCACCTTGGTCCCAAATCTCCCTCGTGGTGGACCAAAAGTAAACCAACGCCACCAAGTCCCCATCACCCTCGCAAAAAACACCTTCAAATCTACAATCTTAAGCTTGCATGCACATGAGGAGTACCTGTGCACACACCACTAGTTCGTCCCCTCTGCACCTTACTCCCATAACTAACCCATGTGAAATGCAAATCAAACTCCAACTACCGTATAAAATGCTCCAAGCCTCTTTCTCTATTATTCCTAATTTCTGTCACTTGAAGTTCTCTGCCCTTGTAACATCAACACACATCCTTGCCATCAATCCCACGTGTAGATTAGTGTGCCAAATCACCCCTGCAATCTATTTCTTCATGTGATTTTTGAGCACACACCCCATCAAAAATAATCAATTTTATTTATAAATAAAATTATAAAATTAGATTAAATCAAAAATTTATATATATATATAAAATTTTAAAAATTAAACAAATTTATAAAATTAAATTTTAAATAGCGTTGCTTATGAACCACGACAAACCCCTTTCTCATCAAAATCCTTTTTCAAAGGTTAAAAAAAAATCCATTTTTCCATACACATAGCATATCCGTTCTTCTCAAAGTCAAAGATCCAAAAACAAATAACAATGTCAAAAATTTAAAACTAAGGGGCACATATATATGCGAAGAGAAATATTCTTCAAGTGGTTTCAAATACATCCTAAGTTCCTCTTTCCATCTCAACACATTTTTCGGATAAACCATCTACAACTTTGTTTCAGTTCCTATAAATATGTGTGAGGTTGACTATAATGTCCAAATCAAAAGTGAGAATACTATAAGATTTACATATTTCTTTTAAAATAGAATACAAATAAAATAAAAGTATTAAATAAAGGTACATCAAGTGGTATGCAGTGACAAATGAATTACATCGTAAATATGATAATACAACTGACAAATGAATTACATCATAAATATGATAATATAATTAGTTTTTTATAATAAATTTTTATTATTTATTTATTATTTTGAGGAAGTGAATTAGTGTGGTTTTATATTAGTTTGACATCAAATTGATTTGAATGGCTATTACTATAATTTTTAAGTGTTTATTTATGTTTCATAAATGAACCTAGAGGTTGAACCACAAACCTCTTAATATATAAGATTTCGTTCACATAACTATTATTAATTAAACTATACCCAAAAATTATAATAATTTTTAAAATTATTATATTATGAACGAACGAATTATATCATAAATGTTTCTTACTGGTTTCACATGCCTCTTCCCAAGATGCTTTTATATGGTGGAGCCAACAAAAAGAATCGTGGAGACCGATCATTTTAATTGTCTTATGGTGTGCCTGGAGATGGAGAAATAACAAACTGTTTAATGATGCAAAGGAACCTCTAAAGGATATCTGTCAAAGTATAATCCTCATCTACGACTCTATCCCCAAAATCCTTCCAAATCCTAGTGCTGTTAATAGAAATGTGCAGGTACCTCCTTCGTTCAGGTCCCCAAGGGCCTTCTTCGACGGCGCATCCCAACAAAATTCATGTGGTGCAGGTGTATTCATTCAAATGGACGAGAATCTTCAATATCATCTCTCTTGGAATGCTGGTGTGGGCACAAACAATCTGGCTGAAGCCAAGGCCCTAGCGGCTCTCCTCGCTTTTTGTTGCTTTCTGGACATCAAGCCCATCTATGTTTACGGGGATTCCAAAACAATGGTGGATCATGTAAATGGAAATGGTTTTGTAGGCTGCCCTCATCTCTCTGTGTGGATGGATCGGATAATGTTTTTCTGGAAAAATTTGCCGGAATCAACAATTCAGCATATCTACAGGGCTTGGAACTTGTATGCGGACGACCTATCTAAGGAGGCGCTCCTCATGGATTCTGGTGCTTGGTCCTTGAAAATCTCTGTTGGCAAGGAATCATATAACATTCAGGAATTTTGTATCCCGGGATTCTGATCCCCTTTTCTTATGTTTTTCTCCTTTGATCTGTCCAGGCAAATGTTTACATCTATTTAGGCTGTCAAGATCTGTCTAAGCATATGTTTTATGTCACAACTATTTCCGTCTTTTTGGTGATGGACGAACTACTAATGTGTATAGGCTATATGCTATGTTCAAAACTCATCTGGACTACATTCCTCTTATCATGTGTGAATGATCTATTATACACGCTCATTATAATACAATACAACTTTTCTTTATGAAAAAAAAGAATTATATCATAAATATGACAACAATAATTTTGGTTTTTATAATGAATTTTAAATTTATTTAGGTGATAAATAATTTTCATTTTTTTTAATTAAATGATGAAAAATATTATTTAAATTGAAATAATATGATATTATTTTAACTAAATTATAATCATATTTTATAGTTGAAAATTTAAAATATATTTCTAAATTAAAAGGTAGCGTGGATAATTAATTTTTTAATTATAATATTTTAAAAAACATAAATATAAATTTTTTTTTTTTTAATTAATAATCAGGGGTATTCATAATCATATTATTAGGGGTTGATTTGGACTATTATCACTAGGATATGATTTATGTGATTATCACTATAATCACTAAATATATTAATATCAACACACAAGGTTAATAGAAGGTACTTTAACAATGTACCTTGTCACCAATTAATTTTTTTTGTTGGTTTGTCAAGTGATCCGTGTTTATCCAAGCTTGACATGTGGCTTGATAAAGCGCGACTCAGGGGCATCTAAGCCATCAAAATCACCCGGGGATCACACCTGATTTGGGCCACACCGACCCTAAGCTAATTGGATTTTAGAATGTCTTTTCCCCCTAGCACGGGGGCAACAACCTCCACGAGGTTTGATCTTGGGTCACCTTGCTAATAAGGCCCATCCTTAACCCATTGTGCTAGTAAGACTTGACAACCTAAACCTATAAATTAGATAAACTAGCACAACCATATAAATTAAATAACTGGTAAATGTTGATAGACATTAATTCATAATTGGTAATACTTGTTTCATGATACATTTCCCATTATTAAAATTAAAAAAAAAACCAAAAAAAAAACTAATTTTAACTTTATTTTAAATTATTACTATTAATAATTATAAAAAAAGTTAATGTATGAGTTTTATATATAAATATTATATATCTATATATATATATATATATATATATTTAAAAAAAACATGTAACATGAAAAATAAAATAAAGCAATATTAAACAATAAGATAGATGTCAATGTTATAAATAAAATCAATAGAAACTTAATCATACATGTGGATATGACATTTTTTTCAATTAAATTGAAAAATAAAAATGTATAATTATTTTTGAGTTTAAAATAAATCTGAACCCTTTTTTCTAGGTTTGGAGTATGTCTTCAAACTACTTCTGTCTGGCTAAGAGTTTATCTTCTTCCAATGTAATGAAACAAGTTAACTGCTTAAGACCTAGAAACATCTAGCAGGAGTGAAAGTCTGCCCTATTACAGACCACCAAGGGGTAATTCCAACTTGCGAGGTTTTCCTTGAGTAACAATGATGAGTTAGCTTGCATTCGCCCATACCAGTTAGTGATAACTGTTCCTGCTCCTAGTTTAACTAGTTATAATAAGTTTTTCCAATATATAGAAAAAAATTAGACCCTCTTCTATAATTATTACTAAAAATATTCCATAAATATTTAGTAAAACCTTACCATCTAACTAATAATAATTAATACTTAAATTAAAATTTTAGAAACTATTTAAAAATAATAATTTTTTAATATTAATAAATAAGTTTTTGCAATGTGTTAAAAAAATTAGACCCTCTTTCATGATTATCACTAAAAATATTCTATAAATATCCAATAAAACTGAAATCTTTACCATCTAACTAATAATAATTAATATTTAAATTAAAATTTTGGTAACTCTTTAAAAATAATATATTTTTAATATTAATAAATATTTTAATAATAAACAATCCAATAAATAATGAAATGAAACTCAAAGAAATTATAAAAAAATATAAAGGTACGATGTTCAAGGAAGACTTTTGGTAGAGAAATGTCCGGAGTATTGTAACTCTGTCAACCGAAGGCTATTTACACACTGATTATTTATATAAAAATACTTTAGCCATCTCCCATGCCTTGAACTTGAAGGCACGGAACCTTATTTTCCTACTTTAATTTTTTGATTGACTTTAAAGGATACATATTTTAATATATTTTTCAGGGGAGAGAAAAACGAGATACACTTTTTCAATATATTTTTCAGGGGAGAAAAAAACCGAGATACACTTTTTAATATTATATATTTTTCCTGTATTCTCTCTGTTACCTAAATACGTCGAATATTGCTCCCAGTGTATACATATATACCCATGCATACACGTATATACGAAGAGAGTCTAAAATACGGTAACCACAACTGAAATACGAAGTCGATTAGCTGGAAGGAGGAAGACCAGGCAGGCAGAAAAGTTTAAAAGAGAAGCTTCTCAGCCGGCGGTCACATGCGACGATGTATATCCCACATTTTCAAAGCTGTTTACTTTTACACATAGCGAGAGAGGAAACCGTTCGAAGTCAAATTTCGGGGCCTCTTATTCTTTGAGTGGCCGGAGGCGTCAAGAGTGCGAGGATTTATTGGGTAAAGGAGGAGGTGAGGGCCGAGGTTCGTTTTAGTTTTTATTTTCAGAAATCAGAGCATCTAATCTTCAACACGGGCTACAATTTTCAGCGATGGGGAGCCGTTATGATGCCAATCCGTTCGAGCCGGAGGAGGAGGTCAATCCTTTTTCGGTTAGTTCTAAATCGTTAGATCTTTTTTTGAGGGTTTCAATCCTGATGAGAATTAAAGATCGGGAATGTAGTATATAATGTTCTTTGTCTTCAGTCTGATGAACAGGTCTAAAGGATTTTTCTTGGTCTTAAAGTAGGAACTTATCTTGATGCGGTTAAATGGATAATTCATCGTTTAGGGATTTGAAGGTATTAGTTTTTGGTGCCCTGATCTAGAGGATAGAGTAGTTGGCGGATCTGTACTCTGCGCGGATGTGCTTTTGACAAAATTACATAATGTAGGAGCTAAATACCAAATTATGTGTTAAACCCCCAGATTTAGGGTTAAATCTCGAGTCGTTTTTGTAATTTAATTTACCATGTTACAGAGCTTGATCTCTAACGGGGTTGTAGCTCTCTCGCAGGTCGGTATGATGATAATTAGAGAGATTAGTAAATTCTTTAGGTTGATTTTGTTTTCAGAGCTGACAGATCGATGCTGTCTGCTGTTATATATATTAGTGATTGGCATGTATGTAAATGTACGCCAAGAAACATTGCAGTAACTGGTTTTGGTAAGCTGGATATTTTTAAAATGTGATAGTTGTTGCTTTTGATTGGCAAATTGTGTTCCGATGCAGAATACCTGTCTCTGAACACCCTTCTCTCTCCACCTCTCCCTCCCTTAGGGTCATCTTTGCGGTTGTTGTGCCTGTAATGCAGCAAGACTTCTCCAAGTGGTAATATATTCCAAGTGGTAATATATTCTTGTGTGGAAGTTTCGTTCCATATTTAATATTCCCCTTTCCGTTCACTTGTGCGTGCTAGCTATGTTGATTATTTTCATTATTTTTATTATTTCCTTTATATATTACATCACATCTGCAATTGATATATGCCACAGAGGGATTAATAATGGCAATTAAATGCCATATGGCAAATTAAATTTGATCGGTTTTTTATTTCCCTTTATAATATTATCTTGATTATTTTTATAATATTATATCACATTTGCAGCTGATATATGCCATTAAAGGGATTAATAATGGCAATTAGATGGCATCTACCCAATTAAATAATCTCCTTCATATTTCCTACCACACGTGTTTCTTCCGCGTTGTAATGTTACATGTTGCCATTTGGTCTAGTGCGTAAGGGATTGATAATGGCAATTAGATACCATCTGTCCTATTAAATTTTATCTCCTTATTTTTTCCTATGTTGTTATGTTAAATGTTGCCATTTGGCTTAGTGAATGTCTGAGCTTTGGTACACATCTCTATTCTAAAGTTATTTTATATTTTTGTATTTATATATTTATATGGTTTATGAAGTATTTTTTTCCTTGGAAAAAAACTATACTTCTATTTATAAGTGAAAGAAAATACATTTTGCATATACACATTGAAGTGTGTATTCAGCAGGATGCTACCCAGATCTTGTAGTGGCATATTTCAAAGAAAAATAACAAATTACATCTGAATAGTTCTGACAATTTCTGTACTTCATGACTATATAGAAATTGATAAGCCTACTGTACTGCTGTCAAACAACAAAACTGATAACAGTCACATAAAGTAAACATAATATATACAAAAAAAAACTGCTGTAAGGCAGCCTAAGTATAAGTCTGTAGAATGTCAATATCAAACATTAAGCAGGAATCAGGAATAGCAGGAAGAGGCTTGTCCATAAATGGTCTGTGATAAAACTAGAAATGTTCAGGGCCCATTATTTCGGTCACCTGCCATAACCCCTGATCCAAAAGCAGGCCTTCTTTAGAATGCCTGTCAGCAACTCGGTTCGGCTCCCTGTAGACATGAATTCATGAAAGAATTAAAAGAAAGTTTCAGTCTTTTAATATCCTACAAGATATGATCAAGTGTAATGTTCTGACACTACTGGATCCCATTGACCCAGTTAACCACCTTCAAGGAATCACCAAAACACTTAAGATGATCACATCCTTTTTGTTGTGCAAAAGCAATGAAGGATTCACATGCTAAAAGTTCAGCCCAATTATTTGTGCCTCCGCTCAACCCCATTTTGACATAATAGGAACGTTGAGTTGATAAAAGAAGCACAAAACCCCCCATCAATAGAATCCTCTCCCTGTGAAGCCCCGTCGAAATATCCCCAAGGAATGTGACATCCGGATTTTCAATGAGCATTGACCTACCACTAGAAAGCACCTTGGATTGGGGGTAGTGAGAAAGTATGGCTAAACCTTCGACAACAATCTTTTTTGGAGAAGAAGAAATGTTTTAGAAAATTTCCTTATTCCTTGCCAACCAATTGCCCCAACTGAGAGGAAGAGCTAAAAATTTTTGTGGCCTTGTTCTCATACCAGGGGGTCTAGACTCTAGATCTCTTCAAAAGTAAAACTCTCTCATTTGCATTCTTGGCCAAGTAAAGAATTGCAAGCCCACCAAACTTGTTTTGTGAAGGAGCAATGAACAAAACGCTGTTGATGGTTTCCTCACTACCCTTACACAAAGCACACCATTTAGGGCCAATCTTATCTTTGCATTGCATAACATCCCACATAAGAACTTTTTTCTCTATAATGCACCAGACTAGCAAGCGAGATTTAGAAGGGCATTTTGACCATAGTACTCTCCACCACCAGGGAAGCTCCACATTTTGTGTAGTAACATTGAGGTGAAGATATCCCAACTTTGGAGTATACCTTCCATGCAGAGCTAGGGCCCAAACTTGTTCATCATCTTTATCATTTAATCTAATATCGGTTGAACGTAGAGCATCCAAAAACCCAGAGCATTCCTCCTGAAAATTGATCGAAGGTTTAAATCTGTTGCAGACAATCGACCTTGTTGCTAGAGTGTAGTGTGTGCAAGATTATTTGTGGGCAAGGTGGGACAAACTATGATCTCTTTGATAATTAATTAGTTCTTGTGAAATTCTGTGACTGACCCCACTCCCTGGCCAAGGATCGTATCCTAGCCTAACCTTGTTCCCATTCCCAAACTTCCATGCTAGACTTGAAGCAACCAACCCAAATGAATTTAGAACAACCCTCCAAACCACTGAGATGTTCTGTCTTGATTTGTTTTGTAGTCGCACCCAATCTTCCAAAGAGTGAAGTGCAATATGCTTTTGATAAACCACTGGCGTCCAAAGACTGTGAGTAGATAGGAGTCTCCACCCACACTTTGCAACGAGGGCTTTAGAGAACATGAAAATATTTTAGCTGCTACCCACACAATAACTTTGGCACAGAAAGACGATTCCATCTTACTCGGGGAAGGACGAAATGGTCCCGAGATCTTCCCATAAGAACTTGAAACAGATCCTTCTGGCTTTCTCCAAAACACCCTTTGGAATCTAGGGTAATAACATCTAGTAACCTAGAATGGCTTCAAGAATTGCTTTGACTAAGACTAGTCTGCAAGCTCTAAACAACTACCTAAAACTCCAATGCGAGAGTCTCTTTTCTAGCTTTTTGCCAACAACCGTTGCCAATCTACTTTTTTGTAACAAATTGGTTTCAAATAGAAACCCAAATACTTTAAGCCGAATTTCGGATTAGTTAGCACAAGTGGAAAGATGGATCGAATATACATGATCTTGTGCTCTTCCTAATTATGGAAAACTATGGTAGATTTTCTTTCATTTATGACCATACCTATAGCTTTCCAAAAAATATCAAGATCTCATGCAGTTTTTGAATATCTCTAGTTGACCCATTACAAAAAATAAGGATATCATCTACAAACAACAAATGGGGAATTGCAAGTGCATGTGCAATAACAACGCCTCTAAACACACCTCTTTGCTTCACCCCTCCAACATGCTGCTAAGGTCTTCAACAACAAGAAAAAAAAAGGAGTGGTGGCAACGAACATCCTTGTCTCAATCATCTCTGAGCATAAAAAAAGGTGAAATAGATCCATTAGTCATAACAATGAAAGAAATTGACATCAGACAACTCATTATCCAATTGATGAATTAAACTCCAAAATCCACATGAGTGAGAAGAAGTTTGATCTTCTAAGTTTTTATGCTATGCAACCCTTCCCGTGCGACTCCAATGGCCTCATGGATTTGTCTCCCCTCAAGAAAACCAAATTGCTCCTTAGAAATGGTCTTTGAAAAGATTAGCTTAATCCTCCTGGCAATCATTTTAAAGATGACCTTGTACACACAATTACATAGGGAGATTGACCTAAATTCCTTGAGAGAAACGTGGTTGTCTACCTTAGGAATTAGTGCAATGAATGTAGAGTTGAAAGCTTGGAAAACCCTACCATCCCTTGGAGACTCATTAAGAACCCGTAACAAATCCTTGCTAATTAGGATCATATAAAGTAGAGAAAAATTTAACAGCCCATCCATCAAGCCCTGAGCTTTTTTTTTTTTAAAACTGGAAAGATTTGCCTTTAGTTCAACTTTAGACACTTCCTCCATTAGGGTTCTATTCTATTCATCCTCTACAAATCTTGGAAAAAGTTGAGCCATTGTGATAACTTTTGCTATGGAGACCCCCTTTGGTTCCTACCATTCCTAAGGATGTGAGGCCCTCAAAATTTGTTACCTCGCGCCCTTCATTGTCTTCCATATGCCAGATGGTGTTGGCCAATTTCTTGCCTTTTGCATAGGCATTAAAGAAATTGGTATTCTCATCACCACAATCCAACCATAAAGTCGAGCTTTTAAGACGTCAAGTTACTTCCTTGTTGGCGAGGATCTCCCTCTTGATTCAAGCGTGTATAGTTCCTCTTTGGAATCTTGTGACCAATAACCTTTAGCACCAGATTCAGAGAAGGCCTCATTTTTTTGTTCTACCTCCATAAGATCTTCCTCCTCCTTTCTAAAGTTGGAGATTGCTCAATCCTTCACTAAATGCTTTATATGTTTTAAATTTGACTCAAATTGGTTGGTAGCAAAAATCTTAGATCCATCATCAAAAGAGTTCTAATTGTCTTTTACCAAAGCAATAAAGCTCTCGTCTTTTACCCAGTTAGCATTCATCTTAAATGGACTTGCAGGCTTATGGGAATGCCTTTTCAATTCTAACAAGATTGGAGAATGATTCGATTCACCTCCAAATTCCACCCAATGTCGAAGAAGTGGAACTCTGAGCATCATAGATTTGGCCACAAGAAACTTGTCAAACTTTTTTGCCACAATCCAACCATAAAGTCGTGCTTTTAAGACGCCAAGTTACTTCCTTGTTGGCGAGGATCTCCCTCTTGATTCAAGCGTGTATATTTCCTCTTTGGAATCTTGTGACCAATAATCTTTAGCACCAGATTCAGAGAAGGCCTCATTTTTTTTTTCTACCTCCATAAGATCTTCCTCCTCCTTTCTACAGTTGGAGATCTCTCAATCCTTCACTAAATGCTTTATATGTTTTAAATTTGACTCAAATTGGTTGGTAGCAGAAATCCTAGATCCATCATCAAAAGAGTGCTAATTGTCTTTAACCAAAGCAATAAAGCTCTTGTCTTTTATCCAGTTAGCATTCATATTAAATGGGAATGCCTTTTCATTTCTAACAAGATTGGATAATGATTCGATTCACCTCCAAATTCTACCCAATGTCGAAGACGTGGAAATTTGAGCATCATAGATTTGGCCACAAGAAACTTGTCAAACCTTTTTGCCACATTACCTTCCCCCACTCTTTGATTTCTCCAAGTAGGCTTTAACCTCACTGGAGCTAGGTCAATCATGCATCGTGAAGCAATTTTGTGTGTAAAAAAGTCTGAAAGAGAATCTACCTTGGCTCGGGGCCCCAAGATTCAGTTGCACCCAAAGAAAAATTTAAATCTTCACAAATTATCAAATTTGCATTTCTAAGGACAAACTTCCCAAAAAAATCATTCTAGAAAGAAACTCTATCCTCATTAGGACCATAAAGATTAATACAAGTTAAATTATGATCCAGTTCCGCGGAGAAGCCAACCAAACCCAATCCTGAGGGGATGCTCCAGGTGTTATGAGCATGTATCTCTTGGGAATCCCATCCCAATGCCAAACTACCTAAACGACCTTGAATATCTAGAGGTATAAATTTTTGCGAGGGGAGTGTGGATTCTAAATTTTTTGAAATGCATGCACCCTCCCCTAGAGTTTCTTGAAGGAATAATACATCAGGTTGTTCCACATGAACTAATTTCCTGAAAGCAAGTTTTTTGGGGTTACTTGCCAACCCTCTACAATTGAAGGACAAGACTTCCATTGGGATACCTCGTGGAGGGCTATCAATGCTCTAAGTGCCCCATTAATGAAAGTTTGTCTGCTTGCAACCAACTCCTCGCGGGCTTTAGCTTTAGCTAAGGAAATATGCAATTTTTCCCCTACCCTTTTTAGGAAGGCCAAAAACTAGAAATTGACCCAAGACCACCAAAGGGGGCCTTTAAATACTGAAAGGAAAAGTCTCAACCTCAGTTTGTAGAGAATGTCACCCTCATCCGAATCACTAGAGCACCTTGACTAGACAGATGCCCCCAAAGAGGAGTAACTCGAAAACCTTGATGGGATTAGGCAGGAAACATTCATAGGGGGAGGCAATTTTAACGGCTTTAAACAAATTCTAGAACCCATAACAAGACAAGAAATACCCCTAACATCCATTGAGATAACAATAGAGCTAGAATGAAAATTGACTGAAGGAAGGGGGATCGAATTACCTGGAACATAAGTGTCCGCCTCAAACAATTTGACCATGGCCAAGGGATTTGAAGATGAGATTTCTATTTGAGACACTTGTGAAGATACCAACATAGAGCTAGGTAAAGAAATAGGTGTCGGTTGATCCTCAGACCTTCCATTATCCTCCGCCTGAACATCGACACATTCACCCAAATCCTCCCCTACAATCTTTTTGTTTCTTGGAGACTTTGCTAGAAGATGTGGAATTTTTGAAACGGAGACTGCAATTGTTATCTAGATGACCATACTTGTGACACCTTTTGCATCTGAATGGAATGCATTCGTAATCCAAATCTTGTAATTTGACTACACCTTTCCCAATTTTCATAGATTTGTGTAGCTTCTTCTGCAGATCTAAGCATACTAGAATCTGGTCCATTGTCTTGTCTGTCGACTCTCTAAAGGAATAATCAACATCCAAGAATTGCCCCAAATTGTTGCGCAGATTTGCAAAACTTTGAGGGTTCCACATATTGGCTGGCAAGCTAGGGAAGCGTACCCAAACCAAACTTTGTCTTAATGTTCCCTTCTCACATCAAATAAAGGGGTCCAAAACTTGAAGATCATTGGAGTAGGTCAGTGGCCCATACCACTTCCTCATGAGTCTTGAAAATACGTTGAATCCAACCCTTGGCGAGAATAAAAACGTCTAGGGCCTCTGAAAACAAAGGGTTTATATTCTGGTCCCTTGATTCAGCAATGGTCTCTAAAATAAACTTCCAGCCTCTGGTCTGACCCACCAACGATTTGTTTGCAAGATCAGTCTCTTCAACTATCTCTACATCATCCCCTAAACACAGATTGTAAGCAATTGAGGTTTTTCACGCTAGAAGACTTGATTCTTCTTTCTCTTTGGAGAAGACCCTTGATCACTTGCTTTCTGCATGCAAGGGTTTGAAGCTACCCTCTTATTTTTTGCCAAACTAGTTCCACAGTTTATACCCTACTCAGTGGGCGCTTGAGTCGTAGCAAAGTTATGAAGAATTTCATCAATAGAGGGGAGATTTACATCAAGTACCAGTGCCGTTGTAAAGGTATCTGAAACAGTTGGGGGAGACCATGTGAAATTTCCAAGATTGCAATAAACTGGAATTTAATCTTTTATCTACTGTAAATTATTTGTCTTTCATAATCAACTTTACAATAAATAACATTTAAATCACTATAGTAATCTTCAAAAATAAAAACGTTGCGGAACATAAAAACTAGAACTAAGAAAATATGCACACACATAAAAATATGACACAGTTGTTTTTGGACAAATGTCCTTGGAAAAACCTTGAAGGGAAAACCAGTGTTGTAGATAAGTGTTTTATTATTATTTAGCAATTTGAGAGTACAATGAATTGGTTGCTTTTCACTAGCAAACCTTCGACAAATACTGATCTCAACTGGAAAAATAATCTAGAGATTATTTATCTCCCTCTGCAACTGGATCCTACCTCTCTCCCAACAACTCGCACTTCTTGGCTATTCACATTGCCTGGATGGAAATGCGTACGATTGCCTCCAGAAATTCATTCAACCGATGGAACCTTCTCCCAACAAGTCGTCTTGCCTCCTGAACTGCTCCTAGCTCACTTGCTCTGCCTCTGGATGATACATTTGGCCTTTGGTTCACTGAATGAGCTCCTTTGCCACTCACACTATCTACTAGCAACTTGCACTAGCTAAATACAAACTTTGCAGATAATTCAGCCTCCTCTTCCTGTCTTTCAGAGACTGGAAAATATTGAGGAAATCTCCTCTGGAACTCTGCTCCCGAATCTTTGTTGAACCCCTGCCTTTGATGCCTTTCTTAGCTTCAACTACACCCTTGTTGAACACTGCAACTGAGTAAGTTGAACTGCTTGAACTTACTTTGATGCGATGTCCCTTCTCCAAACCCTTCGACTTGCTCTTATAATCTCTCGCTGGAGTCTTAATTGCCACGACATCTCAATCGACGGCTAAGATCAACTTGACTTCATCAATAGAAGTCTCTAGAGCAAAATCGTACATCCTCATTTAATTCACTTTAATTAGCCACATTTTTCGAAATATTTAATTATTGGGTAATTAATTTAGTTAGGGTGTTTCCAAGTTTTTTCTTGCGAAACCTTTTTTTGGGTTTTGGAGATCTCGTGTTCCTTAGCCCCCTAGACATCATAGAGCCTTGAACACTTGTCTGTTGCTACCCCAAAAACTAACACTCCCTCTTAGTGAGGAAGGTGTTCTCCACTACTCCCTTTTGCTCCATGAAGTAGACAATCTTTGCTCTACTCAAGGTTTTCGTGAGTATATCAACAACTTGTTGATCTGTGGGAACATGTTGTGGCCGAATTGATCTGCGTTGTTGGTGTCTAACATTTGTGATATAACTAGTTGCCATAAATTAGCAAACCTCCAATAAATTTATTCTTCACTTTTTCTAGATGATTTGAGCTCCTGGAAACTACTTGGCTGCCTCCAAATCAATTCGGCCTCCCTTTGAGGCTCTGAATTGGCTTGTGTAACTATGTGATCTCCGACGACAAACTCACACTGCTGAAAAAATAACCACGACCTCCCCTGGAAAATCAAACCACCAATTGGGAATTGCTTCTCCTCTGCAAATCGATTTGACTAGCAAAGTACCTTGTTGCCTCAACAACTCCCTCTGTCTTAGTCAACTCGCACTATTGGAGAGATTGCAACCTCCCTCTGCCACTGAGAAGCTGAGAATCTTTGTGAAGAAAATCCTTACATCTTCTCTATGTGTGTCATGTTTGACCAGATTAAAGAGTTGTGGGACAATTTTTCTATCCTTGGAGAATAGCCTGGTAAGAGACAATCATTCTTTCCTTATTAAGGTCTCGTTACTCAAAAGAGTGGGCACCTGTTACTCTATAAAATGGGTGCCTCTATTAGGCTAAGATACCTATTAAGTAACCCTTTTGGCCTAGAGTAAAGCTTGTAATGTTAGGGTTTGTTCATTAATAATAGTAACCTTGCGTTGTAAGGATCCTTTAGGTTTTTGACTCTGTGGTTTGAAGAGTTGTATGTTCCCTAGGGTTTGGCCAGCCCTGGGCAGCTGGAGCATGAATGTTCTTGGATGTTTGACCTTGGAAATAACAAACCTATACTAGTCTATATATGATGAGGATAAGGCACCAACCAGATCATGGTCACTAGTTATTGTGCCTTAGGCTAGCCCATATGATGTCACACAAGTTGTTGAGTTGGTACCTTGGTATCTAGGCTTTTCTTAAGTTAAGTCTTAGGAATATTTAATTATTGGCTAATTAATTTAATTAGAGTGTCTCCAAGTCTTTTCTCGCAAAACCTTTTATGGTTTTGGAGATCTCGTGTTCCTTAGCCTCTTAGGGATCATAGAGACTAGAACACTAGTCCGCTGCTACCCCCAAAACTAACAGACTACCCAAGAACGGGGATACTAGGAAGGATGAAACCCCTCCGCTTAAAGTGGGAAAATGGAGCCCCACATCTTGAAAACTGGCTGAAAATGACCCCAAAAACCCAAACAACCCTTCTCTAGAAGTGGGTGGGTCCAAAGAAGAAAACCCCCCCATAGATGTCGTTTGTGAAAAATCAACAGCAAGGGTAACATTATTTACTTGTGTATCCACCGGTGAGATCCCTGAACACATGGCAGTGGACAGCGGGGTGTCTGCAGGAAGCAACTGGTTATTATTCCATCAAAAAACTCCATAAGGATACAAACTCCTTTCAACATTCCCTGGAGATGAATTGCAGTGCTCCTTGAAGGATCCATTGCCACCAGAAGAAACAAAAATAGATCCCCTATAAGGACTCACTGTATCATAATCAATGACCTCTTGGTTGTCCATACCTCCACCACTGCGTGAGCTCCGGATTAGCAAATCCTTGCAAACCCCTCCAGCAAGGACCCAAAAACGAAAACTGAGCAGAGAGTGGTGTATGAAGTTAGTTTTGAAATATAAGTTTATAACTTGATGTAATAGTATTCTTTTCTTTTTAATTTTTATTTATATTGATCTTTTTTAATTTTTAATTTTTATCTTCTTAATTTGTGATAATGCTTGAGCGTTGGGGTACATTTTTTTTTTATATATATTGTTAAATATTATTTAAATTAAAAAATCTATCAATATAAAAGTTAGTTTTGAAATATATATATATATATATATATATATATATATATATACACATAATTTAATTATTATCTATTTATAATAATATGATTATTTTCTATTTAAACAATATATTTTTATAATAAAATTTATTTTTTATTAAATCCTATTCTTTCTCTATATATACATACATATAGACTATGTTTTTATTATATTGAAGTGCTTGTACATATATTTTTTTATGTCCATTTAAATGGTTATTACATTATATGTCCATTAAAAAAGTGTGGTGCTCTAGAGCCTTCCATATATTTATAAATTTAACTATTATTCCTGAGTCGTTCATGCTCCTTTGGTATGTGGGTATCTCGAATGACTGCATCCCTTCATATCAGATCTCTTTGAAAGCTCCTATCTTCCTGCGAAAAGATGATATAAATATTATGATCGGGAAGCATACTTATAGAAGCTTAATCTAGACTGCATGGTTTACCCTGGCAGTCCCTTAGTTCTAATTCGGTCTTCTATTTGGAGGATCTTCTTTAGATTTGAGTTGGAATGGTTGTTTGCCCTGATTACCTTTGCTGAAATTGTTCACATGGCCAAAGGTTCCATCTCTGCCAACTTGCTCCCGTTGTGCGTTGAAATTGACCATCAAATCTCTTTTGAAGACACTATTTGCAGGCAAGACTGAAGAACATTTTATTTTTAGGTGCTTAATTTATTAGGAGATTCGGGAAAGATTTGATGGTCTGTTCAACGATGCAGAGGATGGCCTATCCTTGTTACTGATAAGAGATGTGTAGCTTTATTTCTCAAGGAGGTTTTAACTTGTTATCCTCAAGACCAGATCATTCCAGCATTTAGAAGAGACTACCATTACTGATTAGTTTTTCCTAGAATATGTAGAGTGAGGAAATTGAGACAACTACATGATGGCTACAAAACTGTGAAAGAGCAAAAAAAATTTAAGAAGATATGAGTGAAACACAAATGGGGTTCAAAACAAAATGCTGATTTGCTGAAAACAATCTCTTTAGACTGTGTTCTATGGAAATGCAAACTTTACAGTACAGACTTAAACTGAGACGCCCTGCGTATATGTTTCCATTTATCAATATGTTGATTGGAAATGATAATAAATTAATATTTATGAACTTTGGAAATACTAATAAATCAATAGTTATGAACTCAGGAACTTTGAGCGGATAAATTAAAGTGCGGTGCTCCAGAGCCTTCCATATATTTTTAAATATAAATATTTCTAGTCAGTATTCTAGCGAAGCCACATTCTCTTCACGTAGCAAGTGCCTCGTAATCTCAGAATTTGGTAGAATATAGTTTAAAAACTTAGTGCAGCATCTAACAGTACACAAAAAAATGGAGACTGCATTAAATGGAATTGCATCTCCAAAGGTAAATGTAGCTGGATGTAAATGATGAAAAGTTTGCAATTTAGATTACTGTCTTGAATATGTTTGAAAGTTTTTGAAGCATCCATTTATGAAAAGGGTTCTTTAATACTCGTTTTGGGAGTTTTTGTGGTTTAACTGTACTTAGAAATTTCTAACTTTGAGAATTTTTTTTTGTAAAACTAATGTTCGAGGATGATGTGTTTCTGATAGGACCCATTAGTACGAGGGCAGATGCCAGGACAGTCCAACTTTTCAGGAGGTGCATTTTACACAACAGTAAGTCTAATAAACAAACATGATATACTCTGAATCATACTCTCATCTGTATATGTAGGTGATATTGTCAACGAATAAATTAGAAAATTGTTCATATGATTCTTGAATTAAGCTTTATAATGTGCAATAAATAGATCTTATATGTACTGACAGCCCAAGTAATATCATGAAAGGAATATGGTGTGGAGAACAGGCATGACCTGACTTAGTTCGAAATATTTCTAGTTTATGAAAGTCATGCTCTTCAATATTCATCATAAAATTATAAGCTTGTCTTTTTTAAAGACTGCCAATTTAATGAATATATTGTGAGTTCTAAATCAGGAATTAGTCATCAAAGAAATGCAGCTTATATTAAAAATTTAATGCTTTTGGAATAAATTCAATTTTAAAGTAGGAGTCATAATTTATTAAATTAGTTGTTCACTTTTTTGAAGAGTTTAATAAATAAGTTGTGAGCTCTAAATTAGGAAATTGTGATCAAAGAGAATGCAGCATATGTTAAAATTTTAATGCTTTTGAAATAAATACAATTTTAAAGTACGAGGCATAATTCTTTTTGGTGAAATGTGTCAAAAAAACATGCCTTTATATAAATTCCCTTTTGATATCAAAACTCTCATTGAGAAAAGTTCACATTTTTCTGAAACTGTTTCGGGTCACTTTTATTGTTAAAAGAATCTCTTCCTCTACACGCAAACTGGACCTCTACAGTTAGGAAATAAACAGTTAGGAACCTAGAGAGTGGATATACGATGCCAATACTCTGCAAGGCATCTTTGAAAGAAACTGAACACCTACTGTTGTCAGAGAAATGTGAGTCTTCTTATCTCTATATCCTCCTACTTCAGGAAGAATGGAAGCAGTAGGTAGGTAGCTGCTTGTGCCTGCCCGCTGAATTTGTGGTCAAATTAATGCTATCGTTCAGTTAAAGTTGGAGGCTTTTGTTGTCCATCATCTTTTAAAAAACCTTTTACTAAACTAAAAGAACTTCGAAGCTGCAGGCGAAAGTCAAATGCCATCTCAAAATGGACGTTTTTTGTATTTGAGGTTACAGTTCTTTCACCATACGAAGATTGTATTACTATTATGCAATCAAAGTGATCCAGTTTATTGAGAACTGAGCCTTTTTGGGAAAGACTACGATTAGGAATAATAGAAATCATTATATAGTAGAAACAAATGATAGAGGGCAAATTTTACTTTTCTGTGGGCCTAAACTGTTGAACTTGAACCTGAGTCGATAATTTTTCAGACATTAGCTAATAATATATTCCTCTTCTTGTTTTATATTCTATGCTTCCTTTCAATATTTAAGTTTTAGTTTGAGACTTGAAACATTTCGTACTGTAGCTCTAAATCTTTACCATCTGGTTATGTGGAATACTTTCACCTGATTTAGCAATGAGGTAATAAATCATGCATATCTAGTGAGCGTGAAGCTTGTAAGGGGAACAAGTCCATCACATGTTTGTGGTTGCATCAAATTAGCTACACCAATTCTAGAAGCTTAACATATTTTAAATTTATTCTCAGGGACCTTTGTCCATGGCAGTGGAACACATGCGGCTCTGTATATGGAAACTGAGAATTTGTGAAAAATGGAAGGATTACTTAAGATCTATGAAGTAAAACATGGTTCAGTGATTCCTTTAGTCTGAGTGGTCCTGATGAAGTATTTGGCTGCCCAAATAGTTGCTTTCCAAATAATTTGCTCTCCAAATAAATTAATATAAAGGTTTTGGTCAAGTTAGATATCAAATTGGCGTACGACATTCTATTTTTAATGAGACGAGGGACCTCTCTAATCTCTGACTTATTCATTCATCTGATTTTGATGATGAACCATGGAGGTTGGTTCAAAATGTCGATTACAAAAAACATGGATGCGATGAGTCCGGAAGATATCACTACCACACAAAATGCAGATCGCGGAAGCTTCAAATCTATAATGATTTGGCTGTTAAAGTTTCTGGAGGTGTACATGCTCTACCCTTCTAGATTTTATGCATAATTTCTTATTAAGAAACACATGTTGTTAATCATTAAACCCACTATAAAAGAAAACAAAAAATATAATCAAAACATCATTCACAGAATACATGGATTATCGTGAAATTCTTATTCTAAGTCGTCTTCTATTTACATGTATCTAGATATTATCAACAAAGACAGAGGCAATGCATGGGGTATATAAAAAGAATGCCTCCATTCTTGATTGCGCTGAGAGGCGCTCTCCAGCCCAGTATAAGGGAGATGTGTAGGCGTAAATGTATGTAAAATTTAACATTTAACATTTAACAAAAAAAATTAATATAATGTCGGCTCAATTAAAAATAATAAAAGGTTAAAAGTAATATAGAGCCCAGTATGATGGAGATGTTGTAGTGTCCTTAAACGAGTGTAAAAATTTAAATCTTGGCTCAATTATTAATAAAAAATAATAAAATAATAAAATTCTCGTAAACGAATGTAAATTAAATCTTTGGCTCAATTAATAATAAAAAAGTTAAAAGTAATAAAAATAATAAAATTCAATTTGTTATATTGTAATTTTGTTTTGTAGGGCAGCTTAGTCTCTCCTACTCATGTTAGAAATTACGCTCTGGGAAAAATTGCATAAATAATTATAAGTTACATTGGTCAATGCTATAGTAATAGTGGTCAATAGAAAAATCATCCCATAGTCTTGCTTTGGCAAGAACTAATAAATTGAGATGTGAAGTGGATAAGTCAATTGCTTGCCTAGGCAAAAGAACTTGCATAAATATTTATTTACATCTTACTCCTATCCATTTTTTATGCAAAGACTGCAAAGACTTGCTTAAATTATGGTGGGTTTAATCAATGGTAAATATGTTATTTACTTGAGTTTAAACTATTTTCAAGAATTTTATTTTTGGATGGTTTTCCTGCAAAGCTTAAGAAAAAAAATCACTACACAAATATCTAAAAATTATGCAAGAATATTGCAACCATATCCATAAGTTATTACATAAAATATGTAAGGCAGTGATCAACATGACATTATATTGTGCAAAGACTGCAATAAAACCTTCAGGTTGTGGTCCAATCAAATGTTTGAAAATTAGTTTTTTTAATAATATTGAAAAATAAATATTTTTTTTTTCAATGTTAAACATAATAATTTGCATTGGTCAATTCTAAACTAATAGTTATCAATTGACAAATCGGTTGTTAGAGCCTTGGCTTGGCAAGGACTAATAAATATTCCATAACCATATTCAAATTTAATTAATAAGCACATAAAACTTAATACTTACAATAAACTTGTAATATAACAATATTTTTAACCATTCACCATGGATATTCACCCCCACTTTACTATGAATATTATTAACTTGTAAATAACTTTTGTTACAATACCATGGCTTATCAATACCACATACCCAAAAACCATAACTCATTTCACAATAAAAAATTTAAATGTAAAATATATTAGACCTTGCATATATCATTGGCTACATAGAATGACAATTATCGATCATATGGATGGAGAGGGGGGAAGAGGAGATAGTGACAGAGTTGGAGGGTGGAGAGAAAAAGAGAGAGATGGCAGTGTGAGAGAGATAGAGAGGGAGGGAGAGGAGTGGAGAGAGAGGGAGGGGGAGGAGTGGAGAGAGAGGGAGGGGGAGGAGTGAAGAGAGAGAGGAGGGGAGGGAGAAAAGAAGAGAGGGAGGGAGGGAGTTGGAGGGGGAGAGGGAGGGAGGGAACAACAAAGACATAGAGAGATAGAGGTAGAGAGAGGGAATGTCAAGCGAGAGAGAGAGAGAGAGATGGAGGTGGGAGAGGAAGGAAGAGAGAGAGAGGGGGAGAGAGAGAGAGAGAGAGAGAGAGAGAGAGAGGTGGGAGAGGAAGGAAGAGAGAGAGAAGTAGATATGGAGGGAGAGAGAGGGAAGAACAAACACAGAGAGATAGACGTGGACAGAGAGAGGGAGTGACAAGGGAGAGATGGAGAGAGAGAGTTAGTGAGAAAATAGAGGAGGGAAGAGAGAGGAGAGGAGAGGAGAGGAGGGAAAGAGAGAGGGAGGAAGACATAGATGGAGGGGGGATAGAGAAGGAGATAGTGACAGAGTCGGACGGTAGAGAGAGAGAGAGAGAGATGGGAGGAAGAGACAGAGGGAAGAAAAAACACATAGAGAGATAGAGGTGGACCGAGAGAGGGAGTGATAAGGGAGAGATGGAGAGAGAGTTAGTGAGAAAAGAGGAGAGAGCTGGATTTGGAGGGAGAGAGAGGGAAGAACAAACACATAGAGAGATAGAGGTGGACAGAGAGAGGGAGTGACAAGGGAGAGATGGAGAGAGAGTTAGTGAGAAAAGAGAGGAGGGAAGAGAGAAGAGAGGAGAGGAGAGGAGGGAAAGAGAGAGGGATGAAGACATAGATGGGGGGGGGATAGAGAAGGAGATAGTGACAGAGTTGGACGGTAGAGAGAGCGAGAGATGGGAGGAAGAGATAGAGGAGGTGGGAGAGAAAGGGAGAGAGGAAGGAAAGGATATAGAAGGTGAGAGGGAGGGAGAGATAGATGGAGTTGGAGGGGGGGGAGAGGGAGGAAAGAAGAAAGACATAAAGAGAGAAAGGTGGAGAGAGAGAGTGACAAGGGAGAGATGGAGAGAGAAGGAGATAAGGGGAAGAGAGAGAGAGATGGGGGAGAGAGAGGGATAGATAGATATGGAGAGTTAGAGATAGATATAGAGAGACTGTCTATTTAAGGGTGAGATAAAGAGACAAAGAAGGAGAGACGAAGGGAAATATATATAGATTGAGGGGGTAGGGAGGGAAGAAGAGGGGGTCAGAGAGAGGGAGCGAGGGAGAGATCAATATATATGGAGAGAGAGAGAGCATGTGTGTTTGGGGGGATGAGATAAAGAGACAAAGGAGGAGAGATGGAGGGAGATATAACTAGCCTAAATCCATTTTAACCACAAATCTATCAAGCACCGAGGGGGATCAAACCTCTTAAGGTGCAAACCTTTCCGCAAATTTACATTCAAAAAAGAGGTTTTGCACTTCGAGAGATTTGATCCCTCTCAACGCTTGCTAGATTTGAGGTTAAGTTGGATATAGGATGGTATGATATATCAAGATAGGGGTGTTTTTATAGGCATAGAGGTTCAACTACATGATGGTTGGGGAACCATCATTTACACAACTATTTAATGACCTTTTTAAGATTACTTCGTGATCATAAATTACATCATCACACGATTAATAGTAGGAGTTCCCTGAGTCTTGGGCATCCTCATATTTCACTGGTGATTTTTTACTCTGTCATTGAAGTTCAAACCATAACTTGATTTGAACGTGCCAACAATTTCTTTTGTATCTAAGGTTTATAAATGATTGTCTTCCTTTGCAATATTATATACTATACTAATATTTCACCAATCACTCTTGATTTCAATGCTTATTGCTAGACTTCACTCCAATGAACAAAAAACACTTTTTCTTGCTAATTTACATAGAATGTGGATATCTCTTGAATTGCCCAACAAGTCTCAAAATGATTTTCACATTTAGGCTATCTAGGGGATAATTATGACCTACATTTCCTTAAAGACATTCATAAGCGATGCATCATTCCTTAGACAATCATGATTGAATTTCACCACATTTCTTTCCTTTTTCGTTCTTTTTAGAATTAATTCAATTGAATTATGTCCATGTGGTTTTCTCTTTTTTTCGTCCTTTTTTGTTATTAATTCAGTGCAATTATGTCCATAAAGTACTCAATTAGTTTTTATTATTAAAGTTAGGCATTTCTAAACAAGATTGTTGAGTGTTTTATACTCATTACTAAATATGAGATTGATATGCTCATTTTTAACCCCCTCACAATTTTGTTTTGGAGATTTTTTTCCCTTCTACATTATCATTTGAAGACATTCTTGTCAAGCTCGCTTCATTTTGATGTTCAAACACATTTGGTATTACAACTATGATCCAAGGGTTTTTTTCCTTCAATCAAGACTTCATGGGATTTTGGCATTATTATTATTATTTTTAGGTAGCTTTCGACATTGAAATTTTGAGGAGATTGAGGAGAAATAACGAAGTACTTGTGGTCATTTTTTTCTTTAATATTTATGAATTTGATTTGTTGCAAGTTCGGAGATATACCTGGAGGAAGTTAGAGTTTCAGATTGGTCTTGAATTTAGTTCCAAATGAGCATCTTGGAATTTTCGCTATAACTTTTTTGTGGGAAGATTTAAACGATGAAAATTTGAGGAGACCGAGGGGAGGTATCATGGTACAGGTGGTTAAAATTTTAGATTCTTGTTTGCTCTAAATTTGGAGATATACCTCGTGGAAGTTAGGGTTTGTGATTGGTCTTGAAATCCATTTTAAACTAGTCATATTGGTAAGTTTGTTTTACTTTTGTCGTGGAGGAGTTTTAGAATGTGAATTTCTCAGGGATCTAAGGATATATATTGAAGTACCTTAGGTAAAATTTTTAGAATCAGATTCAAAAATTTGGAAATGTGGCATGGTGTACAAGATTGCTTTTTGGAAGAGGCCAAAAATCAACAAGTTTTGGGAAAGTCACCATAACTTTTACTTGGCACATTAAATTTTGATTAGACCTATGTAATTGTGAAGAGTACATATCATAGTACTATAGGTTGAAATTTCATACTCAGGTTTCAAATTTCAATGTTATATTAGGGCAAACATCAATTGTCCAAACAATCTCCCAATCAATATTTTAAATTGTCCAAACAATCTCCTAATCAATATTTTAAAGGTATGTAACTTACAATTGACATATCTCTTGATTGAAATATTCATTGTTGGGTGGCGAAAAATTGTGATAAAGAGGAGTACTATTATGGGAAATTGTTCTACAAGAAACATTACTAAAAAATCTCAAACATGACATCTAAAGAAAGTGAAGATTCATAGTTTAGGTTCTCCCATTAAAAGATCGAGTTGATTAAATTGGTCGTATTTATGTTGCAACAAGTGGATTATTCATGTTCTTAGTAAGTTCTTAAAAAGGAAATGCAAAATAAGGTGGATGAAAATAAGGAACACATGGAAAATAATATGGATGAAATGGAAAATATGTATTCTATACAACAATCCTTGAATTTTATGGGAAAGCGTCTCTTAGAGAGCCTTCCTAAAAAGGAAATGAAAATCCAAGGAAATCATGAAAATGAGGAAAACATATGGGAGTGTTGTATCACAATTGGATAAGAAAAATATTGAATCATAGAATCATGTTTATTCATCACTCCAAAATCCATAGCATCAAAGGGTCATCTTGGCACCAAGAAACTACATTAGTTTGAAGATTAATTTGAGGAAGTTTGATGGTAATGCTCCTTATAACATGGATATTCTAGATGGAGCAATACTTCGATATACACCAATTATCAACCTCACAAAAGGTAACTAGTGTATTCTTATATTTAGAATAAAATCAATTTGTATACACAATTTGTATGCTAGTTTAGTAGAGAACAATGTATGGTATATTGATTTAAGAGCATCCTTCCACATGACTGGCAACAAGAAGTGTTTCAACCACTTGAAGGAGAAGGACACACAGTTTCAGATTGAGCTAGGAGATGATGGCCAATATGCAGCTAGAGGAGTTGGCACTGTCAACTTTCAGATGGAGTCAGGTAATCCTCTTCATCTCAGAGATGTTCTTTATGTTCTAAAATTTAAGTAGAATCTTATCTCGGTAGCTACCTTTGAGGACAAGGGTTATGATGTCATTTTCAACAAAGGTAAGGCTTACCTCCAACACTTAGCTTCTGGATGTAAGAAGCATATAGGTGTAAGAAAGAAGAATCTATGCTCACTGCAGGTTGAGACAGGTGCATCCTTGAGCAGCAAGGTAGGAAGTTCTCAGAGGAGAGAAGTGATGGTACTGGAGAGCATAGCTCTGAGGGAGTCCTTAGAGCAAGAGCAAATCAGAGCTCCCAAGAAGGAGCCTCAACCAGTAACTGAGTTCGAGTCTTGGCTAGTTGGTAGTTGGTAGTTGGGCCAACCAACAAGATGATGAGGAACAAAGTCCAGGGCGAGTGGAGGCAACTACTTAGTAAGTGACTCCCATTATACAAAGTGTTCGAGCCGTGGGCGTAAGATTTGTTTAAGGGAGATCGAGAGAGAGTTGAATCTTATAGTATCAACTTCAGCCAACAGAAGCAACCACTGAGATACCTAGGGTACATGGGACTTATGACTAAGGCGATAGACTCATAGAGCACGACTGGAAAGAATAGGTCTTCAAATTAGAGTCCGCAAAAGAAAGCAAGGAAGTCTTCTAGTTCAGAGGGAGCAACTGCAGCAGGGAAGAATGTGGTAGTGTTGGAGGCAGATCCAAGTGGACAAGGTTCTTCCAGAAGCACCTTCCTCGCTGAGAGGCAGTGTTGAAAAGTGTAGCAAAGAAGGTCTTCTTCTTGACTTGTGCCTTAGTCAAGAAAGACTTCAATGTGTTCTTCTTTTGTGAAGTATGAGTTCATTGAAAAGGACGTGTTAGTTTTTTCATGTGCTAGTTGGAGGCTCAGTGATGTGGCTATCCAAGTGTGAGTTCACAATTAGAAGGGAACGAGTTGAAGAGCTTTAGTGTTGATTGAAGTAAGGGTGTGTTGAACTAAGAGTTGGCGTAGTTAACAAGTTGAACTCAACTTGAGTTCTAAATTTGTATTTTCCAAATATAGCATGTTTGAATAGTGTAAAAGGAGGATGAATGCATGGAATTCAATCAATCGTTTTGTGCACAAGGTTGTGAGACAAGACAATAGCTCTCAAGTTTGTGAGAGGTTGCACCAGTTTGTGTGTGAGGAGCTTCTTGGTGTGAGTGCATACGTTGGAGGAGCCAATACGTAGAGGTTAGAGGAACCTTCTTTATGCCAGATTGCATTAGGAGTTAGGGGTTGTGTCTTAGAGAATAGGAGGCCTGTGCGAAGAGATTTTGGGCTTGCCAAAGGAGGCTTGTGCGCAGAGATTTCGGGCCAGCTAGAGGAGTCGTGTGCATAGCTTTCGGGCCAGCCAGAGGCGCCTGTGCACGGAAAATTCGGGCTAGCCAGATGAGGTCTCTGTGCAGAGAATTTGGGTCAACAGTGGAAATTTGTGCCCTAAGAATTTGGGCCAGCCAAAGAGCAAGAAATTAGGAGCCGAGTCAAGGTTTTGCAAGGTGTTTTCAGGCTAGGTTGCAGTGAGAACAAGTGTGTTTTCTATTTGAAACAGACTGCCTTGTAAGAGATTCATATGCTCAAATTCTATCAATAAAATTGTACAGCAAGGAGAGGGTTTTCCCAGTTGGGTTTCCCTAGAAAAATAATTGTCTCTTGTGTGACTGTGTTCTTTATCTTTGTGATTATTTCGCTGCTTATATGTTAAGAAATTCTATGTCTTGGTGAAAGGAAAAGTAGTTTTCATATTGTTCATTCAAGCAGTTGCAAAATTTTCGTGCAAAATTAACACCATTTTCATGGAGCAATTTATAGCACAATATGCATATATTAAAGGCAATACATTCTTAAGTCAATTGTAAATCTTCAACAAAGAAGTTCAGTTACAAAGCACGTTCAACAATTCCAAAAGTTGAGTTTCATGGTAAAGAACATTTCAAAGGTTAATTTGTTAGACCTCTTTATGGTAATTTTAAAGGAAAGCATCCAACATGAGGTATCTCTCTTTGAATCTAAATCCCTAAAGCATGCCTTTAGTTTGTCATGGAAATTTGAAAGTAAAAATATGGCTATTATAAGAGTGGTCACTAACGATTATAAAGAACATCATGCTATCTTTGATAACCTCACTAAATTGACAAGGTTGTCAACTTAGCAAATGGATGAAAGAAGAGTAAAGGGATAGTGAGGAGCATGGATACAATGATAAAATTATTCTTTAGACGTAAAGATGAAGAAGATAAAAAATAGAATTTGTCGCAAGATTCAGCGCTAGAAGAGACTACCCCAACTATATCTTGTCATGCATTGGCCAACATCAATACTCCACAAACCCTCAAGATAGAAGGCTATGTCAAAAATAAAAAAGGTAACAATGCTAATTGATTTAGGTAATACCCATAACTTTATCATTTACAAATTAACAGACTTATAAATTGCTTTGTATTTTCAGCACTAGAATTTCGAGTAATGATTGCAAATGGAGATACCATAAATTGTTTGGGAAAGTGTCATAGTAATAACTTCAATATGGGGGCTGTTTAGTAGAGAGCAATGTTGCAAATATCGACATTGGGATGAAATCGACATGAGTTTGGAAAACCAAAAAATTGTAAAATCAAAATCGATAAACATCAACAAAACAAAACAAAAATACAAAAAGTAAAAAAAAAAGTGAAAAAAATTCACTTAAATCACTACATGATTTTTTTGTGCGGCTTATGATAAAATTACCTTTTTTTCACCCTTGAAAATATTGTTGATTTTAGCGGCTGATAAAATCAGCTATGCCAAAAAATCGCGATTTTGTGGATTTTTCATGATAAAATCAGGATGTTTGCAACACTGCTAGATGTTGTATTAGGGTTCTAATAGTTACAGTCATTCAGAACAATGACCCTTCATTTTCAATATCTTTTTATGATATGTACCTTAGAAGGAAAGGAATTTGAGTTCAAAAGTATCTAAGGGAAACCCTATACATTGATAAAGCTCTAACAACATGGCAAAACTACTCAAAAATGGATACCATGGTGTAATTGCATAGTGGTGCTCACTAGATGTTCAATTGTCCATATCCTTTGCCCAGATGGATCTCATAAAAGTTATCACATTCATTCCAAGGTAGTTGAAGAGTTGTCCAAGGGTACTCCACTTGTTTGAGATCATGACCATGCTACTCACTTCCAACTGGGGAGTGTATCACCTAACATTAGGCCTTACAGGTATCTATATGCACAAAAGAGTGAGATTGAACATATAGTTTAGTGGATTATGGTCTGGATCATTTAAGATCCGCTTCCACTTCTATGCCATTTTTTGGTAACCTTGATCCCCTTCGTTTACCATGCTCTCCTTTCCTTTACCCTTTGTTGATGGGCCTACCCTAAACCACTTTATATATATATATATATATATATATATATTTGTTTGTTTGCTAGTGGGACCCAATGGCTAGTGCATCCTGCCTTCCCCAATTGCTTCTCTCCTCTCCCAATTCTTGTTCCTCGAGTCGGCCTCCTCTAAATATGTTTACCTGACCTTCACAATATGTAAGGCAATTCTTAGTTTCTACCCCCATTTTCCTCTGTCACCATCCGCCTCCCCAAGCCCTCCCCAAGAATCAGATCTTGTCCTATGAACCATTGGTACGGAGACATGTGAGAAGGATTGTGTCCTTGACAAAGGCACTTTCCCTAAACTATCTATCTGGAACCCTAAGAGCTTTGTGGCAGATTTTGTAAGGCACAATTCCAGATGATAATAAGCCAGGAAGAGAATCTGAGCAATCCATCTCTTAACACTGGAAATGAGTGCCTTGGGTTCTGTTTATTGAGCTTTTCAAGGGACTTTGAAAGGTGTATTCTCAGGATGGGACTTGAGGGGACACCTTCTGGATGCATGAGAGTCGAGGTACTAAGTTGCCACTAACTGTGTCATGTTTTCCAAATTGCTTGCTCATCCCTTTTCTTCAACACGTCTCCATTGAGATAAATTTTAAGCCCATATTCTAGTAAGCCTACTGCCTGTTTAGCTTTGGTGGCTTCTTTTGCATTGAATCATTGGCTGTCTGAGTGAATCCACAACAAGGATCGAGTTCCCAGCAAAATGTTGGTTCTTGGTGTTGTTGGAGAGTGAACTGGTTAAAGTAACTTTCAGAAGGCCAAAACCTTGGCAATGTTGTTTGTAGAATAGCCAATACCCTAAGCAAGTTCTTGAAATGGAGCTTCAACACTTCTCCATTGAGATAAATTTTAAGCCCATATTCTAGTAAGCCTACTGCCTGGTTAGCTTTGGTGGCTTCCTTTGCGTTGAATCATTTGGCTGTCTGAGTGAATCCACAACAAGGATCAAGTTCCCAACAAAATGTTGGTTCTTGGTGTTGTTGGAGAGTGAACTGGTTAAAGTTCCTTTCAGAAGGCCAAAACCTTGGCAATGTTGTTTGTAGAATAGCCAATACCCCAAGCAAGTTCTTGAAATGGAGCTTCTCCTGGGTCTACTATTTTTCTTCTAGTGCTTGCTGGTCTGGATTTCACTTAGCAATTCCATGAAGAACAAGGGTATTACATTTCCTATTTTCTATCTATTCTGTGATATCAACATTTTCAGGGTCTTTTATGGGCATCCACGATGGTTCTTTTTTGTTTCTTCTACAAGATCAGGGCCCATTTCAACAAGCCCCATCTACTGAGCTACAAGTCTTACTTTTCATTGAAACACTCTACTGATTTCTACCCTCTAAATTTCCCCATGACTGAAATCAATTAATGATTCTTTAACTAAAGAGGGAGAGGATTCCTTATTATTTAATACACTTCTAGTTTTGTACAACCATACCTTTGAGTTGGCTAATCTTGGGAAGAGCTCTTACTTTTTCTTCAATGAGAGTTTTATTTTCTCAGCAGTTCTTCATGGAAATGGGATTGTTTCCCTTGAAGTTGGCTCTTGCTCAATTTGGAGAGTTTCTTAGTACTTATGTTATAATTTGGAACAAAAGATAAAACATGTGGTCATCTACATTTTTGTAACTATCTATGTTTGAGTTTTGAATTAGGGGTGGGTAGATGGTTTAAAGTTAGTATTTTTGTGTGTGTTGTTGTGGGTGGGATGGTGTTTGAGTATTAACACTCCAGTACTAGGAGTGAAAAGTTTGATAAAGTGACTTTGATATGTAATGAAGGTCACATTAAGTCACTCTTATAGATTAATAGTGTTGTTAATGCTAAGAAGGTAGGTCGAGTACCTAATGAATGAAATATAAATGTTGTCGCTCAATGTATCTAATGACTCCATTTATAATAAATTATGATTTTCGACATCTCTCTTCTGCATTACAGTTGAATGAACTTGAACTATTGGACTAAGAAACACATGGTTTCAATTGCATATTTCGCTTGTGGATTGTGGGATGTGGTGAGCGTGTCAATGCCCAATCCCACCTTGGCATGTTTGTTTGTGGAATGTTGGCAGGGTTTCACTAAGTACTAATCATTTAATTGTCTTTTTTATAGTTTGTGTTTCTCTAAATTCAAATGCCCATCATATCAAATATGGTTCTTAAGGCACACCATTAGCTTTTCCAATCTTGAAGCAGGCTTCGGGGTGCAAAGTCCTTGCATTAGCATTCTTCCTCTATTTGGCGTGGATATTGTGTTATGGTCTACTTATCTGATTGTGTATGTTTGCATGGATATCTGATTCTATTATGGTAAGCTCCCTTGTAGGATGTGTACAAACATGCTAGATATCCAATCTTGCTATGATAAATTACCCCGTGGAATGTTTTCAAATATGCTACTCTGTTAATCTCCATTTCAAGCTATCTTAGTTTATATAGCACACAATGTCTAGCTAGAATGGGATTTTACTCTTTTAGTTATAGAGGAATACAGAGTAATTCTTGGTGGAGCAATTTGTCTCATTAATTATGTTTTCGAATGAGACCTTAGTCTACTAACTATACATGGAGGTTCTGCTTCACAACCAACTTCTTCAAGGGGCTGTGGTCACTTAGGCCATGGAAGTTTGAGGCAATAACAGGTCATTTGTGCCCTAAGATATTCTGGGCTGCACACAGGCCACACTGATGCAATGAAAGAGCTGCCATGGAAGTTGGAGGCCATAACAAGTCTGTGATGCACTTAGATGTTCTGGTCTGCACACACACTACACTGATGCAGTAAAATAGTTGTTCTCACTGTTCATGAGGACTGGGAAATCTTCTCAAATTGCATTTTGATGGGGATAGACCATTGCAAATATTGCTCATCAACGAGGAATTCGTTGTAGGCACATGTCATCAGCTTAGTGGTGACTTAGAAGTTGTTCTTTCTTGGATGTTTATTTTACATCATTAAAGACATTATTGTGATTGTTCAAGACTACCATAAGGCTAAAAAAATTGACCCAATTGGAGGGAAACTTTGTCACTTGGAGGGAGGGCGTCTAGAGGCTCTTCTCACACTCTCTCCTTTGTTGATTTGGGGGAAGCTTAATCCTCTTGGCTAGGCCATATACCAAAGTTCCTTAGGATTTTTCGCACATTTTTATGCCATAGTTGATTTTGTGGTTGGAGGCTTTCCCCTTGGAGGGATCCCTTCTAGTGGGGTCATTACTAAATGATTTTCCCTTGATTAGCAGAGGGATTGATTTAGCTATTTGGTTCCAACCTCTTTTCCTAATCCACAAATCACCGGATAATCTCATCTTGCCATTTGATTCCTCTTGACTTCATAACTCTTAATAAAATATTGGCACTGATCTTTATACCCACCTATCAACTTTTTTTCCTCTTTTACTAAAAGCCCTATAAATCTCCATTAATCTTTTAATCACTAGGGCTACCATTGACATTACCTTGTCCCTGATTGACTATGCCTTATTGATCCTAGCTCAGTCCCAAGTCTGACTATCTGTCACCAAGTCAAACATGCCATAGCAAGTACTTGTGTGTTAGATCCTGACCCTGGCCCATGAGTAACATGCCCACAAGTAACTGAAAGGTTATGCCTGCTAAGTCCAATTTGCGGCTGGGCCCTTAACCTCATTTTCAACAATTTCTGCTGCCATGTTTTTGCCGAGTCTGAGTTGAACTCTTACACTTCGAAGTTCAGCCTTGTCCAGTTGTACACTGAGCTAAGTTTTCACCCATTCGATCTGATTTTTGTTAAGTATTAAAAGATCAAATTTATGCTGTGCCCTGTTGTCATTTTTTCCACAGGAAAAATTCAGATCCTTTTTCATTATTGATAATAAAAAGGATACATTCCATATAATTTACCTACCATTATTACATGAAAAATACCATATCCATCATATAACCATGATAAAAAAAGAAACTAGTCAAAAGATGTGGCTAGGAGGTACACCTCCTCCAGCTTTGTGACCAGCAGCACCCCAGCCTGCCAATCACAACCCTGTTTTGATAAGTGAGCAGCCACTTGGTTGTGTTCACTCAACTGATGATTGCAAGAGCAGGACTGGAAGAGCTGACTTAAGTCCTAAACTTGCTGAACAGCTCCATGAAGATCCAGGCTTCTATGTTCCATTGTGCGTTCAAGCCATGATATGACCAATTTTGAATGTCCAAAAATCCTTGTCCCTAACTCCCTAACTCCAGAGCCAAAAGTCATAGGAATGTTTGTAGCCCTAAGTTCAGAAGCAATTTTTGATCTATCCTTCAAACCACATTCAAAATAAATTTGTAGCTCTTAGGTCAGCAGTATTGCTTGAGTTATGCTCCAAACCACATTTGAAATAAATGAAGGATTCCTCCTTCCCAGCTGTTTCCAGAATTCCCTCGGTGTACACTATCAAAAAATATAAGGCTGAGATTTGTCAATTTGCGGCATAGGAACCTGCCTCTGTTTCTGCTTTTACAGTTCTACAAAAGACCTCGTGTGCACCCTGAATTTTGTAGAACACCATTATAGGCGAGAGGACGTTGTCCTGGAAAACGGATGCATAACTTAGAACCCATATTTCCCATGGATCAAATACATGCAGTGAATGACGGTCCTTCCAGGTCTTATGATCTTCTGTCCATGAGTGCAGAACTTCATCAACAGCTGCCATTTCCTGTTTTTCTTTGCCTCTGGTTAGTCATCTAGTTGCCTGACCGCACTTCTCTGGTGAAGTGGCATGTAACAAATAAATGGTATACACTTTCCTCTTTCTGCCTACATAATACAGAAAACTGAGGCCCTTGCCAAGATAAGTGTCCCATGTTAGAATTCTATTTCAAAGAATCAGTTACAAAAGAATCCTAGCTTTAAGTGGGTTTTATGTTTCCCTATGATATTCCATTCTTTCTCTTCACTGACATTCCCAACCATTTATGTAGAGACTTTATGCCCTAGTCTAACGTCATAAACTACTCTTTTGTTTGCTGCCCAAACTAAAGAGTCCTGCTGGTTCCCAAGTCTAATTGTGCCACCTTCTAAAACTGATTCACATCATCTTATTGTCATCTATGTCTGTCCTCTGGAAGGATCAGTGTTATGTCTGGAAGCCCATGGGAAATGGAATGACAGTGCTAGGTTATTCCATTGAGAATCTAAATGAACAATAGTATTTTCCTTATATATCATAACAGATGGGTTAGTTAAACTAAAATTGGGCTTCCTTTAATATCTCCAATAAGATGTTTAGAAAACATGGAGCTCTTAGGGTACAATAGTCATCTTTAAATTAGAGTTAATGAGGGCAAAGCTGAACTTGGCTGATGGGAAATCTCGCACCTGGTGGATTGTACATGAGCCATGTATGGTGAACGTGAGAAAATTATGCAAGGAGGGAAAGTAGAATGACTGTAAGGAATTTTCAATTTTAGTTTCATTAGTACTTTTATTGATGCATAGTTTATGTGATACAGGCAAAATGTAAAGTTGAGAGGTTTGTGTTTTAATTCATGTCAAAGGAACTCTTTTATACGAGTTTTATTTAGTTTTTGTGTGCTACATACTTTTATTCATAACTATTTCATTATTTTCAACAAGGGACTAGTTCCAAAGTTAGCTGACAACTACTTTTATTTTCTCAGCATACAGGTAGTGTTCCATCGGCTGGAGGTTCCAGGCTTTCACCACTTCCACCTGAACCAGCTGACTTCAGCTATGATCGTGGTGCCACTGTAGATATACCTCTTGGGACAGGAAAAGTATGTACTGTACTGTAGGTCCTAGGATCAGATATGTCTTTCAGTTTAGTTTCCTTGGTTTCCTGTTTTGAGTTTTCTATGATGCAATAAATTAAATCTCTTTAACCATTGTTTGGAGGATTACTGGATTTAACAAAAGGAGAGGATCAGATATGTCTTTCAGTTTAGTTTCTTTCTTTAAGTTTTCTATGATGCAATATTCTAAATCTCTTTTAACCTTTATATTTGGAGGATTGCAGGATTTTAAAAAAAAGGAGAGGGAATTGGAAGCAAAGGAGGCTGAGCTAAAGAGGAGAGAGCAGGTATGTGATTTTGACGGCATAAAAATTCCCCTCATAGTGAGGCCACTTGAGTGAAGGACAATTGTAGGCAGCATTTCCAAAACAGAAGAGTTCATTTTGCATCACACCTCTGTTTTGATTAGTCTTCACAATTCAGTGATACACTTGGATGCCATTTTGTAGTTTTTAGTATAGGATATAGGATAAACTTACGTGCACCTTTCAGGAAATTATTTTGAAGTCTAGTGCTGTGTGACATTTAATGAAAATCCTGCAGTAAATAAGCCATATCATTTGTGTCGTCTATCAAGCCCTATAACTCTTTTTTTTTTAACTGTAGGAGCTAAAGCGAAGGGAAGAAGCTGCTGCCCGAGGTAATATATTGACATGTGGTACAGTGTTCCTATGGGTATTCTTTATTTTTAATTTTGCTATAACATGTGAGTGATGTCTTGATGTTGCCTTCTATTTATAGCTGGGATTGTCTTAGAGGAAAAAAATTGGCCTCCTTTTTTTCCAATCATTCATCATGATATCACAAGGGAGATTCCTACTCATCTGCAGCGGTTGCAGTATACCGCTTTTGCCACCTGGCTAGGTATGGTCTTTGCTAACCTGCAAACATTGACCTTTTTATATCTTGTTATTGAAAATTACAGGCACTTACAATAGTAGGTTAAACTTGTAGCCATATTTCTATTTGTATTTGAATATAAAGTGAATAACTAATTATACCAAGTATCAGTAGTCTCTGACATTCTGAGATCTGTTAGTTGTGTTTAATGTCCATATAACTAACATCATAGTTGTTTGTTATAGTTGAGAGGATAGATGCTATAACATGGATAAACACGTTGAAATAGATGGATTTTTGGACTTTAGTGATTAGATTAACATGACAAATTTTTCTATAATATATTTATAATGAGAAGCAAATGATACTATAATATAGATGCAATTTTCCATGTTCTTGTTTTAATTTCTAATGTGTGTGTACTGTCGATACGTATTATGAGGCAAAGCATCTCATCTGATAAGTGGTTAGTTGGCCTTATGGTTAGTTTTACTTCAATCCATGTAGATCTTCACTAGTCTCTTCGAATGGAATTTACAAAATAGGATTTTATGTACGCAACGTGGTTTTCTCTGGTGTTATGGTTGGATGAAAGTAATATAGTTAAAGATGCACCAGTCAAGGGAGAGATTGCCTTGAGTGATGTGATAGCCCTGACAAATAGTGAACCCTTGGAACTTCGGATGTTCTAATTGTCTTTTTTTTTAACCAAAAACATTCATTGGTGGCAATTTGTAAAAATTATATTCTATGATTGTTGTGTTCTTTTGAATCTCAAAATTGGTTAGAGGAACCCAACAAGAAGACCATGTTTCTACTGATGCAAAAAAGAGAGTAGCTAGCTGCGTGGATAAGACAATCTAGTTTTCATCATTTGAATTTATGTTATTATCGGATCCCTCAAGTTTTGATGTTAATTCTGAATATAATCCTGTTCGGATTCTTGGATTCTTATATAATTTGGCCAAGATTTGTTTTTGGATTGGATCCTGTAAGAGAGATGAACATTGAAAACACAGCTTCCTCTCCCTACCTTACACAGAATTATTGCAACATTCATAAACAGTGCTTTTGGAATACTATGACCCATGGATGCAACTTTTGTTTGCTTATAGTTTAGTGATCATTTTGATTCATGTATAATTTGTATCTTTATATATTTTTTGAAAACGTACTGTTGATGATTACTTGAATCAGTCTTGAAATTTGCAACCACCAGCAGTCTTAACACTTTTGGTTTGTCCTTCTTTTTGCGTAGTTGATGATTTCAAAGTTGGACATTGAAAGAAAGGGGGAGTTATATGGCTTAGGGATTAGTGCAGCACTCACTACATTTGAAAATTGTAAAATGGATGATTATTTAAGAGGACATTCTAGAGGGCAGCAATTTGATCAAGTACACAAAATGCTGAAATTAATATTATTGGGAGCTTTTAGTATCAGGACATTGATAGGAATGTTATGTGTAAAGCAGTACTGTGCAAAACTAATAGACGATGTTCCCTTGCATCTGCTTTAAGTTCCACTTGCGATTTGTTGAATCCATAGATCTGTGGTAACTTCATTCTGATCTTTTGTTGAAATCATGTAGGCATTGTTTTATGTCTTGCATGGAACTTTGTTGCAGTGACAATTGCCTGGATTAGAGGTTATGGTGAGTCTTAAAGATGTTTTTTCCTTCTTTCAGTGATACAATTGCATTTGTAAGTAGGTACTCGTAGGTGCTGACTTCTCTTCTAAAATGATTTTGTTCCATAATTTACTCTTCAGGGGTGAAAATTTGGTTTCTAGCTATCATCTATGCTATTGCGGGATGCCCAGGGGCTTATGTTTTGTGGTATCGGCCTCTGTATCGTGCTATGAGGTACTTTATATGCTGGGTTGTATTCATGTTCTCTGTTGCACTGTCCTTTTCTCATGGACCCTGGTACTCCACTTTTCATATATTTGACTTTTATGTGATGAATCATGTAGTAGACTTGATTCTTTTGTTATTGTTTCAGGACTGAAAGTGCAATAAAGTTTGGTCGTTTTTTCCTGTTTTACTTGGTACTGTTCCCATTCCTTTGCTGTGTCAGAACATTTCCTCTATTTTTCTAGTTTTAACTATTTGGAGGTTTTCTATGGCATGCTTATTTTATATCTGTGCAATCTAATTATATTTTTACATGCTTGTTTTATAGCTTCACATTGGATTTTGTGTTTTTGCTGCTGTGGCTCCTCCGGTTGTCTTCAAAGGGAAGTCATTGGCGTAAGTATTTTAATGCTTTTATATTCAAAATGAGGTGGTTTTATTGTTCTGAATTGATATCCAACATTAACCACGAAGCAAATGCCTTGAACATGTTATCATTTTCATAATATCAAAATATTAATTTATTTCTTAAGTTATTACCTGTTTAAATTTAATTCAAAAACCTACACTAGCAAGTTTTAGTAGATTACACAGGGATGGGATTTTTCCTTTATAAAATATCCTAAATGGTGTGTTTGTCAATATCTATTTTTCATTCTCCAGCAGAAATCCATTTCGATAACAAAACATGGTATATATGATGTTGATTTTCAATATGTTTCAAAAGCATCGCGACCAAAAAGAGCCATGAAGTAATTGGACCTTGTTTTCTTAAAATGAATGCACATCTTTTATCAAGAGAAATTTGTAGATTGTTTCATGTCACGTCATGTTCCTGTATTCCTTTTTGTTTTATTTCATATATTGGCTTCTTTGATTCAGTAACGAGCAAAGATGTTTTATAACTTTCCAACCCCACTTCCAATGTTTTCGATTTTCTGATTGAATGCTTCTGGTCAACATGAGCAAACGCCAACTGCTTCTTTTTTCGCTCTTTTTTTTTTTAAAATTCAGTGGACAAAAACATCTTAGTCATGTTTTGGAAGTTATCTATAGGCTAAAAGGGTTTGGAAGTCAAACATTAGGTATACTATTTTTTCACAAACGTAGGTGGATATGGGTGGGGCATGTTAAACCTTGGTAGGGGCAATTAAATGCAAATTTCATCTTAAACCGAGTAGACTTCTCTAGAACTTCTTTCCTTGACTCCTAGAGAAACTGACTTCTGGTGCTGCAAATTTCGGCTACTCTGGTATTTCAGCCTTCTTCCACAGTCCTGCAATTCTCAGCTGCCTGAAACTTCTGCAAGATCACATGTGTGGGCTGAATTATGGATCTTTGATGATGGTTTCCTTCTTCACTTGACTTGAGGGCTTCTCCTTGTAACCTCAGCTAGAATGATTGTTGGTGTAGGACCTACTTGCCTTCTACAAAGGTTGGTGTAACCCTACTGCATGTGAGGAGGATGACCCAAAAACAGCCCCAAATTTCTTCAGTTTTCTTCCCTTCCTTCTCGCTGGTTATGAGGCTATTCTCCTTGTGATTCACGCACTTCTTCTTATTTCAGATCCTTGGTCGAATAGTGCCATGAGAGAGGTCGAGATCTTTCAATATATAGTGATCAGCCCATAGAAAATAAGCCGACTTGTGCCATGGGGTAGGCCAACTTGCCATTATAGAATCATCTTCACCCCCTTTTTAAGGCCGACTTGATGAGGTACTTGTGACAAGGTCTTGGAGGGTTTGTGACACAAATAACTTCTCTTTTTACAATGTATAACATGCCCAATTGGGTCTTCAATACTTGACATTGACTCAATAGACTTTATGACTTGATGACCAATCCTAATAGCTCTCAATGGGAGCTTCATCTATAAAAATAAAATTCCTTGAGCATGAAACCCATGACTCAAGCATAACAAAATAATTTTATTTTTCTTCTTTACATCAATTACATAAAATCATGATTACACATGTCATTATGAAGACCGAACATAGTTACATATTTCAACAGCCCCAACTTAATAGTGATGCATATTTTTGGAGTCCTTTTTCTTCTTGGTATTAGATTATTTGATGGAGTTCTTTGGTTTGGGGAGTCCCACTTCTCCTTGCCCTGCTGGTTTGGTAGTGTTGAAAAGTGTAACTAGGTTCGGTCTTCATGTAATTATGATTTTATGTAATGAGATGTAAAGAAGAAAAATAAGATTATTGTATTGACTTGCTTCATGGGTTTCATGAGCTAGAGATTTTATTTTTGAGTCAAGACTCCCATTGAGAGTCTTTAGGACTTATTTTTCATCTAGTCATAAAATGTTAAAGTCATTGTCATGTAATGAAGTCATGTTACACTTTGTAAAAGGTCAGTCTTGTCTATGTAAACTATCCTCCAAGAACTTGTCACTCATCCTCTTCAAGTCAGCCTACAATGATGGAAGGACATGCTAGAAGAAGTCGACCTAATCTCTAGCTATCATGTCGGCCTAATAGGCATATGATGAGGTGTATATATATATAGGCACACTCGACCTCCATTAGTAGCAAGAAACTCAACTTGATCTCGACAAGCAGAAGTGCGAAGTAGAAGGGAAACACATGTGCTAAGATATAGGCTTCAAGGAGAAGTGCGATTCGCGAATAAGGGAAAAGAGGGTTTCTTCTAGGTAGTGCAAAGATAGATTTTCCGGGACAGCGAAAGAGATTCTTCTGGGGCAGTGAAGAAGGGTTCTTCTGGATCAATGAAGAAGGGTTCTTCTGGGGTAGCGAAGAAGGTATTCTTCCGGGCAAGCGAAGGGGAAGTTTCTTTTGGGCAAGCGAAGGAGAGGTTTCTTCTGGGGCAACAAAAGAAGGATTCTTCTAGGTGACCGAGATAGAGATCTAGACACTGAGTTTCTCTAAAGAAGATCAGTGAAAGCCTAGAGACCAAGATTCTATAGAGGAAGCCGAGAAGGAACAGTGTGAAGAATAAAGACAAAGTTTCTCTAGAAGGAGCCGAGGAAAGCTTTCGAAGAAAGTCGAGGAAGGGAAGAGGTAGAGCACCAAGGTTAGTGACAAGGTTCTTGGGAGGATACTAGAGTCAAGGGTCTGTGTCATGGTTTTGGTACTCGTCAATTGAAGATCTAGAAGAAGAATTTTGATCGGGTTTTTTTCTCAAGAAGTGAGAGGTTTTGGCCGTGGCTGACAAGCCTACATATTGTGTCACTTGTCTTTTATTGTGCATAGTGGTAATTGTCTTGATGAAAAGAACACAATAATAACATAACGAAGAAAAGACTATAAGCTAAGAAGTAAAAGTATATCACAAGCAATTATCAAGCAGAGAAATATTTTAACTATTCATGCCCTAGATTAATTAACATGGCATCAAAGCTTAAGAGCTGAAGTCAAGAAGGGGTATTCAAGCAAGTAGACACACGAGAATCAAGCTTCAAAAAAGGATTGTAGCAAATCCAAGGGCTACCAAGGGTAAACTCTAGATCGAAGAAATTCACACCAACAAGAGTCTTGAAATCATCTACAAGAAGGAAGCAGGCAAAAAGACTGGAACCCTAGAAGCATTCCAGAGATCATACATCACCAAAGAAGATGAAGCTCTTCAAATCTAAGTAAGGTTAGATCAAAAGGCAATCTTCTCTCTAGTGAAGCAAGGATCTCACTTGAAAGGGATCATCTGAAGCAACAAGTTCGTCATTAAGTTGAAGATCTATCTTCACAAGTAAGTACCTTTTATTATAATCTAAGCTACTAAAAATGATTTCATTTTTCAATGAGAACCAAAAGCTGGTTTGGAAATCAAACTTCCTTGTATAGATATAGTCCTCGAAGTAAATGAAGTCATTGATCATGTCCATGGAAAGGTCTCCAAGCCATCCGAAGAATTAGCATTATTTGAATACAGGGAAAGGGATCTCAAGGCTCAAAAGATTCTTAAGGAGTCTATCAAAGATCCTCTCATTTCTTATGTAGCTGCGCTGGAGACATCTAAGGAAATATATGATATGCTGATAGAACTTTTCTCTAAAAGCACATTAGAAAATATCATATCACTTAGATCTGATCTATATAAATTGGAGGTGTCAAAGGATGAAGGGATATCGTCGTGTCTTTCAAAAGCATCTCAAATAAAAGGTCAATTGCACGGTCTAGGAGAGATGGTATTTGATAACAAGATAATCTTCGTTATTCTAAATGCATTGACTGATGAGCAAAGTAACCTCATATCTACTAGTGAAGAGGAAGCTATCCCATTCATCAAGTTATGGTCTCTCCGCAGATAGATTGAAGAAAAAAAGTAACAAAACCTTTGATAGAGGGGATCAATTAGTGATAAGAAGGAAAGGAAAATTTGGAAAGTTTGATCCTTCAAAGAAAAAGAAGAAGAACATGGCTAAGGAAAGATGCTATGGTTGTCATAAACTTGGGCACTATAGAAGAGATTGTGATAAACGCAAGAGGGACAAAGAAGAAGCCCATATTACAAAGGAAGTGAAAGAACCTGAGACAAAGAAGCTTAAGAAGGAAGAAGCAAAAAGATCTCTACTATGATTGAGATGATCTTCTTCACTAAGTAGGTACTTTCTACTTGCAATTTATAATTAGGAAGCAATAAAAATAAGATAGGATGCATCAGATTAGAAAATAGCATCATGATGGAAGCATTAGAAGTAAGAGCTCATGACATGAAAAGTAGAAAGGATGTCTGGAATAAATTCTATTGTTTACAAAGAATAAGGGCTCTTAGAAACCTCATTGAAATAGAAAGAAGTAGAGGTCATCATTGATTGGGATCATCATACTATAGTCAACAAGGAAACATCTGTCAGATGAGGATATGAAAGATCCTCAAGTCTCTTTGATGGAATTCATATCAAAGGATTCACTGATTTTAGAAAGGAAGCAAGAGTTTCATCAGGAATTCCAACTTGTGGGATGGTGGTATGATGACCTATCAGGAAAATAGGATAAAGTTCCTTTGTTCAAATGAAGCTGTTACAAGAAATATGAATGACCGAAAGGAAAGATGAGGTATGTATGCTTACATAGATTATTATTAAAGTAATGTCATATGGTTCTAGATAATATGATCACTATTTCCATCTTGGGAAATATGATCAAGAGAAGAAGGGATCTCCTCCGAAAAATTGCAAAAAAGCATAAAGTCACACTAGGAGATGAAATCAACATAATATGTGCTCATGTGAATCATGAGGAAGTTGACTACAATTGAGGAACTTTGATTGGAAGCTCCTGGGAATGAAGTTTGAAAAGAAAGGAAGAGATCATATGCAATTAAGGTAGAAGGCATTCAACATTTGAGACCAAGAAGAGTTGACTAGAATATCTCCCAGAAAGATATGAAGACTCTGATAGAAGTCGGAAAAAGATGGAGACCCTTGACAATAAATATTTTTGGGAAATGTGTCAATCTGCATGTAGGATGCTGATGCTTATAGGAAGATGTCATGAAGAAAGACCATCACAAAGATAATTTTGATTAAGTGTTCATCTCTTATTTTTGAACTAATATCTAGATGGGCTTATGTAGGACTACTAAAGGGAAGATCTGTGGATGACTTCCAAGAGGACCATATTGAAGGTTGTAAGGTCCTTCCAAAAAATATGGCATGAAAGTAGAATGACATAAAGCAAAGGCCAGATGGAAAATCTGATGGATCACTTTTTGATGAGATGAGGGCATGACTAACTCATGGATGAAAGTGATGGATGGTTAGTGCCCTATGAAGAAGTCCCCAAAAGATGAAGATTCCATGACAAAAGAAAATTGATGACATCAAATAAGAGAGGAGTTCTTTAGGCAACTGGTTGTTCCACATGAGGAGCTGCTGTAGGTCCCTAGTTAAGAGGGAGCCTGAAAAGAAGTTTCTTACTTGGAAGAAGCTTGGAAATTCCTAAGCCAAGAGGGAGCTTATGTACATTCCTTGTTGGTAGGAACGAGTACATTCCTTTATTGGAATATGGCCTCCCTATTTGAGAGAGAGAGATAGACATGGCATCCTGGTCTTCACCTGGGAAGACATAATGGAGGATTCGGTAATCATTTGGCATCTGATACTCTTTGGGGATGAGATACGACATCTAATGGAAGAGTAGCTGTGGAGGATTGATATTCTTTGAGGGCTGTGGAGTCCAAGATAAGAATAGTCCTCATGGAACATACCCTGAGAGAACTCGGGTGGGGTATGTTCTGAGAGAGACAATGATGAGAGCTATGCAACAATGCTGGTTGATATGATGCTATACAAATGAGTTACCAATCCGAATTCTTATTATGAGAAATTCTTTAGATAGAGAAAGTCTAAGTACCATTATGAATACCTCCCTAGTTAAGAGGGAGTGTTGAAAAGTGTAACTAGGTTCGGTCTTCATAATGACATGTAATTATGATTTTATGTAATGAGATGCAAAGAAGAAAAATAAAATTATTGTATTGACTTGCTTCATGGGTTTCATGAGCAAGAGATTTTATTTTTGAGTGAAGACTCCCATTGAGAGTCTTTAGGATTTATTTGTCATAGTCATAAAATGTTAAAGTCATTGTCATGTAATGAAGTCATGTTACACTTTGTAAAAGGTCAATCTTGTCTATGTAAACTATCCTCCAAGAACTTGTCACTCATCCTCTTCAAGTCGGCCTACAAGGATGGAAGAACATGCTAGAAGAAGTTGGCATAATCTCTAGCTATCATGTCGACCCAATGGGCATATGATGAGGTGTATATATATAGGCACACTCGACCTCCATTAGAAGCAAGACACTTCACTTGATCTCGACAAGCAGAAGTGCGAAGTAGAAGGGAAACAAAAGTGCAAAGAAAGAGGCTTCAGAGAGAAGTGTGAAGAAGGGAGAAGAGGGTTTCTTCTAGGCAGTGCAAAGATAGATTTCTTCTGAGACAACGAAAGAGATTCTTTTGGGGCAATGAAGAAGGGTTCTTTTGGGGCAGCGAAGAAGGTATTCTTTTGGGCAAGCGAAGGAGAAGTTTCTTCTGGGCAAGTGAAGGAGAGGTTTCTTTTGGGGCAGCAAAAGAAGGATTCTTCTAGGTGACCGAGATAAAGATCTAAAGACTGAGTTTCTCTAGAGAAAATATCAGTGAAACCCTAGAGACCGAGATTCTCTAGAGGAAGCCGAGAAGGAACAATGTGAAGATTAGAGATCGAGTTTCTCTAGAAGGAACCGAGGAAAGCAGTTCGAAGAAAGTCGAGGAAGGGAATAGGCAGAGCATCAAGGTTCTTGGGAGGATACTAGAGTCAAGGGTCTATGTCATGGTCTTGGTACTTGTCAATTGAAGATCTAGAAGAAGAATTTTGATTGGGTTTTCCTCTCAAGAGGTGAGAGGTTTTGGCCCTGGCTGACAAGCCTACATACTATGTCACTTGTCTTTTATTGTGCATATTGGTAATTGTCTTGATGAAAAGAACACAATAATAACATAACGAAGAAAAGACTATAAGCTAAAAAGTAAAAGTATATCACAAGCAATTATCAAGCAGAGAAATCTTTTAACTATTCATGCCCTAGATTTCTGAACAGGGAGTCTTCCCACTTGTGCTTGCCTTGTTGATAACCTCTTAGTTGCACATTTGATGGTTATGTGTTAAAATTGGCAACTAGGGCCAAACTCCATGTGGGTTATCTCATTAATGGTAGCTAATATTTTTCTTGGATCCCTCTCATTGAGAGGTGTAGGATTAATCTAAAGATCATCTGGTTCCGATAAGTATTAATGGAGATATGAATTTATTTGTGTTATGGGCAATTCGTCAAGGTCGGCCAACAACCAAATATACCCCACTTGTGCTCAACATTTTAGTATAAATAAAGGTGCCTTGAATCATTTGAGAACACACTTCTCTCTTGATTTCTCTCCACTCGCTTTGGGTTTTAGTGGAAGAGAAATCTAGGAGAGGAAGCCCTAGACGTTGGAAGAAAGGAGGTTGCCTTAGTTGCAGCAAGGAAGATAGGCCAGCGAGGGTTTGAAGGATGTTGGAGGTCAGCTCCAAGTGACCGAGTGCTGGAAGGAGGGTTTATCCACACTACTAGGAGAAGCCTTCTATAGGTTGTCTAAGGAAAACCTATACGCTGTCTAGAGGTGGTCCACAAGCCCTAGCCGCAGTCCAACAAGTGCTACAAGATATGCCCTAGACGTAGTCAAGGAGGAGGCCAAATACAAGCCCTATCTGCAAACAAAAAGAGTCAAGGAACAACATGGAAGAGGGATGCTATAGGAGGTCGAGTTTGGTGAGTCCTAAGGCTGAAACTAGGGCCGGAAGGATAGGATGCTAGGCTGAGTAGAAGATGGGTAAAACGCAGGTTGTTTGGGCACATTTGGAGGAGGTCGTATGCTACAACAAGGCTGTGTGGTAGGCCGCAGGCCATACCACCACAACAAAGAAATAGCATGGCCTGTTTTGCTGTCATATGCCCTAAGGCAACAACCTAGTAAGGGAGGAATTCAGCTTCAGCAAGCCACAGTCTTCCAAGGTTTGTTTGGGGCAACTTGGAAAAGATTAAGGCCAGAGGTATGTGCCCTAACCAGTGTGTCACTAACAATCAACAACAAACAAGGTTGGACAAGCACGGATGTTGTTGCCTATGTATGAGGGATGTTAGATCTGTCTTGATGGCCCATGATGAAGGCTGTCCCATCTCCCATCCTACATAGAAAACAGAGATCCGTAACTATGAACCAATACGGTCCATGATAAGATGTGATAACAAAGTGACCCATGAAGTTTGAGTGCAGCAAGATGCATGGGAAGCATGATAGCAACAATGGTACTTGGTGTAGCAAGTACATGGTGCTGCAAACACATTGGGACAACAACATGGCACAACAATGCTACAATGGGACAACAACAAGCACGGTGCTGCAAACACAATGGGACAACATGGCAAGCATGGTGCAGTAAGCACATTGGGACAACAGTATGTTAAGCAAGGTACAACAGGCACATGGTGGCAAGCATGGTGCAGCAAGCACATTGGGACAACAATGGTACATGATGCAGTACAGTGATGGGTACAGTCATGATTGGTAAAGCATGATGAGATGCAGCATAGTAATGATGGGTGCAGCATGGTGCAACACAGTGAGGTGCAGCACATGGACGAGATGCAACACAATGATAGGTGAAGGAGTCACCTTGGAGAATCAGTTGAAGCAGCATGTCTTCAACTGATCTCATGTAGAGATGATCTATTCTCTTATCTAGAAAGTCAAAGTGTTGACTTTTGTTGTAAATGTACTCTCTCTCTCTCTCTCTCCCTCTCTGTTGAACTATTGAAGAACATAGAAGAAGAATTGATCAAGGGTTTCCCCACATTGGGGTTTGTCCTTGGCTAGCGCCACATCTTGTGTCCTCTTGTCTTGGCTTGTCTTCTGCGATTTATGTTTATGTTCTATTTGCAGTTTACTTTAATGCTGATGTGATTGCTAATCTAGAAAAGTTATTGAGCTAACTGTGAAAATTCAAATAAATTGCTCTAAGCATAGAACATACCTACAATTAACATTATGGGACATTCTATCTCATCATGGTGTGGTTTTGGTTAGATGGTGTTAGGAGGTAAATGTTTCATGGTGTTGTGGAGTTTTCTAGTGACTAGTTGTGATGATGTTGAATTATTTGTCACTAATAGGGGTGTTTTACATTGTACTGTTGTGTTGGATGTGTGGTGGGGACATATATGATACTTGGATGGGTTAATGCTTTATATTATCCACTTCTCTTATGAGGTTGGATGATGTGTCATGGTAGTGCACTTTGACTTTGTGGGATTTCCCTAGGTAATATGACTTAACGTCGAAATATTTTGCTATGTATCACTTAGGTGGAAATGTTTTTGATGCTTTTAGTATCCTTGTTGATGTAATTTTTCCTAAGTTCGAGTTAGTGGTTTTGTTTGTTTGGGGGGGGGGGGGGGGGGGGGTTACAAAATACATCTTTGGTGGTCAAACCAAAGGTTTGATGACGTGTTATCATGTAATAGTCCTGTGGTGTTCTGCCCTTGTTGGAGGTTTTATTTTGTTTTTATTTTGGTTGGACCTTTTCTAGGGACAAGAACTTATTTCCATGGTACAAAACTTGTTGGAGCGAACCCCCACCTATTGGCAACCTTGTTCATGTTGATTTAATTAGTTGGTGACCATCGGGAGGTTGGACTATTGTGTTATTAGAGCAATTAAACTGTGTATACATGTTGAGGTTGATTTAACTATTCAATGGTTAAATTTAATCTATTTTATCTAGATTACAATTAATTGCTTGAGCACTCTACTTCACTTGGTAGCTGTTCACACTTGGAGGGGTTTATTTGGAGGAAACTTAAAGTTTTGATGGAGTGCTCCCTTCTTGGCAATAGTTTTCAATGCATGCATCATTAATTTATTATTGTTGGAGAGGTTGGCACACCTCTAAGTCGCCTTCCTCTTCTGCACATGGTTTGGATTGATTAATGGTGTTGGAAAACAACACATGATTTGGCACAAGGTTGTACAAAGTGGGAACATTTTTGAGAAGCGAAGTGTTGAGAGCATCATTTTCCAAAAATCCTTGGAAGTGAAGCATCTTAGAAGTGCACACACACACATATTGCATTTATATTAAAAAAACATCCAGAATGCCAAATTAGTTGTAAAATATATGAAAACATGCACATTTCTACTTAAATTAAGATATAAATGGCATCCATAGTAAATTAATGACATGAATGAATAGTCATGTTTACAAAATAGGCTATCTACACACTGAAGTAGGAAGACTGAAAAGTCCAAATTCAAAACATTAATCTATCATCTATGACAAATAAATTAGTGAATCTATCTACTATTCTCTCTTCCTTACACCACAACGACTGCTACATGGCCTCCATGTGGTGGTAGTGAAGTAGATGGCCTTCTTGGCAATAGTTTTCAATGCATGCATCATTAATTTATTATTGTTGGAGAGGTTGGCACACTTCTAAGTCGCCTTCCGCTTCTGCACATGGTTTGGATTGATTAATGGTGTTGGAAAACAACACATGATTTGGCACAAGGTTGTACAAAGTGGGAACATTTTTGAGAAGCGAAGTGTTGAGAGCATCATTTTCCAAAAATCCTTGGAAGTGAAGCATCTTAGAAGTGCACACACACAAATATTGCATTTATATTAAAAAACATCCAGAATGCCAAATTAGTTGTAAAATATATGAAAACATGCACATTTCTACTTAAATTAAGATATAAATGGCATCCATAGTAAATTAATGATATGAATGAATAGTCATGTTTACAAAATAGGCTATCTACACACTGAAGTAGGAAGACTGAAAAGTCCAAATTCGAAACATTAATCTATCATCTATGACAAATAAATTAGTGAATCTATCTACTATTCTCTCTTCCTTACACCAGAACGACTGCTACATGGCCTCCATGTGTTGGTAGTGAAGTAGATGGTGGCTGTGGAACTGAATATGGAAGCCCTAGACATGGGGACCATGGCACTTAATGGGGGTTGCATCTCAACAATAATCGGACAACAATTGCAAGTTGTAATGAACAAACCTAGCTATCAAAGATCTATCATAGAAGTTCCATAGATCATAGACTCTTGTTCTTATTGTGTACTTAATAGTAAATGGAGTAGTATGAATCAAATAATTTTGTTTGCCCTACTTGTGCTTTTCATTTCTTTTGGAGTCCATACAAGGCCTTGGTGAATTTATGTGATTATCTAATCATTTAAAACAAACAAACTTCATCACTTTTACTTGATTTCCATGCATTGAAGCATATAGGTTTTTTAGATAGTTAATTTGTTTCTATTTATTTAGCTTTCTGTAAAAATAAAAATATTAGCTTTCTGTAGAAATAAAAATAACAAGTTGAACTTGTTGGTTTTTGACCTCTTTTTGCAGAGGGATAAGTCCTACTTCTTCTTCGATTTGTGTGTATAGAATCTATACCACAAAACTAAAATCTGCATTTAGTTAATGATTGAATAAAAACTGCAAGAACAGTTGGCTTTCCAGCCTTTTTTTACACAGTACTTTATCATATCAAGGGGATATTCCCTGCACTCAGTATTCTGCTTTACCAGTTTCACATTTCCATTGATTGTTTTCTTGTTTTTGTGCATCTCTAGTTCATGCTATTTTTATGTCATCACTCTGTGCATGACTTTTCAAAACCCTTTCGTGAGTGTAATTAAATTCCTTTAATTGCCAATTTTCTCTCTATTTGAGGAATACTATATAGACATGTTTATAGTCTTGTTTTTGCTTTTTGCAGTCCATTAGAGCTGGCTAAGAATTGCCTGAGATTGTGATCTCTTTAAAATTTTAAAACTAACATTGAGAGCATTCCATTTGGTGAGGTATTCAGGGGATGAAATGATTGTCATGAACCCTTAGGTGGATACACTAGTGAAGTAGTCTGAAATTGCTTAGAGATGGAGGAAAACTTGCAGCTGCTCTTTTTGTTAGTTACATAGTCTCAAATTGCATGAGACCTGTTTGCTTTTTGAAGCATATTTTTAATGATATTATGAACTTAAGATAATTAAAGAGGAAAACTGGCAGCTTCTCTTTTTGTTAGCTACATATTATCCAATTGCATGGAGACCTGTTTGCTTTCAGAAACAAAATGATATTATGAACTTGTGATAATTAAAGCAAAATCCTGTGTCTTTCCTAATCATTTATAGTTTGCATATTGATATAACAGGGGTATCCTGCCAACGATAGATGTGTTTTCTGATCACCTTTTAGTTGGGGTAAGCACGATGATATTTCTGTGACGATCGTAATTGTTTTTCTGACCTCTGTTTAATGAATTGAAGTTTATTTGTGTGGATAATTTCGTGATATTTTGTTTGTTTGCTTGACAGATTTTCTACCTTATTGGCTTTATCTTATTTACCTTGGAATCATTTATAAGCATTCGGGTACTTCAGGTGAGGCTCTGAGAAACACTTTTTGCTTTTCTCAATGATACCGTGCACGATTTTTTTTTAAGTACCAGGCCATTTGGTGCAGCAGTTGGTTTGGATAATTTAAGTGTCACGCAACATGGAATGATATGATGTGATGTTTATTTCAGGATAATTGCATTCAATTATATTTAGATTGTGGCTAATGATATCATAAGTTTACTTGGGTAAATTCTGTCTAATCTTGGTGCATGCCTCTGTGATGCCATTTATGCCACCACATGTTTTAACGATGTTTATTTTCACTGAAGAATCTGTGTCTGAATTGCTCTAACCAATGTTGAAGTTTCTCTGAACGTATGTGTTTCGTTATGCAGCAAGTATACATGTACTTTAGGGGGTCGGGAAAAGAAGCAGAGATGAGGCGGGAGGCTGCACGAAGTGCCATGCGTGCTGCAATATAAAAGCTGCTCATCTACATGGAAACCCTGATCTGGAAATTTTCACTCCTGTTATTTCATGTAATGTCAAGTGATCTATTTCTTCTGGTTTAACCTGCCAGCCTTGCATGTACTCGTTGTTAACCTCTACATATTGGTAGTTGGAATTTTGTCAATATTACAGGAAACTGGGTGGTTTGAGAGGCACTGGAGAGAGTTGTCTGTAATTATAAACAGAGATTCATTTGTTGTTAATATTTGGATCTGTTGATAGCAAATCTGCTTCTAAGGTGTTCATGTAGTTGCGTCATTCATACTACGCACATGTTAAATTTTTTGCAGCTATTTTGTCAGGTCTCATTTAGAACCTTCATCTGCACCACTTCCCTTATTTTGTTATTTACCTTTGGGTTAAAATAGTTAGCAGTTTTGGCGGCGAAAAGGGCAAACTATCTTGATCAACTAAATAAAACTGGGTCAATGGCAACCATTTTTTGGACATTTCGAAATGGTCCTCCATTATAAATAGTTAGCTATTTGGAAGTAGGAAAATCAATAAAGGTGAAATCTCGTATCATAGCCTTTTTATTTTGGCAGAATACATTTGGAAATAGTGGATATAAAAACTTGATGTGTATGACATTCTTAAGGAGATTATTGCATGTGAGCCAATTAATTAAATTATCTGGAGTCTTTGTAATACATAGATGTTTCTGTTTGAATTCTCGACTAATAAGAGTTGTGATAAAACAGATTCATGGTAAATTAAGCTTTAAATTTGTATTCAGTATGCATTTGTCCAAATACTGCAATTTGGGCGGTACAAATTACTGTGTTCACAAGCTGTAAAAACTTTTTATAGAGTTCTCTACAGTTTGTATCGAATTACTCTAAATAAAAGATATGAATTTAATCTTCAATTATCTTTCTATTTCATATATTATTCTAAATATTGTATGTGAGTTGTCTTTTTACAGTTATTACACACCAACCTGAAGAACCTATAACCAAAAATTTCTTGAGTGATGTTTAATAATTTGAAAACGTTGGCATCTGTTTAAAACTTTTCATAAGCTGTGTTCTAATTTCAATACCCAGGCATTCATAAGCTGTGTTCTAATTTCATTACCCCAGGCATTCATAAGCTGTGTTCTAATTTCATTACCCCAGGCATATCAAAATGTTTTGTGATATTGGAGCCCATGAAGAATTAAGTTAAGTTGGGGTCAATGCGTTTTTGATGCAAAGCCTTATCTGTGGTTTATATCATCCTGCTTGTTTCAAGGGTAATATTGTTGTCCCATTTTTTAAGGCATGTTTTATAATATATTAACCATTTACTTGGTTGGCTTGATTGTATCTTCAATTGAATTATAAGAATCGCTGTGATGAATTTTGAGTATACATTTACAAATGCTTGTCTATTCATTTGTATTTACATTGTTGCTATAGCTGTCTAACCTTCCTCAGGAAAATGTGGATTATGTTATTTGTTTCTGTTGTGGTTTGAACATGGTTTGTTCTCATTTATAGCATAGTGGTGCTGCAGGGGAAAGAGGGAACATGTTAAAGTTTTAGAAGTTATATCGAAACACCATAAATTTTCACATGCAAGAGTTCAGAATCTCCCACTCGACCACTGCATATCCAGTGGAGGGGATGGCTGAACAAGCAATCGTACTTGCCCCTTAACAAATCAACAATTATATTAGTGAGAGACGCCACTACGTGTGGCTGGTACAAACTCGACCACTGCATATCCAATGCAGGGGATGGTTGAACAAGCAATCATACTCATTCTCGCCCCTTGACAAATCAACAATTATATTAGTGAGAGACGCCACTACCTATGACTGGTACAAACTAGTTCTTACAGCAAATATGAAGTTACATACAATAAGGTGATGATTTTTTTTTTTTCAATTTTTCTTTTAACTTTGATAAAAAGGTGATTGACCCTTTTTTCCATAAAAAAATTAATTATGAAACCTTCGATCAATATAATCACGTGACAAGAAATTTTTATAGAAAATTATATTTTATATTATAATGTATGTATGAATTTGCTATTGGTCATGTGCTGGTTTATTACGGAGATATTGACATGAATCGAGTTCTTACAATAATTGGAAAGATGATAAAGAGCACTTATATTATGCTAAAATCTAAAATAATGGAAATGTTTCTTATTCATGAAACATAATTGAACAGATGCCCATCAAGCCCATCAACCTATAGAGGAGGATCATGGCTATTTTGAAAGGTGATTTCTATTACAGGTTCAATGCAATTGCTCCACTGGGGAATACTTCGTTACCAGCAACATCATTATGATATTTATTCTAATTTTAGTTTGTACGCTTGACAAGTATCAACATTTATTTATATTGGTTAGTAAATTTATATGAAAGGCAATATTAAAAATGCATATGAAGGGTACTTGTAGCAAAAAATACGTACTTAAATAATAAAAATGTTCAGCAATAAGATTGTTGTACTTACTGAATATCAAGAAACACTGAGATTTGTGAATATAAAAATGTTCAAAAATGTTCTCTTTCAACACTTTCAATTTGTCTTTTGTTTGTCAGGGTGGTGTTGGTTGCATGTCATTTTGGGGTGACGGGTGTCATAGGGTCAGATCAAATATCTCTTATTACAAGTAAATATAGTTTCTTTTATCATGGTCTTTTTATTTTGACATTATTTTTAGAAATAGTTTATAAAAACTTGATGTAGACCTCACATTTTTGAGAAGGTTATTGGATGAAAAACACTATCAAGTAACTCTGTTAGGATAATCCGACACATAGGAAATAATGAAGTATAACTTGGTCTAATGTAGAGTTGGGTAAAATGTGTTTCTTTACTATGTACTTTGTAACTTACAATCCGACGATCACGATATGTTCTAGACATGAATTGCTCCGACGGTTTATTCTCTCTTTGGTATTACCAACACTTGATCTGTGGCTTAACACTCGATTGGTCCTTGATCTCTATTTAAAGAACATGGAGGTTCATTTGTAAGGTGACTGTTTATGAGAAAAGCTTATGCAAATTTTCTCTTTTATTAATAAATTCTTTGAAATGGCCGTGTTGGCTCATGCCGTGGACTGTTTCCCTCTTTGAGAGTTTTAAACACATCAAGAATATTGATGTATTGAACTATGATTTGTTTGTGAGCGATGTCTTTTGGTGTTCTATCTTAGGAACTTACCTTATAAATTCCTACATGGTATCAGAACTATTGGAGAGTTGCATCCGTTGGTGATTCAAATCCGAAGTCAGTACAATTGCATTCGACTGTCGTTTTCTAGATCTATTGTTTCTAACTGCTTTAGGGCCGAGAGGACTGCTCTATTATGTTATGAACATTTGTGCCATTGAGAAACCCCTTTCGTTTCACGCGAAAAAGGTTTTTGGTAGCGCTAGCTACATCATTTTTAAGCTCTGGAGGTGTACAATATTTATTTGCGGTTTTAGTTATTCATCTCTATGTTTATTTCGGTTTATTTAGCTTTCTGTTTTTTATTACCGAATTTATATTTTTCATTTTTGTGTATGCTCTTTCCCTCGCGACTTTGTGCGATCTGGGCAAATCAGAAACAAAAAGGAAGAATTTTTTTCATGTGTATGCTCTTTTCCGCCACGCTTTAGTGTGATTTCGGAAAATCAGAAACATTGAATAAAATATTTAGTTTTCGGCGAAAGCTAACTTCAAGCCATTAGGTTTGGTTTTTTTTGCATGTCCGTGTTAAGTTGTGGTTTTTTGTTTTGCTTTGTAGGGAAAAATGGTTTTTTCAAGTAAGCACGCACTTCAAAGCTTCAATGACTAAAAAAACCCCTCATCTTTTCCAAAAATTACTAACTTTTTAAACTAGCTCACTTGGTCCAAAGCTACTTTATGAGAATAGAGGTCTTGGGTTCTTTTTTTCCGAGGAAATAGAGTTCGTAATTTCTATTAAAAAGAAGATAATAGAGATTACATGTTGTTGATGCCAAGGCATATGCAGTAGAGTGGTGTTACCACTGATCAAAAGGAGCTTTACAATAAAAGATCCTGTATGTCCAACTGTGGATACGATGATTCAGTATCCAACCTAAAAGAAGCAAAATAACAGTGTCTCACATAACCATAAATAGACAGAGTTTGAGGTATATACACCCTCATGCAGAGAAAAATATAGGTATAGTGCCGATCAGTGCAATGCTGATATATACAAAAATATGAAACATGTAGATCATCAAATATGCTAGGTAGGGGGGATTTCCCCCTGTTGCAGGCCGTCAATGTATGGACGATGATAGAATCTGTGCATCCCCTCTGGAGTGTATTCTTCAATCAGCGAGTCTCCTATAGGGCGATCCGCTGCTTCTTTCGAGAGCCGGTCAGCAAGCGCATTTCTTTCCCTGTAGATGTGAGAAACAGTGATCTGGTCAAAATGTGTTTTTAGAAAAACAATTTCTTCCACGATATGTTTCAAAGAATATGCATGACATAAAGTTTTATTGTTTGCCCAATCAATCACAATCTTAGAATCCCCAAAAATTTGTATTTGTCTGCAATGTTTGGATAGACCAAAATAGAGGAGATGTCTCAGAGTGATAAGCTCAGCATGGTTGTTTGAGCCTGTCCCAAGTCCCAATCTCAGGTGATAATAATGAGATTCTGTAAGGTGAAAAACATAGAGGTCTTGGGTTCTAGTCTTTCTTTTTGTTGAATTACTTTTTCAAAAAAGCACATGTATTTTATGTTTTAAAGTTAACTTATGAAAAATGTTCTCACCCATTATAAAAAGTGACTCATTTATAATTTTAAAATCTCTTTATCTTTTATTGAAGTTACAATTTAGTGGGTAGCTCATAAAGTACCATTGTAAAAGTGACTTTTACTTATTTATAAAGTGATTCCATATATTTTTTTTAAAATTGAGCTAATAAGTTTAAGTTTGGAAATAATGATTTTTTTTTTAATATAACATTATAATTCACTTCCGCACATTCACGTACTTTGTCAGCGTTTTTAACAACCTTTTTTCAAAAAGCCATACCTATTTTATCCGGAAGTTGTTTTCAGAGCCTTTTTTTTTTAATCGGCTTAATTTTTCGAGATTTTTCCATTGGAACACTTAGTTTCAGTCTACAACTACAGTTTCTATTAAAATGGAAAGTCTATGCCAAATTATTTTTGACAACACCAACTACTTCTAATGGGCGTCTTACATGGAGGATTTACTTAAAAAGTAAAGGTCTTTATAGAATAGTTTCAGGGCAAGAGTCTAAACATAAAGATGAAGATAAGACAGTCAAATGAGAAAATAAGCAAAATCAAGCACGTGAGTTGATAGTAATGTATATTTTTCCAGATCTTAAATCCCATATTGCAGAACTTGATACCCTTGATGAAAGAATGAAACAACTCAATAAAGATTTTGGAATTAAAGTACTATGACTTTCACTTATTTATAAAAGTGGGTCACATATTTTTTTTAAAAGTGAGCTAATTAGGTTAAGTTTGGAAATAGCAGATTTAAAAAAAATGTAACATTATAATTCACTTCCACACATTCACGTACCATAAAGTACCGTTGTAAAAGTGACATTCACTTATAAAAGTGAGTCACATATTTTTTTTTAAAAGTGAGTTAATTAGATTAAGTTTGGAAAGAGGAGAGTTTTTTTTTTTTTTAAATATAACATTATAATTCACTTCCGCACATTCATATACTTCGTCGGCATTTTCAACAACTTTTCTTCAAAAAACCATAGCTTTTTTATTCGGAAGCTGTTTTCAGAGCCGTTTTTTTTAATCGGCCTAATTTTTCGAGATCTTTCCATTGGAACACTTAGTTTCAACATCTACAACTTTAGTTTCTGTTAAAATGGAAAGCCCATGCCAAGTTTTTCTTGACAACACCAACTACTTCAAATGGGTGTCTTACATGGAGGATTTACTTACAAGTAAAGGTCTTTACAGAATAGTCTCAAGCCAAGAGTCTAAACATAAAGATGAAGATAAGACAGTCAAACGGGAAAATAAGTAAGATCAAACATGTGGGTTGATAGGGATGTCTATTTCTCCAGACCTTAGATTCCGTATCGCAGAACTTGATACCCCTGCTGAAGCAATGAAACAACTCAATAAATTTTTTTGAATTAAAAATGAAATTAGATCACATCAACTCGAAAATGAGTTGCTTGCGTTGGACCTCAATAATTTTTCTTCCATTGAAGATTTTTTGTCCAAGTTCAAGACCCTTATATTTCTCTTGGAAGGTGTTAAGGTTAAGAAAGAATATAACAATGTTATCTATTCCATTCTTACTAAGTTAAGATCAGCGTATTCTGTGTTTGTTTCCACCTTCCATTCTACTAGAGAAGCCTTTATTTCTCAAGGACAAGCCTACAAGTCCCCCTCTTTTGATGTTTTTTGTGATTCTTTAATAAGAGAACAAGAAAAACTCTTCCATCTTGGTCTTCTTAATCTTGGAAACTTTTCTGAGAAAGCCTTAGCCGCCCAACAGCAACCAAGTTCAAAGAATTCTAAGAAGCAACATCCTAAAAAGAATGGTCTTAAGCCAACCAAGGGTCCTAAGCACTTTCAGTCCCAAAATGAAAAATCAATTCAACAAAATGATAAGACAAATAAAAGAAAAGGGAAGAACACTGATAGGCATTGCAACTTTTGTAATCAAGATGGTCAGTTAGAATTCAAATGCTTTAAGAAGATGGAAGCCTTGGAAACAACAATGAAGAAGCATAACATCCATTTGGAGCACTCTTCAACTTCAACTTCAACTTCATCTTCAGGAATAACACTTTCTGCATGTGGTTGTCAAACATCTCGGTCTAGTTATGCACTAAATGTATATTCTTCTTCTCATTCTCATGAGTGGCTCATTGATTCTGGAGCTTCTTATCACATGGCAAAAAACAAAGCCATGTTTTCTTTTTTTAATGATTGTAACACCAAAAATATATATGTTGGTGATGATAGATCTCTTAGTGTTGTAGGGACTAGAACTATTCATTTAGACAATGGTCAATTTAATGATGTATTGTGTTTCAACCTTATCCTACAACCTTCTATTTGTATATCAAATAACTCATCCAGGTGAAAGTAAAATCGTTGAATTTTCACCACATGATGTTGTAATTAAAGACCTAAGAGATCCTAGACAAATTTTAGCTACTAGCATTACTGATGATTTTCCAAGGTTGTATAAGTTTAACAACTTTGGGTTATCAACTCTTCTCTCGATATTTGTTGCTCATAATGATGAAGTGCACAAACTTTAACATGAGCGATTTGGTCACTTCAACTATCGCTCCCTTCAAAATCTATGTAAAGAAAATATGGCGACAGGTCTTCCTATGGTATCTTGCAGAGATGGTGTTTGTTTCGGATGTGTACTCAGAAAACATCATCAGGATAGTTTTGAAAAATGTGCCTCTTGGCACGCCTTAGCCCCTTTATAGCTTGTCCATAGTGATTTATGTGGTCCACTTCTAGTTGTTTCATTCTCTGGCTACAAGTATCTTAACTTCATTGATGATTTCTCCAGATGCACTTGGGTATACTTCTTAAAACTCAAGAGTGAAGTATTTAACATGTTCTTGGCCTTTAAGGCCTTTGTTGAGAAATAATCTGGACATCAAATTCTTAAGCTAAGATTTGATAATGGTGGAGAATATGTTAACAACAAATTCATTAACTTTTGCATTGAGCATAGAATTCAAATGCAACATACTGTTCCATATACTCCACAACAAAATGGTGTAGTTGAAAGGAAGAGTCACATTTTAAAGGAAATGACTAATTGTATGCTTCAATCTAAAAAACTTAGTCTTCATTTTTGGGTAAAAACAATTAACTGTGCAAATTACATAGTAAACCACACTCCTACTAAGGTTTTAAATAATATCACTCTAGAAAAAGCATGGAGTTCAATTAAACCGGATGTAAGTCACTTTCGTGTTTTTGGAAGCGAAGCATGGGCCCATATTCCTGATGAGAAACATAAAGCCTCAGAACCTAAGAGTGAAAAATGTATTTTTGTTGGATATTCTGAAGATGTTAAAGGATATAGACTTTTTTCACTTAAATCCAAAAATGTTATTATTAGAAGAGATGTAAAGTTTGTTGAAAATATATCGGCCTACGAGCCTAGTTCGACATATGTGCCACCTCTCTCATCTCTTCTACTTTTGAAAATATTTCTTCTTCAGATGATGACAACGAGGATGACAATCCTCCCCCACCTTCTTAGGATCCTCCTTCAGCTCCTCAGCATCTAAAATGGATCTGTGCTACTCGGGATGAAACAAGTTCTCTTTCAGGTGATCCTACAGATTAGTGACGTACACGTTCTCAATTCGATAGAACCTCTTCTTTATTGGCTCATGCTTTAATGAATTATGATCCGACACCTTTGCAGAAGCTTCAGGCCATCCAGATTGGGACGCAGCTATGAATGAAGAATATCGTTCATTATTGGCAAATCATACATGGGATCTTGTTCCTTTTCCAAAGGGAAGGAAACTTGTTAGATGTAAATGGGTTTACAGAACCAAGTTTGGACTAGATGGAAAAGTTGATAAACATAAAGCTCGTCTTGTTGCTAAGGGATTTTCACAAGTTGAAGACATTGACTATACTGAAACCTTTTCCCCTGTTGCCAAAATGAAATCTATCCGCCTTGTTCTTTCCCTTGCTGCCTCTTTCAAATGGGAAGTCCATCAGATGGATGTTAAATTTGTCTTCTTGCATGGGGACTTGCATGAAGAAATTTATATGGAACAACCTCTTGGCTTTATACAAACAGACTCCAACCTTGTATGTCGGCTTAAGAAATCCCTTTATGGTCTCAAGCAAGCCCCTCGAGCTTGGTATTCCAAAATGGATAGCTTTCTTTAGATACTGGCTTTTCTAGGTGTCATTCTTACAATACTCTCTATACCAAGAAAGTGGGTAAGTCTCTTATCATTCTTCTTCTTTATGTTGATGATCTTATCCTTACTAGTAGTGATCCCAAGCTTATAAACCATGTGAAGTCCAGCCTTAAAAAGTAGTTTGAAATGACAGACTTAGGACACTTGCATTATTTTTTTGGTCTTCAAGTCTTGCAATTCAAGGAAGGTATTTCCCTTTCCCAGTCCAAGTATTCCTGTGATCTTATACACCACTTTCACATGGAAGACTGTAAGCTAGCCCCTTCTCCCTTTCAGTGTGGAGCCAAACTTTCAGTGACTTGTACTTCCCCTGAAGTTGATGCTACCTTATACAGTCAACTTGTAGGAAATTTTTTGTATCTGACCCATACCCGTCCTGACTTTTCCTTTGCTGTTGGCCTTATTGCTCGGCTTATGCAAAACCCAGATGAAAGTCATTGGAAAGCAGCTAAAAGAATACTTCGTTATGTTCGAGGTATAGTTCAGTTTCAGATTTATTACAATGCAAAAACATCTCTATTGGTTGGTTTCACTGATTCCGATTGGGTTGGTGACCCTAATGATTGGAAGACTATTGTAGGTTATGTCTTCACTCTTGGTTCTGGACCTATTACATGGGCTTGCAAGAAACAAAGTGCCATTTCTCTTTCTTCAGCAAAAGCATAATATCGTGGCGCCGTAGAAGCTAGTAAGGAAGCCTTGTGGCTTCGTCAGATCCTGTCAGAGTTTGGCTTTTAGTAGCAACATCCGACTACACTTTGGTGTGATAATCAAAGTGCCATTCAACTATGCAATGAACCAATCCAACATCAGCGCAACAAACACATTGACTCCACATGCACTTCATCAGAAAGCTCATTCATGACCATGTTAGTGAAGTGCAATATTGTTCAACTGATGATCAAGTTTCAGGCATCTTTACAAGGGCTCTCACAGAGACGAAGTTTACTAAACTTCGATTTATGGTTGGAGTTCAGGAAGTTGTCACTAAGGGGGGATAGGCTCTAATGCCTCATTCCTTCTCCTATTGTGTCATATTTGTACATCCTTCAATCCTATCCCAAGTTGTTTTTAAGGGGGGATGTTAGGATATTATTCCGACACATAGGAAATAGTTAAGTGTAACGTGTGTTTCTTTACTATGTACTTTTGTAACTTACAATCCGTTAGTCACGATATGTTCTAGACATGAAGTGATCTGACAATTCATTCTCTCCTTGGTATTACCGACACTTGATCCGTGGCTTAACACCTGATTGGTCCTTGATCTCTATTTAAAGAGCATGGATGGTCATTTGTAAGGTGAATGTTCACGAGAGAAGTTTATGTAAATTTTCTTTTTTTTTTTATTAATAAATTGCCTGAAGTGGCCACGTTGGCTCAGACCATGGACTGTTTCCCTCTTTGAGGGTTTTAACCACGTCAATAATACTGGTGTATTGATCTGGGATATGTTAATGAGCGGTGTCCTTTGATGTTCTATATGAGGAACTTACCTTATAAATTCCTACAAAATCACTTTGACATTGAACAACTGCCTAGAAATTTAAAAGTTGAAATAAAAGAACTGTATTTTACATTAAACACTTGAATTTTTTAATGTGTTTCAAAGTTGGTTTATGGCTTCTTAAAGGAAAATTTAATTTATATGGAAGCACCTTTAACACTAATGTTATTTAATGCTTAGCATATCTTATAGAAATACTCAATATTTGTAATTTTAGTGTTATTGCCTACTAGTTACTTTGCATCTTTTGAATTTAGAGAGAATGATATTGCGTTGAGTGGTTTTTTGTGTTTTTAATATTTACTTTTGATCTTGGTCAAAGTTAATGGTTGCTCATGTGCCAATTCATTAAAGTTTTCCAAAGAAAGTTGTTCATTGGGTTGGTTGTGTTCTTTTGCTGTTGTTTGATTATTATTAAGAATCTAATTGCTCAAATCATTAACTTGTGTGATCAATGTCTAATTATAATGAAAATATCTTGGGGAAATCCAAAGGATGCTTTTCCACATTTGCGGATCTCATTCTTGGTAATCTCGTTGATATAGACTAGTATGTTTCCCCCATGGAGATTTAGGTTGGTGCCCACCTATTAGCACGACACTAATTCAATAATATTGGTGACAACTGATTGAGCTAACTCCTTGGGCTATATGTATAAATGTGGTCTAAATGTTCTACAAATTGTCTATTTTATGGCCATTCGTAAAAATAGGAAGGAGAATTGATATATTCTATCTGAAATTTGACAAGAATAATTTCGAATTGTGTGGATTACATATATTAATAATTAACTTTGTAAACTTAATGATCAAATCTTTGTTCAACAACTCCATATGTGACCCTTGAGCCATGGATACATTGATCAAATTTGTCATTTGCTACGAGCTTGTAGTGCAGATACATCTTTGACACTTCTTTGCTTGGTGTAGATGGTCATGGGGAAATCCAAAGGATGCTTTTCCACATTTGTGGATCTCATTCTTGGTAATCTTGTTGATACATGCTAGTCTGCTTCACCCATGGAGATATAGGTTGGTGCCCACCTATTAGCAAGACACTAATTCAACAATATTGGTGACAACTGATTGAGCTAACTCCATGGGCTATATGTATAAATGTGGGCTAAATGTTATACAAATTATCTATTTTATGGCCATTCATAAAAATAGGAAGGAGAATTGATATATTCTATCTGAAATTTGACAAGAATAATTTCAGATTGTGGGGATTACATATATTAATAATTTACTTTGTAAACTTAATGATCAAATCTTTGTTCAACAACTCCATATGTGACCCTTGAGCCATGGATACATTGATCAAATTTGTCATTTGCTACGAGCTTGTAGTGTAGACACAACCGAGTTTACTACTCACACCTCTTTGACACTTCTTTTCTTGGTGTGGATGGTTAGGTTACGATGTTTGTAGCAACTCTTTCTTGATCAAAAGACTCACATGTGGGTGTAGACGGGGGTTCTAATGCTACTCTTGAATGTTCTACCAACTCCAATAACTATTTGCCTTATTGCCTATTAGTTACTTTGCATCTTTTGGAATTTAGAGAGAATGATATTGCGGTGAGTAGTTTTTTGTTATTTTAATATTTACTTTTGATCTTGGTCAAAGTTAATGGTGGCTCATGTGCCAATTCATTGAAGTTTTCCAAAGAAAGTTGTTCATTGGGTTGGTTGTGTTCTTTTGCTATTGTTTGAATTATTATTAAGAATCTAATTTCTTAAATCATTAACTTGTTTGATCAATGTCTACTTATAATGAAAATATCATGGGGAAATTCAAAGGATGCTTTTCCACATTTGTGGATCTCATTCTTGGTAATCTTGTTGATATAGACTAGTATGCTTCACCCATGGAGATTTAGGTTGGTGCCCACCTATTAGCACGACACTAATTCAACAATATTGGTGACAACTGATTGAGCTAACTCCATGGGCTATATGTATAAATGTGGGCTAAATGTTATACAAATTGCCTCTTTTATGACCATTCATAAAAATAGGAAGGAAAATTGATATATTCTATCTGAAATTTGATAAGAATAATTTTGGATTGTGGGGATTACATATATTAATAATTAACTTTGTAAACTCAATGATCAAATCTTTGTTCAACAACTCCATATGTGACCCTTGAGCCATGGATACATTGATCAAATTTGTCATTTGCTAGGAGCTTGTAGTGTAGACTCAACCGAGGCTACTACTCACACCTCTTTGAAACTTCTTTGCTTGGCATGGATGGTCAGGTTATGATGTTTGTAGCAACTCTTTCTTGATCAAAAGACTCACATGTGGGTGTAGACGGGGGTTCTAATGCTACTCTTGAATTTTCTACCAACTCCAATAACTATTTGCCTTGGGTGGTTGTCAAAATACTTTTTGCAATGTGTCAAAACTTGCAAAATTTGGTACAAGGTGGCAAATTCATTGTGGTGTGCCTCATCTTGGAAGAATTGTGAGGGCCTCTATTGGTTGCTTGTTGTCGACATAAGGTGCGCAAGAGGAAAAGGAGCACCCACCCTTGACATTATATTGTTGGTTGCAGGTAAGGATTTTCAACTTGATCAAGTTGAAGATTTGATTCCTAAAACCTTAGTGGGAAAATTCTTTGGGCATAGTGTTGTAGTGTTTTCTTCTCAATGATGTACAAAAATAACCCACTTAAGATTGTGGATGAAAAACAATTTCAACAATATACATGACTGCTAAGCATTGTAGATCTGCAGCTATTGATAGAAACATAACCTGCCAAAATTCTAATCTATGCTACGATCATAGTTAAACAACGAAAGAAAGAGTAATAACCCCAATTATCCAATGGAAACCAGACATGTAAAGAATAATTTTATAATAACACCTGTGAAGAGAACAGATAAATGTTACCAGTCCCCCTCTATGGGATGGGTTTTTGGCTATCCTTAAACGTCTTCAGCTTCTGTAGAGTCTCTCTCCTCTATAATGCATAAACCCAACAAAAATATGGTGTGCGACAATGAAAATAATCAGAGCTACAATAGCGAGTGCAACACTGAAAATAATCAAAAGTGAATAATGAATGGAAAACCCTTCTATTTATAACAAAATATTGAGTTATCCTTGAATAATGAGCAATAATAAAATATATATTTTTTTCTCTGTAAAAACTAATTCTATTAAGAGGACGTATGGTACAATATGAAGTTACAACCAAGAGAAGCAAGAAAACGGGCAGCCGGAAAGGATAGACTATCCACCTCGGCCCCTAAGAGAAAACAAGAAGAGAGCAGTGCTAAGCAAGAAGTAACAAGAAGAACAGAGTAACAAGAGCAGAACAAAGGATTCTACCCAACGTGGGTAGAATCAACTATTCGGCATTTTTTTCCTTTCTTTTTACCAACTTTGACCCAACCAAGATGACTCTGCTGAGCTGGCATGATTTGCAAACTGAGCTGGGCTGACGGAGAGGTCTCCTTGTCTGAATCCGAGGGAGAGGACTCATGAGTTCTTTTCTGTGAGTTTGGTGGGACAGTAGATTCCTCAGGACCAGTCGAGGGCGGATCCTGTGCCAGCTTTGCGTCCATTCCTTCCGCATCCCCTTCCTCTTCATCTGAGCTGGAATCAAAATCATCCATGGGGGGAGGATCATGAGGTTTCCAGCTTTTGGATTTCGGCTTAAGATTGGCTTTCTTCTTTTGGGCAGGCATCAAGGGACAGGAGCTTTGAAGGTGCCCTGTGTGATGGCAATTTCGGCGGCGAAAGGCTGTGTTCTCATAATCCAGGGTCTGAGTCCAATGGAAGTCTCCAATTTTGAGATTAATCTGATCAGGTAGACCTTTGCTCATGTCTATTTCTGCACAGATTCTAGCAAAGGTGTATATGCCCTTTTCCCCTCTAGAGGTGTCTGTGACTAGAAAGCGGCTTAGAGTATTGCCGATTCCTTGGAATACAGCAAAGTGCCATAGATGCGCCGGGAGATTAGGAAGTCTGACCCAGATGGGGAGCTTGGTGATGATTGCTGTAGAGGGATCAAAATCTGGGAACCAAGGGGTGAGGAATAAACCTGCTGAGCCCCAAAACCATGGGCCTTCAGTTAATGCTTTTTGGTAGTCCTCACTGAGAGCAAACACTACAATGAAGAAACCCTTTGAGCAGAGAAGAACCTTGCAATTGTTGGTCCAGTTAGAGTGAATCCATTGGTAGAGATCCGCTGTGCGTGGCCATAGCCCATTGAACCTGCAAATAATGGCATGCTCTGCATACTTTTGGATTTGCTCATCCAGCGTTGGATGCATTATTTCAATGGAGGGGGTTTCCTCCAATTTGTCCACCAAAAAAGGTTTGGGAGCCTGAGCTGGTGGAGCTGTTTTCTTGGGCATCTGAGCATGGACAACATCTTTGTATGAAAAAGCCGCAGCTGAAGATGATTGTCCAACAGTTCCCCCTCTCAAACGAAGGGTAAAAATGATGGAGGCATTTCTCTTAATGCTGTAAAAAGAAAGGGGATAAAGATCCTCAAGTTGTTTACCTTCATGGAGGAGTCGTTGAGATGCAAAGGGAATCCCCAGCCTAAATTCCAGGATTTGCTTGAGGTCCTACACTAGATCCGAAGAGCTCACCCATTGTAGCAGAGTTTTGCCAGAAAGGAGCACGATTTGGATTTGGAATGAGGCAGAGTGATCAGACTTCTGCTTTCCTCTGAAAATCTGAGACGAGAGGAAGCTGGTGCTTTGGTGGGCCACCTTTTCCTAAACTTGCTGCAGGGGCTTGTGAGAAGATGTGGTGAGAATCCAATGGTCATTGAGTTTGTCATTTATTTCCGCCCAAAAGAGCTCCCAGATGCTCCGTCCAGGAAAATCCAGGAAGCTGAAAGAATTCTGAATATGAAATATAGAGTAACGACTATTCTGGGGAGGCAGAAGAGGTTCTAATGGGGTTGAGCAGCCTTCCAGAGCGTAATATTTCTTCCCAAGAGCCGCAGCCTGAGGAGAAGAAGGATTATATTTTGCATTTCCGTCCTTAACCTTTGCATCTACTATCTGAAGGGGGCAGTTGTCAAGATATGCAGCAGCAGAGGGCCGAGATCTGGGTACGCTATTGTCCAGAGCGGTGTTGATTAGAGGGAGGTGAGCACCCAGAAGGGAATGGAATACATGCGATTCAGCATCGATGGAAGAAGCCGACATTCCATGTCTGCATGATCAATCAGGGCAGAGCGAGTACAGGGCGGCGACATGGAAGCTCCTAGACGATTCTATTCTGATGATGTTTCCCTTGGAGCTAGGGCTTTGTTGACTGGTGAACTCTGTGGTAGCCCTCTGAAACAATGGACTGTTGGGGTGCAGGGGCTGGCTAGAAAAATCGCAGCCTTGATCCATGACAGATATTGCGCGAGGGTTCCTGGCGATGTCGTGCTGGATCCATAAGCTACTGGGATTCAGGGTTAATCTGGAACCCTCGAAGTTTGATTTGTTGCCTGTCAAAGCATCCAAAATCTTGGCAGCCTGCAGAAGTCCCTCGAGGCCGGGCGCCGTCCCCATCCTCACTGCGAAGCTGCCAGCGACCTGCATATGAAGAGTGTCCGCCGCCATATTTGCTGCAATGCATGCGCAAATTGCTGAGAGCCCAACCCGTGCATGTTTCTCTTTTTTCTTCGCAAGGCTGCACGCGATCTTATTCGCTGGGTTTGGCATGAATGGAGTCGGGGCCCCTCTGAAGCTCTTGTCGCCGTCTTCTGTAGGGCCGAGCAAAGACCAGACGACGGCTGGAGGGAGGGAGGCGACGACAAGGAGATTAGGGTTCATCATTCTCCACTCAAGCGATCCAGCCTCACAATAATAAAATATTATTGATCCCATTCTTGGAATAACTATTTGGAATATTTTATTATATTTGTTTAGGAGGGAAAAAGTATTTAAACTTTCATTTAGAAATAATAAATAAATAAATGATTTATTTATTATCTCAATGAATTAGTTAAAGAATAATAAACAAATGATGATTTATTTAATTATCCCTAAGGGATTTAGTCAATTTTAATAAATAATAATAATTAATTAATTATTCTTAGAGAAAAATAAGGTAAATAATGATTTATCTGTTTATTTTTCATGATTGGGTCAAATTTGACAAGGCATAATAATAAAAGAGTGGTTAAATTAACTATTCCTAGAAGAAAATCAAATAAATAATGATTTATTTAATTATTCTTCATGGGTTTAACTATAAATTACTTAATAAAGGTGCTTTATTAGGTAATTTCTCACAGTGAAATCCATTTTACTAGGGTAAAATTAGCTTTACATGGTATAATTCAATCCATCTAGTAAATTAGGCTAGATGATCAATTTTTTGGTGATAACAGATTGCCCCCAACGTACGAGTGTTAGGAGCAAAATGTATGACCGAAGTACGTTGTAAAGACACAATCACTTAGACAACACAGGGGAGTCAAGGAGAGAAAGAGAGAGACCAATGAAGCTAAATTTGAGAGAGGATAGTGACAGAGGGGGTGAGACTAATGCAAGTCTCCTTTAATGTTTGTGGTACCGGACCTCAATGAGGCGGGGGAGGCATACCCATACCCGCTGAGAGAACTTAGTACAAAAATAATGGCTCCCCAGAAATATGAAACTGAGGAATAAAGTACATGTTGAATGGTACATGGCATGCTGGCATAACAGAGCTAGAAAATAATACAATGTGTCCCATGTACACAATGCACCTGGTAAAAACATGATCCAGGACTGAATACAATAATATCTGAGTACATGAGATACAAAGCCCCTTCCCTCAAAAAATGGGTGGGAGGGAGGGTAGAACAACCGGAGAAGCCCTGTTGAACAAGGAAGGGCTCTGCAAAACTGAATGGATCATCTGGAGGAGACGTGCATGCTATGAATACTGCGATCGGTAGGAACCGAACCCATCAACTCTGCGGAACTGCATCTAAGGCTGTAGCATAGTAGGTATGCATTCGAGCATGTGGGGGGCTACCTGAAGGGCCATCCCCTCATGAGGTCTGAAAACATCTCACACACACCCAGGAATCACTGGGAAAATATGCTGCATCACTAGACCATCAAGTGTATGGATCACGAACATGAAATGGCCAAGTCAAAGGGAAATAATGAGACTCTCTGCTCGATTCAAGGCACCGAACAAGAATGGTAGCTGGAGCCGAGATACACAACCCTATATGTCATTCTACTGGAATAAATGAGTTGATGTCGACAGAATAGGGACCGCGATAGATGAGGCAATGAGGATCCTCAACTAAAGCACGAGGGAAAATAGTAATGTGACTAATGGACTGACGCCAGGGATAATGGGGAAAAGAGGGCTGAGGGACAAACAGACGACTACCCTTGTTAGAGCATAAAGTGCATGGTTGACCTGGCAGCAACTGAATCAACTGCAGAGGGGATGGGGACAATATGACTGGAGGCCAAAGTGGGCAACACAGGATGAACGATATGAAAATATGGATGGAATACTATGACATGATATGATGTGACATGAAATAGACTCCAAGAATTCAAGGGTGACTCATCGCAGATGCTCTGAACATGGGTGACTCAATGACGCTGCCACACAAACGAGGCCTGGTGGGGACCGTGAAAACATGAGTAAATGATGGTTACTCATGACGAAAATCGACATATGATACGACAAGTATTAAGAGGAAGTGGATGTCAAAGTACAAGTGCCGCTTTATGACGAAATTCGATTTTGAGAGACGACGAAGCGACCTTCTTGGAAAAATGGTTTCTTGGTGAAGTGTCAAATCATCTAAACCTAAAGAAGACTTATTTTAGAGCTCGGTGAGAGCTTTTCGACAGAAAAACTATGGATTTTCCTATGAAAGGATGTTTTCCCTACAATTTGGATTCATTTTCTAAGTGAGCTGTGGTGAATGTGGAGAGGAGGAAAAGGCCCTAAATCTTGTGGAGATCGTAGTGGACAAACCGACCGTCAGAATCAGGATCTGTGACTTTTAGGTAGGTGGCCTTACTCATCTCTTCAATTTCAATGGTTTATTTCCTGATTTTTGGCACCTAGTAGCTCCCTGAGAGACCCTTGCCCTTTCTCATAGTCGCATCGCACTTTCTGGGTCCAGAAATGTGATTTGGATCGCAGGAAACAACTAGAAACCTACAAGCTCGTACTTTCTGGGTTGAAAACTGCAATTTGTGGCTGGAGGAAGGGTTGGTCTGCTGGCCTGGTGGGGGTTGTAGGTTGATCAGTGCAGCCTGTTGTTTTCTTTTTTGAACTGACAAGACATGTGGTGTTTTGTAAATATGACAGAACTGAAAATCAACTGGCATGAACGAGACTTGGATACTCTTCGATCCAAGATCCAGAGGGATTCGGGAGTTCAAGGGCCATTGACTCATTATGGGGCTCTCAAGTTGGTAGAGAACCCACTGATGAGGGCAGGTGAGCCCTTGCTATCGAGATTTGTGAGCTATTGGGATCCAGACCAGGAGGTCTTTGTCGTGTAGGGGCATAAGATCGAGCTCACATTACAGGATATTTACTTCTTGACCGGACTTCCTCCCCTTGGAGTGGTGGGGGATACAAGGGTAAACCTGATCCAGAATCTATTGCAAAGTTGCCTTGAGTTAGTACAAATTGAACATGCACTGGAGAAGTTCAGGAGAATGGTTGAACTATGTGCCAAGGAGACTGAGGTGGTTGCTGCACAAGCTTCATCACATGTAGTAAAATAGGTGGCATGAAGGAAGAGAATGAGCAAAAAATTCAAATTTAGTGCTCAGATGGGAGACTATGAGATTGTATAATATCCTATTGGATTTGGTATTTGATGCGAATATTTTGCCGAAGAGAACATGGGAGAGGATGGGGAGACCAAAGATGACATGGTCTACTATCCATTTGAGGCTAGCCAATCAACATCACATCTTTTCGATTGGTAGATTGACAAGTGTCCTGGTAGATATTGATGGGGTTAGAAAAATTGTTGTTTTTGAGGTCATCAAAATCATGGATGATAGTGATACATACCCTGCTCTCTTGGGATTTGATTGGGAATTTGATAACCAAGCAATTATTAACCTGAAGAAGAGGCAGATCTTCAAGGCAAGGGAAGTTTGAGTAATAACATCTTTGGACCCAAGGGAAGGATAACAATACATTGAGCCAGTTAGGGGGGAGATAAGCCGAGAGGAATTGGATAGTAGTTATAATGTGATTTCCCTCAAGGAGGATTACATGAATCCTACTTGTGATGGAATTCTAAGTTGGCGTAGTGTGGGGTCCCGCACTTATGACTTAGAGGTGAAGCCAAATAATTGATAGAGTAGGTTGCACAAAGTAAGCACCATAAGATGTGTGCACCTCACCAGGGAAGTGCGCCGGATAGAAACGAAAGTGCATAACCTACCTTGTTTTGATGGGTTATCACAAATAATATTTTTTGTGCAGGAATTTGAAGACCAGGGACTAGAAAGGCTAAGGGTTTCTACATTTAACAATGCATTGCATGTAACCCATTAGAGAAATTTTGAGGTCTAAAATGGGCCTCCTAATGAATATTATAAAATAATAGTGGAAATAATAAAATAAGATTAGATTACCTCATAAAATTTTGGAGGGAAAAAAATAAAACCTATTTTTTCACCTTGTATTTTCAACTTATCTCTTTGAAAATTTTACTCAAATTTTGAGCGGGAGGACTCGTTGGATGCAAAATTTAAATCCTCATCCAAGGAGTACCCATGTTACATACTTTCGATGGACCCTGCTACACGAAAAATGAGAAACACATGGTAAAATGTGATTTCGATCACTTTTGTTCATGTATTTCTCATTTTTTCGTGTAGCAAGTTCCATCGAAAGTATGCAACGTGGGTATTCTCTGGATGATGAATTAAATTCCATATCTAACAAGTGATACCACTCGAAATTTGAGTAAAACTATGGGGAGATAAGTTAAAAATACAAGTTGAAAAAGTAGTTTTTTATTTTATTATTATTAAATTTATCTTTTTATGTTTTTAGTTTAAAAATGGCGGATAATCCCCCATGGTTGACATCATTATCTTGAATCCTATTCATTCTCATAAAGTTGATTTTGGTTGTACATTTTTGTTTTGAGGCCCATTTTTGACCTCAAAATTTCTTTAATTCTAGCTAGATGGTGGACTGCACATAAAGGTCAGATCGAGGGGTGGGCACAGTGCAAACAATTGTTGTGCATATGATTTGGGACCAACTTAGGAGTTATTGGGTGGGAGTACACCAGGGTGGGGTGCCCAAAAATTCACCTGAAATGGTGCATTGTAGCATGGACTCGAGGAAATGTACTACAATAGGAATGGGTACACCGATTTGTACATACATTGGAGACTATCCCCTTGAACTGGTATATTGAGCTGGAGGTCCACAAAGGAACAATGGAATGGGACGAAATGGCACACATTTTCAAAGCTACTTTTAGCTTTGAAGCAAAGGAGCTAACACTCGATAAGGTTTTGAAGGTATTGAGACGAAAGATATTCACCATAGTGGAGCCAATAGTTCTAAGGAGCATACCTCTTTGTCCTAAACATAAGAATTCCCATAAAGTATGAGAGTTCATGAAATGTTATATTGTAGTAGAGCTAGGAGAATATGATGATAATCCTAGAAATTTACAGATTCCTGAAGTTAAAGGGAAGTGTGTAGTTAGTGGAATAGAGTTACAGTCATTTGACTATGCATAATATATTAAAACCAAAAAGGTAAATATTGACATAGAGGATAATCCTAAAATGACGGTCATAGGAGATTATTGGGATGATGAGATAGTATGGAATATCATCACTTTTTTGCATGAATATCAGGATCTGTTCCCCAACACATTTGAGGAAATGAAAGGAATTGTTGGAGAGCTAGGTGAAATGAGAATCCTGTTACAACCCGATGCAAAACTAGTAAAACAAAGGCCCTATCAATTGAATCAAGTATACAAGGAGAAGGTTAAATGAGAACTGGACAAAATGTTGAAAGTAGGAATCTTGAGCCCATGGAAGAATTAGAGTGGATCAGCCCCATGGTGGTCCAAATAAGAAGACAAGTACAATAAGAATCTACGTAGGCCTTCGGAAGATGAGTGATGTTTGTGTGCATGATCCCTTTCTAACTTCGTTTATTGATGAGATATTGGAGAACCTAGGAGGACATGAGGCTTATTCATTCACTGATGGATTTTTAGGATATGATTAGGTGAATATTGCAAAGGAAGATCGACATAAGAACACATTCGCGGAAAAATAGGGGTGTTTTCAGTATATTGTCATGCGATTTGGCTTAAAGAATGTGCTGACTCTCATGGATAGTGGTCACATATTTCAAAGAGTTTATCCACAAGTTCTTGGAAGTTTACTTTGATGATTTGACTATATTTAGTCTATTGAAAAGGCAATATTAAGTTCTGTGATTGATGTAACTGGACAAATGTAGACAACTACAAATTTCACTAAATATTAAAAAGTGTATATTTTTCTCGCCTTTTGGCATTCTATTGGCACATGTAGTGTGCAAGGACGGCTTGTTGGTAGATGTAACCAATATTACGGTGATAGTGGATATATCACCACCTACGCTAGTCAAGTAGTTGTGGTCTATCTTGAGGAATACAAATTATTACCAGAAGTTTATTAAAGGCTACACACATATCACTGCCCCAATGGAGAAGTTGTTGAAGAAGGAGACAAGGATCCAATGGAGTGAGGATGTTAGCAAGCTCTAGACACCTTGAAAGGGAATCTAGTGACTGCATCAATTATGGTATTCACAAATTGGCAAAAGGAATTCCATGTGCATGTCGATGCTTCCTCTGTCGCACTAGGAGAAATTTTAGCACAACGAGGGGAGGGAGAGATATATCATCCCATATCCTTCACCAGAAAGAAGTTGTCTATAACAGAGTAGAACTACACCATGACGGAGAGAGAGGGACTCGCCATGGTGTACACACTTGAAAATTTTACACACTATCTATTGGGTAACAAGATCAAACTGTATATGGATCACTGTGCATTGAAGTACCTATCCAAAAACCCATGTTGGGGGGGAGGATTGAAAAGTGGTTATTGTATTTTTAGGAGTATGATTTCCAAGTGGTGGTAAAGCTAAGAAAATTGAATGCATGGCTTGATCACTTGTCGTGCATGACCACAAGTGAGGATGCACAAAACCTAAAAGACAATCTGCTAGATGTGAAACTTTTTGTTGTGACTATGGAAATCTGCTAACTTTGCAGAGATTGTAAGATTTTTGAGTATAGGGATGGCCCTAGAGGGGTATACCATCATACAGACAAAGAAACTAATAATGAAGGCAATGGATTACCATATGATCATAGGCTTCTTGTATAAGTTGGGTGCATATAGGATATTGCACAGATGTGTGCTAGAACATGAGAGACCCATGATACTTAACGAGGCACATGCGGGCGTCCTTGGATGAAAATATGCAAGAAGGCCCACGACGCAAAAAATATTGCACATAGGAATGTGTTGGCCTACCTTACATGGTGATGAAAGAATTTTACAAGGCTTGCGACGTATGTTAGCATGTGGGGAGGCCATCAAGGAGAGACTATATGCCCTTGGTTCCCTAGCTCACACTACAACCATTTGACAAATAGAAAATTTATTTTTTGTGTCTGATAAGCCCACCTGCAAGGAGAAACACTGCACAATACATCATTACTACTACTGATTATTTGACATGTTGGGCAGAATCTGTGCCAGTCAAGGACCGCAGTGCAAAGACAACTGCACTTTTTCTATTTAATAATGTGGCCACCAAATTTGGTTGTTCATAGATCCTGATGAGCGAACAAGGTACTCATATTTTGAACAAGACGATTGAAATTCTCACAAAGAGTTCCATATTTACCATTAGAAGAGAACTCCTTACCATCCCTAAGATAATGTTATTGTGGGTGCCTTTAAAAATACCTTGGAGACTACGCTCACTAAGGTGTGTAATGTGTAGGGTGATGATTGGCACTTGAGGATTCTAGGGGTCTTGTGGGCACATAAGACCACATGAAATAAGTTGACCAAACATACGCCTTTTCGATTAGTAAATGGGAAAGATGCAGTAATTCCCATGGAATTTGGTACCCAGCCTGCACATTGTGAAAACTACAAAGATGGTAGAAACCGACGTAGCGGAACAGAGATTGCAGGAGCTATTACAGTTAGAGGAAGACTGTGTAGTAGCCAGGTTCCATCAGGATGTGAAGAAATCAAGAGAGAAAGTGTGGCATGATAGGATAATGAAGCATAAGACATCTCAAATCAGAGACTTAGTGTTGTTGTATGATAACAAAATTTTAAAAAATCAAGGAATATTTCACATGCATTGTTAGGACCATATGTGATCAAGCAAGTGATTGATGCAAGGACTATGTAACTAAAAAATCTGGATGGTACCCTACAAGAAGGATTTATTAATGGGAGCCGGTTGAAGCTGTATAGGCACAACCAAGCCCCTGCATGAAATTCCTAAGAGGATAGGGGGGAATTCTATCTTTATACATAAATAAAGTATTTTGTCTACTTTTTTGAATTTGGGTTATAGTTGGTTACTAAAGTAACTTTGTAGCAATTAATCATTTGTTTTTGGTAGTAGAATCTTCTAGTTTGTGCAGAATAAGAACATTGCATGATGTGAGGAAACACTGCGCACTAGGGCGTGCATCTTGTAGTGTTGGGGGTATATCCAATCAACAATAAATGACAGCTGGACGAATGACAATAAAGTCAGAAAACAATGAGGAGGGATATTTCTGATATAGAACCCAGGAGAACAAGTGTCAAGGTAAGTGATAAGACCCATCCATCATTACTAAGGAAGGGAAGTAATCATTAAGAAAACAACCACTGTCAGGGCATAATCATTGTTGGAAATCGTGCTTGTACAACTGACCTACAATGTGAAGAAAACAAGGTAAGTGGTGGATTTCCTAGGATTGTGTCACTGCACTGAAGTGATGGTCAATAATGGGGTAATTATGAGGAAAATCTTAAAAGAGGGAAGCCATTTGCATGAAGCCCATATTCATTTGAGGAGTTTTCTGAGCTAATAGCTGATGCTAGTTTGTGAACCAGAGATAACAACCAAGTGAGAAGATACTTTAGAGGGCTAAGGTTCAGAGGTTGGGGGGATTTGAACTTAGAGTGACCATTATCGAATAATGGGAAAATAAAGAGGATTACCAAGAGAGTGGAGACCACAACAAAAACAACCTCTGTTCCCATGAGAGGCCAAGGTTGAAGAGCCATAGGAAGAAACCATGTCGCCAAAAGTAGATAAGCCAGAGACATCCCAGGAAGATATAGGAGCTCTAAAATAGTAGGACCGTTAATGACACCAGGTTGCAGAAAAGAACCAAAAAATTTCCTACCACAGAAGAGTACAACCCCTCCATTTCAAGTACTATGAGACGCAAAATATTTGTTGGGGATACCACCCCTACCACCTGGTGTTCGAAGTGAAGGGAAAATTCGAGGTCATGTTGAGAGAATGAGGTTTACTGATCACTATATGCATGATCCTACCAAATTTCTTGATTTGCAAGATTGTATTCAGTGCATAGATATAGTTGAACCTAGGGTGATTAAGGTGGAGCCAAAGGAGTGGGCTTACCATCTAGAGTCGAGCGACATACTCAATTTGTTTTTTATTCCCCACTTTGGGAAGGAAAATGACATGAATGTGATTATTAAATGTATACTGGCCTATGTACATGGAGGATACTTATGGTTGGACAAGCTAGTAGTGCTAACCCCTAACCTAATTCATAAGATTATCGACTTTCCCATTGAGGGAGAGGATCCAAAATTGTTGATTGCAGATAAGGAATGCAATCTCAGTCAATAGGTGATGAAACAATTCAAAACATATAGGGGAGGTAGAGGCTAAAAAATTTCCAGTATTAATGATAGGGCCACCAGATTTGTTACTCAGGCACTAGCCTAAACAGTGTTGTGGAAATTCTAGAAGGATGAAGTACTGATGGGTACAATTATCACTGTACGCAAGTGTGCAAAAGGAGAGAAATTAAGCGAGGCACCGTATCTACTTAAACAATTCCAAGAAGACTATCTATATATACATAATTCCACTACTCTTGGCTTTTGATGTTGATTGCTCTGGTAGCATGGGAACTCCCAAAAGCATTTCAACCGATAGAGAATCCATTGTGACCCATAGAAGCAGATTGCTTATAGAATCTATGGGCCTTTAGTGATCGATTTTAGGAAGATGGGAAACACTATTATGTTATACTTATATGGTGATATTCTACGGAACACTATTAGAAAGACATCACGCTTATCGAGGAAGTGGTGATGAAATTCAAAGGAATTTCCATGTTCAAGGCTCACATACACTATATTTGGATTCAACCACGTAGGGATGAGCACCATCGATGGTTACAAACAAATAGGCTCACAACACAAGAGGTCTAGGAAATGGTGGACACATGGGATGCAACCTATAAGGTACCAATGGACACAAAACCAAAGGTTGAGGAAATATCTAGCAACTAGGAAACAAAATGGTCACAGTCTGGTCAACTATAGAAAGAGGTTCACTCCCCTCTCATTCCTAAGCAAGAGAAGGAAGGAGAACAACCAATACAATCAAAAGAAGTATTGCTAGGGAGAAAAACATATTATGGAGCAGCATAGGTAGCACGCCTACGACCCGAGCTAGAAAGAAGCAAAAGATGATGTGTGCTTCTCTAGTTTAGATGGTGTTATCAGAGGATGATTTCAAGAGAATCAGTGAGTAGATGGAAGAGGCCACGAAAGAAAGGTTGGAAAAAGTGCAAGACATTAGGTGAGTTATGACAAACGCTGGCAGCACAACCACTTCCATCAGAACTGATGGTATAGTTAAAACCAACCCCAACCACTCGAGATGATGTAGGTACCTTCTTCACAATTAGAAAACAAGTGGGTATTGTGGTTATCCACCAGAGCTATGGAATTTATTAGTGAGGAGGTACAACAACGTGTAGAAGCTGTCACGTAGGTTAACCTAGTGCTTTCCCAACTAACTATGGATAATATACACCAATTGCAAAAATATTTCGTGTAGGAAATACAAGTCAAGGTAGCAATGACCATCGAAGAACTAGGCTAGGTGAAAGCAACACAAGAATAACTAGTATGACAGACATAGAGGTTAGCAGCAAACAATGAGATGAAATGGTGCATAACATTAGGGAAAGTTTAGTAGGAGGTGATGGGTGATCCTATCGATGCTACTGTCCCATCTAAGGCATTTGTCGGAAAAATCAGCGACACCATCTAGGGCTTTAAAACACAAGTGACAAAACTCATGGCATAGCAGAAGCCACCAACACCAGTAGAGGAGAGAGAACCTAAAGACTTGGTTCAGTGCACCAAAGACCAATATCACCAGTTGGTTGAGTATGAGCAGTGGTGTCAAGATACAATGGAAGAGTGATCTCAATTATGGCCTACTCTATTGGAAGCTCAAGGTGTAGTGGAAGTCACATACAAGATACAAAAGGAATAAGAAAGAGTATGACAAATTGGGAAATTTATGGGTGGGATGAGTTTCGTAGACAAGAAGAATGCCACATAGGAGAAGATGTATATTAACCGATAGATTGATTAAATTTAGGAAGATCAAAATGAATGGGAACACCTTCAGGGTGAGGCAATGAAATTCACTGACAATTGCAATGAACTATTGTGGGTTGTGCAGAAGGCAATAAACGAGAACGCTAGTGTAGTCATAGGGGATCCGACCACCGGAACAACACAAGACATAATTTGTAGAGGGGAAGGGATAGGAACTAGAGTGGATACACTACACAAGGCACTGCAAACCTTGAAGGAATCAATGAAATCAAGGCTACATCTGTGAAAAAGAACTAAGTGGGTTGGGATGAGCCACAATTTTGTGTTGGGGACTTGTTGGAGGCCAAAATTTTTAAAATTTTGCAGTAGAGTGAGAGACTGCAAGTAGAGGAGAATGGCGTGGGAGTAGGGGAACCAACACAAAGTAGAGAGGATGCCATTAGATAGGAATATGCAACACAAAAGGGTACCTACGCAATTTGGCACAATGCCAACTAGGCAAGGACGTGTGCAAGGAAGATCTTGGCAGTTAAGATCTGAAGGCATCTGGAGAAGGTAGGAAGGATTGCCATGATGAAGGACTTAGGGGATATTTGCAGGAAGATATAAGTTGGTGGAATAGAGGAAAGGCCGGTAGAAGATATTTCGAGCTAGAATAGGTTGTCGTTTGGGAAGCGTGGGACAACTGGAGAAGGCTAACAGAAAATGTTAGGGCCATTAAACCAATATAGGGATGGAATGAAATAGATGAGGATCAAAGGCATGATGATAGAGGAACTTCTAAGGGACAATAAGAAAACCCGACTTCTCCAGTATGGGGTTGGTTGGTTGGTCAACTATTCGAAGAATCATTAGTGTTGTGTTCTATCGATATATATATTGATAGTCGTTTTCCGGTTACTCTGTCGTGAGTGTTGTATGTCAGTGGCTGTTATTAATATCACTCGTGGATGGAGTCTCTGTATTGAGTCTATTCTTAGGTGGACAATCTGTTCAAAGTCGTTGATACTCTGCGACGTAGAAGAATGTAAGGTGTTATATTTTATCATGTTAAGGCTGGTGAGTCAGGTTTGTAAGACTTTGTTTTAGCATGCTGCAAAGTTTTCTGTCATGAAGTAATGGAGAATGAATGGATTGACCTTATATTTGTTCAGGAATGTGTGTGTTGTTTTGCTGCTACTGTCATTATAGTTTTAGAGTACTAATATAGAATTCTCTAATGACCTGTGCAATAGGAGAAGTTGGTATGACTGTCGTGTTCTGCTCATGTTAATATTATGGAAATCAAATAGTAAATAAAATAGTTTGAATAGAGTTCTGTGAAAACTTGTGTGGAATTCGAGTTTAGTATGGCTAGTCTACTTCTGTTTCTTAGATGCCATGAACCCTACACAATGACTTAAGAAACTATGGTCGCAAATACACAAAAATTCCATTCCAATGCGGAAACCTGTTTTCAGAAGTTCCCCATGGCACCTCAGGTGAGACGTCATTCACTCTGTGGGTGATGCCAAGTGCGTTTGTTGGCCGCTAGTGTACGTCACTCCCGTGTCTTTATGAACCTCAAGCCAACCGTTTCTTAGGCCTTAGCCATCCTTAAACAATTGTCATTTCTTACAACCTAATTCCAAACATCTCAACCACTTCCATTTCTTGAAAAACATCAGGAGTTGTTAGTTTGTGACATAAGTAGGCATTGTTCAATACAATGTCTTGAGGTTTAACATTGAAACAAAGTATTTGGTATATATATATATATATAAAATGAGTTGTTTATGGGACGAATTCCCTATCAAAATCTACACAAATTAACCGAACTCCTTTGTTAACCCTATCATAAATTCAATGCAAAGTTCATAGGTTAAAGAATATTTCATGTTCATTGAATATGAACCCTCCTAGTGGTGCATAGATGTGGCCATCTAGGATTGGCCACAATTGCAATTAGAAATTAGGAAATTCCACCCATATAAGACATAACGATAAATATATTTATCAATTGAAAAATATTGAGATTTAACAAGAAAAACAACAAATGTGGTTTCACAAACCCATGGGCCTCTTTGTAGGTTATGTTATACATGGGCTAGGTTATGGGACTTAAACAAGAAGAATATTTTTGTCACATTGTAGTTATAGTTACAATGCCACGAATTTTGCACTTGCACCATCCTCGGATGATTGGTTTAGGAGGCAATAAATTGTTTGGGTGATGAGGAGCTCATAATGACCCAATTCACATTTTGATCAAAAGTCTAGGCATCTTGCCTTATATGTGAAAATATTGAATAATAACTTTATAATAATCCAAAAAATCACAAAATTCTATTAATGAATATATTGGGAAAAACACTACAAAGCATTGCAAATGGTTAGAATGGCCATATATTATCTCTAAGGAGAGATGTAATAACTATGTCCATTTCCAAAAATCCCATTTCAAGAAATCCATTTTTTTAAAAATAAAAATTCCTAAAAAAGGTAAGAAGAAAAAAAAAACTAAAATGTGGGAAGCCTTATCAGGTATTACACTATATTATATGAATTATTTTATGTGCGTGCTAATGATTTTGTGAAAATTCTATACTCATAAAAATGTCAATATTTATATTATAAAGGCTTGATGAATGTTACTAATGAGTACTTAAGCATGAAATAAATATTTCCTTCTTTATTGAAATAAATAGGGTTTCCACCCTCTCATATATATCATTTATCATTTTATAAATAAAAATCAATTGTCAACCATAGTTGTCTTGATTGGTTGAGCATAATGGATGTTATCCTACCCACCTACATTCAAATCCCCATCAGTAACATGTTGAGCTTTGATGCTTTGAAGAATCTTGCCGTAAGGGATTCAAACATAAGAAATCCTAAGTGAGTGTAATTATGGGCTAGCATGCAAGGAAAATTTTAAGGATGTAAATTTATTTTGAAGTATAGAAACCTTGGTGAATCTTACTGGACCCTTATATGCAAACTATAAATTGTTTTGTCATATTTTTATAAAAACATAAAATTTTATAATGATTTTGTATAGCCTTTATAATATTTTGGTGATTTTTAAGGTAAAATAATTTTATTCTATAAAAATTGGACAAATCATTTTAAGAAAAAAAGGAAATTAGAAAATCTTTTTATGTGAAAAAACATGGAAAATTAGCCCATCCATGAAATTTAGCCCCTAAAAGTTCCCTAGCTAGCCTGGTACCAACAACCTCACACTTTCCTTTGGGTTGAGAGGGAGGCTAATTCCTTTCCTAAAAAAAATTACAAATCAACCATCTCTAATGTTTATTGGAGAATTACTAATGCACAATTTTCCAGGTGGAAGCCACCATTAGATGTGTAATTGCTTACATTTCTTCTTTGCTTAGTGTTTTCTAGTGTTGTTAATAAATCCTAGTAACATCACACCCATAAATTTTCACAAAGACATCCTTAAAAGCCACAAATACCATGAATTTCTAGTAAGTTTCAAATTATGAAAGCTTAAGTGACCTAATATTTCATGTCACAACCTATTCATTTCATTAGTATGAACAATAAAACCATAGAAATATTAGTAGGAATGAGTTCCAACAAACTTTTGAGAACTTATAAAATTTCTTACTGGAAACAACATCTATAATAACCATAATATTAATAATGTTATTAATGTTTTTAACTACAACATGGTTAGACCAAATTTTGGTGTTCTTACTTGTATTAGTCATTTGGTACAAGTTTGAACCTAGATTCAATATAAGATAGATATATTTTACAACACCATTTTAATTTTAATGTTATTAGTAACTCAAAGAGTGTTTTGTTGTCCCAAATATAATTAATCAAATCACATTTATTGTTGGCATTTAGTGTAGGAAATAATGAGGCCTTTATATCCATATGTTGAGTATAAATCGAGTTTCCAGTCCACCCATTTAAAGGATCACAAACATGAAAATATTTAGGAGTGAAACGAAAGGAGTTATCATCATTTTAGAGGGATTTAGCTACGAATAGCATAATAATCTCCGTAGCATATTTCTTAAGCTCTCCAACTATTTAAGACGTAAATATTTATAATTATTTACTTTGCAATAAAATATACATGGATACTTTCCCAATTTCTTATTTGCATATTAATTTGGTCATGACCAAGGTTGAGATTCCTCTTGGGAGATATTTATTTTCCTTATAAATCTCTAATGATATTTCTATTTCCCTTTCACTACATGAGACTTTTACTTGGAGCCTATATTACTCAAATTTGTAATTTGCCTCACTCTAAAATTAAGGAATTATAAAGAAAGGTATCCAAATCCATAATATGAGAAACTTAACCAAAAAATTATTTCCATGGTAATAACTAGAAAATAAAACCTCATATGGTGCATGCACAATTTTTAGAAAACCATATTAATCTATTTATTTTCCTTCTTGAAGTCAAGGCCACATTGTTCAAATTCAACTATAGCTACTTAATTTAATCTAGTTAATCCTTAATCTAGTGCATGTTCTATGGACCCAATCACATCAACTAGTTCTCGAGTTAAATACATTCTCAAGTGCATCCCATGCATCTAGGAGAAATCCATTCTTTTGAATAAGGAACAATAACTCATTTGAGACATTGATCTTTGAGTTGTCAAACTTCATATAGCTTATTAAGCTATTTTCCCTTTCTATAATCATTGATATGTTCCTTTTCATCACCTTTATAGATTCACCATAGGTTGCATATATGAATCATATATTCCATTTTTTTGTCCACATGTTGTACCTCTAGCATTTGAAATTAAATTTTTGGGTTTATGGACTCTATTGTGGTTAGTTTTATAGTCATTATAGAGATTTAAACTTATTTATATATACCTATTCAAGAAACATACCAAGTTAGGAAGAACTTTACGAAAGCTCAATGCAGCATTCCCTGTGTTGACCATTTCTGATGTAAACATTTTATGTGACTATGACTCTAGTGTGGAAAATCCACAATTGATTTAATACATAGTTAAGAAGTTGATAATTATTAATTAAATTTTAATTAAATGTCTTGGAGGAAGGGACGAAAAACATATCAGGGTTTGAGGGGCATTGATTGCTATGCTTGCACATCCTAAATAAACCATACCTTACTGAATTCAATGTTGAAGCTAATTGTGACTAGTGTTATAGGCCATTTTGTCGCATCTAGTTAATAGGCATGCAAACCAGATCAATCCACATCTCTGAACACCTTATCATCATTCATACACAAAGCTCTAAACACGACTCTTCCAAATCCATGAGTTTCTAGGTCTGACTACTTCATTTCAGTGTTTTTAAGGCCCAACACGCCCTGCCACTTTAGGGACTGAAATTCAACAACAGGTTGCTCAGTTCTGCACCAATGTTGATCAACAATAGACTATCCCTTGTTGGGGGTGCAATGATTCTAGAAATTCAGGAAAATTAAAAAGAATTCCGAAGTTTCCTCTTTTAGAAGATTCCAAGAGTTGTTTTAACCATTTACCTTGGATAATAACTTCGAATCCTATCTAACGCTACCTTGGAGATTTCAACTCTTATCTCTTGAGCTCATCCTCCCCTCTCAATGGATCTCAAGCCTAGATGGGTAAATGGATAGGAATTTCTAAACTACCATCCCTCTTTTATAAATTTACAACCATATACAACATTAGGGTTGGATTTTGGAGACTGATCATACCCTCATGTTGTTGCCTTGAATCTAAGAGAGTCATCATATTCATGCATTAGGGTGACATTGAGGCGTGCTTTGTTATAAGGAAGTAAAAGTCAAATTGGGGAGATCTCTACAATATCAACTACTATTCTTGGTTGTAAACTCTCTCCTATTCATATTAATACAAAGAGACATTGTTTTCATATATGCGTTATGTTATGTTTACATTCATATATTTCAATTCCTTATTGATCCATTGATAGAGTTATTGGATAATGCTAAATAGATGTTGTATATATTTGGCTTTTGTTGATTATATGTGCATGTTCTAATTCTAGCAATAAGAGATACGACTGGAGCTTACAAGATGAGAGGAGAAAAAAGATTGTGGCTGATTCCAGGTAAGTCTCTTTCCATTTTTCAATTTATCTAAGGGAAACATTATATTGTTTGCTTTCTATTGTTCTATACCAGTCCATTAGGTCTAGGGAAGATACTTCTGTCTGCAGTCATAAATTCCACATAACAAATTGGCGACTATACTGGGGATTGGTCTAGAACAACAGAAAGAAAAGAATATAAAGTTTCCCTTAGAGAAATTGAAAAATGGAAAGATACTTACTTGGAATCTATCGCAAGATATTCTCTCCTCTCAACTTGTAAGCTCCAATCATAGCTCTGATTCCTATAATTAGAACCGGCACATACAATCAACACAATCCAAAGATCTACGACATCTATGTAGCACTATCCAATTACTCTATTCAATGGATCAACAAGGTATTGAAATATATGAATGTAAACATAACATAACATATATAGGAAGAAAATTTAATCTTTGTATTAATATGAATAGGAGAGAGTTTACAACCAAGAATAGTATTTAATCTTGTAGATATATCCCCAAGTTGAATTTTCCTTCCTTGTCACAAAGAACACCTCAAGGTCACCCTAGTGCATGAAGATGATGACTCTATTAGATTTAAGGAAACAACATGAGGGTATGATCAATCTCCAAAATAAAATCCTGATGTTGTAGATGGCTATAAATTTATAGGAGAGGGATGGTAGTTTAGGAATTGTTATCCATTTACCAATCTAGGCTTGAGATACACTTAAAAGGGGAAGATGAGCTCAAGGGATAAGAGGTGAAATATCCAAGGTAGGATGATATAGGATTCAAAGTTCTTATACAAGGTAAATGGTTAAAACAAATCCTGGAATATTCTGGAAGAGGAAGCTTCGGGATTTTTTTAAATTTTACCAAATTTCTAGAATAGCGCACCCCCAACAAGGGACAACTTGTTGCTGATCAATGTTGGTGCAAAACTGAGAAATTTGTTGTTGAATGCAGGTCCCTAAAGGGGAAGGGTGCGCTGGGCCTAAAAAGAAATGAAATGAAGCAGTTAGATCTAGAAACTCATGGATTTGGAAGAGTCATGCCTAGGGCTTTGTGTAGGGATGATGACAAGGTGTTCACAGATGGGTAACTGGAAAGATATATTTATTTTCATTTACTCTAACAAGTTCGAAAAGACAAGTGCTCAACAATATTTTCATGTTTTTGGAGTCTAAAAAGAGTTGAAAGAGAACTCCTCCTGGAGGAAAAAGTGCTATAAAGGGTAGCAACTAGTTTGGGTCATGATGGAACTACTCAAAACATGTAGAGGTCAAGAGGCAAGCCAATAAGACCACTCATCAAAGTGTTTCCCCAAGTAAGGGTAAAAAACAAGTGAAAGCATATGATCGAATAAGAAGATGGTGACGATAGAATGAGAAAAGTAAGGCTCATCTCGTAGAAATAGGCTGATGAAAATGGCAATCATGAGGGATAAAATAAGAATGGTTTCATTTTTACACAAGCTTGAAACATGGGAAAACTATGCTTTAGAGTATTTGAAAGTGGTTCCATTTTTACACAAGATTGAAACAAGGAAAACTATGCTTGAGAGTAAGTTTGTATGTCCCCAACATAATGACTAAATCCTAAGGACATGCCCCCCAAGCTTCATTTCATTCACCTAAGTACACTACTGGTAATCAGATGGTGTCTACCATGTTTGACTTTAGCTCATTTATTTGCATGGTTAGACTCATATGATGGAGGATCAAGTGAACGAGATAGAAGACCCTAGATCTAGTTCCATCCATCCGGGATGCACTTTCAAGATTAATGCAATATTACTAAGCGCCATGGATATGATCATACAGATAGTCATCCAATCATGGGTCCAGACTTTGTCATCAATGGACGTGACTTCTTGGTCATTGTACATCAAATGTGAGCTTATGTGCTGAGCATGGGTATACCTCCCTCAACAAAGATATCATATGTAAATGTATTGTAACAGATGATGATATCGACCAATTTTTCTTAATCCAAAATGATCACAAGGTAAACCACTTCATTCATTAGTTGTCATTTCTGACTTTGTGCTTTAGGGGGAAATCTATTATAGGCCATTTTATCGCATCTGGTCAATAGGACTACAAACCGGATCAATCCACATCTGTGACCACCTTGTCATAATACCTACATAATTACATAAGCATGAATATTCCAAATCCATGAGTTTTTGGGTCTGACTGTTAGGGTCCCACCCTAACCCCCTTATTTATGTCATGGGATCACGTCATAGTCAAGAGTCAATAAAGGCCATATTAATATTTGTAAGTGGTTAACCCGCAATTAATGATGGGACCACAGTTAGTTGCAAATGGGCCGTAGTATTAGATAGATGGTATTAATAAAACCCACGGTATTGGCCCGTGGTATTGCATGTATGAGTCATATATAAAGGATAGAGACTCCCTGCGAGGAGAATTGTGTCTTATTTTGTATTCGAGCTCTGCTCTATTGGAGGTTGCCCCCTCGAAGAGGCAAGTGAACATTACTCTCTGAATAATAAAATCATTGCTATTCTGTGTTCTGGGTATCTTTTCTTCGCATATTCTGTATTTGGGTATCATTTTGCAGGTTAAGAGCATAACAAGTGGTATCAGAGCACTTTCCAGGGCCGGTGGGATCTCCAATTCTTAGCAAATTTTTTTTTCAGCTAGAGACGTGTTCCGGCGTCTTTAAACCACGGGATTTGTCGTTAAGCGCATAAACCTGCGGATTTGGGGAAGCATGCACGCAGGAAATACAAGAGGTGGTCACGTCTGTTGGACTCCCTTGTAACCCCTGTGGGTACCCCTTCGAGTAGTAGCGCATTAGACAGAACCGCGCACGGACTGTCTTCCACGTACCCTCTGGGTATATCGGAAGCCCCCTAGGCTCCCTTGAAACCTCGCCATAGTTAAACCGTCGGTCGTCTTGTGGCTACAGTACACCGAGAACAACACTCGGAGAGATTACTCGCCCGTACGATAGGGAAGTCGGGTTGTACGGCTAAGGGTACGGTCGATCCTCCTTAGTTAGAGCCCTGAAACATTGGGCCGAGTACTACTGCCAGACCCTTATGTATATTGCGATCTGTAGCACCTGACACTCCTCACGACCATAGTTTCCTTTTCTATCGGGGGATCACACATCATCTATTCCCGATCCACGGGTGCAAAGAGGTGCAGTAGCAGCAAACATCAGATCCATCAGATCCATCGCAGCAGTTGTTCCGCCATTCAGATCTCTCAGACCCACCAGATCGGAGTTGTTGTGAAGGGTTCCTATACCGGGGTATACTTTTCGCAGGACTTTTGGCAGCATTGACATTTTGAGGATTTGGCGACTGCAGTATTGATCAAGAAGGAGTAAAACTCCGTTAGGAGTTTTCAAAAAAAAAAAAAAAAAGTCTGAGATCTTCCAGGGCGCTTATTGCTGATCTAGCCCATCAGAATCAGGACGACAAGCTGAGCAAGGTGGCACCATTCAATTTATTAGTCAAATTTTTTCGGCGGTCCCAATTTTTCATCAGGTTGGTGTATGGTAGAGACTAGAGCTCAAGCGATGGCAAATGAAAGGATGGACAAACTGGAAGACTCCGTGCAATCCCTCCAACGTGAGTTTCAAGGACTAAGTCTCCAGATACAGCAATTCCTCCCAAAGGGCAAGGATCAAGCCCACGAGGAGGCGTATAATGGCCATGAATACAATGAGGGTGAGTCTAGCCACTCTCCTCACGTCTGGCATACCCATCCACCACCCAGTCAGCGACCTCCCAAGTTGGATGTGCATAAATTTGACGATTCTCACCCGTTCGCATGGCTAGCACAGATGGAGCAGTATTTCAAATTGAATCATATCCCAGATGATGTGAATAAGCTTATGATTGGGAGCATGTACTTGGACAATGAACGGTGGCAATGGTGGGAATGGCATCAGCGTTGCAATGGACCTTTTAGGACTTGGACCCAATTTACCAAAGATCTTCAAGATCGCTTTGAACAGGAAGACTCTTTTTTGGGTCGTCTCACTAAGCTCCGACAGACTGGTACAGTGGATGAATATATTACTGCTTTTGAAGCCTTAGCCTTCCGCACTAGGGGTCTCACAGATGAGTTCTACACAGAATGTTTTATCAGCGGTCTTAAAGAAGCCATCAAAGCTCAAGTTCTACTTCACCACCCTCCCACGTGGACGGAGGCTTGCTAGGTAGCTCGTAAGGTGGAACGTGCATTAGCAGCCCAATACAGTCACCCAAATTTCCCCGCTAAAGGTCGTCCCCCACAGGCTCACAACACGACTCAAACACTTAAGGTCCAAAAGGTGTCACCTGCGGAAATGGCCGAAAGAAGGAAGCAAGGACTATGTTACTACTGTGATGAAAAATACTCCCCAGGTCATAAATGCAAGGAGCCCAAATTTTTTCAAATAGATGCCACTGACTACAGCTCAACAGAGGAAGATCCACCACTTGAGGAACATGAGGCGCTAGAAGAAGACAACCCAAAGGAGAATGTCTCTGACGAACCAGTTATTTCGCTGCATGCGTTGGCAGGGATTTCTTCCCCTCAAACTCTCAAAATCCGGGGTTTTCTTAAACATTGCCCAGTAGTAGTCTTGATTGATAGTGGAAGTACCCATAATTTCATCCATCAAAAAATCGCAGAAGCAGCGCATTGTTTTGTACGAGCAGTTTCTAACTTCCAAGTCCAAATTGCGGATGGGGGCACAATGAAATGTGAAGGCTGCTGTGAAAATGTCAAACTTCAAATGGGGGATTATTAGTTAAAAACCCACATGTTTGCCATACACATGGGGGGTTTCAACATTGTCCTCGGCGCTGAATGGCTCCGCACTCTTGGGCCAATCACAATGGATTTCCAGGAGTTATATATGAGTTTTAAGCAGAACAACTTCACACATACCCTCCGTGGACTCCAGGCGGGAGCCCCCTCTATCATTAGCTCGCATAGGATGGAAAAATTGTTAAAAAAGGGCCATCATGAAGTAGTAGCTCAATTTAATGCCATCTAGGTAGTCGAAACCATGTCTCTGCCAATTCATCATGAGATGCAACAGATTTTAAATAACCATCAGACGGTCTTTGACAAGCCTAATGAGCTTCCACCCTCGCGAGGGGAACATGATCATAGCATCACCTTGGTTCCAGGGGCCCAACCCCCAAATGTGCGGCCATACAGATATCCGTTCACCCAAAAGAATGAAATAGAAAAAATCATCAAGGAACTGTTGGAAGCAGGTGTCATTCGTCCCAGCATTAGTCCTTATTCATCCCCAGTGGTCATGGTGCTCAAGAAAGATGGGGAGTGGCGGATGTGTCCCGACTTCAGGGCCCTTAATAAGTTGAAAGTCAAAGATAAATTTCCCATCCCGGTGGTTGACAATTTGCTGGACGAACTCAATGGGGCTCAATTCTTCACTAAGTTGGATCTTCGCTCAGGCTACCACCAAATTCGCATGAAGGAAGTCGACATTCCCAAGACGGCTTTCAGAACTCATGAAGGCCATTATGAGTTCCTGGTCATGCCATTTGGTCTTTGTAATGCCCCCTCTACTTTTCAGAGCCTTATGAATCACATTCTCAAACCATATCTCAGAAAATTTGTCCTTGTCTTCTTCGATGACATCCTCATCTATACTGGCACTTGGGCTGCACATCTTCAGCATGTAGATCTACTCTTGCAGCTGCTCCGCAAGCATAAATTATTTGTCAAGATGTCCACGTGTTCATTTGGCATGGAAGAAGTTGAGTATTTGGGCCACATTGTGGGGCGTGAAGGTGTCAAGGTGGACCCCAAAAAGATCCAGGCAATGCAAGAATGGCCTCAACCTAAGACCTTGAAGAGCTTGAGAGGATTTTTGGGTCTCACAGGCTATTATCGTAAATTTGTCCGCAACTATGGCCGCATAGCGAAACCCCTCACTCAACTCCTAAAGAAAAATTCCTTCTTCTGGAACGAGGAAGCACAACAGGCATTTACCGCTCTCAAAAACGCCATGTGTTCCACTCCAGTCTTAGCACTACTTGACTTCACCAAATCCTTTGTCATTGAATGTGATGCTTCGGGTACAGGTATTGGGGCGGTCTTAATGCAGGAAGGGCGACCGTTGGCCTTCACAAGCCAACAACTCAGTGGGAGGAATCTGGGCCAATCTACCTACGAGAAGGAAATGATGGCCATCTTACATGCAGTCGAGACCTGGCGACCTTACTTATTGGGGCGACGTTTCCAAATCCGCACAGATCATCACAGTCTTAAATATTTTTTGGAGCAACGCCTATCCTCCCCACAACAAAATAAATGGTTAGCCAAAATGCTGGGATATGATTATGAGATCATTTACAAGAAAGGGAAAGACAATAGTGTAGCAGATGCATTATCTCGCTAATTTGAGGAGGAAAGTACTCTGCTCGCAATTTCCCTCCCCATTCCAGACTGGATTGAAGAGGCTCGCAAGGAATGGTTTTCACACCCCGGTCTCTCCCAACTCATTTCTCAATTGCAGGTAGATCCTAATTCCACCAAGGGCTACTCGTGGTAGAATGATATTCTTCGCTACAAGGACAAAGTCGTAATCTCACCAACATCCACCCTCAAAAGTCGCATTTTGGCAGAATTGCACTCATCTCCCATTGCAGGACATTCGGGCTTTCAGAAGACGTATGCTCGCACCAGAAGATCATTTTTTTGGACAGGCATGAAAAAGGACATCCTTACCTTCGTAGCAGAATGTGAGGTCTGTCAACGCCACAAAGGGGAAACCGTCAACACACCAGGCACATTACAACCATTGCCCATTCCGGCATCAATTTGGACGGAGGTTTCTATGGATTTCATTACAGGTCTTCCAAAGTCAGGGAACAAATCAGTCATCATGGTGGTTGTGGACCGACTGTCGAAGTATGCTCATTTCTGCGCCCTACCCCACCCGTTTACACCAACTTTGGTTGCTCAATCTTTCATGGATCAAATCTTCAAATTGCATGGCATACCCACTTCTATTGTGTCCGACCGCGACCCGATCTTCACCAGTAAGTTTTGGCAGGAACTCTTCAGAATACAAGGCACTCAACTCAAACTCAGTACTTCATATCACCCGCAAACAGATGGTCAAACCGAAGCCGTCAACAAATGTCTAGAAACCTACCTTAGGTGTTTCACTTCAGAAAAGAAACACCTTTGGGTACAGTGGTTACCTCTGGCTGAATGGTGGTATAACACCAACTATCATGGCACCACCAAAATGACTCCCTATGAAGCAGTATATGGTCAACTTCCGCCTTCCCCTACTTCTTATCTCAAGGGGTGCTCCAAAGTACAAGCAGTGGATCAACTCCTACAACACTGCGCAACCATGCTCGCCCATCTTAGAGAGAATCTTCATCAAGCTCAGAACCGCATGAAGCAACAGGTCGACCAGCATCGCTCAGAGCGCCAATTTCAAGAAGGGGATCAGGTCTTTTTGAGGCTGCAACCATATAAGAAAACATCACTCAAAGACAAGGGTTGTCAAAAGCTCTCTCCAAAATTCTACGGACCATACCAAGTACTTCAGTGCATTGGATAAGTGGCTTACAAGTTGGCTTTGCCACCTACGGCAAAAATCCATCCAGTTTTCCATGTATCGTGCCTCAAGAAAGTGATTGGGAACAATTTCCGAGTTCAAACCAGTCTACCTGAATTGGACGAAGAAGGGTCAATCTGGCTTCAACCCGAACAGGTTCTAGACACACGAGACAAGCACCTGCGCGACCGCATGATTAAGGAAGTCCTCGTCAAATGGAAAGACACCTCTCCGGAAGATGCAACTTGGGAACCATCCACTATTCTTCAGCAGTTTCCGTAGCTTTAGCCTTGAGGACAAGGCTAGTCTTAAGGGGGAGGGCATGTTAGGGTC